>VDFB02271358.1:957549952-957582805 GCA_007258455.2 Sequoia sempervirens
AAATAGATTTAAAAAAAAAAAACCTAGTAGTTTAGAAACTACATTCAATTTGCTATAGATTATATTCTTACATATTTTTGAAATAATATAGATAACTTCTTCAAATTTTTACGTCAAGTTTCCTAACTCTTATTCTTCTAAATATTTTGCCACTTAAGGGCCTATTTTTTCTATGATGATCCTACACATACCCCTATGATAATGGATTTCATGGGGAATCCTTGTTCTTGCTTGCATTTCACCTTCTAATGTTTTTTTTTCATGTTGTTTTGCACATATTAGGATTGGGGTTTGACAATACCATACTGTAATATTTTAGTTTTTTCCAAGCTTCATGATAATCCTTACATGATTCAATTTAAAATAATAGATCTTGATAAGTTAAGCTATGAAGACATCCAAGAGCTTTAGTATGTTAAATCATCCATTTTATCTTTTTCTCATCATATTTAGGTTTAGGTACTTTATTTTCAACACATAGAGAGTGACCTTCAGTCATTAGAATACTCAATATATTTTGATGCCATGTTGAATAGTTATATGATGTTAGAAAAGTAACCTTAGAATGATCCATAGAAAAAACATAGCACAAGCACATAGAACAAAAAATGCATGAAGAGACCCCCCAAATCACTCAACTAGGAATCCCCCTAGAAATATATGATTTGACACTTTATACTTAGTGAAACTATAGTTGCCACTTGCCAAAAATAACAAAGTTTTCTTGATCTTAGTGCTTATAGATGTCAAATTTGGCCATGATCTCAAAGTAAAATTTTTAAGAGTTGGTATAGAATAACTCCACACCATGCAAGATTGGCTGAAAATTATATATCCACCCAAGATCTAGGCAGTTCATGAAAGCACAAGAGAGATCAATATGCAATTCTCAAGACTGCAATGGAATTCAATCCAATAGTTATGTATTTTGCATATGAGACCACCTGGTTATATAGCCAAGGTGAGACACAAGATTAAATAGGATTATGACAAGTGTCTTAATCCTATGACATGTGACAACTTATCACAACTACATATGACACATGTGTTACAAGTCAAAACATAAGATAAAATCTAATGACAACTAACACCTTCTAGAAATATTCATTCCTAGGACCTAAGTAAAATTAAAATGTAAATAAGTCCCCTATGATGAGTACAAAATTCTACTATAAATAAAAAATTAATAAAATTAAAATGGAGGTTAGATGATTGAGTTATAGGTTGGAGAATTCACCTTCCAATTTAATGAAGCTACCAATGGAGAGGGGTTAGGAAATTATAGGTCAACCAACTAATATCAGAAAAAGGGTTGATGAAATATTCTCTCAAGAAAAAATAAACTCAATTCTAAAATGTTCTAACAACATAATGTTTAAATGGAATCTACTGGATATGTCGAGATATGCTTCAGGTAGTAGATAGAATCTTTTGATGCCAAAAATATTTTTTGTAGTGGGGTTGTTTGATATGGATCTTGTAGAAGGATTCCACATGGTGTTTTCCTACATTTGTGGTACTTTTCCATTAGGACAAGGGTATTTGTAGGATCATCATGGAAAAAACAAGCCCTTAAGTGGCAAAAAATTCAAAAAAATCAGAGTTAGGAAACTTGATGTCAAATTTTGAATAAGTTATCTATATTATTTCAAAAATATGTAAGAATAGAATCTCTAGAAAATTGAATGAAGTTTCTAAACTACTAGGTTTGTTAAAAAAATACTATTTGGTGAAAATTTGAAATTTCAATGTAGTAGTACTTAAATTTCAGGGAAAAAATAAGTAGGTGTCTTTCTGACCACCCTAACCACAATAAAATGATAATATTTTTTATAATATTTTAGATATAAGTAGATGAATCATGTACTGATGTGATGCATATTTTTTATAATTTTTTTCCAAGTAAATATTAATTAATTATGAATTTTTTATTACAACTTTTAAAAAATATAAAAAACTCATATGTCTGACCATCTTAACTTAGTCAAAACCTCATGAAATTCAGTTTTTCTTTTTTTAATCCTATAGTATGTTGAAGCATAGAGATGCTGACATGTTTTGGATTAAAAATGTGATACCATTTGAAAGCTATAGATTTTTTTCAATCAACCTATCAATTAAGACTTTAGTCATAATTTGAATAGAAAATAAATAATATTTTATTAAATTCAAAGTAAGAAGCATAATTTATATTGGTGGAAAATTTGAGAATCTCCTTTAAAACTTCGTTTGTTTTCATCAATTTTGGGTAAAAAAAAGTCGTTAGCCACATATCCATCATATTGCCACTTTTTGGCCCATCATGATCCTGCACATACCCACAAAGGGTACCTTACAAATTGTTGGCAACACAAAGATAGACAACTGAGAGGGGGGGGGGTGAATTAGTTGTCATATAATTTTAAACTTATTCAACTTTATTAACCTTATTCATAGATTTGATCATTAATCATGAAATAATAAAGGAAAAAAACATCAGAAGCACACATAACACCAAGATTTTTACATGGAAACCCTGTTAGGGGAAAAACCATGGCGGAGGTCAGTCCACAAGATTATACCCTATTAAAAGTATAAGGAAATATGAATGGGTAATGCACATGTATTCAAGCACACTACCTAGAGCTCACCACTCAATTACAAAGGAAGACACACTTTCTTACATAAAGGTTCTGAGTACATCCATTATATTTTGAACTGAGAAAATAACATCTGCTAATGTCTGGTTACAGTTTCAGTTAAGCATATGAACACTTCTTCAGTATTCTTCACTCTTCTCCACTCTTCTTCACTCTTCTTCATACTCTACTCTACCTTCGAATTATTTAGAACATTATTCGCACATATCACTACATCAAATGATATAAGAAATTGCTTATATATATCCACAACAAGAAATTACATCGCTATAAGTTGGCCACAAAGAAATAATAAAATGAATACAAATTGTTGGCCTAAAACAATAAAGATTTTTCATGTGAATCAACCAAGGTAAGCCACAACATAGTCAAGACCAAAAATAACATTCTCAAACATGAATCAATTCAATTAATTACTCCTCAAAGATCCACAACATGCTTCAACACTTTGTTGGCCAAGAACATGAAAAACATGAACACTTAAGAGAAAATCTTGAATCACGAGCACAAAAATCAATGCAAAAGTACAACACAAATAGAGCACAATCTATAAACATCCACAAGCATAATGAATCACTAGAGAAGATTCTGCAACAACTGAACTTAGTGAAATCACATGATCTTCATTCAGGAACACAAATTGAAGTATAATTTTTTTTGTCAAAATACAAATATTCATAACTTGATCAAATCTTCACATGGATCTCTAAAAATCGACATGGATAAAATAGAAATACTCAATAGGAAACCCTTTAGTCCACAACCTCTGAGCAGCAACGTACTGAGTTCACCGAAAAATTGAACTTCACTTCACCATTGACAACCTGTAGCATTTCTTATTACAATTTTCACAATATCATCGACATATACAACTTATAATGCACTAATGCTAATAGTGTTGAAATCAATGACAACCACATCCAAAAATATCCCCTTTTGGCATTGATGGAAACACATGATGTGAAAAACACCATCAATGCAACTACACTTACTCCCCCATAGGTTCTTCTCACCCAGAAGGTTTTTCACTTTACTCTTCTCCCCCTTTATCATCAATAAGAAAGATCTCTTCTATACAAGCTCTAAACCACATATTTGAACAATTGAACATTTGAACATTTGACTACTTCCCCTGAGTAGCAACCAACAAAACATCAATCCAGATCAAAATATGATCATAAAATGCACAGATTGATACAAATCAATGCATCTTAGTTCTAATTAGGAGGGATAATCACCCCTAACTTCCCTATGAGATACTGAAAAGTATCCTTCTAGGAAATGGCTTGGAAAATATGTCTGCAATCTACTCCTTAGTAGGCACATACTCCAATCTGACTTCCTTTTCACTTACTTTCTCTCTCAAAAAGTGAAACTTGATAGATATATGCTTCATCTTGGAATGCAACACCAGATTCTTAGAAATGTTAATAGCACTTGAGTTATCATAGAATATAACAATAGGCTCATCATACACAACTCTGATATCCTTCAACATTCTAGCAATGTATTTTTCCTCTGTAGTAGATAAAGAAATAGCATTCTACTTTTTGCTTAACCATGAAATCAACTTCTTTCCCAAGAAAAATGCTCCACCACTAGTACTTTTCCTGTCATTCACATCTCCTTCCCAATCAACATCAGTAAAGACACTCAAAGTAAGATCATCATCTTTAGGATACCATAGGCAAAAGTCAACTATCCCCTTCAAGTATATGAAAATCCTCTTCACAACAGTCACGTGAGATTCTTTAGGATCAACTTGAAATCTTGCAACAATACATACACCATTCATGATATCAGGCCTAGTTTGAGTCAAGTAAATAAATACACTAATCATTGATATGTATCTAGTTTTATTTGCTTTTGGAGAATCATCATCAGTTGTCAACTTGCATCCAGCCACCATGGGTGTACCAACTGGCTTTGAATCTTCCATACCAAATTTCTTCAGCAATTATTTCACATAGTTGGAATGAGATATAAAGATCCCTTTGTCTAATTGAGTAATTTACAATTCCAAGAATAATTTCATCTCTCCAATCATTGACATCTCAAAATCATTCTGCATCTCATCAACAAACTTCATGGACAAGCTATCATCTCCTCCAAATATGATATCATCAACAAAGACTTCCACAATCAAATCTTTATTATGATCAATCTTGAAATACCTATTACTATGAGTAGTACCTTTGTTAAATCAAAGCTTCAACAAGTACTTATCCAATCTGGCATACCATGCTCTAGGGACTTTCTTGAGTCCATACGATGCTTTCTTCAACTAATAAACCATATCTCCCTGATTAGTCAACTGAAATCCATCTGATTGTTCAGCATACACCTCTTTTTCCAACTCACCATTTAGAAAATCTGACTTGAAATCCATTTGATAAAACTTGTAGTCTAAATGTAAGTAGCATAAGAAAGAAACAATCTCACAACTTCAATTCTAGCAATAGGGGAAAATTATTTTTCAAAATCAATACCTTCTATCTATGAATATCTCTTAAATACCAGTCTCACTTTTTTTCTAACCACTTCACCTCGCTTATTCAATTTTTTTCTAAAGACCCATTTATTTTAGATTAAATTTTTATCCTTAGGTCTGGGAATAAGAATCCATGTATCATTCTTTTTAATCTATTATAGTTCCAATTCCATTGCTTCAACCAAATGTTCATTTTGCATGCTTCATTCACATTGTTAGGCTCAATATTTGAAATCAAACAATATTATTCTGCAATATTTCTCCTAGTCTGAATACCTTTGTTCTTATTACCTATGATTTTATTCTCTGAATGATTCAACCTTACATACCTCAAAGTCTTAGGGCGTTCTTGAACTTCAGGCTCTTCTGATATCTCTTCTACTCTTTTACTAGTTTCTTCTTCCTCTTCATCTTCTTGATTTAGTAGAATGATTTGAACTTGATTTGAAGTTTGAATTTTGTTTGTACTATCATTCTGATTATCAGAATCATATTCATAGGTTCTAGATGGTGCAACTATGTCCTCATCAACCTTGACATTTGCACTTTCAACCATTTTCTTCAATCTCTTATTCTAACAACGGTAGGCCTTTCTTCTAGTAGAATAACCCAAAAAGATTCCTTCATCACTCCTAGCATCAAAATTTACTATATCTTCATCTCTTTTGATATAACACTTGCTTCCAAAGATCTTGAAATATCTAATAGTAGGATTTTGACCAGTCCATAGCTCAAAAAAAGTCTTACTAATATCACCTTTGATTTGTACCTGGTTAAGTGTGTACACAACATTACTCACAACTTCTCTCTAGTAGATATCAGGTACATTTCCTTCCAACATCATAGTTCTAGCAACATCTAGAACTGTTATGTTCTTCCTTTCAACAACTCCATTTCAAATGCTGAGGGGTCCATGGTGCAGATAATTGTCTCTTTATTCCATGTTCTTCACAAAAATAATTAAACTCACTGGAAGTGAATTCACCACCTCTATCTGATCTCAAACACTTAATCTTCAAACTTGTCTTTGTCTCAACCATAGCCTTAAAGATCTTGAACTTTTCTAGAGCTTCAGATTTCTCCCTTAAGAAAGTATCCCACATAATTCTTGAATAGTCATCAATAAGCAACATGAAGTACCTGTATCCTTGTAAAATTTTGGCTCTATCAGGACCACACAAATTAGTATGCACAAGATCCAACAATCCCTTTGAATTTTTCTATTTGATTCTTGAATAGTCATCAATAAGCAACATGAAGTACCTGTATCCTTGTAAACTTTTGGCTCTATCAGGACCACACAAATTAGTATGTACAAGATCCAACAATCCCTTTGAATTTTTCTATTTGCTTGGAAATGAAATTCTAGTTTTCTTTCCTAATTGAAATTCCTTGCATATGGCATTAGTAGGTTTCAGATCAACTTAGGAAGATCCCTCATAGCATTAGTAGAACTTATCTTGACAATATTATCCAAGTTAACATGAAACATTATCCTATGCCACTTGACCAACTTTCATCAATTTGAGCAATCAAGCAACTTTTTCTAGTAGAATTCAGGTGCAAGATATTACCTTTTGTTTTTGTACCTCATGCAATCACATTTCTAGAATTTCCTAGTATTTTGCACTTACCATCCATGAACTGAATACTTTATCCCTTATCAACCATCTATCCAACACTTAAAAGATTATGCTTCAAACCTTCCAAATACAAGATATCATTAGTATTATGCTTACCATCAAGAGAAATACATCCTCTACCACGGATCTTGCCAGCTTTGTCATCACCAAATCTCACAACACCACCATCATATTTTTCCAAACTCAAAAAATTACTTTTATCTCCTGTCATATGATGAGAGCAACCACTATCAATTAACCATTCATCTTTCTCCTCAACTCGAGCAGCTAGGGCTTTCTCCACATCTGTACAATTAGCAGATTCAGTAGACACAAAATTATTTTCCTTGATAGAAATAAATACAAATTCATGTTCACTTACATTTCCTTTTTTAGATTCATCATCTGTCACACCTTCATCAGTAGCATAGTAACACTTATTTTGAAATTTAGGCTTGTTATATCTTGGCTTGGAAACTCTTTTAGGACACCTTGATGCAAAATAACCTATCTTATTGCAAGAGAAACATTTAATAGGGAACTTCCCCTTATACTTACCTTGTCCTCTGGCTTCTCTTTTCAGAATGAGTTCTTCAAACTCTTCTAGCTCACTTTCTTCTTCATTGAGCTATTTCATTTCATCCTCATACTTGAATGTATTTCTTGATAAAATTTCACCTGGATCATATCTCTGTTTATCTCTTCCAAAAGTAGTGGCTTTGAATGCATATTATATCTTAGGAAGGTCATCACCAAACTCACTCAACTCAAAAGCAGTAAGCTTACCAATCAACATATCTTTGGTAACATTTGCCACAATCTTGAGCTCTTCAATAGGACTAGATTTGAATTTGTAAGAATCAGGAAAGGGTCTAAGCACTTTAGCTACAATATCTAATTCATCTATGTGTCCACCAACACATATGATACCACACACAATTTCATTTACTCTTTGCATGAAAGTAGTAACATTTTCATCATCATCCATTCTCAACTTTTCATATTTCCCTTTTAGACTTTGTAGCTTAGCAATCTTCACATTAGCATCACCTTCATACAAGGTCTCCAATTTTTTCTAGATCTCATAAGCAGTCTTCATATCCATCACATTTGTGATCTCAGTATCAGTCAAAGCACTCAAAAATGCCTCCTTAGCCTTGATATTATACTTAACATCCCTGATCTAAGCAAAATTAGTAGGACCATTCTATGGAATAACATACCTATTACTTGTAATGCTCTAGTAGGGTTCACCAATGCATCTTAGATGGCACTCCATTCGAGTCTTGCACAAGGAATAATTTGTTCTGTCAAATCTAGGACTATTGTTCTTATAAGTCACCATCCCAAATCACCTCAAGTTGTTAAAATTCTTCCAAGGAACATGCTCTGATACCAATTGTTGGCAACACAAGGATAGACAACTGAGAGGGGAGGTGAGTCAGTTGTCAAAAAATTGTAAACTTATTCAACTTTATTAACCTTATTCATAGATCTAATCATTAATCATGAAAGCATAACACATTCATAAGCACACATAACACCAATATTTTTACGTGGAAACCCTATTAGGGGAAAAACT
Source organism: Sequoia sempervirens (assembly GCA_007258455.2). Classification (NCBI taxonomy): domain Eukaryota; kingdom Viridiplantae; phylum Streptophyta; class Pinopsida; order Cupressales; family Cupressaceae; genus Sequoia; species Sequoia sempervirens. The sequence goes on from VDFB02271358.1 coordinate 957,558,287, forward strand.
TCGGTGGAGGTCAGTCCACAAGATTATACCCTATTAAAAGTATAAGGAAATATGAATGCGGAATCCACATGCATTTAGGCACATTGCCTAAAGCTCATTGCTAAATTACAAAGGAAGACACACTATCTTATAGAAAGGTTCTGATTATATCCATTAGATTTTGAACTGAGAAAATAACATCTGCTAATGCCTAGTTATAGTTTCGTTTAAGCACATGAACACTTCTTTACTCTTCTTCACTCTTCTCCACTCTTCTTCACACTCTCCTCTACATTCGAATGATTTATAACATTATTCACACACAACACTACATCAAATGATATAAGAAATCACTTATATATTGGTCAAACAACAATAGTGGTTTACAAATTTTATGAGGAAGGAAATTTCATTTTTTTTCCTTTCCCCAAATTCAATGGGTCCGGTCGAACTCAATGGTTTGACCAAACCACATTATATGTTTGACTGAACATATATGTTTGGTCGAACCATTGGTTCGATCGAATCCCCAAACCCTAAAAAAAAAAAAATATTTTAAGGGGTTCGGTCAAACATGGGCTCGACTGAACCCCCTCAAATAAGACATAAAAAAAAACATGAATTTGTCATTGTCATTTTCAATTTTTACTAGTTGCTTTCCCTATGCTTGTGTGTGCAGGGAACGAAGAATGTGAACATGACCAACAAACTTGACTTCAACTCTCCGAAAAAATGCAAAATCAACTTCGTCTTTGGAAATTTCATCAACCCAACTTGCATATTGAGCACCTGGTTTGTCAAATTCGAATTTCGTAGAGTTCAAAATGCATTTGTTTGTTACATTTTGAAACCCTAAATGCAAAAAATTTCAAATTTGTTGAATTGAAACTGCATTTGCTTGAAAGTTTCTAAAGCCTTTTCACTTTTATCAAACAGTTCATTAACAAATTTATTTGAGAAATTATATCAAACAGTTCATGATATAAAGTTTAGGGTGCATACAATGGAAACCTGGATAAAATTATTCATATTTTTCCTTTGAGTCTTATGACATTACTCCAAAAATGGTTGTTGAACTAGATGTATGAATTGAAGAATAAATTTAGAGGAAATAAACTAGATTGTTTGAATGAAATGTATAATAAAATAGTTCTCTTAGGATTAGAAGGAATGAAGGTATTATTAAATTTTTATAGTATTAGGAAAATATAAAAATATGTCCACTTTATATATATATTTAAAACTATTCTTCATATATCCATGTTAAAATTATTAAAAATTAATTACATAAATCAATTTTAAATTTGTACAAAGGAATAAATGACTTTGACTAAGAGCGAATATTTAAAATATAGTTATCCTCTTTGCAAAATCCAATTTGATTTGAGATATTTATGGACAAAAAATATGGATGAGCATGAGGTAAGTAAGAAAGAATAACCTTAATTTATATCTTCCCTCATCAAATAATTTCACGTTTAAAGAGTTTCTTAAGGCATATCCAATTATGAAAAACTATTATATACTTGTTATAACCATATTAAATTATATCATGAATAAATTGAAAGGATAAAGAGTAAATTGCTAAAAACAAATACATAAATCATAGAAGTAAATTGATTAATATAAGGAGATTCAAGTGGTTGGATAATTTTTTGCAAGGAGTGGAAGAGGTTAAGAAGGAACCATCAAATAAATATAATATTTTAAATACTTTAAAAGAAAAATATACTTCTCCCTGCTCTAAATTGAATTGGTATTCCTTCTAAGATGTTAATAATTGAAAAAGAAGAAAATAATCATTATGAAGATCAAGTACCATTGATTAGTTTTAAGAGATCAAATAAAATATTCAAAAAAAAAGAAGAGAAAATAGTTAATGCTAAAGAAACAACTACAACCAAGCTACTATGTTATAAATTCTCCTCTTATGTAGTCTTCATTTCCCTATAAATTGTGGCCTCCTTGTACAAATTATCTATTGATCATCATAGTGAAACAAATTTAACATTTTGAAATGGTTAAACATTATTATTATTTTTATTTGTATAAGTATAATTATTATGGGTTCATTTCTCCTCTCCTACTCTTCCTAATAAGGTTCTATTTTACAAGCCTCATATAAATGTTAGGGTTTTAACTTCTAAAAATTGAATAGTGTCAACTTAATCTCATTAGACAATGCTCCCCTAGTATTAATGGGGCCAACTTTTTATCTATCAAACTTGGCTATGTTTACATTGAATAAGAATTTGATATCTTTATCGTGATACTTGAACTAAGATATCTTGGCTCTAATTTTAGTCATTTTATCTAAAAATTATTGGTGACATATCCATTCGTGTTTAGTTTTAATTATTTATTATTGCAATTAATTATTACAAGGAGATTCTTGAAGCTTGTATTCCATCCCCACCATTTTTATTCTAAATATTTGACATTCTCTTTCAACTTAAAGTCTAAATTTTATCCTTAATGCTATACATATTTTTCTAGGACAACACATATTCATTATATTTCACTAAATGTGTTCAGGCATAGAAGAAAAACCTTCAATATATCTTTAAGATAACTTTGATACCATCAAGATAATCCCACCTTTCATTGCGTTAATATCAATGTTAACTAACATTTCCTCTTTACATGCTTTTCAATTAGAGTATCCTCTACTAAAAATAGAAACATTAATAGTGTGGTTATCAAAGAGTGTCTAGGGATGCAAAAATCACTATTATTAATAAATTATAAGATTGAAAGAAATTTTTATGGAAGAAATAACTATATAATACAAAATATAATGTATTATTACTGTAGACACCTAAATTTGGACACTTGATCTATCCAAATTTATCCCCTTTCGTCTAAGCATCCCCTTATCCGCATTAATTAAGTAATATCACTATTATTTAATTAATCCCTCTAAAGTTCTAATCCCTAAGGTATCTAGTTAAATAATTAAATACCTTCCCCCTTTCATCAAATGAATTAAATAAATATGACATTTATTTAATTTCCTTTATGTCACATCCTCCATCATTTTTATCTAAGCCTAATTATTCTCCTAATCTCATCATTAGGATGTGCACATGCCTAATCCTTGATTAGGATATGTCACATCCTCCAAATTTTGCAAGTTGGCCTCTAATCTCTCTTAGCCACCTAACCCTCCTCTAATCTTTCATTACTCTTCCCCATGTGATCTTTGACTTGTCACATCAAGTCACATGTGAAATCTAACCCTCTTCTAACATGTCATTAATTAGTCTAATCAAATACTTGCACAACCTTAATCACTCCATATCACTTAATCAAGTCAACCCTATTAAATGCTTTCTCTTTTTGGACAAGGCATCTCCATTCCCCATGTGAATTTTTAATTCATATTTAATCCCCCAATGCATTTGAGGGAATTTAAAATTCCTTCTCTCTTCCCCATGAGAATATTTGAGAATTCTTAATTCCCCACTTGTCCTCTCACCCACATGGGGACAAGTACCTCCTTTATGAGGAGATCTTGTCCCAATCTAGAGTACTATCTGCCCTCTCCATTTCATGTATCCCTCCACCTCATGTACACATCCCCTTTTAAGCTCATGCCACATGTCAAGATGTGAGGGGCTTGTGAGTTCTCAACTCACCTTAGCCCACATCTTGATCATTGATGTCAATCTTATCCATTTCCTGAGATTTCCAAAATCTCCTATAAATACCCCCTCTTCTCTCATTTTTAGAGATCATGCATTCTAAGCCAAACTCTTACCCAAAATTTCTCTAGAATTCATGCTTATGCACATTTTCATGCTTTCATCCATTTCATCCATCCTCATCATCATCTGGCTTGTATATCTTGCCATCCAAGGAGCACACTCTGCAGAAGATCAGAGACCCAACCAAAGGATCGATTAAATTACAAGGTATAAAGTTTCATTTGTTGTTTTTTACTATCTTGTATTTGAATCCAACTAGGCTAATCTTGGGGTGTGAGTTGTTTTATTGTTTCTTTACTCTTTTGTTTCTTGCTCATTTTCTAATGAATATATTAGACCTATCACATTTAAGCATGCAGGTCAGGACCCACAAGCAGGTCTCTTTAGCACATGTTTTTGTTTTTTGACTTTTTATGGAGTACAAGTTATGGAGGACTTGACCTAACAAGCGAGAGAACTGACCACTCTCTAGGGGTGGACTGCCCTCCCCGATTGAAGTGGTTTTGGAAATAAATTCACAGAAGGGTAGACTTGACCTAACAGACAGGCGAAACCAACCTAACAGATAGCCAGATATGACTTAAACAACTAATTTTTCCCTCACCGACAGGTGGATTTTCCCTAGACAACTTTTTCAAAAAGGTCAAATTTTAGTTTTTTAGCAATTTTTTGGCTATTTTAAGGGTTCTTAGCCCCTAACTAGGAACATAGTTTAATTAAAAGGTGTTAATCAACCTTGTATGATGTGTTTTGGGTGAGCTATTTGATGTATCCAATCCCCTTGCACCATTCAGCGATCCTGGGTGACAAGAAATCGTAGCTTACCTCGTCCTTTGAGTCTACCCATTTTATCTTTCTTAGTGGGACCTACTTGGAGATTTCATCACCCCAAGGGATGATTCCAACCACGCATACCGGTGGGGTATATAAAGGGGGGAGAGCGAAAGCTGTACCTCAATCCAACCATGTTGTAATTGGTGAAGCATCAGGATGATGTGAAGAGTTGGTTCGAGCCTTCTAGGTTCTCGACTAACACTTGTAATGGGTTGGTGTTCACGGTTTGGGCCTCACGTACTAGGTGTATATCAAGGAATCCCTAGTAACCATGTTCATCCTAGATTAGAGGACTCTGTGGACCATTTCCCCTCTACTAAGCTTAGGCTTGTGATGTCTGAATTGTCTTAATTGTGTGAAACCAGTGATTGTCTACTTTGCTTCACTTTCCCATACCTATTTGATTCATGACCATTGTGTTTTTAGTCCTTTTCCTTGGTCTTTTTTGTCAAAAGTCAAGTTAAATCATCCTTGGGCGGACTTGCCCTCATCCAGGGGCAGACTTTCCTTCAAAACTGATCCTTTAGATACTGATTTTGACCCAGTTTCATCAGTTTTTCATCCTTGGGCAGACTTGCCCTAGAAACTAGTCCTTGGAAGCCTATTTTGGGCATAGGATCATCAATTTTTCATCCTTGGGTGGAATTTCCCTCATCCATGGGTGGACTTGCCCTAGAAACTGGTCCTTGGCAGCCTGTTTTGGGCATAGGATCATCAGTTAAATCATCCTTGGGTGGACTTGCCCTCATCTAGGGGCGGACTGGCCCTAGAAACTGGTCCTTTAGAGGCTGTTTTGACCCAGTTTCATCAGTTTTCATCCTTGGGTGGACTTGCCCTCATCTAGGGGCAGACTTGCCCTAGAAACTGGTCATTTGGACCCTGATTTTGACCCAGTTTCATTAGTTTTTCATCCTTGGGCGTACTTTCCCTCATCCAGGGGCAGACTTGCCCTAGAAACTGGTCCTTTGGAGGCTGTTTTGATCCAGTTTCATTAGTTTTTCATCCTTGGGTGGACTTTCCCTCATCCGGGGGCGGACTGGCCCTCAAAACTAATCCTTTGGAGACTAATTTTGACCCAGTTTCATCATTTTTTCATCCTTGGGCAGACTTTCCCTCATCTAGGGGCAGACTTGCCCTAGAAACTAGTCATTTAGACCTTGATTTTGACCCAATTTCATCATTTTTTCATCCTTGGGCAGACTTTCCCTCATCCAGGGGCAGACTTGCCCTAGAAACTAGTCCTTTGGAGGCTGTTTTGACCTAGTTTCATCAATTTTTCATCCTTGGGTGGACTTGTCCTCATCTAGGGGCGGACTGGCCTTCAAAATTGATCCTTTGGAGACTGATTTTGACCCAGTTTCATCAGTTTTTCATCCTTGGGTGGACTTTCCCTAGAAACTGATCATTTGGACCCTGATTTTGACCTAATTTCATTAATTTTTCATCCTTGGGCGGACTTCCCTCATGCAGGGGCAGACTTGCCCTAGAAATTGACTCTTTGGAGCCTGTTTTTGACCTAATTTCATCAGTTTTTCATCCTTGGGTGGAATTGCCCTCATGTAGGGGCATACTTTCCCTAGAAACTGACTCTTTGGAGCCTGTTTTTGACCTAATTTTATTAGTCTTTCATCCTTGGGCAGACTTTCCCTCATGCAGGGGCAGACTTCCCCTAGAAGCTGACTCTTTAAAGCCTGATTTTGACCTAGTTTCATCAGTTTTTTCTCCTTGGGAAGACTTTCCCTCATGCAGGGGCAGACTTTCCCTAAAAATTGGTCCTTTGGAGACTATTTTGGTGGATTTTGACCAACTTTTTCTCTTTGGGTGGACTTGCCCTAAAAACTGGTCCTTTGGAGCCTGTTTTGGTGGATTTTGACCTACTTTTGCTCCTTGGGCAGACTTGCCCTCATCCAAGGGTGGACCTGACCTAAAAACTAGTCCTTTGGAGCCTGTTTTGGTGGATTTTGACCAAATTTTTCTCCTTGGGCGGACCTGACCCATCCTTGGGCAGACTTGACCTCCTCCATAGGCGAACTTGCCTTGACATAAAACCTTATATGCCCCGCCATTTCCACACCGTAAGTCCATTTTCCTTCATTCAAAAGCTAATCTTCTCAATTTTTTGTGCTCTTTCCAATGACATATACCAATTCATACTTTTGAGAAGTTGACTGGGGCACCTTTTCCTTCCTCATCCACCTCCTCGAGGGGGGATACCCTACCATTCTCTCTGTTTACTTGTTTTGAGTAAATGTTCATCCATTTAACACATCTTTTCATCATTCTAAACTCTCATTCTGACATTTCGTTCATCCATTTACTCGTTCTGAGTAAATTCTCATCCATTTAACACATCCTTTCATCATTTTGAACTCTCATTCTATCATTCCGATCATCTGTTTACTCGTTCCGAGTAAACATTCATCCATTTGACACATCCTTTCATCATTTTGAACTCTGGTTCTATCATTCTGATCATCCGTTTACTCATTCCGAGTAAACGTTCATCCATTTAACATCCGCCATCATTCCTAAACTCTGGTTCTATCATTTTGATCATCTGTTTTGCACCGTTAGAGTAAACATTCATCAATTGACACATCCTTTCATCATTACGAACTTTCACGGTTCTATCATTCCAATCATCCATTTACTCGTTAGAGTAAACGTTAAATCCATTTAACACATCGCTTTCATCATTTCAAGCTCTCATTTTTGTCATTTCAATCAATGGATTTTCGTTTGGTAGAAGCATTCATCATTGACATCCTTTCATCATTACGAACTCTGGTTCTATCATTACGATCATCCATTTTACTTTCGTTGAGTAAATGTTCATCCATTAACATATCCTTTCATCATTTTAGGAGCTGCGTTCTGTCATTTCGCTCATCCGTTTACTCATTCTGAGTAAACTCTCATCCATTTAACACATCCTTTCATCATTCCAAACTCTTGTTCTATCATTTCACTCATCCGTTTACTCATTTCGAGTAAACTCTCATCCATTTAACACATCCTTTCATCATTTTTGAACTCTTGTTGTCATTTTACCGGCTCATCCATTTACTCATTCAGGAAGTAAAGCTCTCATCCATTTGACACATCCTTTCATCATTCTGAACTCTCATTCTGTCATTTCGCTCATCCGTTTACTCATTCTGAGTAAACTCTCATCCATTTAAGACATCCTTTCATCATTCCAAACTCTCATTCTATCATTTCGCTCATCCGTTTACTCATTCCGAGTAAACTCTCATCCATTTAACACATCCTTTCATCATTCCAAACTCTCATTCTGTCATTTTTCTCATCCATTTACTCGTTCCAAGTAAACTCTCATCCATTTAACACATCCTTTCATCATTCCGAACTCTCGTTCTATCATTTCACTCATCCGTTTACTCATTCTGAGTAAACATTCATCCATTTGACACATCCTTTCATCATTCTGAAGTCTTGTTCTGTCATTCTGATCATCTGTTTACTCATTCTGAGTAAATGTTCATCCATTCAACACATCGTTTCATCATTCCGAACTCTTGTTCCGAGTAAGCGTTCATCCATTTAACACATCCTTTCATCATTCTGAACTCTCATTTTATCATTCTGATCATCCATTTACTCATTCCGAGTAAACATTCATCCATTTGACACATCCTTTCATCATTCTGAACTCTCGTTCTATCATTTTGATCATCCATTTACTCGTTCCGAATAAACGTTTCAAACCTCCTTCCTATCATTTTGAACTCTCATTCAATAGTCCTAATCAATCATTTACTCATTTCGAGGAATCTTTCATCTATTGCAAACTTTCATCTTCTTGTTTCGAGAATCATTCATCAGTTGTGAGCAGTCGTTTACTTGTTCTGGGTAGTCGTTCATCTGTTTCGATCAATTGTTTACTCATTTTGAGTAATCATTCATTCATCCATTTTTATCATTCGTTTCTTTAATCAAATCATTGTTTTCCCTATCCAAATCCCCTGAACTTCGTCTCAGGTTATTATCGAAATTGACCAAAGTATTTGATCTGATCATCATCATCAACATCCTCTTAGGATTGTCATCCATCCTAATTCAATCTTCATTGTTGGCCCAATCAATCCATTTTCAATCTCAAAGTGGATTCGGTGCTGCAATCGCTCATTCATCCTTTAATCCGATCAATCAATATCCTACATCACCTAGGGTAATCTTTGAATGGGGTTTATAGTCCCTTTCATCATCCTATCCATTCTGTCATTCGATCTCATCAATCAATCGATCAACCTTATCCAATCTAATCTGATCATGTCCCTATCCAATAACCTCTGACCCAATCAATCTACTTCCATCTCAAAGCAGATTCGGTGTCATAATCATCCTTTGATAATCCAATCCAATCATCAGAATCAATCCCATTACATCATCCAATCATCCTAATATGAGCTTTAATCCAATCCTTATTTGAGCATAACCTAAATCCCGATTTGAGCTTTAGTCCATTTCCACCCATAATCTTTGATCCATCCTCTTTATCCTTTCACCATCATGAATTCTTGTCCTCCATCAGTAGTGATCAAGAGAAACCCTAATTACGTTGACGATGATAATGAAAGTCTTGTCGATCAAGAAGAATGTGACATAGATCCCCTTGACACTATCATTGCTAGTAAGTTTTCCCCACCTGCTTTCCAAAATCCAATCATCCCTTTGAGTTATCCTCGTATGTCTTCATCCATGCCTAATCATGCTCCCTATGCTACCTTTGACAAGGGATACCCATCATATCCATCATATCCTTCATCTACATCATCCTCTTATCCTAGTATGCCATCACAATACCCTTATCCTAATCCCCCGTCTACATCCTCCTATCTCAATCCTTCATCCGCACATACCCACTACCCCAACCTTCCATACCAATCTACTCACCCTAACCCAACATCCACACCAACCTATCCTAATCTAGCATCCACATCCACTTATCCTAATCCAACACCCGTAGTTCCCTATCTCCATCCGCCACCTCAATCTTCCCATCCTCATCCACCACCCACATCCTTGTGTCCTAATTCACCATGCCAATACCCCTATCTTAACCCTTCACCTAATCCCCCATCTATTCCTAGTCCTGCATCCAATCCCATTCCCCTATCTAATCCTAGCCCACCAATCCCTAGTCCTAATTCCCAACTAATCCATAATCCCTCATCCACTCCTACCACACCATCAGCCTAGAGTATGCAAGTCTCTCATTTTAGAAGTTCTCCAAGGACTTATAACAAAGAAGACATCTCCCACTCCACACCTTGAAGTTGTGGAATAATGTCATCCCAACCCATCATCCACGACCATTGGTGACGATGCCCTTCTCCACCCAACACCTATCATTGATGATACCACCCCTCGCACCACTCAAACCATCAAAACCATCACATCCTCTGAATCTACTGAGCCCCCATCTCCTACCATCACATCTACCAAATCCATTGAACACCCTCTTCCTACTCCAAGAGCTGTCAAACCCATCAATGACACACAAATCCAATCCACTTCTCCCATTCCTAGTGTCACTAAAATCCATTCCGATGACTACATTGAATCCTCCATCCTTGCATATCCCCAACTTGAAGAGTCTCTCCAACACTCTGTCATCCTGCCATCCACACAAGATGAGTCATACCAAGAGTCTAATCCAAAGCATGCCAACATATCTCTTTCTCTAGATCAAGATCCTACCACCCCATCTAGTCCACCTCAAGATCACAGTCCCCCATCCATTCCATCCCATGATCCCCTTGTCATCCAAGCTTCCACCGCTCCATCTCCATCTCCATCTCCATCACATGAGTATGCTACCACAAATCTAGATCCCATCATATCCCCTAATCCCTCTCCTGATACCACCCATCCAAATGTTGCTACCCCATCATCTCCTTCTTATGATCCCCCATCATCGCCTAAAATTGCTATCCCCACACCGCTTGCATATCCCCTTGGTACTCTCACATTCTTCCATGGTGGCCTTCTCATAGAAGAAAAAAATAGTGTATTTACCACCCATCATCCTCCACTTAATAATGGACTTGCATCATGTTTTTAGAATAACACAAATCCTATCATGGATCACATGCTCAAGAAAATGAACTATCAAGGAAAAGGTATAGGTCTTCATGAGCAAGGTATTTTAGAGCCCATCCAAGTCAAAGAAAAAATCTACATGCAAGGTCTTGGATCTATTTCCCAAGACTCACAATCTAAAGATGTTGGTACAACCTCTAGACGTCCTCAACGAGCCTTTTCCAAAAGAACTTCTAGCTCTCCCATCGCTTTGCCAGATCATATGCTTCCATCCCTCCTCCTCTATCGTATCACCTCAAAACAACCGTCTATATTCCTCCTTCATATGCTCCATCCATTTTGGGTCCTTACATCCCTCCATCCACCATCTCCTGTCCTTCATCTACTCTATCCATCTTGGGTCCATATATCCCAAGATCACCTCCTCCATGTCATTAGTTCATCCATCCAACACCTATCCGTGTCATCCATCATAAAATTCCCTCTCGCATATCCCATAAGCAAGATCAACAAAGGCACATACCTAAACATCCTCCATCTACATGTAATCCCCATACTCCTACCTCCATTGCTCCACATCGTCCATCCCCTCACACCCATCCCATTGCTAATAAATGCAATTTGGATGCTAACATAAAAATTCATGAATCCAAACATCCACATGAATCTAAAGCTCCCCATGTCCCCTCTATATGACATGTTGAAGAAAAGAAAAATCAAATCCACAATCCAAATCAAACCCATCAGCCACAAAGGCCCACTAAAGCAAAAATCAAAACCATGTGGATCCCAAAGAAAAAAGATGCAATGCCATCAAATGAAAAATTTGTAAGAATATCCAAAGTTGCTAATCCAAAATCTAACCATACCCACCTTTCATCTCCTAAGTCTTTTTTGGGTCCCTATGTCTTGAAATTCACTATTCCATCTCCTCCATTTTCCCCACATTCTCCATCCATCAATCCTCTTATCTTTTCACATCCATCACCATATGTGCCAATGTTGGTCCTGAACTCACCACCCCATCACGCATCCACCCCATCATTCTATCCATGCCAGCTGCAGAAGCATCCATTTCATTACTTGCATCTCCCCATCAAATCCCTCCTAATTCATCCTTTTTGCGCCAATCCATTTCTCCTAATAAGGTTGTGCCAACATCCAACAGTCAGTTTGAGCATGAGCTCTTAATACCTCATATAGAACTTGATGCTTGAGTCCTTCATCCATATCCTTATTGCATGTCTTCTAAATCCTTATTCATCCTATCCTTGTCCATCTCATGCGCACACTATGCAAGATCCAAAAATCCAAAGTTCAAAAATCCAAAACCAAAAAAAGAGTTAAAGGAAGCGATCGTCGATGGTGTGAAAACTTGGCAAACCAGGCACCTTGGATAAGTACCATGATGAAAACCTAGCCAAGCGAGTGATCATGCATAAATCCCATTTTCAGGCTGACTTCTTGATATGTGTTCCTCCATCCGTATGCTTCCTGCTATGCTTCTAGCTATGCACTCGTCTTCCTCTTATACATCCTTTTCATTCATCCCCTCCATCCTATCGATCTTACACATCCTTCTTGGCATATCTCATTTATCCCAATCCTTCCATCCTCCTTGTGATCTTGATAACGATGGGGAAAACATATAAGCATGCTTTGGGCACCTCTTAGCATACATCTCCCTTATCTGTACACTATCCCAACCGTCATTCGCACTTGTCTACCTTCCCTATCAACCTGTCATGCTACCCTCAATCTCCCTTCCTTATCCATGCATCCTATCTTCATCCATCTCACTCCTTTATTTTCCTATCCTTCTCTATTGCATCCTTCATGCCTCCTCACACATGGCATATCTAGAGTGGGGGCATCTATCTTCCTTTGTGATATAGTCCTTGGAGACATCATTCATTCCATCAAGGAAATCCCTTCCATTTCCCTATCCTTATCTCCTTATCGATATATCCATCTCCCCATCCTTATCTTCCCATCCCTCCACACAATCCTTATATCCATCTCCCCATCCTTATCTTCCTATCCTTCCATCATGGCATTCATTTCCATCAATCCAACTAGTCTTTTTCATCTCCAAATCCTTATCTTCCTATCCATCAATCCAATGAATCCTTTTCATCTCCCAATCCTCATCTCTTTCTCCTCATCCCATCTTATAATCCCTTTTCATTGGTATCTCTCCATCATATCATCCTCCCAATTCATCTTTTGATGATTTGGATAACTATCCCATCCCTGAGCTTTGTGTAGTCACCATCCTCCAATCCAATCCAATAGGTCTATCTTGTTCCATTGTGTCAGTTCCATCATTTTATCCCCTTTATCAGGGTTATCTCATCATCCCTTATCCATCACTTGTCTTTGGCCTTTCATCGAACTACATTTCCCCTGTGCTTTCACGTAGGAAGGGTCAATCATTTGATCTGCCTGCAGGGTTCCATCATCGATCTTCATTGTCCACTTTGTCCCTTTATCGCCTATCATCAATATTTCTACTTTGTCCATCTGATCCTTTATCATCTATCATCAATCTTCATATCTTGTTCCTATTTTCTGTCCCATCTTGGTCATCCATTGAAGTCTTCATCATCCTCTTTCCGCTTTTGTCCATGGTCTGTCATCGGCCTTTTATCGAACTATGTGGTTTCTGCGTTTTCACGTAGGCAAGGCTAATCTTTGATCGGCCCTTGAGCCCCTAGGTCACTAGGATGTGTTAGTCTCCTATCTTGTGTCATGTCTCTCATGTCGCGTCATCAAGCTATGCCCTTGTCTAGCTAGATCTTAACAAATGAGATTCACTTGTACCATTAGATCCAATCAGTTTTGAATATCCTACGTCATATCGATCTTTTAGTTTAGTATCCATCATCGGTCTCAATAGGATGCATCCTTCCTAACAGACCTCATCAATCCCATCCATCCCCTTGATTCTATGGAAAAGGATGTTTGAAATTTATTGTGATCTTTTGATGCTTTTGGATTTTGTTTATCATTTGAGCTCCCTATCATCACTTGTCATGGTCACCTTGATCCATCATATCATGGTGTGCTTTGACTAGTCAACATAGGGGTGTATCTTGATCCTTTTTTTTGTCTTCTCGGTTGTCCCATGTGGTACCCATCAAGATCCCTGAGGTCTTGTGTTACATTGGGGCATCCTGGTCTGCTTGTGGTTATCCTAATACCTAGCCCAACCAAGGTCATCGTGACTTTGGGGTGTTGGGATAGCCTTCTTGTTTGTTATGTTTGTTTTATGCATTAAACACTAATCTACCTTGGTTCCTCATACCCTGGCATCTTGTGTCTTATGCTATAGCAAAAATCAGTGCTCCGAAGATGGAAAATTGCATTAGGATTGCATTTCACTTTCCATTCCATTCTCTTGCATGTATCCCCATCCTATCATCTATCAAAATCCCCCCATCCATTAATCCTTAATCACTCTCCCCTCCCAATCTCCTGTCGCCTTTGCATAATATTTTTCATCTCCCCTTGCATCATCTCATCCATTTCGAGAGCACACTCATGTTCTCATGAACCTGCATGTCCTCTCGAGGGGGCATCCTTCATCCCTAATTTTTCATCATTTTCTTTTTCTCTTCCTAGTTAATCCTTTGAGGACTAGGGCATCTTTTCCAGTCTAACCATTTTCTTCTAGGTTATATGTTTTAATATTCTTTGAAATGATGATACATCGTAACACCATCTCAAAGAGGGGAAAAATATAGACACCTAAATTTGGACACTTGATCTATCCAAATTTATCCCCTTTCGTCTAAGCATCCTCTTATCCGCATTAATTAAGTAATATCACTATTATTTAATTAATCCCTCTAAAGTTATTCTAATCCCTAAGGTATCTAGTTAAATAATTAAATACCTTCCCCCTTTAATCAAATGAATTAAATAAATATGACATTTATTTAATTCCCTTTATGTCACATCCTCCATCATTTTTATCTAAGCCTAATTATTCTCCTAATCTCATCATTAGGATGTGTCACATCCTCCAACTTTTGCAAGTTGGCCTCTAATCTCTCTTAGCCACCTAACCCTCCTCTAATCTTTCATTACTCTTCCCCATGTGATCTTTGACTTGTCACATCAAGTCACATGTGAAATCTAACCCTCTTCTAACATGTCATTAATTAGTCTAATCAAATACTTGCACAACCTTAATCACTCCATATCACTTAATCAAGTCAACCCTATTAAATGTTTTCTCCTTTTGGACAAGGCATCTCCATTCCCCATGTGAATTTTTAATTCATATTTAATCCCCCAATGCATTTAAGGGAATTTAAAATTCCTTCTCTCTTCCCCATGAGAATATTTGAGGAATTCTTAATTCCCCACTTGTCCTCTCACCCACATGGGGACAAGTACCTCCTTTATGAGGAGATCTTGTCCCAATCCCAGGGTACTATGTACCCTCTCCATGTCATGTACTATCCCTCCACCTCATGTACACATCCCCCTTTTTAAGCCATATCACATGCCACATGTCAAGATGTGAGGGCTTGTGAGTTCTCAACTCACCTTAGCCCTACATCTTGATCATTGGTGGCTCAATCTTGGCCATCCATTTCCCTAGAGATTTCCAAAATCTCTATAAATACCCCCTCTTTTCTCTCATTTTGAGAGAGATCATGCATTCTAGCCAAACTCTTGCAAAATTTCTCTAGAATTCATACTTAGCCATTTTCATGCTTTCATCCATTTTCATCCATCCTCACATCATCATCTAGCTTGTATATCTTCCCATCCAAGGAGCACACAACACCGAAGATCAAAGGGCCAACCAAAGGATTGATTCGATACAAGGTAAAAGGTTTCATTTTGTTGTTCTTACTTTGTGTTGATTCCAACTTAGGCTAATATTGAGGTGTAGGTTGTTTTAGTGTTTATTTGCACTCTTTTGTTTGCTGCTCATTTTCTAATGCATATATTCGACCTATCACAATTACATATCTAACTATTACATATTTTAAATAAAGCCCCTTTAAAATCTATCTTATTGCCATTTAATGAGTCAACTAGGTTCAAAATTATTTTCATCTTATTCCCCCAAAATTCATCACCTTTACAAAAAAACTCGATTTCATCTAATTTATCTTATTTATTCTCAAATCATATTAAAATCACCAACTTAAACTCTAAGAAATATTTGGTAACTTATTTATTTTATCTTCATTTAGAAAGGGGTGTGAAGGGGATTTAGAACCTTTTAAATTTCTTTCAAAATAACTTGATAGATTTTATTCATTGCCTTTCTTGTTGCTTTTAGGATTTAGTGTTATGAATTTTGTGCCTTCATTCTTAAAATATCTTATATCAACTCATTTAGTATTTCCATGATCTTTTTATATGGGAAAGGTCAACATACAATGAGGTACACACTTTCCATTTTTTTTATTCCTTAATTAGTTCTTTCTAGGGAAACTTTTAGTCTTTTCAAACACCTTACAGTAATATGATAAATGTGTGATTATTTTTCTTTCCACTCTAAATTTTTTTGATGTGCTTGGATATATAATTGAGATGATTCACTCATAATGTACAATGATACAAATTTAGTATATATGAAAGAAATATTTTCGAGACATCAAACGACCATTCTACATAACTCTCACATGGAAATAAGAATATTATTTTATTTTAATTAAAGAAATTGTGTGTACTCTATCTTGAAAATTACTAGTTAATTTTGAATTATATACTTATAATTTAAAATAAGAGCATCCTTTGTAACATGGAATAGATAGGCTAATTTTAATGATATAAAATATGTTTTCATATTAAGAAAAATTTACAAATAGATGGAACTCATACATTGAGAAATTGACTAAGATGAAACTCTGTATGAGAATTAAGATGCTCGAATAATTTATATACCTTCTTTCAATAATTAACATTAGAAATTAATACTTGGCTCATATTGTATACCCACCTCCCAGTGGTCTTGGAATGGATGCATTTAGATGGAGAAGGGTTTCAAAAGGCTCATGGTACTTGTGGACCCCTCAAAGGCATGATATATAACACATGAACTTTATTTATGAAATTTGGTCTTTTGTTGTTGGCTTCTAGTATGAATGTTATCTATAAGGTGAAATTCTTAGTTGAGACTCTCAATCTTCCATTGTT
The DNA here is from genome assembly GCA_007258455.2 of Sequoia sempervirens. Taxonomy (NCBI): domain Eukaryota; kingdom Viridiplantae; phylum Streptophyta; class Pinopsida; order Cupressales; family Cupressaceae; genus Sequoia; species Sequoia sempervirens. The sequence goes on from VDFB02271358.1 coordinate 957,575,038, forward strand.
GGTTTCTAGTGTGATTATACAATATGATCGCCAAACTGTATTAATTTCTAATGTTAATTATTCAAAGAAGGTTTTGTTTCATAAGAAGAGACCTATGTTCACATATTCCAAGGCATGTTATTATCCACAATGCATGACACTTCTTCACATCTCTACCAAGTTCTAAATAGATACATATCTACCATTTCCATAGAGGAGATTGATGATTTAAAAAGAAAATATCATGCCATTTCTTTCTTGAGAAGTCATGTTTTCATTCATGATTTGCAACTTCCATCTTCATCCAAAGAGAGCTTTTTTTTATCGTTATGTTCCTAATATTAAAACAAATCAAAACCTTCGTTCGAGCATGATCACCAACACAAAGGTAAATGAGTGGAAACAAAAGAAAGCTTAGTTAATGGATTTCAACATGTTGGTGGAAAATCTGCATCTTTTTGAAAGTGGCTTCCTAGCTTATCAGTCTTATGTTTAGTAAGGTTTTGTAATCTCCACTGTGTTATGTATTCGGGTCACGGGTATATCTAGTATGATGTCTTCTTTTGGGTATTTTGGGTGCATAAGAGAATGTGCATATGTACTGATGTATTCAACCAATGTGCTTTTTTAACATTGTAATCAGACAATTGGTCATTTGTAATAGGACCTCACTAGTCTTTTTGATATTTTGTAAAAAAATTTACTCGGACTGCAATTGGGGGATTTCTTATTGGTTCTTTCCTGCCAGCATATCCGCCTGAACCAGCTATATGTAAAATATTATATATAAATAAAAGTATAAGTGGTCTCCCACTTTTGCTTTAAAAAAAAGCTCTTGTAAATGTCCACATATTTTTCCTTGACACAGTTGGTATTTCTTAAAATATTTCTTATGATTTTTCATAATGTTGCTCAATACTTTACTGTAATATTCTATAGACATTCTCTTAAATTTCATAAGAATATTTCATAAGAGGGTTTCATCTTATAAAGCTATAATAATATTATATGCATTTAGAACATCTTAGATACCTCCCTTGAAGCATTCAACAAATGACAAATAATTACCAACACAAAGTGAGATGCCTCATTTCCTAGTATGAGGACAAAATAATAAAGCCAAATATTAGGATGCAAGGTTGATCCACCTTTCCCAATACTTGGCTAATTTTATCATCTATTGAGGAGTGGATCCCAACAACAATTGCACTTAGTAATTACAGTTACTAATCCAAAGAATACCTATTCATTTTTTCTTTATTGTATGCCTATTGACTCCTCATCTCAAGTTAAATTGTGGGAATGGATTTTTATGCCCTCCCTATGAATAAATGGCTACAAGGAGGTGAATATGATATGGTGGAAAAAACCAAGATACAAGTTGGTTTAGTTCTCATAAACTCTATAAAAAATAATTAAATTCCTACAACCTAACTAGAAATACTATGAGGGGTTTAGATCCCATTTTAGACAAAAAATATTCTTATACTGATCACTAGTTCACTTGGACCAACTAAAGAGATGGTGAACTAAGGGAAACTTAGTTGTATTGATATATTAAAACTTAGTTATTTCTTTTTCCATTGTCCCCTCTCCACAAAACACCCTTATTTAAGTAGATTCTATTAAACCTATCTCACATATCACCTCCCAATTCTTTGAACTTTTCAAACTTCTTATTCCTCATACCTAATAATCTATCGTTCAAGCTCAACACTTCCCACCTCAATCAAATTGATCAACTTGCTTCCCTAATACCCCTTTGGTTGATGTTCCTAGACCTTATCAAAATGGTAAGTGGATACAATTGTGGAATGATGCAATTAAATCTATTGCACTACCTTACTATGATCTTAGAATAAGAATATGGCTAGAAAGAGATCTAGAATGGAAAAAAAAAATTGATCCAAATAGAAAAAAAAACTTGTTTTGGCTTTAGCACTTACTAATAACTTTTCTACAATGAGTGGTTGCTTATGTTGAAATAAAACTTAGAAGATTTGAACTTAATTGTGGTAGAGGATCTCAATTAAGAGATAGGCTACATTGGATGAAAGGATATAAGGGATACAAATTATTTTTTAGTTATCTCAAACATATTTACATTCTCGAGAGTGGATAATATCTATCATTGATCAAGAGAGGTAGTTCCATGACAACTCTAATGATATTAAATCCATTTTCCTCCAACATTACAAATAATTTTTAATTGATCTAGTTGAAGGAGATTCATGCCAAGATATAGTGAAAAATTATGGGCATAACAATTATATATTTTTTAACATATATAAAATGTATGGTTGGATTAATGAGATATTTATAAAAATTATGCAATATGAAGTCAAACTTTATTATATTTGATTCTTAATAAATTATTTTTAATGATTCAATTTATAGCTTTGTGCAATCTATAAGTTTAAATAGTTTGGTGGTATCTAAACTTTATACATATACAAATATGATAAATGTCTGATTATTTTGCTTTCTAATCTATAAATTTTTGATGTTCTTGGCTATATAATTGAGATGATTCACTCATATTGTAATGATAAAATTCATCCTCATATGGAGGATTTTATATTATCTTCCATTAAATTCATCCTCTTTATGAGATTCTTATGGAGTATTGATATTCTAGTGTGAATTCTTAATTTTAGATATATCTTAACTAGATAAATTTAGGTTCAATGAAGGGAATAGAACTTTTTTTTCACTTACATAATCCTATTTTGAAGTTCATTTATGTTTAAAACTATTAGATTAAATATTTTTATCCCCAATTATTTTCAAATAATTTTATACTAATCTTTGTATTCTTTCTTTCATCGTTTCATTTAAAATTTGAACCATTTAAGGATGCTATGTTATAGATTATAGTTGTCTTCCAATTATTTTTAAATTGTTAATGGTATGAAAATATTATTGATGAGTAGATGAATTATTACAACTATTTTAGATTTGTATTCCCTTTATCTAGATATATTATTTACCAAAGTCTCATTGCTCTTTTTAGGTGTACTATATATATATATATATATATATATATATATATATATATATATATATATATATATATATATATATATATATATAACATGGAAAATGTAGATCATGTTCCACCTATGCCCAGATTCTTTGTTTGCAAATACTAGTAATGAGATTAAAAAATTGAGAGATTCATTAGCACATGGTGCAAACCCGGGGATATATAGTGAACCATGCATGTTAATATTGCATAGTCTAGAAAAACTAAAAGATGAACTTGAGAGGACTAGTGCATATTCCCCAGATAGAGTGATTGCTATTCTTTCCTGCATGCGGGAAGAAGTACATGGTGACGTTCCCCTTAAACAAATACAAGATAGTGTCACCAAAGAAATGATAAAAGCCACTTGTTTTCCATTTTATCAAAATGTGCATAAGGTTAGGGGATACTAGGTCACTAGATGTGTTGATCATGCTATGGCCTCATTGATATACCCATGATTTCCCACAACACATGGTCTATACCCAAACAATGACTAGATTCTATTGTATTTTGTTCAGCAGTTGTATGTTGAGGTCCATTTGGGCCTCAAAGTTAACTACCTAGACATTCCACCATATGTTGGTTAGGGGCATGGCAGGATGTCTGATAGGCCCACCTATCATCAAGTAGATATACCACCCCCAGTGCTTAGGGTATTGGTTGGTGAGAGGTCTCTTGCTCTCACCCTAGCTCTAGCCCCCATAGCAGATGAGGTTGTCCTTGCTTCCCAAAAGGAAGCAATTGACACTGTAGGTGACATTGCGCCTACCACCACTAGGATATCTGATGATCGTGTAGGGTAGTATTTGATGTCCAAACATTCTCAATCCACACCATTTTTAGCATAGTGGACCACCATGGATCCTTTTACAGTGGATGACATCCCTACTCCTACATAGCTTGATGCACTTATAGGAGACATGTCACGCATGACTCTGCATCATTTGGTTAAGGACCTGTTGGAGGCATATGTTAACATTGCATTAGACAATGGGATCGGTATAGAGCATGTGAGAGATCATTTGAGATGCAGAGGTCGTTCAGTTCTAGGAACCCATCACTCTCAGTCGAGCACTAGTACACATCAGGATCCACCTACAGTTCATTTGGCGGCTGCACAGACTATGGTTTTTACTAATATGTTGATTGGTTTTGGTTCATCATCGCTGATGCCATCTCACCTTCATAGTCCTCTACATTCATCATTTCTGGCATGACATGGGATAGATCAGATGCATGCAGATGTTGATTCATGGCTTGACCGTTTGGTGGATATGGTGGAGGTGACTATTTCAGAGGACTTAGGTCATCCGATATCAGATGATATTCATGTATGTGTGCATGTGCATGTTTCAATTCTTTTTCATTATTATTATTATTTTTTAACTAGATATTCATGTAAGTTGATATATATATGTATATATATTGTTACATGTGGACAAACCTCATATCACTCCTAGCCTTGGTCTAAATCATGTGCATGATCGATGTGACTCTGTGGATGAATCTGCTACCAATGGACATGTGAGTATTTCATTTTTATATAATCACAAATGTATATGTATATGCAATACTTATGTATGCATAGATCTAGATTGATATTTAAAAATACAAGTTCATTTAAAAATAACTTTCATAAAATTTATTTAATATAAATTATATGTATTTAACACATTTTATACACAATTTTATTTGTAGGGCTCAGCACATCCATCAGAGCAGGACCGTTCTCATTCAGATGGCCATTCGACTAGGAAGGGACATTCATATTAGGCCATGCACACTATATTTTTGATCTTTACCACATGCATTTGCTTATACATGATGATCTTTAGTATTTGAGATTTGATGATCTCTAACTTACATTTTCTTATATGATATACATACATTTTCTTATTTGTTGATCTTTAGTATTCACCATTTGATGATCTTTAATTTACATTTTTCTTATATGATATGTACATATATTTTCTTATATGATATATACATACATTTGTCTCTTTGCTTATAATATGTGTTATGTTTATATGTATTGAATCCCTTTACATGTATGTACATGTGTTTGCATATGGTTTAAAATGTTTACACATAATATATGTATGCATTTGATTTAAATATTCAATATACATACATGTTTTCTTATTTTATGATCTCTTACAAATTACATTTCCTTATATTCAATATACATTTGATCTCTAGTAAAATTTTAGGGAAATCAATGCCACTTTATAATTAAGTTCATTCATGTTGATCACAATAATATTTTAAAAAAAATGACTTAAGCAACATGAACCATTGAGTTGAGAACAAGATATAGTCTTTCTGAGAAGTAACTTGAAATTCAATTCAAATTATACCTCGAATATAAATTTTTGACACTTTAACAAAATTCTAAAATTACTAGATATGTTGTGCATACCTATGAATTAAATAACAACAAAATCCACAATGAAATAACTTGTTTTTTTACTACTTGATTCATTTAAACTAGGATCTAGTTATTCCATGTACACTAGAATAATTTTTTTCCCATCCTAGATATGCATATAAATAGAAGCTTATTTTTCATTATTCTGGATATCAAATTGCAAGATTAATTGTCACATATATCACTTCAAGCATAGATTTTGGAGAAGAAGGTTTTGCACATTTATCAAGGAGGCAAATATTGGAGCTCAACAAATTTTCATTTTTATCAATCAAGGAAAAATTTGTTGGATAATTTAACTAAGTTGGTAGAGGACTTGTTTTGAGTCATCTTTAAGTTGAAGAAGAAAATGGGACAACAAAGAAAAAGAAAAAATGCATCTCAACGAAAATTGTCAAAAGAAGAACATAAGAGGTATGAACAAAACTTAGAAAATTATCATAGAAAGAAACAAGGTACATGCTAAATTTGGCTAAATTTCCTTCAAGAATTGAGGATACTGACCTAACAAATACAGTAAATTGCAAGAGGTAAGTATTATTTTTAGAGATTTTATTTGTTTCAAATTTTCATAGATTGTTATTTGGATTCTCTTTGATGTAATGTTTCATTGATCAAGTGTGGTTTATTAGTTATTCACATATTTTACTGACACAGGTACAAGTATGTAAAGTTGCAAACAAATTCTGGGAAAGAATCCACAAGGTTGAACTATGTAGAAGAGGATATTCCCATTGGAAAATTTATGGAAGATTTTCAAAAATTGATATGACCATACATACATCATTCCTTTTTGCTAAGTGTGACACAACAATTCCAAACATTGAGAGATACTTTCCCATGTGGAATAGTTCTACTGCTCGATAGTTGAATTTGCAGAAAATCACTCCTTTGTACATCAAAAGGAGGAGATTCAATCAGAGTATTACTTTTCAAGTAGATCACTATTATGGTTCATGTGTGTTATCGACATGCAATAAAAATTGGATAGTTTTAGCGAGAGTCTGTTGAATGAGAAGAACAATGAGAATATACTTTGAAGTAGTGATGATAAAGGCATGACACTTTTTGTCCAACATTGCTTTACAATATTTTTTGAGAATTTGAGAAGCAGGGGTGTAAAATTTGAAAATCATTTTGTATGGTCAGATGGATGTGCGGCACAATTCAAATCTTCATGGCCATTCTATGTACTTTGTAGATATCATAAAATCTACAAAATACCACATGTTTGGAGTTTTTTTGAGAGTGGGAATGGAAAGGGTGAGCATGATGGAGAAGGAGCTTGCATCAAATGAGCTTTAAGAAAGGATCAAATGAGTTATCTAGAAGATCATCTAAACAATGCACATGATGTTTTTGAATGGTGCAAGAAACATTTTGCATCAAATGTGGTCAACACATCTTCAAGAACAAACCGACACATTCCACATAGAGTGTTTTGGGAGATATCAGTTATGTAAAAATTACATTAAATAAAAAAATGAATTTATTTAAATTTAATATATATATATATATACATATTTGTTCACATAAGTTTTTTGTTGTACATATGTATCTTGGTGTGGATAGAAGATCAATGCATGGGTGCAAGAGGGTAGAAAAAAAAAGATCTTTGCATTGTGTTAGTAGTTTAGATAGTTTCCATGGATGGATATTAGACACAAGGGATTACTCTTGTTTCTGCATTGAGTACAAAGGGAAACTCTAATTATGCATGGAACAATCAAGAACTTGGATATGTTGGTAAATGGGATACAGTGCCACTAGTTGTTTCAAAAACATATGATGAAAATGAGGAAGAAAGATTTGAAGACATTCCTTTGATTTCAATTGATTATGACCATATTTCAGGATTGGTTAGAAAAGGTACACATGTGTAAGGTTTCAATAATTTAAATATTATATATATCTAGTTAATGATCTTTAGAGACATTTCTAAATTTTTAAGATTTTTTTTTGTGTAAATTTGGTGTATAGGAGATGTTTTTGCAGTCATAGCAGAGCCTGGAAACATCGAAGGTGTTAGCTATTATTTATTGTGTTGCACAAAAGAGAGGAATAAGCTAACAAAACTTGAAACAAGTGATGGAATGCCATTTCCCATAGGTGATTTTGAATTTAAAATTTTATATACATTGTATTCAAATGTGCACATTACATTATAAACATTAAATATATATTGTACAAACCTTGAGCATGAAAATGTTGCACAGGTTCATATGTCTTACCTCAAGTTTTGTTCTAGTGCAAGGGATATATCTAAAACAAGTCAAAGTTGTTTAACATGGGATTCATTTTGTTGACTATCAACCTGATAACAAGGTATATCA
>VDFB02271358.1:957590089-957610746 GCA_007258455.2 Sequoia sempervirens
TCTAACATTCCTAGAGATGAGAGACTTCAAGTTTAACTTTATTGAAATTCACCTAAATCTGTATAAGAATAGTAGGGAATCATAAATTTGTAGTACAGATAAAGGAATTTATCAATAATGCGATGGTTGGTATTAGTTTTCCATAGTCCTTCAATAAGAATAGTATATATTTTTGGATTAAACTATGTATTTTTTTTGTTGAAAATTTAGAACACACTCAGCGATCCATCATCAAGAAGAGGAGAATGAGAGAAATGGATTGTAGAGTTAGCTTAAAAAGGAGAGGTAGGATGGAAGGGATGAGTGAGAAATAAAAAGTAATAAATTTGAAGGAATACAAAAATGAAAGAATGTAAAATAAATAAAGAAAGAAAGAAATTAATAGAGTAGAAGGAGAGGTAGGATGGAGGGGAGGAGGGAGGCGATAAAAAATAAAAAAATAGAAGGAAAATAAATTTAAAAAATGTAAAAGTAAAGAAAAAAAAGAATATATGCAAAATAAACAAAGAAACATAAAAAACATAAAAAGGCATGGTATAAGAAAGAAGGATAAAACTAAAAGAAAAGGACAAGATTTTGAAGATAAATAAGCAAATTAGACAAAAAAAAAGAAGAACAAAACCAAGGGGAATAAATTTTTTTAACAAATTAAAATGATAAAAAGAAGAAAAGGGAACAAATAAAAGGGAATAAACTAGTGAAAAGATAAGAAAATAAACTAAAAAAACCAATGAGAAACCAATAAAATAAAATGAAACAAAAAATTAATCAAGAATTGAAAAATATAAAGAAAAGAAAAGAAAAAGGAATAAAAAATAATAAAAGAGATCCCAAAAAATGAACTGATTAAAAACAAGAAATTAAAATGAAAACAAAAACTATGCAAGAAGAAGAGGGAAATGGTTGTTGGTATATGGCTTCTAGTGTTGTCATTGATGACAACCTAAGTATTTATCCCGGTCCTTAGATCATAATTTGTTCATAGCAATAGGTAGAGTGAAGAACAGTGTATTACCAGTAGTAAGAATGAAGAACAGGGTATCCAACTAATATGTTGATTTGTATGCTTCACCGGATTATCATTTTGCGTTGTGGATCTCGAGGAAGTCTATTAAGCATCTATATTATATTTTTGTCAAGTTTTATGGTGTCGCATCAATTGGTGTATGGATTATAAGATTCGGTAAAATGATTTTTCTGTTTATTTGTTCATGTTGGCCGACTCAGTGCTTGTGGCATGTTGCAGATGTATAAGGAGTAAATGTTTAATTGTTTCTATGTTTGAGCAATTTTGCTTTGAGTTCCAGCTATGCCTTAGCCAACTTTAGTGGATGTGCATCATGTATGAAATGTGAATTGAGACGAAAGTTGATTTTTTTTTTGGTTTTGGTGTAAGGCGACTTGAAGTAATTAAATGTTTGTAGCGGATATATATATGAGTTCGGGTAATTCATTTTGTATGAAGGAATGAATGTATGGATGTATCAATGTGTGCAAAAGAGGTTCTTTTGAAGCAAATTAAGCTAGAGTAGAGCATAAGTGCATAATTAGACAAAAGGTCTAGAATCAAATCAATGTGCTTAATTGGAATTGTAATCTGGCATTTGTAGATGCTATCCTCTTAGTTCAACTTTTTGTTGTCATCCAAATTTTTTTGTAATCCAGCGAGCCTTCCTTCTTTTAAGCAGTGAGCTCTAGGAAATGTGCCTAAATTCATGTGCATTCCTTTTCTTCATACTTTTAATAGAGTATAAATTATGGATTGATCTCCACCATGGTTTTTCTCCTAACAGGGTTTCCATGTAAAAAGCTTGGTGTTATGGTGTTTTGATTGTTTCCTTCATATGCTTGCATATTTACTTTTGATGAAATGATGTAAATGGTTTAAGATATGGAATGAAATCTAAATATTGTTGAGCACTAATTCAACCCCCCTCTTAGTGTTCCTTGAGTCCAACAATTGGTATCAGAGCATTGGCTCCTCTATAGAAGTTTAATAGCTTGAGGTAGATCTTGGAATGCAATGGACTTTAGTGGTCTTCAAAAACATCTTTTGGTGGCACTTGATGATCTTGATTAGTCTAAAGAAGTCATGGAATTGAAAGAAAATCTTGGGAATGCTGAAAAATTCATTCAATCATTGAAGGATAAAATTAATGAGTCAAGAGAAAAGACGAAGGAACTATGTGATCAGCTGAATTAGAAAGAAAGTAAATGCTTGGAAGATGTTCACCTAAATTAGACCCTAAAAGAAATAACTGAAGAATGTGAAAAGCTTGCCAAATATAATGCTACTCTAAAGCTTGAGATGGAATCTATGGTGATGAAGCTAAGGAGAGTGAAGAAAGAAAGAAGAATGAGGAGAATCTGGCTCAGTCCTTAAAAGAAAAATCTTAAGAATCAAGTAGAGTTAATAGAAAATTCATTTAGTTGGAGATTGAACTACAACAATCCAGAAGTAATGAACAAGAACTTGAAAGACACATAGTTATTCTTAGAGATGAACTCTCTACTGCAAATGAACACAAGGAGAAGGTTAAGATCAGTTTTGCTAAGCTTGATGAGCTGAATAAAGGTCAGAAGGATGCAAATGAACAAGAGAGGTCTTGGATATGATTTGGAGATTTTACAGAATGTGTCTCCTAAAGAGATGATCAAATGCATAAAGTATACCATGGTCTTTAGGTCTCAGGATAGGAAAGAGGAAGAGATAATTTTACATTTGAAGGAGCAGTTCAACCTATCTCTTATCAAGCTAAAGAGGCAAATGAATGTGTTGAGGCAATGCATAAACACAAAAAAAAATTCAATTATTGTCTCTATTGGCCTCATGTAGTTGGGAAGTACAAGGATAAGTTGAAGCAGATTGAAATTGAGCTGAATAGAATTGGTCGGGATTAAAACATGTTTCAGGATCAGGATGGTGCAATCAAGAAAAAGATTCAAGAGTTGCAATCTAAGCACAAAAAAGTTATGTTCACTAGAAATAACCTTGTGGGAACTTTCTGGAAAGTGAAGGACTTAACTAAATGTAGGTTGGAGCAGTTAATTGAAGTTTTGAGGAAAGGAGAGAAATTAGAAGAGGCAATCACAATTTTGGAATCTCTCATCCTAATTATCAATCAAACATCAGAAAAAAAAAATTGATCATAATAATTGGGATTGCAATGGAAGCATGGAAGAAATTTCTTTTGAAAATAAAAGATAAATATAAATTAATTTTTTGATTCAAGCAGTAGTTGTATGTTCTCAAATTTTGTCAAATTTTTGAATGGCGGAGAGAGATATTTTTTGAGAGTGGAGTGATAAATATGTTTGTCATTGATGTCAAAGGGGGAGAGAGAGGAGTGAAAAATGCCTTATCACTCCCAGGGGGAGTTGTGTTTTGAAAATTTGAAAATTTGAATTTGGCAGCGTAATCATATTGGTTCTGACACTTTGTCATTTTTCACTAAGTGTTGCCATCAATGCTAAAGGGCGATATTGTTGGCATATGGATTCTATTGTTTCCATTGATGGCAACCTAAGTCTTTATCCTAGTCCGTAGATCATAATTTTTTCATACCAGCAGGCAAAGTGAAGAACAATGTATTACCAGAAGTAAGAACATGAAGAACATGGTATCCATCTAGTATGTTGATCTGTATGCTTCACCAAATTATCATTTTACATTGTGGATCTCAGGGAAGTCTGTTAAGCATCTATATTATCTTGTTTTCAATTTTTTATGGTGTCACATTAATCGGTGTATGAGTTATGAGATCCGATAAAAATGATTTTTCTATTCATTTGTTAATGTTGGCCAACTCAGTTCTTGTGGCATGTCATGGATTTATACGGAGTAAATGTTTAATTTTTTCTATGTTCGAGCAGTTTTTTCCTGGGTCCCAGCTATGCCTTAGCTGAATTTAGTGAATGCGTATCATGTATGAAATGTGAATTGAGCCAACAATTGAAAACAGTTTCTGTTTTGGTGTAAGGCGACTTGAAGTACTTAAATCTTTGTAGTGGATAAATATATGAGTTTGGGTAATTCATTTTGTAAGAAGAAATGAATGTATGGATGTATGAATGTGCATAAGAGGTTTTTGTGAAGCAAATTAAGGTAGAGCAGAGTAGAAGTGTAGAATTGGACAAAAGGTCTAGAATCAAATCAATGTGCTTAATTGGAATTGTAATATGACATTTGTAGATGCTATCCTCTTAGTTAAAATTTTTGTTGTCATCCAAACAATTTTGTAAGGCAGTGAGCCTTCCTTATTTTGAGTAGTGAACTCTAGGCAGTGTGCCTGAATGCATGTGCATTCCTTTTCTTCATACTTTTAATAGAGTATAAATTGTGGATTGACCTCCATCGTAGTTTTCCCCTAACAGGGTTTCCACGTAAAAATCTTGGTGTTATGGTGTTTTTATTTTTTCCTTCATATACTTGCATCTTTACTTTTGATGAAATGTTGTAAATGGTTTAAGATATGGAATGAAATCTAAATATTGCTGATCACTTATTGACCCCCCCTCTCAGTGTTCCATGAGTCCAACAAGGGGAAGCAAGGAATAACAATGATAGAAAAGGGGGGGTTTAAAATAAATAAAATAGAAAGGTAATTAGAATGCTAAAATAAGAGATAATATATAGAAAATTAAAGTTAAATTAAAGAAAATGAAGGAAATGACAAGAAGAAAAGAAAGGAAAAATGAAGGAAGAAGAGAAAAGAAAGAAAAATATAAAAATTAAATAAGAAATTAATGTAAAGATTAAAGAAATAAGGCAAGAGGGGATGACCCCGTAGTGCAACAACAAGTTGCAAGCAACAACTTCCCTATTGTCTTGAGTTTGAATCCCACCAGTGGAATGTGGGATGAAATATCACTGGCCAAAGAATGAAGGGAATGTTGGACGATGCATGGATGATGGAGGAATTCCTGTGCAAGGCTAGTAGCAATTGACGTACAAAGGAGTGGGATGGGTGGTGTGTGCTACTATGGGGTCTAGGAGCTAGAAAGATCGATGGAGAGATAGAGTTAGAAGGGGTGTTCAGACAGAGGATTGGCGCCAGGTCCTATAGGGAGCTTGGCGGGAATGAAGGCAGGTGTAGTAGATAGGAGGAATGGTGTCGAGTCCTACAAGGAACTTGGGAGGAATGCAGGTAGGCATAACAGATGGAGGAATGATGTCGGGTCCTGAAGGGAGCTTGGCAGGAATGCAAGTAGGCATAGGAATATGAATGGTGGGGATGAGGTTTGAATATGGCCTCACTGGTTCATAGCTCTAGTCAAAAGTGATGGGTGTTTCCCCTTAGCAGCGATTTACCAAGCAAAGAAAAAATGAAAGAAGGAATGAAATAATAACAAGAGGGGGGGAATTAAAAAAAGAAAAAAAGAAAGGAGTGGCAAATGAAAAAGAAAAAAGAAGAAAAAAACTAATAAACAAGAAAAGGAAAAAAAACTATAAAATGAGAAGGAAGAATAGGAGAATGAAAAGGTAAAAGGAAAAAAAGAAAAATTAAAGAAGCAAAGAAAGTTGAAAACAAGATATGCAAGAAATGGAAGAATAAAATTGAGAAATAAATAAAGGAGGAAAGAAAATAAAACAAAAAATTGTATTCAAAATAAAATCAATAATAAAGTAAAATTAAATTAAAACATAAATTCAATTAAAATAAAATGAAAGAATTTGAAGATAATAAAAGCAAGAAAAAATGGACAAGGAGAAGGAAAAGATGGAAAAAAATGAGTATAGGGAGTAGTTAGGGAGGAATACAAAGAGGAAGGAGAGAAGAGGAGGTGTGAAGGGATATAGGAGGAGCATAAACAAGGAAGAGGGGGGGAGAGGAAAGGGGAAGGATGAAGGGGGAGCAAGAGGGATACATTAGGAAAAAAAAATAGCAAGGAGAGAGAAAGGGTTGGGGGTTAGGAAGAGGAGTGGGGGTAAGGAAGGATGAAGGATCAAAAGGGGGTAGGAGAAGGAAAGAGGAGAGGGTGAGAGATACATAAGGGGGAGTAAATACAAGGAAGATGGTAAGGGGTGGGAGAGAGAAAGGTTTGGGAGGTAGTTAGGGGAGGGGGTGAGGAAGGCTAAAGGATCAAAAAGGGGTGGGGGGAAGAATGAGGAGAGGGATGGATACAAAAGGGGGAGCAAAAACTAGGAAGAAAGCCAGGGGTGGGGGAGAGGGGAAGAGGGAAGGATCAAAGAGAAGGTGAGTGCAAGGTGAGGGATTTTAAGAGAGGTTGCCAAGTTGGGCTAATATGCCAACCATCATCCCTATTAAGGTTGTAGAAAAAGTTCTTGATAGTAATGGCCTCGTGGAGTTTGTGGTTGAAGAAGTTATCTTCTTTGACAAGAAATTGGATGGAATCAAGGAAAATGTGGTGTTTGGTGTTGTGGGAGTGCTAAGCAAGAGAAGATTTGGTGAAACGGTTATGCCTAATGTCAAAACTATGTTCTTTAATCCTAGTGCTAATGGATCTACTTGTCTCACCAATGTAAGGGGTGCCACAAGAGAAAACAATTTTGTAAATAACTTTTTGTTTTATTTGCTTGCCTCCTTTATTTATTTCTCAATTTTATTCTTCCATTTCTTGCATATCTTTTTTTCAACTTTCTTTTCTTACTTCATTTTTCTCTTTTTCCTTTTACCTTTTTATTCTCTTATTCTTCCTTCTCATTTTATAATTTTTTTGTTCCTTTTCTTGTTTATTAGTTTTTCCTTAATTTCTCTCCTCTTTTTCTTTTTTCATTCACCACTCTTTTATTTTCTTTCTTTTTTAATTCCCCCTTTGTTATTATTTCTTTCTTAGACACCTAAAATGTAGACACCTAAAAATGACTTAGGCTTGCAAGCTTCATTTTTACCACTTTCGTCCTAGCATAATTAATACATTTAATTATGTCCTTGGTCCACATTCGCTATTGATTAAATAATTCATAATTATTTAATTAATTCATGTCCTTTGATTCTTCATGATTATTAAATAAATTTTATTTATTTATTAAATACGTCATTAAGTCTTTCTTTAATTAAATAAATTTCTTAATTTATTTAATTCCCCTCATTTAATTCTTATTGATTATTAAATAAATGAATTACATTTATTTATTTAATACGTCATTGTCTTAATTAAATAAATTGATTAATTTATTTAATTAATTGGTCTTATCTGCTAAATTAAATAATTAAATTTAATTATTTAATTGCTAATTAATATTCTTCTCATTTTAAATAAATTAAATTATTTAAAATGTCATGTCAATCTTAACTGTCAGTCCTTTTTGATAAATAATCTGAAAAAGATTATTTATTATCTCTCAAAATCCATAATTTGAATTAATTTAATTCAAAATAGTAATTAATCTTCCAAAAATCAAGTAATCGGGCAGATTCTTGATTTTCCAAATCTGATCTTCAGTCCAAATCTTATCTCTTTGATTTGTCGAATCTTGCAAATCAGGGAATCTTATCTTCTTGATTTTTCGAAAATCTTCATTATCTAATTAATTTGTCTCATTTATTCTCTGCCAACAATCTGATTTTATTCCGACTGTTTGATTAAGGATTTTTCCCTAACCCTAATTAGGAATTCTCATGTTAAATCTAGATCATTCGTTTTAGGGTCTCTTCATTGATTTATCTCGTCTGTCCGTTCGAAATGGTCTTTTCTATAAAATGCCATTTCCTTCTCATGTTTGAGATCTGGACATTTTTTTATGTAATTACTATAGGCATTTATTTAGCTTCACATTCATTGTCATAGGCAATTGTAGTATTTCACTATTAGCATTTGGTTTTAAGCATAGACATTTGATTGATATTGGCATTTGTTTGGACATAAACATAGGCATTGACAATAGTCATAGGCACATCAAATCCTTCAAATCTTGTTGTAGGGCTTAGGCATTTTAGATTGCTGAAGAAGACGAATATGAGGGCAACATATTATCCAGCAAGTGAGAAGGTGTAACGAAGGTGAAGCATGGAAGATGGAGACTCTTGGTGATATATTTCCCTTTCGTTTTCATTTCATTTCCATTGTACTTCGTTATATCATTGGATTTTTAATGTTTATTGATCTAACAAGTTAAAAAATCTGATTTTCCTTTGATTACATTGGTGAACCTGACGTTTTGGACATAAATTTGTGTGTTTTTGTTTGTTTTCACTGTTTTGCAGGTTACAGCCAAGACGTCACACGAAATCCCGTCACCTTCATTTGAGCATAGAAAAATGGGCGAATAAAATATTTTCAAAAATTTTCCATGTTTTGTAGATCTTAGTCTCAGCTTTCCAAAACATTAAACGGTTTTAAATTTCGTTAAGATTTGAGAAAGTTAGGGCTGTTTTAGTGATCGCTGTTTTTTTTAATTTCATTTTTAAAACGCGCGTCTTTTTTTGCATATAACATTTTTTTTGTGCAGAATTGTGGAAAATGCTTTCTGGGTTT
The DNA here is from genome assembly GCA_007258455.2 of Sequoia sempervirens. Taxonomy (NCBI): domain Eukaryota; kingdom Viridiplantae; phylum Streptophyta; class Pinopsida; order Cupressales; family Cupressaceae; genus Sequoia; species Sequoia sempervirens. Next base: position 957,598,529 of record VDFB02271358.1, read on the forward strand.
TGAAGGTTAGATTTTTAGCTTTCCATGGATATCTACCACTTAAAATTTTGTTAAGTTTTGAGCAAGTTATCGCTGTTTTAAGTTGCTGCTGTCAATAAATTGTTATTTTTATTTTTTTGTTACTAATCTTTTTTTGTAGTGTGTGGCGATCCCTATTCATGTGTCGAAGACCATTGCATAAGGAACTACTAATCTTTTTTTTGCAGGTTCGAATGTTGAAGACAAGATAAACAAACATTGTGTTTGTTTTTCTTTCATAGATTAGTAAACATTTGATTTTGGTGCATATAAAAAGAACACATGTCTTCTTTGGTTGATTGTGCTCGCAAGATGGTAGGTGAGTATGTTATCACTTGGTGAAAACCTTGTGATCAGAAAACCAAACCCATCTTTATTTGTTAATTACCCTTCACGATTCGGTATATCGGAGTATCCTCTCCCCTTGCGCATTCATGCGATCCTGGGTGTAAGAGAAACGGTTACTCACTCTAGAACTTGGGCCTGTTCTGGTGGGAAAAAGTACTCACCCCAGGATGACTCAGACCGGTAGCACCCTAACATCGAGGGACTTCCAGCCGGTATATAAAAGTGGGTTCTTGGGGAAAGCCCAAGAATCACGAGCGTGGTTCCGACGAGATGGATCCAAAAGGGGACTCTTGCCGCATGGATCTCGCCCCACGAACGGAATGCCCGAATTAAAAACCTCTTGTCTTAGTGTCCAACCATTCTTTGGCCATTACTTGGTATAGTGCAGGGTACAGTATCATGCCCGAAGACACTCACTACTGATCCCCTTGAGTAGAGATAGAAATTCTTGGGATGTCACTACCCAAAGAATCTGAATTTGGTGTGCTTGAATGACGTTAATGAGCCGTGGAGGGGAGCCAATGCCACCAAAATTCTAAGCTATCCTCTCTCGAGAAGGAAAGGTGTTTATCACCAATTCGGGGTATATCGGTGGGCTATACCAAGTATACAAACCCTTGGCCTATTGGCCTTTTTAGGATTGTGCTTATCTGATGTATGATTGGTTACATTCAAAACACTGTGTTTGTCAAGTGTTTTCTAGTCTTATCATAGTTCAAAACAAAACTTTCATCAAATAGACCAAATTTTCCATAAAAAATGACAAGACAAACCTTTCGCATCTATCAAACTGCATTTAAATGTCTGAAGTGCAATCGCTCTAATCAATCACATTTGAGTTTACTAAACCGCATTTGCATATCCAAGACGCAATTGAAACTTCAAACAACGCATTTGCTTGTCAAAACTTAAAACTTCACATTCGAGACTTGGAGTCCTCAACTTGTCCACTATTTGTCAAACACTGTCATCAAGAAGATTCTATCAGAAACCAAACTTGATATTGCTCAAAGTCTTGTCTATTAGCTTGCATTAGTCACCATAGGTTTCATACGTCATTCCTTTTCATTACATACACTTGGCATTAGACTATCCCTAGGTTCATATTTTGCATACTTAGGCTTAGGCAAATCTTAAGCACACATTGCAAAGTCATTGTTTTCGAAATTAGACCCTCTTGGACCAAGTTATCAAACACCCTTTTTAGTCATTATCCTCTTTTGTGAGATTTCTTCCAACTCAAAAGTCTAGTTAGGAAGACTCACTAGTCATTTAGACCTAGTCAACTTGTCATTTCCAACAAAGTCCTTTAGCAGTCAAAATCGAAAACAAAGTTCTAGCTTAGAAGTGCTTAGATAACCTTGTCTTACTTTGCATACACATCGCATACCTTATTCACAAAAATCCAAAAAATAGTAGGCATTTTAGTCATCATTTTGAACCTTGGACTTCACATAGTGTCATACTTGCATTTAGTGGTCATTCCCATTTGAGCAATCTCATTCATGGTTGAAACCAGACTTCAAAAACAAAGGAGACAAATGGAAAACTTTAGGAAAGACCCCCCATTTAGTGTCAACAGTCCTCCGCATGACACAAATTGGACCTTTTACGATCCATTTACCAATCAGGACAATCAGCCTCTAGTAAACAATACATTCAAACTCTACTTGCAAAGATATGAAAATGGTCAACTACTTCAGGAAAACATAGAGGCATTGACACAAGACCCAGAGGTCTATCAGCTTACTGAAACAATAGCTCGTCAGGATAGAGACAGATTCATAGCCATACTCTTGAGTGAAGGAGCTAAGTTACCACCAGGATTTGATGCCAACACGCTAAATTTGACACTTCATGACCCAAATGCCAACAATGCAAACAACATGTCACATAGTGGTCAACCTCTAAATACTACAAGCAACACTTCCTTTGGGACCACAACAAATACCACGACAGTCAATGCCACGACAATAAATGCCATGGGGGCATCATCAAGTCACAACAATCACCCCTTGATAACTTCATTTACTTCCACGAACACAACTTCGACACATCCATCCAGTGGTATTTCACAAAATCCTTTAGGAGGAGCCACAGGACGTATCTTTATTCAAGGACAACAAAAAAATGTCAACACAACAACACAGTCAAATGTCGTTGCCTCCCAAGGTACAAACACAAACGTTCCCCTTATGCAAAATCAACAATTTACACAAGGTGGTCAAATAACACAACCCATGACATCATTGATACACCATAACACACATGGTCACAACATCCCCCAAATAACGACACACATGGCTGGGGGACACATCCCAACATACTCATCCAACATTCACACTCATCAACATGCACCAAATCACAACTTCCAATACCAACAACACATGTCATACGTACCGCAATAATCTATACCACCACAGTACACCAACATTCACGCACACCAGACAGGAACACATGGTGTACCAGGTAACCCAACATATGGAAACGTAAACAACCCTACCATAGATGAACTCAAAGCAAGAATGAGAGATATGGAGAAAAATATGCAAAACATGTACATTTCAGGCAGGAAATCAGAAATATCATATGACCTGGATGTATACCCTTTTGACACGAACTTACGTATGCCCGCATTTCCACTAGGATACGTGTCACCCAACTTCACGAAATATAGAGGCAAGAAAAATCCAATCGAACATGTTCACGAATTTGCAACCAACTGTATGGATATCACTTATGAACCAACATACTTGATGAGAATTTTTTCCAAAAGTTTGGCAGGTCAAGCCCTTGAATGGTTCTCAACTCAAAAAGATATCTAGACATGGGATGAGCTCAAACGAAAATTCATACACAATTACGCGTACAACATTGACATGGATACCTCTATTGCTAGCTTGTGTAATCTCATGCAAGAAGACTGGGGTGAGACATTTATTCCATTCTTTCAAAAATGGAGAAGCCTCGCTAGTCGATGCCACATTATTCCTGAAAGGGAAAAAGTCGACATGTTCGTCCAAACGCTTCTAGGACCCCTAAAATTCGCATTGCAAATACACTGTTGCACAAACTTCACAGAATTAGTGGAAAAGGGGGTCCAAATTGAGAAAGCCCTTATCGCAAAGGGAGAACTGAGATATGGTTCTAAAAACACAAACACCAACCCACCCGCTGACAAAAAAAAATATTGGGTCAAGAATAAGCATGTTACAAATGACGGTGTTGTGGATGCCAAGACTGCAAGTCCTGTATTGGCCCTGAAAGGGGTCCAAAAACAAAACATACCAACAACGACATTGACACCTCTTCCCAATACTTCTTCAAACAATCAAAGTGGTCAAAATAGCCAAGGACAATATCGTCAAATGAGACAATTTCCTAGGGGTCACACATACACCAATTTAGGTGAACCCATTGAAGAAGTCCTTAAGAAATGCATCCAGCATGGGGTCATCAAACTTCCAAAAATCAAACCTTATGACCCCAGACAATTCAAACCAGCATGGTGGAATGATAATGCAGTTTGCGAATACCATCGAGCCAAGGGGCATACAACCTCTAACTGCCGACAACTGAAAAACATCATACAAGACCTTATCAAAAATCGCACCATCGAAGTGGGTGGATCACAATTCAACTCCAACTCAGACCATACTATCTACAAGAATCCACTGCAGGATCATGGTTCCCATAATACTTCCACTTCAGGTTCACAAAACCAAGCTAACTTCGCCCGAGCCAAGTACTTTTACTCTGGCGGACCAATAATAAATAATGTCAGAACTGACGATGACTACATCAATACTATTACGGTCAAGAGAGCACCACAGTGTAATGCTACTACGTGAAGTGGCAAGGTCACTATAGCTGGTCCACCTCCCCCTAGACAAGCCAAGATCACTATACCAAGTCCATCAGTTAAACAACCACAACCTGCTAAACAGCCAAAACATGTCTCAACCCCACAACAGTGGAAACCCAAGAGTCAGTTCAACCTCATTGACCAACTAGGAAAGACTCCCGCGCAAATATCTATCCTCAAGCTGCTTCGTATCTCTCCTACACATAAAGAAATCCTGGACAAAACTCTCCTAGAGTCGTCGATCCCTAAGGACATTGATGTCAATCAGTTTGAAACTATGGTGGGATACCTCACCACGCCACACCATGTCACCTTCTCCGACCAAGACTACTCATCACATAAAACCAACCAGAACGACACATTACACATAGTAACTTTTGTCCACAAGCACAAAGTTAGATGGGTTTTAGTAGATGGCGGAGCAGGGTTGAATATATGCTCCCTCAAATTGGTTAAGGCTCTTGGGTTCTCTGATGCGTGCGTAGATCCAACGAAAAGCATAGTGATCAAAGCATATGATGATGAGGAACGCTCTTCATGGGGTGTTATCTCTCTCCCTATTAGAGTGGGACCGGTCATTGTAGACACAACTTGCCAGGTCCTAGATTTGGAACTACCATATAACATCTTACTTGGCCGTCCATGGATCCACGCATTAAAATTTGTTCCATCAACATACCACCAATGCCTCAAGTTTCCTTTCGATGGCACAGAAGTAACCATATACGGAGACCCCGACCCTTTCCAATATTGTACCAACTTAAGGGGCATCTCCGAAAACCGAGTACCTATTAATCGAGAAGCACCTGGCTCCTCGTCATCCAAATACATCGACCCCTCCACGCTCATGTCATCTTCCACATCCACTCCATCCGCGTCTTCCACCGTACCACCACCTTCCACCAACCCTAAGACTGAATCAACTGTCAAAATCTAGGACCTCGGCTGTAGAGAATTTAAACTAAATACAACATACAGTATAACTACAATACCCACTCCTCCAAAGATATATGGTCAGCCATTTTTCAGAATGGAACCTCAAGAAACTTTCAAAGTTCCACCAAATACAATTTTTATCAAGTGGGGAGACATTAGTGACGAAGACCTTGCTGACATCACAGGATGGATCTATAAGGATACAGTCGCATTACCTCCATTACCAGTTCAAAAATATGGCAAGGGTTACAACATCATGAAGGCTAAAGGCTACGATGGTACTAGTGGCCTTGGAAAAAATAAAAATGGTCGAAGGGAACCCATAGAAACTTTTCAAACTCCGAAGTATCTTGGATTAGGGTTTGGGTCACTTGACAAGGACGATCGATGTACCTCTGGACTTTCCAATGAGCGAGTACATGCTTCTGACAGTGTCGAGACTACTAGGGAAACCCTAATCGAAGACTGACTCCCATGAGTGGGAATTCGGCTCAGAACGATCCCTAAGTGACTGTTGTCTTGATGATTTGTTTGTCGAACCAGGGGAACTGACCTCTGAACAATGATTTTGGAAAACATTCAAAATTCAACAAGCACCAAACAGCCAAAGTCCTACTACCACTTCCCATGACACACAACAGTCATCATCTGAACCCCATCAGTCTAATCTATCCGAAGTGTCAGACGACATTGATAACCAGGGCTCTAAAACCTTCACTCCTTATTATGATAATGAATATGAAACTAGTGAAGAAGAATATTGGATAGAGTCGATGTAGATTTGGATGATGATAACCTCATCTACAACATCAATGAATCCATCTGCATGTTGTCCGCATCCTCACCCCAATTCACTAGCCTTGATGATGGCATCTCTTTAGTTTACCCCGAACTAGTCGATTGGGACCAACAAGGACCGCCAGTTTTGGACACATTCCAAAATGATGAAGCCATTGCCGAATTCATGGGATTATGAGAAGGCATACCCAGTGGGGACCAAAAATCAGGATTTTCCATTGATTTAGATTGCACGACATACTTCGGCAAGGCTGTCCAGTCCTCTAGTTGCAAAAGTAAAAATAAAGTTAAAAATGAAACGTCTCTAGGTGAAAACCGAAAGGCACCTCTTGACGATAAAATAGTAAAAATAAAGGACGAATCTGCAGGTGAAAACCTCTCTGAGGCAACCAAAGATGGAGGACTGGACTTTCTCCCCGTGCAACAGGAGAAATCGGCCATGCTTATTGAGGACACAATAGAGGATAACATTTCAACTGTAAAAGACCCCAAGATGGTCCTATTTGCGGCATCACTGATAGATGAAGAGAACCAGAATTTCATAAATTCTTTGCAGAACGGAAAATAAACTTCGCATGGTCCTACACAGACATGCAGGATTGGACCCCAAATTGGTTTTGCATCATCTGCCACTATTACCCAATGCTAAACCAGTCAAGCAGAAGTTGCGCAAAATGCACCCTCAAGTTGCTCTATTGGTCAAGGCCGAGTTAAAGAAATTACTGGATGCTGGATTCATAAGGTCTATAGATTATGCTGAGTGGATTTCCAATCTAGTGCCGGTGACAAAGCCAAATGGGCTGATTCGGGTATGTACAGATTTTTGAGACCTAAACAAAGCATGTCCAAAGGATGACTTTCCTTTTCCCAACATTGACATCATAGTTGACCTAACTGCAGGACATGAGATGTTATCCCTTATGGATGGTTTTTCTGGTTATAATCAAATCCACATTACTCTTGAGGATCAGCACAAAACAACATTTACGTGCCCATGGGGTACATACTATTGGAACGTCATGCCCTTCGGTCTTAAGAACACAGGTGCCACGTATTAAAGGGCTATGACAATGATCTTCCATGACATGATGCACAATATAATGGAGGATTAAATAGATGACCTATTGGCCAAATCAGCAACAAGGAAAGATCATTTGAAGGTACTCGAAAAAAATTTCAAGAGACTGGAAGAGTACAAAGTTCGGATAAACCCTAAGAAGTGTGTTTTTGGGGTCACGTCAGGTAAACTATTGGGGTACATAGTTTCCCGAAGAGGTATAGAAGTTGATCCAGCAAAGGTTAAAGCAATCATAGACATGCCTCTACCTCGAGGGATCAATGAACTCAGAACTCTGCAGGGTAGAGTACAATCTATTCACCGTTTCATAGCCCAGTTGGCGGATAAGTGCCATCCGTTCCAGTACCTATTGTGCAAAAGTGTCCCCTTTGTATGGACGGATAAAAGTCAAGAAGCCTTCCAGAAAATCAAAGATTACCTACTGTCAACACAAGTCCTCATGCCACCCATTCATGGAAAGCCATTAATTTTATACATCTCAACTACTAGTTCAGCATTGGGGGCACTGCTGGCCCAAGATGATCATGAAGGAAAAGAAAGAGCAATTTATTACATCAGCCACACCATGATAGGCTATGAGTTGAACTACACATACATTGAACGGGCATGCCTCGTTGTTGTTTTTGCATCCCAAAAACTAAGGCACTATATGCTTAGTCATCAGACACAACTAGTTGCCAAGATTGATCCATTGAAATATCTACTAAGTCGAGCAGCATTAACAGGCCGGTTGGAAAAATGGGTCATGATACTAAGCAAGTATGACATACAGTATGTTGAGCGCAAGGAAATTAAAGGGCAAGTAATAGTAGATCAACTGGCGGATGCACTGATTCAAGCCACTCATCCACTAGTAACTGACTTTCCTGATGAGTCCATTTTCATGCAAAACCGACAACACCATGGAAACTTTATTTTGATGGGTCTCATACTGGTCATGGCTCAGGCGCTGGAATAAGTTTTATCACACCACAGGGGGATTCAATTCCAAAGTCATTCAGGATCTCTTTCCCTTGTGCAAATAACATTGCTGAATATGAAGCACTCGTCACAGGTCTCAAGTTGGCAATAAAGTGGAAAATTCAGACATTGCTAGTATTCGGGGATTCCCAGTTAGTAATCAACCAAGTGAATGATGACTATGAAACAAAGGATGAGAAGTTACTTTCGTACAAGAGGATGGTGGACAGTTTCCTAACATACTTTCATTCGATTTCTTTTGAACAAATCCCTAGGGTACAGAATAAGGCAGCTGATGCAATGGCTACTATTAGTTCTCTCTTGGACATCCCTAAAAATGTGTCACAATTTGAGTTTTTAGTAGAACAGCTTTTGATACCTGCATACGATATCCTAGAATCATAAATCGTTTGTGAACTTGTTGGTCCCAACTCTCCTTGGTATCAAGACATTTACGATTACCTAAAGTATCACACCCTTCCACCGAACCTGTCAAATAACCAATGAAAGTCCTTCATTAGAAAATCCGCAAGGTATGCCATTGTCAGTGACACCCTCTACCGCCGTAGTTTCGACGATACCCTCCTTAGATGTCTTGACACCGACGAAGCATGTATGACCTTACGAGAAGTACATGATGGTATATGCGGATCTCATTCGAGTGGTCCTACACTAGCTAAGAAACTAACGAGACTTGGATATTATTGGCCGACAATGGAAAAAGATGCAATTGAATATGTCAGGACTTGTCACAAATGTCAAATACACAGTGAATTGGTCCATGCTCCAGCACAAGAACTCTGGCCGATCACTTCTCTGTGGCCCTTCACTCAATGGGGACTTGACCTCATGGGTAAGATTCATCCAACCTCATCCAACGACCATAAATTCATTATTACCGCCACTGAGTATTTCACAAAGTGGATTGAAGCCATTCCATTGACATATATTACCGGCAAACAAATATCAAAGTTCATCCTCAACTACATTATTTGCCGGTATGGCCTCCCATAGTCCATCATCACTGACAACGGACGTCCATTCAAAAACCAAGATGTACGTGAGTTATGTGAACAATTCCATATCCAACACCACTTTTCATCTCCATACTACCCGCAAGGAAACGGCCAAGCTGAGGCGTCCAATAAGACCATTGTCAAAATCTTAAAAAAGACTGTCAATGACGCTGGCCGCGACTGGCACATACAACTTAACCCCGCTCTATGGGCCTATGAACTAGCATTCGTATGCCTACGGGGCCACTCCATTCGCACTAGTCTTGGGTGTTGAAGCCATCTTACCCATTGAGGTTGAAATTCCTTCACTACGAGTCTCCTTGAAGGCTCTAACTAATGAAGAGGACTACCGACAATCACGCTTGCATGAGCTAGAAATGCTGGAAGAAAGAAGACAAAACTCATTGAATCATCTCCAAGCATATCAGAACCGCCTTTGTCGTAGCTACAATAAAAAGGTTATGGTCAGAAAATTTGACATCGGCAACCTACTTCTAATGCAGAATCCCAAGAACCAAGCAGACAGAGAAAAGCTAGGAAAATTTGAACCAAACTGGCTAGGTCCCTATATTATCATATCTTCCTTTGGTTCCGGAGCTTATCAATTGGCAACTCCAGATGGGGAACAATTGACAGAACCCATCAACAGTTTACATCTCCAAAAGTTCTATGCATAGCATCAGAGGATGGAGCTGAAAGCCATAAAATACAAAAAAAATAAAAAAATTGAAAAAATGATAAAAAATCGTCACCCTGATGAAAACCTGGCAAACAGGCGTCTTGGTGACACCAAAAAAATCAAAAAAATCATGAAAATAGTAAAGAGAAAAATGATTCATTCAATAGTGAAAACCTGGCAAACAGGCACTTTGGACAAGTACCATGACGAAAACCTGGCAAATAGGCGCCATGCGTAATCAATCATTGCTCTGCCATCTACTGTCACTTTGTCTAAAACTTGGCTTAAGATGAAAGGTATGTTCACCATTATTCTGCAAATCGCCAGCACATCCTACCTGACCTATCATAGTGGATAAATGATTGACATCAAGTCTTGACGACTGTCTGTCTAGCAAGTCAACAATATCCCGTCCATATTCCTTGCAAATGGCTAAGTCTTAGACCTAACTGGGGGCAAAAAGTTTACCATGCAACTGCAGTGGATGTCATATATGATCACAAAAACATCATGAAAAGTCCTGAAAATAGACCAAAAACATTGCAAAAGTCCTGAAAAAAGACCAAAAACATCATAAAAAGTCCTTAAAAAAAAACAAAAACATTGCAAAATGTCTTGAAAAAAGACAAAAACATTGCAAAATGTCCTGAAAAAAGACAAAAACATTGCAAAATGTCCTAAAAAAAGATCAAAAACATCGCAAAATGTCTTGGAAAAAGACCTAAAAATCATAAAATGTCCTGAAGAAAACCAAACAAAACATTAGACTACGTGAGGCACACAAGTACACTGTCATCTCTGGTCAAAGTCAATCAAGTCAATCAGTCCTTGTCATCTGTCTGAACTACGTGGTCTCTGCGCATTTGCTACGTAGGCAAGACTCATGCTTGAGTCCCCGAGACATTAGGTCAGTCCTTTTAGGTTTGTCAAAATAAAATCATGACACAATCTTGCTCATCAAGACAAAGTCATTGGTCGTGTCGAGCTACGAGGTCTCTGAGTGTATGACGTAGGCAAGGCCATCTATCGATGAGCCCCCGAGGCCGCACTAGGTCAGTCCATTAGGGTTCATGACACTACATCGGCACACACGTCAAAGGTATTCAATCGTGTTCCACCTAGGAAAACTCCTAAAAAAAAGTAAAACAACCTCTTATTCAACATGACAATCTCATCAATGCAATCTCATATCATCAAGGCAATATCGGCATATAGTAAAAAAAAAGTCAAATCTGGTCAACGCAAGTCAAATCATCAGAAACCGGTCAAACTGTCAAATTTCAATTAGTCTTCAGATGAGTCCTTCTGAATGATAACCTTTGTCATTTACGCCTTAGGATGTGTCCTTCCTAGGCGTCGTCATTGTCATTCGGCATTTTGAGTGACCCTCTTGACATCTAAAGATCACTCTTCCTGGCATAAGTATTCTTCAGATGTATCCTTCTGAAGAACCAACTCTATCATTTATGCCTTAGGATGTGTCCTTCCTAAGCATTGTCATCATTCCGAGGGACCCCTTACGACCATTAGGGATCAAAATCCTCTCAACATCGGCATTATTCAGGATGTGTCCTTCCTGAATTCACCAAGTCTTGACATTTTTCAAGGTCATCAAAACTTTAAACATTCATACATCTTGACATTATGAAACATGGCATCTTAACAGCAGAACAATGGATATCCAGACGCACTTGGCAGACACTTGACAATTGTCTTTTAATATTTTATCATGTTATTAGTTTTTTAGCGAGGTCCTAATTCTGGGATTTAGAAAAACAACGACATATCATGGTAAGGACTCTTTCTTTTTGTATTTTGACAATCATGCTACTAGTTTCTCAAGGATGTCCTAGAAACAGGATTTAGAGAAGCAGCGACATTTCATGATTTGTCCTTGTCTTTTTTATGCTTGTGGTTGATTATGATAACAACACTGGGGCAATCACGCTCCTAGTATGAGGCATGATCATCCTTGTCTGTGACTGCTTGTCTTATGTGATGGTACGAACTTGCACACCTTGATCTATGTCATATCATGGTGTTTATTGTCCATTACAACAGTTCGCCCAATGATGATTAAGAGCAATAAATATTAAAGTCCTATGGCAATGTTTTGAAGGATTTGGTCTAGGAACTAACATGCATCTCCTTTAGGCTTGTCATCTTCTCTCACTCATCTCATATAGGCATTGCATCCATATCATCATCCATACTCCTTTTGCACTAACATTTCTTCGCCTCTTCATATTCTAGTCTTTGATCAATTTCGGAGAGCACACCCATGTTCTTCTCAAACCTGCCTGCCCCTCCTCGAGGCATACCGCGAACCCCTCCTTGTCAATTCTTCCTCATCTTATTTTGCATCAAGCATTTTTGACTTGAGCTTTCTTGTCACAATGTGACATGCTACATTATGACAAAGAGGGGCAAATGTAGACACCTAAAAAATGACCTAGGCCCCAAGCTTCCATTTTACCACTTTCATCCTAGCATAATTAATACATTTAATTATGTCCTTTG
>VDFB02271358.1:957610846-957833440 GCA_007258455.2 Sequoia sempervirens
TTGATACAATGTCATTTTGGCATTGTGTCAAAGAAAGTCAATAAAAATATGCCCCAGTCATGCTCCAGATTAAAACAGGTGAAGGTATGCCCCCTCGGGAAAATTGACAAATTTCTGAAATGTTCAGAAAAATTTGGAAATGCTCCCGATTAGTCCAGTAGATAGGCAGAAATGCAATGCAGTTGATAGAATTGGGTTTAGAAATGGGAGGGACGGGTACGGGATGATGGAAAATGGAAGTTTACATGGCCAGTAGGAAAGAAATGCCACCTAAGCCCTAGGTATATATTTGAATTGGGGTGAAAAACTATTCATTTGCACCCACCTAACTTAGAGATTTGAAAATTTGCTCTGAATTGATAGCGACGATGTCTCCAGTTCTAGCCACCCATCACCACGCATACAGGATCCGGACATACCAGAGACCAGCCGGCGCGGACCCCCCGGTATGGACCTTAAACTTGCCTTTTAAATTTTTTTGATTTGTGCGTTCTTTAATGCATTTAATTCAATTTTTACTTCTGCGTCATTTTTAATTTTGCACCGCATATGTATGCGCAAATGATGCATATGTATGTGAAAAACCGCATTTGAATTTGAACGCCGGTTGGTAAGAGTAGGTTTTAGCAGATAAACACATCTGTTTATTTTGATACGCATTTGATTTCTTGAAACGCATTTGCATGTGTATAGCCGCATATGTGTATTTAGAAATGCAATTGATATTTTTGTAACGCAAGTGATAGTTTTGTGACACATTTGATTATTTTTAGCCGCATTTGCTTAATAATGGCGCATATAGAATTTGTGAACCGCATTTGTCAAAAAGCGACGCATGTGTAAAAGAATGATGCATGTGAAAAATAACGACGCATTTGCATTATATGTTAAAACAGTCATTTCTCACTAGAATAGATGATTCAGGCTTACATGAGGCATGTATGATGTTGTTGCAGGTTGTATTGGATCCTATTTATACACGGGAGTCGAGACCCACGACGTTTTGATTCAGAGACAGTTTGCGGTCGGCCGAGCGACGGACTCTATGGCATTTGGGTTTGTTGCATGTGACCGATATGCCCCAGATTTGGGAAAATCGGGGATTACTGACGGCGTTATGCGAGAGGTGGCACTCTAAGACATCATCCTTCCACCTACCGACTGGAGAGGCCACGGTGACATTAGAGGATGTATATAGGATATTGAGACTGCCTATTAGAGGCACCCGGGTAGTCTATGATACTCAGAGGGGGATTGCTGAGATGTGCAGATATTACCCCCATGCTGATATTAGACAACTAGGGGTTGATGATTATGAGATTAGGTGGCGGGTGTTGGCCCAGAGATACAGATAGTTGGATTGTCTAGTAGCGACACTGATAGGCGGTATAGTACTGCCTAACCGTCGAGGACATGGATTCCCTCTGGGATGGGGGAGATGTTAGTGGGCATGCTCGAGCGGTGAGTTGTATATGCCTGGGGTTCCTGTGTGCTAAGGATGTTGTACTTCCATTTGCATGACATTTCCTATAGAGAGGCACAGTCGATGAGCTGTGGTACCACGCTTCTGATGATATGGGCGTGGGAGCATATCGCTATTTTCAGACCACCTATTATAGTAGACCTACCTTGTGGAGCTCCATACACCTTCCGTTATGCGGGGGCGACCACACAACATCATATTGGGGACACAGGCTACTTTAGACATGCTATAGACACCATGCAGGAGTTTACATGGAGACCGTACCTGGGCTGCGAGGTGTGGTCAGATGAGGGCGAGCACTTGCCTTTTTGTAGACAAACACAATATTTGTTGGGACAGACAGTGTCCCATATGCACATTATAGAGCGGCAGTTGCCGAACCGGGTATTGAGATAGTTTGGAGAGGTACAGGATGTACCTCGAGGGAGAGCAGAGTTTGCTCGGTCATCACGAGAGGTCCTGCTATGGGGGCCAGAGATTCCAGTCGCCACTGCGGAGGCAGATATTGATGGTTTACAGGCACTTCCATGGAGATGGAGGGATGGACCAGCAGATCCAGGAACCACTCTAGCTTATTATCAGTGGTGGGCAGTACACAGGCTGATTCCCATGATAGATCCAGGGCAGCCAGCACTGGTAGAGTGGCATGGTACAGGTCCACGAGGCAGAGGTGGCCATGGTGATGGAGGGGATGATGGCAGAGGTGGCCGACGTGGAGGCAGGAGAGGGAGGCGTGGTCGACGGGGATGAGGACCAGCCTTGTCACTGATCTGGGAGGAGAGGGGAGGAGAGGAGGATGTGGCTATGCTAGATGTGGCCAGAGGTGGTGAGGAGGAGCAGCCAGCAGAGGCTATTATCCCAGACATCCCAAAAATCCTAGCAGAGGCGGAGGTAGGTGCCGAGGAGGCAGGCAGAGAGGAGGGAGGTGTCGAGGAGGTAGTTGGAGAGGAGGCAGAGGTTGATGCCCTTGGGTTGCTAGGTGCCTACCAGGAGGACGATGATGAGGATGATGATCACGAGAGAGAGATCCGAGATCAGATCCTGGAGGAGCTTGATGAGGAGGAGGATGGGATAGACAGGTCTAGATAGGATGAGAGAGGGGCAGAGGATCCGAACATGGATACATTACGAGCCCAGGTTGCCTCCTTGGAGGATCAGATGAGAGTATTAATGGCCGAGAGGGATTCCTATCGGGTGGAGAGAGACAGAGCCTTGATGGATAGGGATCAGGCTATAGCCCAACGGCAGGAGACTAAGCAGAGGTTCACAGAGCTCAAAGCCTTATGCACAGGACCATCAGTTGCATTCGCCAGAGAGCTAGTCAGAGCTGGAGAGAGGGAGAGATACTATCGGGACCTATATGAGGCGGAGGTTCCCCTAGAGAGACGGGCTCCCAGTTTTTCAGCGACACACAGTAGCAGGTCTCAGACTAGGACCCACACGCGGAAAGTTAGCACAGAGGGGGTGGATCAGCCACGTAGAGCAGGGCCATATGACAAACCTCCCACAGCTCAGAGATCAGCAGGTTCCCAACATCATTCTCCCACACACTCCCGACATGATGGCAACGGCAGTTTAGGATAGAGATACTGCTTGAGATTATTTTGAGACATTGTATTTTGATCTTATAGCCTACGGGCTTCCATGTATTATTGATACATTATGACATTGTTATGTGACACATTTGAGCGATATATATATATGATTTTGGTGGCGATTCTCATGATATGCATTTCTATGTACTGATTTATGCAATATTTATTTATACGTGTGATGTTTATATGACATGCCTATGTGATGGATGAGTATATGTATTTTATGATGTTTATGCAGCTAATGAGATAATGTTGATTCTATGTGATGTATGGTTCTATATGATGTATGATCCTATATGATTATGAGATGCAATATGATGTATGTATGATGCAGGTGACATGTGATGTTATACAAATGTAATGTGATGCCCGTATTTACAGTTGCATTGTATATGAAATTCTTATAATATGTATTGTTTTTAATGAGTATTGTCTATTATGCCATGATGATCTAGATATGAACTATGCCTATATGTATGAATGTTTCTAACATGTATGTTGATGTAGGATGATATACACCGTTTTGTGTCACAGGACTTCGTCGTAATGCAAGAAAGAAGAACTGTTAGTGCGGAAAGAAAGATCGACAAAGAATGAAAGATAGAAGATAAATGTTAGTATTAGGAATCTTTGATATTTTGCCATATCACAAAAGGTATTGCACTTTATCATCATTGGGCGGGACTAATACAAATGGAGAAAAACACCATGACATGACATAGATCAAGGTGTGCAAGGTCATCCACTTGCTAATAATAGACAGTCGCAGACAAGGATTGTCATTAACTCATACTAAGGGCACCAGTTGCCCCAGTCTTTTTGTTAGGACAAACCACAGACAGCAAACAAAGTAAAAGACGGGTCATGATACGTCATTGCTCCTCTAAATCCTTCATGGGACATCCTTGAGGAAACTATTAACATGACAACAAATCAAATTTAAAAGATAGTTGACAGACAACAGTCAAAGAAAATAGAATTCTGATACATCATTGCTTCTCTAAATCCTTCATGGGACATCCTTGAGAAAGCTAGTAACATAATTCCTAGTCATCAAGTCAAATAAAATGATAAGATAAATAAGCCATAAAGTCAAAAAGCCAGTAAAATGTTTGCCAAAACATGATTTGTTTGTTTGATTTGTTGATTGATAGAGCCTGATTGCAGGAGATACACATACCAGATAAGACTGTGAGTCTGGTTTCGATGTTATGACTATCTATATAAGGCATGACAAAGCCTGGTTTCAGAAAGACATGTATCATATAAGACGTTGAGTCAGATGTCGTTGATGTGATAACCTGTGTAAGGCTATGTTTGACCTTATCGATTATGCAGGAAGGACTCATCCTGTATAAGACAGGTTGATTGTTTTGATAACGTCTATTTCCAAGAAGGACACATCCTGTAGCAGACAGTAGTTGATCTATTTTGATTGTTTTGTTTGACAAGGTGTTGGATTTGACTTAGAGACATTAAGCGACTTGTTCCCACCAGATTAATGATGACTTGATATGATGTGTGACAATTGACCGTGGGTGGGTGACGACAAACCCGCAAAAGGACTGACTCTAGTGTGGCTCTGGGCTCATTGATCGATGGCCTTTCCACGCTATGGCCTAAAGACCTCGTGAGTTTGACTTGACTTGACCGACAATACTGACTACAAATAAAAGACGTGTGTGAAAGTGAATGCGACGAACCCTAATGGATTGACCTAGTGCGGCCTCGAGGGCTCATCGATTGATGGCCTTGCCTACGTTATACACGCAAAGACCTCGTAGTTCGACACAACAATGACCTTGTCATATAGACATATGGATTGAATCATGAATTTATACAGACAAACCTAAACGGAATGACCTAATGCCTCAAGGGCACATCGGTAGATGGCCTTGCCTACATCCAGTCACAGAGGCAACTTAGTTCAACAAATGACAAAGACTGACAAGTGCGACTGACTCTGACTCTATTTTTGGATTTTTGAAATGTTTTGATTTTTTTGTCCTTTTGAAGTTTTCTGATGTTTTTGTGTTTTCTCAGGTCATTTTGCAATGTTTTTTGGGTTTTCCATGGTTTTACATCTTCAACACAACCAATGTAAGAACCAATATGACACACGTCAAGTGTTTTCCCCCAGTCGAGTATAAGACCAACTGACTATGAATAGGGTAAAATGAGGGATATGAAATGCACTCGATGTCAATCATTCCAAGTTATGGGAAGGACTACCACTTATTATGAATGGTATATACAAGCGATAGATATAAAAGATAAGGGATATGTACAGGGATAGGTAGTATGTACAAGGATAAGGACTATGTACAGGGTAGCGGTCTATGTATAGGATAGTAGACTATGTACAGGGTAGATTAGAATAATAGTAGACAAAGGAGCAGAGTTGAGTACACATGGCACCTATTTGCCAGGTTTTCACCATGGTACCTATCCAAAGCGCCACCAAAGTGGTTTTCACTATTGGACGAATGATTTGTCTTTACTATTTTCTAGATTATCTATTTTTTTTGGTGTTACCAAGACGCCTGTTTGCCAGGTTTTCACCTTGATAACAATTTTCTTGTGATTTTCTGATTTTTTTGTATTTTTGCTAATTAAGACAAAGGCTCCCAAAAGCTATGTGTAGAACTTCTTCATATGCATACTATTGATTGGTGAGGACAATGGTTCCCCTTCAGGAGTAGAGAGTTGGTACGCTCCTGATCTAAAAGCTTCTGTGACAATATAAGGTCCTAACCAATTAGGTTCAAACTTTCCTGGTTTGTCTCTTTCTGCTTGATTCTTTGGGTTTTCCATTAAAACTAGGTCACCAATGTCAAAGTTTCTGTTTAAGACCCTCCTCTTATAGCTACAACGAAGGTGATTCTGGTATGCTTGAAAATGGTCTAGTGCCTTCTGTCTTCGCTCATCTAAAAATTCTAGCTCATGGAGTCTCGACACTCGGTACTCTTCATCATCAATGTGGCCTTTCAGGGATACCCTTAGGGAAGGAATCTCGAGCTCAATAGGCAAAATGGCTTCAGACCCAAAGACAAGTGAATATGGGGTAGCTCCAGTGGGAGTACGGATACTTGTACGATAAGCCCATAAGGCAGGGTTAAGCTGTAAATGCCAGTCACGACCAGCATCATTGACAGTCTTCTTGAGAATTCTAATGATGGTCTTGTTAGATGCCTCCACTTGGCCATTACCTTGTGGGTAGTATGGAGTGGAAAAGTGATGTTGGATATGAAATTCATCACACAGGTGGCAAAATTCTTGGTTCTTAAATGGGCGGCCATTATCAGTGATTATGGATTGAGGGACACCATATCGACAGATGATATAGTTCAGGATAAATCTAGAAATCTGTGTGCCGGTAATGTATGTCATAGGAATGGCTTCAATCCACTTCGTAAAGTACTCAGTGGCAGTGATAATGAACTTGTGTCCATTAGATGATGTGGGGTGGATCTTACCTATGAGGGGTAGAATTCCCCATTGGGCAAAGGGCCATGGTAGTGATAGGATGGAGCTCTGTCTTTGGGGCATGTAAAATCTCCATGAACTTGGCATTGAAAGCGGCATTTGTTACAAAGACATATGGAGTGCTGCAGTAGGTAATGGCAGCAGTCTCATAATCTTTTTAGCTAAGGTAGGACCGCTAGAATGGGAACCACATATACCCTCATGCACCCCACGCAAGGTTGCTTGTGCTTCAGTAGAATCAAGACATCTCAGTAGGGTATTATCTAAGGCACGTCTATATAGGGTGTCTCCGACGATGGTGTATTTGGCTGACTTACGGAGGAACGTCCTAGGCCAATGGGTATGACTTTGGCATGAAGGTAATCATAGATTTCTTTGTACCATGGGGAATCGAGACCAACGATGTCACACACCATTTCAGAATCTGGGATATCGTAGGCTGGGACCAAAAGCCGTTCCACCAAGAACTCAAACTTAGGCACATTGTTAGGAATATCAAGAAGCGATGCAATTATAGCCATAGCATCTGCTGCCCTGTTTAAAACCTGAGGTATTTGATGAAATTTGACTTTGTCAAAGTACTCTTTAAAACTATCAGCCATGTGCTTATATGGAGTAAGCTTCTCATCCTTAGTCTCATAATCATCATTTACCTGTCTGATTACTAATTGAGAATCGCCATAAACCTGTAAAACCTTAATCTTCCACTTGACCGCCATGCGTAACCCTGTCACTAAAGCTTCATACTCTGCCATGTTGTTAGTGCATGGAAATGCAATCCTGAATGACTTAGGGATGGAATCACCCTGTGGTGTGATAAACAATATCCCAGCCCCTGAACCATGATTTGTATGTGAGCCATCAAAGTACAGTTTCCATGTTATGTTTGTGTTAAATGTGAATATGAACTCATCAGGAAAGTCTACAACTAATGGGTGATCTGCCTGTATGGGTGCGTCAGCTAATTGATCAGCAATGACCTATCCTTTAATAGATTTTCTTTCTACATCTTTTGGATATCATACTCATAAAGTATCATTACCTTGGCTAATTAAGCCCTATTAATCTTTGCCTTCGAGATATTTCAAAGGGTCTATTTGCTTAATCAACATTGTTTGATGGTTTAGCATGTAGTGCCTTGGATTTTTTGGGTAGCAACTTCTCTTGCCAAAGGCGAGGAGCGTTCAATGTTACTATAGTTGAGCTCACCAAGCAACCCAAAGTACATGCGATATAATAGGCGCCCTTTCATGACCTTCATAAGTCGTGCATTGCAAGCAATGCTCAAGTGATGAATGGGTTGTTGTAATATAAAGAATCAGCGATCTTCCTTCAATAGGTGGCATTAAGGCGAGGTGGTGTGAGTAAATACTCTTTGTCCGGTTGAAAAGCCTGCTTCACACCTAATTTGTCCATGCAGGTACTCCTTTCTTAAGTAGATGTTGAAAAGGATGTGTCTTGTCTGCTAGCTGCACTATAAATCTTCTGATAGATTGCAACCTTCCCTGTAATGTCCTTAGTTGACTAAGATTGTTGGGTGGTGGCATGTCCATGATTTCTTTCACCTTAGCAGGATCTACTTCAATGCCTCGTCTAGAAATGATATAACCTAACAGCTTTCCTGACTTGACTCCAAACACACATTTCTTTGGATTGAGTCTCACATTATACTTCTCTAGCCTCTGAAATATCTTGTCTAAAACCTGTAGATGTTCTGCCCTTGTCTTGGATTTTATAATAAGGTCATCGACATAATCCTCCATACAAGTATGCACTAGATCATGAAAGATAGTAGTCATGGCACGCTGATAGGTTGCTCCTGCATTCTTGAGTCCGAAAGGCATAACATTCCAGCAATACGTTCCCCAAGGACAAGTGAAGGCTGTCTTAGGTTGATCTTCAGTGGCAATTCTGATCTGGTTATATCCTAAAAATCCATCCATAAGGGACAAGATCTCATATCCTGCTGTCATGTCAACTATCATGTCTATATTAGGAAAAGGGAAGTCATCCTTAGGACAAGCTTTGTTGATATCTCTAAAATTAGTGCAGATGCGGATGCCCCTAGTTGGTTTAGTGACTGGTACTAGATTGGAAATCCAATCTGCATAGTCGATAGATATGATGAAACCAACGTCTAAGAGTTTCTTGAGTTCTGCCTTGACTAACAAAGCAATCTGTGGGTGCATTTTTCTCAGCTTTTGTTTCACTGGTTTGGCACCTAGTTGTAAAGGCAAGTGATGTAGAACAAGTTCAGGATCTAACCCGGGCATGTCAGCATATAACCAAGCAAAATTTATCTGTCTCTGTGCAAAGAAGTCATGGAACTTTGATTTCTCTTCTGTTGTCAATGATGCTGCCAAATAAACCAGTCGAGGATTCTCTTTTGTGCCTATGTTGACTTCTACTGATTCTTCAATGAGCATGGGTGATTTTTCCTATGCAACGGGGAGAATGTTCAAACCTCCATCCTTAGGAACCTCAGAGAGGTTTTCACCTTCAGATGCATCCTTTCTTTTTACTTTTTCATTGTCTAGAGGTGCCTTTCGGTTTTCACCTAGAGACTCATCCTTTTTATTTTGTTTATCCTTTTTCTCATTTTTGCGACTGGAGGGTTGAACAGATTCCCCAAAATATGCTTTATTGTCCAAGTCAATGGTCAAACCAGCTTTATGATCTTCATTAGGTATGCCTTCACGTAATCCCAGGAACTCAACAATTGCTTCATCGTTCTCAAAAGTGTCTAAGACGGGTGCGTCTTGTTGATCCCAATCAATGAGCTGAGGGTAGACTAATGGCATGTCATCGTCGGAGTTATTGAAGTCTAATGGGGTCAAGGTAAAGATTGAATTATTCATGTGGTTACAAAAATCTTGTACCAAGTCCTCTTTGCTCTTAGGTTTGGGTCTAGGTGGGTGAATAGGTGGGCCTAACGCCAGGGTTTGACTATCAGAAAAAGATGGCTCAGGTTGCCAAGAGGTAGGATCAAGTGCTTCCCAATAATAGTGTTTAAACCATTCCTCTTTTGTCATTTTCTTTGGTGGACAGGAATTTAAAGGATTGGGTGAGGAACTTAACATCAAGTCAAGTTCTCCAAATAATTTGTCAAGGTCCATGGAAGAAGTAGAGGATAAGGAATCCCACTCATAATCGTTAGAATCGGGGGAGTCAGAATGATATTGGTCTACTGGTTCGTGAGATGTCTTAATATCTTCTAAAGCACGTACTTCCTCAAGTAAGGGTAATGGAGTACTAGGAACGCCAATCTGAATTGGTTGAAACCCTATCCCTACTCCTTTTGGCCACTGAGAAACAAATATTGGTTCAATTATGCCATCTTGGTTTAAGCCTAAACCACTTTGTCCATCATATCCTTTGCTTTTCATGATTTTGAAACCCTTTCCATATAGACCTATAGGAATATGAGCCAGTAAGAGTGGTTTCTCTTCATCTTCCCTATACAGCCAGGAAGTGACATCTTCTGCATCGACAACCTCTTTGCTTAATTCACCCCATTTAGTGAAAGTTGTTGTGGGGGGAACATGTATAGTGATCATAGACTGTCCCCTACCTGTTATAGGTAGACCATATGACTTAGGAGGAACCAAATGGCTAACACAATAAGAAGTCTTCATGTAATACTCTCCACAACCCTTGTCTTGGATCTCGACCCTAGGAGTGGTAGGAAGTGAGGGTGAAACAGATGTTCGAGTGAGTGTAGATGGGTCAACATAAGAAGATGGATTAGACGGTGAGGCCTCTTGGTTAACTGGCACTTGACATTGAGGGATCTCCTTTAGATTGGTGCAATACTGGAAAGGATCGAGATCACCATCTATAGTTATTTCGGTGCCATTGTGAGGGAATTTAAGACACTGATGATATGTGGAAGGGACCGCCTTCATGGCATGAATCCATGGTCTACCTAGTAGAAGGTTATAAGGGAGGGTGAGATCCAAGACCTGGAACTTTGTTTCCATTACCGCAAGACCAATTCTGATAGGAAGTGTTACCACCCCCTTTGATTTTTGTTCTTCATCATCATAAGCCTTAATGACAATACTCTTAGTGGTGTCTACGCATGCTTTTGAGATACCTAATGCCTTAATTAGTTTTAAAGTGCATAGATTTAATCCTGCTCCTCCATCTACCAAAACTCATCTAACTTTGGTGTCATCAACAAGGACTTCTAGGTGTAAAGGGTCATTGTGATTCGTCTTGTCCGTGGCATAGTCTTGTTCAGAAAACGTGGCATGATGATTATTGGTCAAGTAGCCCACCATTTCCTGGAAACGATTGACATCAAGGTCATTAGGGACCGTGGTGTTATGTAAAGCCTTATCAAGGATAGACCGATGCTCTGGGGAAATGCACAACAATTCCAAGATTGAGATTTGGGCTGAGGTCTTCCCTAATTGGTCAAGTAGGTTATATTGTAACTTGGAAGGTTGAGGTGTTTGCTGTGGCGGAGGGCCTGGGATAGTAAACTTAGTACGACGAGTATTGACTGCACACTCAGGATTAGCATTGATAGTAATGGTATTGATGTTTTGATCAGCGGCGCGAAGGCAATGAATGATTTTGCCGCTATCATAATCATGTTTGATACTCACATAATTGGTTGACATATTGGTCTTAGTACTCGAACTGGGGACAGTTCCTTTCCCATGGTCATGTAGTGGGTCTGAAAAGACTTGATGATCAGTGTTGGATGTCTTTTGTTTCTGTCCACTAACCTCAATAATTCTCTTGTCAAAAAGATCCTGTATGATATTCTTCAGTTGTCGACAGTTTTGTAGGTTATGTCCCTTAGTCCTATGATAATCACAAAAGGAATTGTCATCCCACCATGCTAGTTTAAACTGTCCTGGATCGTATTGTCTTGGTACCTGCAGCTGTATGAGGTTGTGTTGTAACAGTTGTTTGAACACCGACTCAATGGGTTCCCCTAAGGGAGTGAACTCACGTTTTTGAAATCTCCTTGGTTGTGGACATTGAGTATTTGAGACCGTGTTAGGAGGTTGATTGACAACATTAAGCGTGTTGGAAAAAGTATGAGGTCCTTGTAATGTGAGGAGGGGTCTTGCTTGTAGTGTTTTAGCATCAACCACCCCATCATTGGTGACATTTTTGTTGCGAGACAAGAATCTATTTCTATGAATGGGGGTGTTTTGTACGATTGGGTTTCTATTGGATGTTGTCATTTTGATTTCACCCTTTTCAATGAGATCCTTCTCTATTATCACCCCTTTTTCCACTAGTTCTGAAAAAGATATGCAACAATGTACCCTTAAGTTACTTCTGAGTTTTGGATGAAGGTTTTCTTGAAACATTGTAACCTTTTGTTTTTCGGGTATTTCAACAGGACACCTACTAGCAATAGTTCTCCATCTCTGGAAGAAAGCAATGAATGTCTCACCTTCATCTTGCGTTGTGTGGCACAAGGTTGCTATATTTATCTCATGATCAATTTTGAAGGAGAATTGCTCCACAAATTTCTCAACTAATTCCCCCCAAGATCTAATGCCAGAATCTAGACCTGAAAACCACTCTAGTGCAATTCCTACAAGACTTCTTGGAAATAGCCTCATAAGATACGTGGGGTCATAAGCGACATCTATGCATATGGTAGAAAATTCCCTGATATGCTCTACTGGATTGCGTTTGCCATTGCACTTAGGAAGATTCGGTATGACATATCCGTGAGGGAAAGGTGTCATGTACAATGATCTATCGAAGGGGAATGGGCATATGTCCTTTGTTGAAAATGATTTCTTAGTTGACACCGACATGTTATCCATTTGTGTTTGTAATGCGTGCATTTGTGTTTGTAGGACGTCAACTTGGGTCAAAGATGTGCTAGGAGGATTATGCAGATCCATATATGTGTTCTGAAATCTAAAGTCTCGTGATGGGTTTTGATTGAACGTTGGCATTTGAGGTGGATTTGAATTCGAAATGTTAGTAAATGTATTCTGGTATGGTATTTGCATAAATTGGTGTTGACCTGGGTTCTGTGTAAATGGATTCCGAGCACCACTCTGTGAAAAGGGATTCTGATTCGGAATCGATGTGAATTGGTTTTGACTTGGAATCTATGTAGATGGATTCTGACCACCAATCTGTGAAAAAGGATTCTGATTCGGAATCGATGTAAATTGGTTTTGACTTGGAATCTGTGTGGACGGATTCTGACTACCAATCTGTGAAAAAGGGTTGTGATTCAGAATCGATGTAAGTGGATTCTGACTGGTAGTCTGGAAGAGTGGATTTTGATTGCCATATTGGAAGGAGGGAATGCCCCCTGTTTGTGTAATCCTTGGTATAGTACTAGTGATTTGAGCACTAGGTATGGCCATCGAATGTGGTAAGGTACCCATGATACTAGCAATAGGTATGGTTGTTGATTGTGCACTTGTGACACCGACATATGAGGTATGGGCGGAGGTTTTAGGTCTTTTACTCCCAATAAGAGGACCGGTGGGAGTGGATGATGATGCCCCTATAGTGAAATTAAATCTCAATGTCATGCTAGATGTACCAAATGGGGACGTATGGATTGTTGTACTCTGTGTAGACGTGCTAGACGACATAGTCGTGCTGACCTGAGGTATAGTAGTACTAGCAGTCGTGGTATTTGTCCCTTGTGTAGGTTGAGTTTGTAAGGTGCTAATGTCAAATCCTGGAGGTAAGGTAGCACCTTCAGCTAGCAATTTGCCTAAAAACCGTTGACGATCATTTGCTAGGTACTCATCTACAAAAGAGGCAAACTCAGGGTCATATGCGGTAGCCTCTATGTCTTCTATTGCAATATGTCCTTGAGTGTTTCTAGTGGTGAATTTGTCTAATAGAGTCTTATGAGGTCTTGAAGAAAATGGATTGATGAACTTGTTTGGGTTCGACATGTTTTCTCTCTCTCTTCTCTTAGACCTAGTTTCAACCATGTAAGACAAGCTCAATATACGAGATATGCAAGACTATATCTACAAACTGTATGACTCTAGTCTATGTTTTTGGGATTTTTGTATGCAAATAATGAATGCCCTAGGATGACACTAGTCTAGACTCTAAAGATGGAAAGTCTAAGCAAGACCCTAAAGTGATCAATTCTATAAACCCAAGATGAAGGGACCAACTGCCTAAAGTCAAACCAAGGTGTCAATTTAGTTAAGTCAAGGAACCAATGTAGGACGAGGATCAAAGACAAGTTGAGTTTCCTAACTAGACTGATGAGATAGGATGACTCTTTGTAGGACAAAGTATAAGATGATAGGACTAGGTTCAATGACAAATTTTGTTGACACTATGACTTTTCTATAGTATAGATGGTGGACTACACCTAAAGTCTGTAAAGGTGACCTTTCTAGAAGTCTAATACAAGGTGATATGTACCCTAAGATGAAGTTAAACTCTAACTGAAGACAACCATGGTAATGACTAAATGAACCTAAAGGATGCAAAATTGAGCAAATCGTTTCAGGTTTCTATTTCAAAGACTATTTGTGTGAAGACAACTGAAACTGGTATAACTGTGTTGACTGGACAGTGACTATGAATTTTGGTTTTCTGATAATCAGACAGACGCATCGCAGGATTTAACAGATGCGGTCCAAACTGACAGATGCAACTCAAAAATTACCGATGCGACTCTAACTGAAAGATGTGACCCAGAATATAACACATGCGGTTTTTCTAAATCAAATGCGAGCTAGACCGACAGATGCGACTCAATATTAACAGATGCGACTCTAAAAATTAGATGCGAGTTTCTGGTGAACAGTTGCGACTCTCTGTGAATTTTTAGTGACATGAAATTTAAACTGACTCCGTTTTGTGCAATCAAATTCTGACAATCAAAGACAATCATAAGACAAAGTGTTTTTAGTTTCGATTTTGGACTCAAAGATCGTTTAAAATGATAACAGACAAGCACATCCTAATAGGCCAAAGGCCTAGGGTTTGCATACTTGGTATAGCCCACCTAAATACCCCAGATTGGTGATGAACACCTTTCCTTCTCGAGAGTGGATAGCTTAGGAATTTGGTGGCATTGGCTCCCCTCCACGACTCATTAACGTCTTTCGAGCACACCAATTCTGAATTCTTTGGGCAATGACCTCCCAAGAATTGCTATCTCTACTCAAGGGGATCAGTAGTGAGTATCTTTGGGCATGATACTGTACCCTGCACTAATACCAAGCAATGACCACAAATAGGTTGGTTTCTGCAACAAAGGGTATTTAATTCGGGCATTCCATTCGTGGGGTGTGATCCATATGGCGCGAGTCCCCTTTTAGATCCATCTCGTTGGAACCACACTCGTGATTCTTGGGGTTTCCCCAAGAACTCACTTTTATATACCGGCTGGAAGTCCCTCGGGTTCAGGGTGCTACCGGTCTGAGTCATCTTGGGGTGAGTACTTTTTCCCACCAGAACAGGCCCAAGTTCTAGAGTTGGTAACCGTTTCTCTTACACCCAAGATCGCACGGATGCACAAGGGGAGAGGATACTTCGATATACCAAGTCATAAGGGTAACCAGACTTGTGCTTTCGCACCAAACACAATAGACACTTGTTAATTTTAACCAAACGAAAGATTTGCTACGCTACCAAACAATCTGTTTCAAAATTTAACTAGGGTCTTCGACAAGCGTCTTGCAAAAGATCTCATTAGTAATTTTCAATATTTTCTTCGTCAATCGTCCTACAAAAGCTTGTTAACTCCAAATGGCCACATGCTGAAAATCAAATATCAGTAACACAGAAATCAATTGAAAATTCTAGATTGCCGAAGGCAGAAATAAAATTTTACCAGTCAATTGCGTCACTTCGTTACCAGTCAAATGCATCGTTTCTGTTTCAGTTGCGGCTCGAGAAATCAATTGTGGTTCAAGATTTGTCAGATGCGTCGTTTCTATGTCAGATGCAGTTCAGAAATTCAATTGCGGTTCAGGAATTGTCAGATGCGTCATTCCATACGAAAAATCTGCAAAAACCAAAATTAAAATATCTACGGATTCGCGAAGATGGTGTCTTCACGTCAGGTTCACCAAATGTAACGGCAAATAAAAGCTTTGCACAATAGACAACAAAAAGATCATTAGAAGCACACATGCACACAATACTAAAATCTAAAATGCAAATTCATTCGTTAAGCAACAAAGAACATGGGAAAGTAAAAACGTAATTAAAACTAGAACAATCTCACCAATTTTCAAACGTAATTCCATGATTCATCTCGATTGCCCTTCTCCATTTTGCTTGTGTAGTATAATTTCCCTCAGATTTTCAAGTTCGTGCAAGTATAGCCTAAGATAGTGATTAGCAAAATATCGAAGATTCAAGACAAAGTTCTCTCAAAAGTTATAAAATTCACGAGAGAGATTGGAATGAAGAATGACAAATCAATTTATAGAAAATTGATTATTCGAACGATAGGCTAGGATTGAAAGATCAACGCATGGTTGAGATTGACTGTTAGACATGCATTCTGATAACTGACAGTGATGACATGAGTGATTCAAATTAGAAATAGAATTAAAGATTAAATAAATGATTTAATCTTCAGTTTGACATTCGAAAAAATAAGAAATATCTTTGCATGACAAAGATGAAGATTGATTATAACGACTCTCTGTTCGAATGCACGCACAACACTTAATTAATTAAATAATAATATTTAATTAATATGCATGTGCACGCAAATGAGTTCGAATGGGCGATTACTGATCGACAAAGAGATTACTCGAGACGCCACTCAGACATTAAATCAATAGTTAACTGAACGATTAAAATAGATGTCGAGTCGAGTAAAAGTGAATACTTAGATAACTCACATAATTATCTAAAATATAGGAATGTGTTAAAATAGAATTAATGAATTAAATAATTCATTTAATTCAAGACTCAATATTCAAGAATAATTAAATAAATAAGATTTATTTAATTAAATGATGAAAGGATTTAAATGAATAATTAAATAAATAAAGAATTTATTTAATTATAGTTGAAATATGATAAAGAATAAATTAAATAAGAATTTATTTAATTTGACAAGAAGAATAAGGTTAATTAGTAACATAATTAAATAAAAAGCGTTTATTTAATTAATCGGATAGAATAAAGAAAAGTGTAAATTAATTAAATAATTAAGATTATTTAATTAATAAAGAAATAACGAAGATGAATTAATTAAATAATTAAGATTATTTAATCGATAGAATTAATGTTAAGGTGAATTAATTAAATAATTGACATTATTTAATCAATAGAAGAATTAATGTTAAGATGAATTAATTAAATAATTAAGATTATTTAATCAATAGAAGAATTAATGTTAAGGTGAATTAATTAAATAATTAAGATTATTTAATCACGACCATGAAGAATAGGAATTATGAAGAATATTGAAGTCACAGGCTTAAACTAGATTTCGGTGTCTACAACAGGTTTTAGATTAGGAATCCCCTTTGCTTTTTTAAATTGTAAATTTGGTACATTTTTATGTGAAAATGACCTCACTGTTGGATTCAGAGCTGTCAAAAAAGTCAAAATTTCCTTTTCTTTGGCCTAATTTGGACTCCTAAGGTTAGATATATGAGGGTTTGAAGTAGTTTTATTTCCAGATCCAAAGGGTAGTTATAAAAATTTTCATAGCACTTTGAGCCAAAAAGGACCTCACGATTGCATTCAAGAGGTTGATTCCATGAACTTTGACTATAAATTTGTCCAAGTTTTCCATAGGAGTCTTAGGGGAATTTTTTTTATTAGAGGCCTTGGTATAATCTATCATACAAATTTCTTTTGAAAATAAAAAATAAAAAATAAAAAGCAGTTTGTTTATAAAGCATTGATCTTGTTATAAGCATTGGGCACTTTCATGTGCAACACTTTTTTTTAGAAAAAGGAATTAATTAGTTTTTTCCTGATAGCTATAAAACAAACTTTTTTGATGGGTCAAAAATTTCTCGACATCAAAGAAATTTTTGGAAAGTGATTTTTTTTTGGCTAATAGTTTTTCTTTTCCTGGTGAATCTTTGACTTTCAAGCGACATTCTTTTTATCCGGGGCTGATTATTTTTTCTGGCGCAATTTAAGATCTCTAAGAAAGCACATAAGATCATCTATCATTGGCGACAACAAAATTGATTCAAGACCTACCCACTACATGTTTCATGTCAATTTGAATTAGGTCCACTCGTAGCAACCTTGGTTAATTGCAGATGGTGTTAAGGGATTCTTGATTGACATGGAATATTTTTAATGTACATTAAAATACATATACATGTATGTTTAAAATTCATTCAATGATTGATCATCAATAAATATGTGAGGAAGTGTGAAGGTTATATTTAGATGTTGTAATGAGAGTTGCATCTCAATAATTGTGTGCCATCATTAGAAGATCATAAATTGTGTAGAAGAGTTTCTGAAGATAGATCAGATCAAGTGCAAGCTATGTAATCAGTATTGAAGATCCACAAATCATATTTCAATAATCAGGTAGGACTAGTGTCTTACTTATTGAGTTGATGCTCATATTTTTGTATTGGGGATTGGTGTCTCTAGTAGGTTTGTTCCTACAAATATAACTAGGAATCGATGTTTCTAATAGGTTGGTGCCTA
This sequence comes from Sequoia sempervirens, assembly GCA_007258455.2. Taxonomy (NCBI): domain Eukaryota; kingdom Viridiplantae; phylum Streptophyta; class Pinopsida; order Cupressales; family Cupressaceae; genus Sequoia; species Sequoia sempervirens. Next base: position 957,629,036 of record VDFB02271358.1, read on the forward strand.
CAAATACAATTGGGAATTGGTGTTTTCAATAGGAACTGATGTCTAATTCATGATTGTAATTTATTGATTATTTTTGTGAGGCTAGATTTGGACAGCAGCTCCAAGTAGCTCTTCTCACTGTGGTTTTTTCCCATTCTAGGTTTCCATGTATATTTAGTGTTCATTGTGTGTGTTTCCTAATTAACACTAGCTATTTTCATGAATTAATATTCAGGTTTGGAGAAGTGATTAATGGTAATTCATGTTGAATTAAATATTTTTAAATAGATTTGGATATACTAATTCACGCCCCCTCTTAGTATATTGCGTGCCCTTCATATCCATGGTTTCCTCTAGCTCCAAGAAGCACCTAACATTGGAAAATTACAATGGAATAACCTTCAGTCAGTACAAAATAAAAATACATTGATAGATATATCTCCACATGGAACCCATGAACCCTTGAATTGAGAAATCAAATATTTCATTGATATTGTCTTGATGACCCTTCCTTGATGGACACATGACTAATTATAATAATATTGTCAACTATAATATAAATCCCACCTACTAATATATATTTATATTTCTCTCCCTCTCCCTATCTCTCCATGTCTATTTGTCTTTCTCTTTATGTCTCTCTGTCTCTGTCTCCCTCTCCCTCTCCCTATCTCTCCATCTCTATTTGTCTATCTCTACTTCTCTCTATTTCTCTTTCTCTTTATGTCTCTCTATCTCTCTCTCCCTCTCCCTCTCCTCCTCTCTCTATATTTCCTTATATCTCTATCTCTCTATCACTCTATATCACCATCTATATCTCTCTCAATCTCTCCCTTTACATCTTCCTTTATATCTCTCTATTTCTTCTTCTCTATCTCTCTATCTCTCTATATCTTTATCTATTTCTCTCCCTCTTCCCCTCTCCCTCTATCTCGATCTCTACCTCTATGTTTCTCTCTCCCCCCTCCATCTCTAAACATGTCTCCCTTTCTCTCTATACATCTATCTCTCTTCCTTTCCTCCCTCTCCCTCTCCCTCTTCCTAGACCCCCCGTCTCTCTCTCTCTCTATATATATATATATATATATATATATATATTCCTCTCTATTTCTCTCCATATTTCTTCTTCCATCTCTCTCTACCCCTATATCTCTCCCTCTCTCTTTACAATGTATGGAGGAAAGAGGGCCAAAGAGGCAGTGGGGACGGATAAATTACCTGTCGAATTAGTTATCAAACATTTCAAAGAGATTGCCTTTGGGTTTTACAGTCATAAAAGAAAATGTCTAAGTTCATAAAGTTGCGCAAATTTCCAAATGTGAAAGGTGCAGATTCAATCCAAATAGCTTGGATTGCATTCCATAGAGCACGGAGTGCAAGTACCTCGTTCCGTACACCATTTCTGACGAGGAAATCTGCGGAACTTTAACCCGTTACAAGAAAATGCCAAACAAAGCATGGAGAAGACAGCTGGCACATGCGTCTTTCAACTATTTTTCAATATTTCCACAACTTCGGGTGCTTTACCTACTAGCCTTCAACCTTCATTTAATTCGGTCAAAGTAGTTTTTTTTTTTTTTTAATGAAATGCAATTACAAAGATAATGTGCAGTTATAAAACCGTAGTAATAAACTCTACAAAGTAGTATTTACTTTTTCTAGGTATGTGCGATATGGTTTGCTTGAATCACATTTAGGTGTTATGTAGTTCATTACCAATTTCATCTAAAATGTAGATGAATTCTTTTATAAGTGTTTAAATTCACTCATATAAAATAATATTACACATATTTAAAAAAAAAAGAAAATCATATCTTTAGAATTTATGGGGTGAAGTGGGGAACATAAAATATAGAAACAAGATAGTTAATGTAATAGATTGATCATTTCGTTGACAAAACCCATGAGGTGGAGAACAACCTCGACTAGAGGCATGCATTAGAGAGACTTTGGCTACAGTCCATGGGTTATTGCCCAAATTATCCAAGAGCACCTAAAGATGTGCCACATATAGTATGACCTTTTTGGCTTGCACTTGGATCTACATTGATATGTTAGAAGAAATCATTGCCCTTAGTGTAAATCAAGAAATTTGAATCAAGTGAATGTCAGAAAAATAAAGTGGACTTCTTGTCCTTACATATACTAAAAATAATTTCCACCTTGAAAGCATGATGAATTTGGTATATTTGGAGGGAATTATAGGTCAATCTCCTAGTAAAACCATATGCATTAAGAATGACTTAGTCTAAAAGGGTTTAAAAAAATCATGAATCCAAGTCCACGTAGCTTGAGCGTTGGGACAAACCAAAAAAGATGCTTGAGGATTTCTTGGTGAGCACAAAATTGGCATTGAGGATCCATGATTCTAATATGAGTTAATCTAGAACCAATTGAAAGCTCTTTGAAAATAATACACTAGAGAAAATGAGCAAGTTTCAACTCTAGAATAGCCAACCAAAAAATTAAAACCTACACTACCAAGTGCTTAAAGAGGATTGAAACAATAATCTCTAGTTTAAAATAGGCATGCCATAGAAAAATGTGAAGATAGCCAAGAGTAGCCCTTGTGAGGCTTGTAGTTATGAAATAGTGGGTAAGGATACCATTTCCAAATTTTCCATTAGGGCTTGAAATAATGAATCCTAGTGTTGTGAATTATATATGGAGGCACACATTTAATAACAAATTGGAAATTTTCAAGGTCCTAGTCAGACAATTGAAATTTATCTTTGGATTTAGGTCAAGCAAGAAATTCCTAGTCCTACTAGAAAACACATTTGAAAGGGTCTTGATTCTCTTCTTGAAAACTTCAAAGGATGGACCCATAGAGTCCTAGCTAGAGGATGATCTCAAGACAAGAGATAATTGGAGATTTATTCAAGTCAATGATACTTAAATTTTTTAAGTTATTTTGTTATTTGGATTAAATTCTTAATTAAAAGAGGTGGCTTATCTCTTTAAAAAATTAGGGAATTTTGTTTTTTTAATTGTAAATATTTTTAATATTTTAAGAGTTTAATATTATTTAAAATATAAAATAAGAGTATAAATAAAAAATTTTATAATAAAAACTGGTTCAAGTTGGTTGGTATATATGATCTATTAAGGTATATGTAGGAAATTGATAAAAGCAATTATTTCATGCCAATCTATTGCTTGCACATAGTCATACCAAGAGAAAGGAGAGGTCAATCATCTTAAAGAGGAACCACTCGTGGTTAGGATTTTGTAGACGAAGGATCAAGGGCCTCCCATCCATATTGAGTATCTTAAAGAGTGGAACCAAGTCACCCCAACTAGGAGGTCAAGGTAAAAGAACAACCTTGATGCTACCTTACACAAGAATATCAATTGTTTGCACAAGGAGTAAAACCCCTTTACTAAGAAGGAGATGACAAGAAATTACTTTGATTGTATGCTTCCAATCTACCACCTAGAAGTAAGTAGGAGGAAACATTCCTTGTTTAGGACCATTTGATGAAATGATGCTTGTGGTATAGAGAAAACTCTCCTAAGGTCCTAGAGATGCTAGAAATTTGTTCCCACTTTTTTCATCTATATCTAGATCTAAATGTATGCACATAATAGCCTCAATAGTAAAGATATCTTAATTTCTATACTTCTAGAGTGGAAACATAATTGAAAGTTCAAAAACTAAAAAAATTAGCTTGACATATGATGGCCAAAGAGAAGAATTATGAAATAGACTAGTTCTCTATGAAGTGAACTCTCATAATAAAGATGAGAAAAAGGATTTAAATGCATTTCCAAGCATCTAGGTCCACGAGAAATTTTGATGAGCGCACGATTATACTGAGAGGGAGGGTAAATCAATATAATACAAATTTTACCAATTTAAAACTTTATCAATCACAATAACATTATATACTCAACAAAAATAATTATAATGCACATGAGAAGAACAAAATAACACATGATATTTATGTGGAAACCCATACGAGAGAAAACCATAAAACAATATTGCTTATATATAAAATCTTCTTACAAATTTGTAGGCACCAACTTGTTGGAGATACCAACCCCTTCAATTTGTAGGCACCAATCTACTAGAGGAACCAACCCTCTCAACTAAACACCAACTCCCAAAACTAAATTCGTAGGCACCAACCTAGTAGAGAGACACCAATATCTCCTTTAGTAAGCACCAACTTCCAAAGAAAAGTGCCACCTTCTATGTTACTCCTTCAATAGATTATGGATATTACAATATTCTTCATTTATTCACTCCATGATTATTCTTAGAGTAATCATGCATTTAGTAATAATTAATTAATCATTAATTGATTATTAGTCTAATTTATTCTCATGCGCTTAGGCTAAACTCAGGAGGTATTTATTTAGTTAAGTGTTTTTATATGTTAATTGAAGTGAGATATTATTAGATCATTTTGTCTCATCACATGTGATTTTGACACTTGTCATGATCTAATCCCTTTACCATTTAGGGTTGCTCCTATATAGCACTTAGCCTTCATTGTACTATTAATCTGAATATTTACTGTTGAACTCTCAACCTTTGAGGACTTTTGTTTTCCTTGAAGATTCATGAGGTTCTTCTGTAGCCTTTTCTTGTTGAGGAATATTGCACCTATTGTTTGCAAATCTCTCGTGTGGAAGGTGTCTTTGTTCATTGTTTGATCTTGTGGCTCATGGTTTTGTGTTTTTTCACAATTCTAACATGGTATCAGAGCCTCAATTCAATGAACCCCTTCTTGATTTATGAGGTTTTTCTCTTCAATAAAGGTTATAGGCTTCAGATCTGGAATCCCTTTTGCTTTTTTTTTTGTAAATTTTGGTGCAATTTTGCATGAAAAAGGACCTCACCATTGGATTCAGAGTTGTCGAGAAAGTTAGATTTTCCTTTTGTTTGGCCTAATTTGGACTCCTAAGGTCAGATATGTGGAAGTTTGAAGTAGTTTTTTTTTCTAGATCCAAAGGGTAGTTGCAATTTTAGAGTGCTTTGAGTCGAAGAGGACCTCATAGTTATGTTTAGGAGGCCTATTCCACAAATTTTGACTATAAATTTGTCCAATTTTGCTATAGGAGTCTCAGGGGAATTTTTTTTACCAAGGGCCCTGGTACAATCTATCGTACAATTTTTTTTTTAAATAATAAGAAAAAATAAAAGGTGCGTTGTTTATAAAGAACAATGCTTATTATAAGCATTGGGTGCTTTCATGTGCCGCACTTTTTTTAATTATTTTTTAATTAATTTTTCCCGGAAACCTACAATAGACTTTTCTGGTAGGTCAAAAATTTCATGTCATTGAAGAAATTTTTGGCAAGCATTTTTTTTCTTTCTAGAAAACAATATTTTTCCTAGCAAATCTTCAACTTTCAGGTGGCATCTTTTTTATCTGGGGATGATTATTTTTTCTAGCGCAACAAGGAATATTTGGCAAAATATTCCACTGACGTCAACATGATGTTAGTGGTACGAACTCCTGATGGCTCCTTCAAGACCCCTTTGTGCCCTGAAGGGAGTCTTTTTTCTTTTGGCCATAACTTGGGTGTACAATGTTAGTTTTTGGAAAACAAGATATCATCAAAAAGTTGGTTCCACCAAATTTCCAATGGTGTGGGTCTCATCAACATTTTTTGTTGCTGATACATTCTATAGCTTTTTGAAGTTAGAGGTGTTGGTTTTTGGTGTACAATGTTAGTTTTTGAAAAATAAGATATCATCAAAAAGTTGGTTCCACCAAATTTTCAATGGTGTGGGTCTCATCAACATTTTTTGTTGCTGGTAAATTCTATAGCTTTTTGAAGTTAGAGGTGTTGGTTTTAGTTCGGAGCTCATAAATTTTTACCAATTTCTCCATTTTTCGTGATTCTAGTAGCGTTGGAACCATCTTTCAAAGCTCTTCACTTCCATCCATGCAATTTTTCCAAATTTCTCTCCAGATACATTATATTCAATTTTTTGTGTTTTCACATTTTAGTAAATTACTTGGACGTCTTAGCTCTTGGGAACTTTTTGTTTGCATGGGATGACTTTTTTTTTGATGTTCTAAATGTATTTCTAGTATTCTATCCTATTTGGGCATTGTAGAAATATTTTTCATGCACATTCTCTTTTTTACATGCACTAAGATAAAGTGCCATTCTGGTGTATACTTTTTGGGGATTTTGCACATCCAATTGTGCCTTTTGTAATCACACTATTATATAAAGTGCCATGGGGGGTTGATGTTTTCCTTTTTTTTTCCATCACACCTTTGTCAAGTGAGTGTCCCTTCCATGACAATAGTCAATCCTAGTTATTCTTGCCTCATGCGTGTGTGCCTTAGTTTGCACACCCTTTTATTTGTAGGTTTTTTCTCCTACATGCACTTCTTGGACTCACATAGTTTCAATGTACCTATCTTGGATATCCCTTTTTAGCATTATGGGGGGGTTTCTATTATTGGTGCTAATGCTTGTTTGGTTTCACGGTTTGGAGTAGTCTACGTATCTAGTTCTTGTTCCTATGTACTTTCAGATGCAACATACATTAGTGACTAGTTACATGCATTTCAGTAAGGTGGAACAAATTTACCATATGGACATTCTTACATTCCTATTTTTGGATGCGATCTTCCATTTTCATTTGATGAAAGACTACTAGTACTTGTATTTTTGAATTGTAGTTTTTATGCATGTTGAGTAGTATCGTTGGGGACACTCATGCAGATTATTATCTCTCTCGTGATCAGTGTTCTTTACACTATTGGTACCTATATTTTCTACTTGCATATTGCATGTTCAATAGTTTCATTGGAGTCACTCATATAGATTCATGTACCACATGTATCTTTGAATTCTATATATTTTCCTTTGTTTTCCATCTAATTCGAGTGGTGTCAATGGGGTACTCATGTAGATTCTTTTAATCTTGATCTTAATCATCATTTAGTTCAAAGGATTTTCTTCATTTCAACACTATATCTGTCATCATTTTGACAACAGTCTACATTTTCTTCATGCTTTTGTGATGTTCTACATGTTCAAATTTTATAGGAAATTGTTTCGGTTGGAGGCTTCTTAGTCCTTCACACCTTGATTTGGATAATTTTTTGATCCTTCATTCGCCTTTCTCTCTTTTGGAGAGGAGTTTTCTCCCATTGTGGTTTTTCTCCTTTTCTCTAGTTTTGAGAGATATTTTGTTTATACATGGGTACCTCACCAAGACTTATTTTTTGGGACCCATTATGTATTCTTTTAAGGTTTTTAGCTACTTCCTAAGTTCATCTTAAGAGGGGAGGGGCGTTAGAGTAATCATGCAATTATTAGTCTAATTTATTCTCATGCACTTAAGGTAAACTTAGGAGTTTTTATTTAGTTAACTAAGTGATTTTATATGTTAACTAAACTAAGCTAATATTAGATCATTCTATCTCATTGCATGTGCTGTTAGCACTTTTCATGATCTAATCCATTTACCATTTAGGGTTACTCCTATATAGAACTCAACCCTCATTGTAGTATTAATCTAGAGATTTACTCTTGAAGTCTTAACCTTTGACGGTCCTTATGTTTTCCTTGAAGATTCTTGAGGTTCTTCTATAGTTTTTTCTTGTTGAGGAATATTGCACATATTGTTTCTATATCTCTTGCATAGAAGGTGTCATTTTTTGTTATTTGATCCTGTGGCTTGTGGTTTTGTGGTTTTTTCAAAATTCTAGAAATTACCTTTTCATGATTGCTATATCTTTCATTGATTTATTCTCAATCCTGTTGATACATATATTCTCCTTCTTAGTTCTTCATACTTATCTTCACTCTCTATATCCATCGCCTGATTATAGGCATTGAAATATGATTAAAGAGGTAGATGTTCTATTTTCTCTCATAGTGAAGGGGTCAATCCTTCAATGAACCATCTTTTCTTTAATACATTTACTAATTGGTTTTACAATTTCACCAATAGTTCTTTGGTTCTCATGTTTTCCTTGCTTAGTGTTGTAATTTTTTTCTATAATCTTGTTGTCATCCTACAATAGTTTAAATTTTTCCTCAATTTCTTTCTTCAATGCATACCATGAAGTTCTGGATTTTGAAGATCAAGTTTTGTAAACTAGTCTATCACTATGCCTCATAGTTTTTCTAGGAATTCTCTAAGCCAATAATCCTTATCCTCATGATCACTTGCTATCCAAATAGTCTCATATGTTTTACAATTCTGAACGAGATCCTTAGACCGATTTTCTTTAAACTTTAGGATTTTTTATCTTTACTCACTTGGAACTCATTGGGGGAGTCATCATTCTCTTTTCTTGATGTATTCCTTTTTCCTTGAACTTGATTGGACTGATTTTACCTCTATGTTCTAGTGCTTCACTTGCATTATCAACCACACACGATTCCTTTACTTGTCCTCCTCCAGCGGAACTGTATGTTGAAAAAACAATAGGTTATAATTTTATTGTACATGAAGAAAATGTATGCATATTTAATAAGTCTCTTTATGGTCTCAAACAAACAACAAGAGCATGGTATAGATAAATTGATGCATAATAGATTCAATAGAAGCAATAATGAGCCTACATTGTATACAAAGATGAAAAATTAAGGCCATATATTGATTGTGTCTTTAGATATTGATGATTTAATCTATATTATAATTTTTTTTTTGAGATGTTGAAATCAAATATGAAGAAAGAGTTTGAAATGAAAAATTAGGATTGATGAGATATTTTATAAGAATTGAAGCTATTCGATTAAATAGTTACATTTTCATTTGTCAATCTAAGTATGCAAATTATGTGTTAAGGAGTTTCAAGAAAATGAATTGTAATCCAACACCAACTCCAATTGCAATCTAAACCAAACTCAACAAAAAATACTCAAGGGGTCCAATGTTGATCCAACAATGTTCAAAAAACTCATTTCAAGTTTGATGTACCTCAAGTTGTAAGACTAGATATGATGTATGGTGTTAATATAATTTCAATATTTACAGAGTCACCAAAAGACATACACTTGCAAGTTGTGAAAAAAAATATTGAGATATGTAGTAGGAACAATAGGACTTGTAATATTATTTTTTACAACTAATAATTTTAATTTTATTGGTTATATCAATCATGATTTTGTAGGTATCATAAATGATAGGAAGAATACTTGCAAATAAAATTTTCTCTTTGGGCTAGGTGTAGTCTCAAGGGCATGAAATAAGCAACCTATAGTGACAATTTTATCAACTAAAGTAGACAATGTCGCAATACCATCACCAACATGTAAAGAAGTTTGGTTGTTTAAAATATTGTGAGATTTAATGAATGAACAAGAGGATCTAAGACCTATATTTGATGATAATAAGTCAACAATTATATTATCAAAGAACCATGCTTTTCACAAGAGGAGAAATCATGATATTGATACTAGGTACCATTTCATCAGATAGTTAATAAATAATAAATAAATCTATTTGGAATTTTGTAGATGTAATGAATAGTTGGAAGATATATTTGCAAAGGCATTAGGAAAGGATAATTTTTAGCACCTAAGATAGAATCTGGATATTATGGATTTGTTGAAGTAGCTAGTGATTGAAATTAAAGTTGAGTGTTGGAATGATAAATAATTTCTCCCACCACTAACATAAACAATTGTCTTCACAAATTTAAGAGTAACGAGCACTTAATAAATCTTTGCTTAGTAAATTTTTAGAAAGAAAAAAAATTACTAAATATTTGTTAGTGACTTTTTTGTTTTTTATCTTTGTTGGCATTGTAATCTCTAAGTCCTCTATAATTTTTAATGTCTTTTTTGATACTATCTACGGAGGGACATGAACATTATAAATTTTTAAAATAAGTTATACAGTCAAATATTTAGAAAATGCTCTATGAGAAGAGCAGAATTTCAGTCAGAGAACTTTTGTAATTTTAACCAACTTAAATGGACAGAGTTGACTTATAGATATAACTACTTGTTAAGGAAAGAAACAGTGCCATTATGTTTGGCTTTGACCCTGCCCTTGGATCATAGGTCTGATCGTGTGGCTAGAAACCTAATAAATATCTAAATGATTCTACAAGAACATTGTAATTTAAATCACTTTACTGTTTTCATAATGTGTTGGGTCTTATATTATTTCTAGGTTTTTAGTTTACTTCTGGCGTCTAATTGATTGAACTGTTACTTATATTATTACGAAGTTTTTATTCCCGAGCTTTTGCAACTGTAGTCGTAAGTTCGTCCTTCACATTGGTACACCTCTTATCCACACAAAATGCTAGAATTATAAAATTTTATACCTCGTATTCAACAAGTCTAATCTGGTGCGAAGTCTATACCTCGTATTCAACAAGCCTAATCTGGTGAGAAGTCTATCTCAGGCTTCCCCACACTTTCTCCCTTCCAATGACTTATGGACATCTTTCAGCAATCCAATCCACGAGAAGACCATAATGTGGCCTTAATAAACACAACTCTGACTCTTGTTAACAATCCTCAATTTGGAGATCTGAAATTGTTTCATATAGATTAGCAGGCAATACATGGCAGAAAAGAAGTTAAATTCATTATCAGGAACATCCTGCAAGTCTAAAGGTAAACCAGTGAAGGTGGTTCATATTGGAAACCCTAAAATGGTTATAGCAAGCGAATCCGAATTTTCTGCTGTTGTGCAGTCCCTCACTGGAAACAAGAGACCATCACCCAAATCTGCTACTTATGATTCTTCATCATCATCTGCTTCTCAAAGGCTGAATAGGGGTTGTTATGACAGTCAAGTGAAAAATACCCAAGTTTGAAGGTCAATCAAAATTTCGCTCAATTCCTAGAGCAGATGGTGTTTCTACATCCCAAGTTCAGCAGGAGGAGACGATTTCTGATGTTAATTACCATCAAATGTTTGACACACTGGAAAACCTTGAAGACGCCAAATATTATCAATTTTTGTTTGATGAGCAAACATGATGTATTCTGAACAATCCGCAGAAGAAGCTTTCCTTATTGCTATTCCTGTGAGAAGTCCAGATATTAGTTCTATGTATATTTTCCCTTCGTTTCTTAATAGCACACTATATAACGAATGACTTTTTTACAAAGTTCAGTTTGTATTATTATCTCTCCGCCTCTTAGCATAACTAAGAGCTTGACTATTGTGAGGTTAAGGAGTTTGAATAATCATTTTGTGGTAACAATCTTGTGTATATTTTGGAGCCAGTTATGCTTGCATGCAATATGGATGTACAAGATTGGCCTTGATTGTAACTATTAAGAGTACCTTCGTTGCAATGGTGAGGCTTTAATGTTACCTGTGTATTTTTTGACTTTGTCTGCATAGTCCTGCCAAGGGTTCCTCTCACTTATGTCTATGGAATCACCTTTGCACTGCAGCAAACCGAAAGAAAATTTCTTCAGGACGATTGGCAGGAGGTACGTAAATATGTTTTCAAATCTATTTGTTGCAGTAACATTGAATTTAATGTTTTTGGTATGATTACTCGAATTGAAGGTGGAAAGAGGCTATTTGAGAAAAAATGAGAAAGCTTCAGTTTTATTCAGTTAGATTATAAATGATTACAAACATATAAATTTAGAATGATACAACTTTCACTTTTTATTTATTAATCATTTTATTTAGAATCATAGTATCTTTTATAAACTGCAGTGTATCATCTGGTAAAAAAAATTCACGTGACTGGTCACATTGGCGCAACACGCTCTTTGGTACCACGGGGATGGGGGAGACTAGACCTCGTGACCTCTTGCCTGCAACAGGATGCTTTAGCAAATTGAGCTAATCCCCCTGCCCCCTATTTATTGATCATTTGATTGTATATGATAAAAGTATTAAATTTGTTTCAATATGCAAAAATCTTTTTAAAAATTGAGTCAACATGATATTAGAAAACTCACTAATAAATATTTAATACATTTCTCTTTTTAGAATTTGTCTAATTTTTTTAAAGGATATATCATTTTATTTAATAATGTAGGACAACTTATATATTCCAACACTCTTTGAATTCCTATCTTAGCTACTTCAGCATCCACAACAGTCTAATTCTGTGAATATATTTATCAAAATTCTTTTTAACATATCTTTTGTGAATATTTCCACTACTTTAATTTCCTTACATCAATGCGCTTGCTCCATTAATGACATATAACAATATCTTCTTTTGAGTCATAACAAACGATCATCAATTATCCCAACTCAAACATTCAAATTTTTCTTAGATTGTTATTTTGTTCAACATGTAAATATTTATATATGTAATTTTTTTTCACATATTTGTATTAAATACACCAATCTTTTCATAATTTAATTGAACACAAGATTATTTTTCCACTCTCTACTCCAACAATTTTTAATGTCCTTTATAAGAATATTGAGGCAATCTACGTTTGTCTTTATTTTGGGTCGGTTTTACTAACTATAGGGAACTTAGCTTTGACCGGCGGCTACACGAATCAAATTGATCCTTCTTTTGATTATCTACGGCCTAGAAAATAATTCGGGTGATGTTTGAATTGTCTTCAGACTCCTTTATTTTCAAACGGTGATCTGGGTTACAGATATTATCTTTGACCAGCGATATCCTCATCCTGAGAATGTTGGGGGCTTTCCTAAGGTTTCTTCCTATTCCTGTGACCTCCTTCAAAGGTGGCTTGTAGCTTGAGCTGCGATTTCCTTTAAAGAAAAAATCTGGCTTACGATCTTTTCCTTTTCCTTTACTTTTTACTGAATGCTTGTTAGTGGACAGAAACAAGAAAGTTGGATAAAACTGTGTTGCTGCACAACTGATAATTTAATTGCCTGTAAAAAAACTGGGTTGTAACACCTTTTTTATAGAGATTTTAGACATTATAAAGACTACTCTAGAATATAGGAAGACATGCAAAATATTTAATTATTTTATTTTATTTTAATTGGCATAGTTAATTATTAAAAATAACAAATTTAGATCTTATAACTTATCATTTAATTGGTAGAAATTATTAGAACATTCCAGCATGAACCTTTTTCTTATTAGACTATTTTGAAGAAAAATAAGTTGACTCAAACATTCTAGAAGGTACAATATGAGTATTCTTCAAAAAAGATGTTTTAATTCATCAATATCTTTCTTATAACAAGAATGTTCATCATGTCCAAGCTTCTTGACATATGTACAAGTAGGCTTATCCTTCTTAGATTATTTCTCCATGGAAGAGGATTTATTGTTTGGTTGATCAAAATGTGGATTATTATTTAATTTTTTCTATTTCTTATCAATACATTTTGATTCTTTCACCTAACTAGCCAACAATGCCTAAGATATAGGTGAATTAATGAGACCCGTTGATATAATATTTTATTGCTCATATATTAACATATTAGAGAATGATGCAAATGAAGGTGTAGTATATGTAGGCCCTATAGTCAACCTATGAGTATGAAAGCTAGAAACAAAAGTAGCATAATCAGGACCAAGTTTGTTCAATGTATTGTAGACCAACCAAATGTCCTTATCAATTCCATATGCTTTACATTGCTCTCTTAGATCATTAACACTAGTGATATAGTCCTGGATGTTGTCAAAGTTCTTAGGAACAAGGCTGGTTAATTTATTATCAATTTGATATCCTCTTACTTCATATGTAGTACCATACTGTATTTTTTTTTTTTTTTCCAAGCTTCATGAGAATCCTTACATGATTCAATTTAAAATAATAGAACTTGGTAAGTTAAGCTACAGGGACATCCAAGAGCTTTAGTATGTAAAATAATCCATTTTATCTTTTTCTCATCATATTTAGGTTTAGGTACTTTATTTTCAACACATAGAGAGTGACCTTTAGTCATTAGAATACTCCATATATTTTGATGCCATGTTAAATAGTTATATGATGTTAGAAAAGTAACCTTAGAATGATCCATAGAAAAAACATAGCACAAGCAAATAGAACAAAAAATGCATGAAGAGACCCCCCAAATCACTCAACTAGGAATCCCCCTAGAAATATATGATTTGACACTTTATACTTAGTGAAATTATAGTTGCCACTTGCCAAAAATAATGAAGTGATCTTGATCTTAGTGCTTATAGATGCCAAATTAGGCCACGATCTCAAAGTAAAATTTGTAAGAGTTGGTATAGAATAACTCTACACCATGCAAGATTGGCTGAAGATTATATAGTCACCCAAGATCTAGGCACTTCATGAAAGCACAAGAAAGATCAATATGCAATGCTCAAGATTGCAATAGAATTCACTCCAATAGTCATGTATTTTGCATATGAGACCACCTGGTTATATAGCCAAGGTGAGACACAAGATTAAATAGGATTATGACAAGTGTCTTAATTCTATGACATGTGACAACTTATCACAACTACCTATGACACATGTGTTACAAGTCAAAAGATAAAAATAAGATCCAATGACAACTAACACCTTCTAGAAATATTCCTTCCTAGAACCTAGTAAAATTAACATGTAAGTAAGTCCCCTATGATGATTACAAAATTCTACCATAAATAAAAAAATAATTAAAAAATGGAGTTAGATGATTGAGTTATAGGTTGGAGAATTCACCTTCCAATTTAATTAAGCTGCCAATGGAGAGGGGTTAGTGCTTTTCCACTAAGACAAAGGGTACCTTGCAAATTGCATGTAGGGTACACAAATTTTTTTATTTTTATTATTAAAATTCTATAAACTATTTGAATTTTTTTTTATTAAACGATCATATGCACACAAGCATTGTACATAATGATACAAGTGGGTGATCTTCTTATTTGTAAAGAATATTCTTTGTAGTATGACTCATATGGTCGAGGGGGTATATTTTTCTTGAATGAACCTAGGAAAAAGTGTTTGATTTTGATTATTTGACAATCAATCATAGGGTTCTTTAGCCTTTTGAATGTAATGACATAGTTAAATTTGATCCAAAATGCTCAAAAATTGTAGGTACCTCCTAGATTTGGCAACAACCTCTCAACTTCAAACCCTCGTAGATATGGCCTTAGATATTCAATTTAGATGAAACAAAAGGAAAAATTAATTTTTTTTGAATCCTCTAATCTCAATGGTGAGTTCATATCTACACAAAAAAGCTCCAAAATGAACCTAAATACAAACCTGTGCAAAGAGGAACCCCTAAAATCTAGTATTTCTATCAAGTTTTTTTGATTTGCTAGATCATTTGATGCAAGAGAAGAGAATGCTCATATTTTCAGGATCTACCAAGATCTACATCCTGGATCTCTCAATTAAGATTTATGAGAATCAATCTGACAATATCTAATACCATGAAAGAGTTGGTATAGAAAAATTTACACCATGCATCTAGGAACTTCTATGGAAGTACAAGAAAATCTATCAACTATGAAAGAATAATGTTATTCTATCAAATGGTGCAAATGATTGATTACAATGGTATGATTCACACATGAGAACCCTTTTGTTATATAGCCAAGGTGAGAGATAGGATTAGAAAATATCATGACAAGTTTCTTAACCCTATGTCATGAGACAACAAATATTAAATGACCTAGGACACACAAAGTAAATGATATAAGTTAAGACAAGATCTAAATCCAAAAAAAACTTCTAGAAAGATTCCTACGACCTAAGTAAAATTAACATGTGAATATGACCTATTAGGTGAACTAGTTAGGTAAAACACCATATTCACACCAAAATTCTCATTTGAGGGTGGTTGAGTGTGAATTGGAGAGATGGAAAGTAGAACACATAAATTTACTAGTGTTATGCTAGCTAGCGTCCCATCAAGGAGATAGTGGATGTGAAGGCTAAGGCCATCCTCCATGGGAAACATTATCCCTAGGATTTTAGAAAGGATCATGAGAGAGAGACTCATGATCACCTCAATTGTCCCTTCTGGAAGAGTGGTTACATTCATGCCAATACCCTAAAGGAGGAGTAGATTCAAGATGCATCTAGGCCATAGTGAAAGTGGAATTTTTTGAATGGTCTAGCATTCCTAGAGATGAGAGACTTCAAGTTTAACTTTATTGACAATCATCTAAATCTGTATAAGAATATTCGAGAATCATAAATTTATAGTACAAATAAATGAATTTATCAATAATGCTATGGTTGGTATTAGTTTTCCACAATCCTTCAATAAGAATAGTGTATACTTCTGGATTAAACTATGTATGTTTTTTGCTTGACATTTCAGAACACACTCAATGATCCATCATCAAGAAGAGGAGAAGGAGATAAATGCCTGGTAGAGTTAGCTTAAAAAGGAGAGGCAGGATGGAAGCGACGAGTGAGGCAATAAAAAATAAAAAAATTAAAGGAAAATAAAAATGAAAGAAAGTAAAATAAATAAATAAATAAAGCAATTAATAGAGTAGAAGGAGAGGTAGGATGGAGGGGAGGAGGGAGGCAATAAAAAATAACAAAATAGAAGGAAAATAAAATAAAAAAATGTAAAAGTAAAGAAAATAAAGAATAGATGCAAAATGAAAAAAGAAACATGAAAAAGATAAAAGGCATGGTATAAGAAAGAAGAATAAAACTAAAAGAAAAGGATGAGATTTTGAAGATAAATAAGCAAATTAGACAAAAAAAATAAGAACAAAACCAAGGGGAATAGAAATTTTTAATAAATTAAAATGATAAAAATGAAGAAAAGGGAACAAATAAAGGAATAAACTAATGAAAAGACAAGAAAAATAAGCAAAAGGCAGAAAAATAAACTGATGAAAACCAATAAAATAAAATGAACCACAAAAGTAAGCAAGAATTGAAAAATCTAAAGAAAAGAAAAGAAAAAGGAATAAAAAATAATAAAAGAGATCCCAAAAAATGAACCGATTAAAAACAAGAAATTAAAGTGAAAAAAAAAACTACACAAGAAGAAGAGGAAAAGGGAAAGCAAGGAATAACAATGATAAAAAAAGGCGGGTTTAAAATAAATAAAATAGAAAGGCGGTTAGAATGCTAAAATAAGAGATAATATATAGAAAATTAAAGTTAAATTAAATAATAGGAAGGAATTGACAAGAAGAAAAGAAAGGAAAAATGAAGGAAGAAGTAAAATATAAAAATTAAATAAGAAATTGATGTAAAGATAAAAGCAAGAAGGCAAGAAATAATTACAAGATAGAGAAACTAAAGAAGGAAAAAACTAATAAACAAGAAAAGGAAAAAAAAAAAATTAAAAGGAAAAAGGAAAAAGAGAAAAATTAAAGAAGCAAAGAAAGTTGAAAACAAGATATGCAAGAAATGGAAGAATAAAATTGAGAAATAAATAAAGGAGGAAAGCAAATAAAACAAAAAATTGTATTAAAAATAAAATCAATAAACAATGATAATAAAGTAAAATTCAATTAAAATAAAATGAAATAATTTGAAGATAATAAAAGCAAGAAAAAATGGACAAGGAAAAGGAAAAGATGGAAAAACATGAGTATAGGGAGCAGTAGGGGAGGATTGAAAAGAGGAAGGAGAGAAGAGGAGGTGTGAAGGGATATAGAAGGAGGAACACATACAAGGAAGAGGGGGGGAGAGGAAAGGGGAAGGATGAAGGGGGATCAAGATGGATATATTAGGATGAAAAAAGATTAAGTAGAGAGAAAGGGTTGGGGTTAGGAAGGGGAGTGGGGGTGAGGAAGGATGACAGATCAAAAGGGGGCAGGGGAAGGAAAGACGAGAAGGCGAGGGATACATAAGGGGGAGTAAATACAAGGAAGACAGTAAGGGGTGGGAGAGAGCAATGTTTGGGAGGTAGGTAGGGGAGGGGGGGTTAGGAACGCTGAAGGATCAAAAAAAGGGGGTGGGGGGAAGAATGAGGAGAGGGAGGGATACAAAAGGGGGAGTAAAAACCAGGAAGAAAGCAAGGGGTGAGAGAGAGGGGAAGATGGAAGGATCAAAGAGAAGGTGAGTGCAAGGTGAGGGATTTTAAGAGAGGTTGCCAAGTTGGGCTAATATGCCAACTATCATCCCTATTAAGGTTGCAGGTATAGTTCTTGATAGTGATGGCCTCTTGGAGTTTGTGGTTGAAGAAGTTATCTTCGTTACCGAGAAATTGGATGGAATCAAGGAAAATGTGGTGTTTGGTGTTGTGGGAGTGCTAAGCAAGGGAAGATTTGGTGAAACGGTCATGCCTGATGTCAACACTATGTTCTTTAATCCTAGTGCTAATGGATCTACTTGTTTCACCAATGTAAGGGGTGCCACAAGAGCAAACCATTTTATAAATAATTTTTTGTTTTATTTGCTTTCCTCCTTTATTTATTTCTCAATTTTTTTCGGAGCCGGCTAACTCCTAGACAAAACGCACCTATGTACATACAAAAACGCATGTAACCATACATAAAAACATATAAACATACATGACATGAATGCGGGGCCCAACGCAAGTTGCAAGACGAAGTCGCCGGAGGCAAGCGGAAGTCACGGGAGGTAAACGGACACAAACAGAAATGGACGAAGGACGGGTGTTTGAAAAGTTTAAACTAAAACGGGAGATTTTGAAACGCCACTGCCGTGCCAAATGCGTCCACATTGTCCACCAGCCAAATGCATTTCCGTACCATGGCGTTGGAAATGCTTGAAGCCCTTCACAGTCGCGTGCACCAGCCAAACGATGCATTTCAAACGATTTCAACCCTCCATGGTCGCGTGCAGTAAACACTTGAAGCCCAAAAGGATCTCTCTTTTACCTGCTCATGACTGGGTCAATCGAATGGATAGATTTTCAACTGATCTCGGATCAGGTTCGATCCATCAATGCCTCTCTTTTCACCCTTGCTCTCCTGAAACACCCTCTCTGAAACTTTGTGATCGCTCGAATCCTCTGGGGTAATCTAATCTGAATGCATCTTGGAGAAGCGAAGGAAATCAAGCTATAATTTGTGTGAATATCTGTATCAAGAATCCCTGTGTCCATGGGCTCGGATGGGCATTCATCGGCAACCCTTCCTTCCCAGATAGATAGTCCCTGGGTTCAATCCGTTCGATCTTTGTTTCCGTCCCTGAGTGGCAAGCCCTTCCTTTCTACAACGAGAAGTTGGGTGCAGTTCAATGAGCTTTGGCATTGGTTCTGTTGATCTAATGTTTTCTCTGCTCGATCAACTGCAATAGATTATGATATCGCTAAGCCTATATAAACAGGCATAACAAAATATATTTCTCGAACTCGCCTATATTGGATGTTGGAACTCTCACCAAAATTTGAGAAGGGCAGATCAAGGTACACAAAATGTCCATTTCTCTCTCAAATTATCTAATTTTTATCGTTGTGGCATAAGGAGCAGTGGAATGATTGAAGAATCTATGCTCTTAGAGGTATTGCTGGCAATAGAAAGGTTCACATCTCATGGAGCTCAGACATAGAAAGCACTTGCATTGTCAATTTTGTTCACCACTCTCTCAAAACTGATCCACATATTTAGCACAATCATTCTACAACAATTTTGAATATACACAAGTTGGAAGCTCAATTTCGCTGATATGTCAATCATTCATGCTTTATTTGTGATGGCATAATTGATAGCTCGAATTACATGCAGCACTTGTCTTATTTGAAGAACTTTTCCTGTATTCTCCAGTATAGGTTGAATTCACTGCATTGGGCTTCGAGGAACTTTGCCTGTCTTCTTCATTTTAGGTTAAATTCATTGTATTGGGTTTTATTTTCAGTTTGCCTTCATAGCAATCTATTTTTATCCTCTCGAGGTTATAGAATCTATTAAAATGTATGATTTTGAAGGTCTCTTTGATTTGTGATAAAGTTGTATGAAATAAGATGATAATTTAAGCAATACAATTATATTTTAAATCAATCTAATACTTATAATTTAAGATATTTAAATAGATAAATAAAAGTAGGAGGGATTAGTATTTTTCTAAATTTGATTATAATGTTAGTTTTAATATTTAAAGAAATTTGTAAATTGAAATTTTGAATTGAATTTTAAATAAAGATTTGGAATGATTGAAATCTAATGATCTTGAGATCTAGGACAAAAGCCACTCGCAATTTGGTTTAGATGGTATGATCTTGTCTATTTCAGATTAGATGGTATGATTTTTATGGTTTTGGCATAAGGAGTAGTGGAATGGTTTACGAATCTGTATTTTTACAAGTATTGTCAGCAATATAAAGTTTCATAGCTTGTAGAGCCAAATTCGTAGATGGGTAAGAGGAGGAGTTTGATATTGTGATTCTTGCAACTAGATATAGAAGTAATGTTCTCTCTTGGTTAAAGGTAAAGAAATGAATCCAATGAAAAGCCCTCTTTGCTTTTATCTTATTATTTGGATTCAAACTGCTAGTATTCACAAGATTTATTGAAGTCATTAATATCTCATTTTCTTTCTTATCTTGTTTAGGAATGTGATTTTTTCGTAGAATATGGCCTTCCCAAGATGCACTTTCTCCACGAATAGAAGGGAAAAAGTAAGCTGTGGGATTCAAAAAAAAGGGCTTGCAATAAATACCCAAGCTTTGTGGGAACATTTAAATACATGTCTAATATTATTGGTCCCAGATGTATTCATGGTTGTAATGCTATTTATTTTCATTGTATTGATCTTACTACATACTTCATTCATCCCAAATGGGCCTATCTATACATTTCATGTGAATAGAACATTGCATCACCTTGCTAATTGGTACAATTAAAATTAATTTCTTGTGCACTCTCTATATAAATTTCATTGGTCATGACTTGAAGGTGGTCTTTTTTTATAGCTAGCTCTAAGAGATATTTTTTGTTAATATTGGTGAAGTTTAGTAGCACATTGTGAAGAGCATTGTATCACGAATCAACTTAAAATATTATAATTTATACATTGGTTGTATTTGTGATTCATTAAAGGTTGAGGTCTCATGTTGTAAATATGGATAACATTAATCATTTATAGTTTCATCAGTTCATTATTCAATTTATTCAATTAATCATTTATTTCCTCTTTCTTGATATCTCTCATATATTGTGATCCCTTGATCTTTGAATTACATAATTTCTCACAACAAGAGTCTACAAATAGAAGCATTTACCCTTCATTGTCATCAATACATTTTCTATACATACCTCTCCTGCAAGAACGATGATGACAAATGTTTTGGAAGAATGATAATATATAATGTATTGAATTAAGAGATTATTCTTGCTCTACAGAAGTTGAGGAAGGAGCATGTGCACTATGTGCAATGGGCCAATGGAAATGCAAAACTAGGGGCATCAAGTACTAGAATACATAAAATGAAAAAGGAATCTTCTCTAAAAAACATGAATAGAAGCAAAAAAAAGTGAATGAGATAGATAATTTATTGAATAAAAATATTATTTCTGCTCTTGAGAAGTTGAGGAAGGTGTGTGTGCAACATGTGCAAGGGGAAAATGGCAATGCAAAAGTGGATAAAGTCAAGCGGTTTTGTATTGCATATGAATTTGTGCAAGGAAATAAAGTGAGAGATGATGCTATAAGTGGAGTTGAACAAATGAAGTCAAAGATTCTTGAACTTAAGAATTCTATGAAACAAATACAATTGGAAATAGATGATAAGGAAAAGGAAAAATCAGATCTTAGTGCAAAAAAAGAGAATCAATTGGGTGGAGACATGAAAGTCTTATTTAAAAAGGTAGACAAGTCTTATTTGAAAGTCTTATATGGGAAGGAGGGAGTCAACAATAAAGGGAGAGTTAGATGGAAAGAGAGAGATGAGGGAAAGAGGGACAAAGGTCCTAAAAATTATCATTCAACACCTTTCTCTTGTGTATATATTATGTTAACAATATATAATTCAACCCTATATTCCCCCCTATAAATGAGCCACATTTCATTGCTCCACCTTCTTTACTCACTACCCCTTTGGTACCATTTCATTGTATTCAAAATAGTTTCTATTTCTTGCAAGCCCCTATCAAGTAACCAACCTTCTTTGATTTCATCCAAACATAACCAGTGATCCTATACACATCACATGGCGACCTCCCTAAAAATGTACTATCCATTCTTTTAGAATCTCAATTGATCATCCTAGTTCCTCATGTGAATAAGAAAGGTCCTAAGCATTATCATTCAACACCTCTCTCTTGTGTATATCATTAAGTTATAGTTCATTTTGATAATCAATGTAAAGCACTAAAACATAAATACAACACCTAATTGATATAGGTGTCATCACTATATTATAAGTGGTTAATTGGAGCATTATACGTTATTGTCATTTGAGTTACAAAATTATGATAAAATTGGTAAGAGAGAGATGGGGGAAAGAGGGATAATTATATCACTCATATCACTCAAATTTGGTAAGGGAGACAGGGAAGGAGGGAGTGAAAAATAAATGGAGGGGTAGACGGAAAGAGAGAGATGTGTGAAAGAGAGAAAAAGGGAGGGAGAGGAAGGTTAGGAGGGATAGTGAGAGATGAGAGATAGGCACAAAAATTGATTTATAGGATAGAGGAGGGATAAGGATAATGTTTTTGGTTTGGTATGATGGAGGTGCAAGGAATAAAGAGAGATGTAGGTAAAGCTATATACATTTGGATGGATTGTGGATATAGGGACCCAAAAACACTTGAAAAGAAGAAGACCAAAGTGAATGAGATAGATAATGTATTGACTGAAGATATTCTTCTCACTCTTGAGAAGTTGAGGAAGGTGTATGTACAATATGTGCAATGGGAAAATGGAAATCTAGAATTGGAGCAACAAGTACTAGAATATATGAAATGGATTTGACGAGACCAATATTTTATAGAAAATAATTAGTAGGGATTTCATAGGGTATCCTTCATAGTACACACTTCACATTGTACATGTTGCTTCATATAAGAAATTTCTCAATATCAACAACCAACATTTTCTCATTATGTAGAAGAAGACCAAAGTGTGTTGCTTAATATAGGAAATTTCTTCATATAATTAGTAGGGATTTCATAGGGTACATCCTTCATTGTAGGTACTAGAATGTATGAAATAAAAAAGGAATCTACTCTTAAAGCACTTGAAAAGAAGAAGATCAAAGTGAATGAGATAGATAATGTATTGACAGAAGAGATTATTCCTGCTCTTGAGAAGTTGAGGAAGAAGCATGTGCACTATGTGTAATGGGAAAATGGAAATTTAGAACTAGAGGAAATAAGTACAAGAACGTATGAAATGACAAAGGAAAATTCTCTAAAAACACTTGGAAAGAAGCAGACCAAAGTGGATGAGATAGATAATGTATTGATTGAAGAGTTTCTTCATGCTCTTGAGAAGTTGTGGAAGGTGCATGTGCAATATGTGCAATGGAAATATGGCAATGTAGAACTGGAGCAGTAAGTACTAGAATGTATGAAATGAAAAATGAATCTTCCCTAAAAACACTCGATAAGAAGCAACCAAAGTGAATGAGACAGATAATGTATTCATCGAAGAGATTGTTGTTGCTCTTGAATATTCTCTAATCATCTTTTCAACACTAGTCCACCGATTTAGGCATGTTAGATTGGTGGGGTAGGTTAATTTAGGGTGTGTGTTTTCCAACAACAGACAATGTGTTTTCCAATGTTGGAAAAAACTAATAGGGGACAGTGTGTTTTCCAACATTGGAAATAACTAATAGGGGTTAGTGTGTTTTCCAACAAGGGAAAGTGTGTTTTCCAACATTGGAAATAACTAATAGGGGACAACGTGTTTCCCAACAGGGGATAGTGTGTTTTCCAATAGGGAACAAAAAATTCTCACATTATTTATAGTGTTGGAAAACACACTATCCCTTGTCAATTATTTCCTACATAGGGGATAGTGTGTTTTCCAACACTACAAATAATGTGAGCATTTTTTTGTTCCCTATTGGAAAACACACTATCCCCTGTTAGTTATTTCCAATGTTGTTCTAAAACTTGAAGGTGGACTTCATTACATAACAGACAAGGGATAGTGTGTTTTCCAATGCTACAAATTCATAAGGAAATAATTGACAAGGGATGGTGTATTTTCCAACACTGCAAATAATGTGAGCATTTTTTTGTTCCAATCAAATGAAGAAAGTGAAATTCATTTTTGATTGTACCAAAGAGTTGTTCTAAAATTTGAAGGTGGACTTCATTGCACTGTTGGTGTGTACGAAACAAAAAAAATATCATATGAAAATAATTTACAAGGGATAGTGTGTTTTCCAACACTACAAATAACGTGAGAATTTCAACACTTCCAAGGGAGGGAGGGAGAGAGAGGTAAATAAGGAGGTGTAGGTAGGGAAATATTATTCTTATCTTTTACTTCCTTCTCTAAGTGGTTAATTTTAGTCTTCTATTGTTTTGCTACAATTTCAACACTTGCAACTATTTATTTTTTTGTGCTTCTAAGATCTAATTTTTCTTTTCCTTATCATTTATTTCCAATTGTATTTTTTTAATGGAATTATTATGTTCAAGAATATTTGAATTCATTTTTTCAACTCCACTTATACAATCATCTCTCACTTTCTTTGCTTACACAAATTCCCACCTTACTTCTCCCTCTCTCTCTCTCTACCTCAAGTTCTCTCTCGCTCTCTCTATCTTTCTCTCTCTTAGACAGACACAACCTCTCTCCACCTACCCCTCCCATTATCCTACCATTCTTCCCTCCCTCCTTTCCTCTCTCTCACTCTCTCTATACATACCTCTCCCACCCTCTCTCTATGTATACATATATCCCTCCCACCTTACCACTCCTTATCTCTGTCATTTCTCCTCTCTATCCCTCACACACACAACCTATCACCACTTAAACCTCCCTCTTTACCTAACTCTCTCTATACCTACCTCACCTACCCTGCCTCTTTCTATCTCCCTCCTTATTACTTTCTCTCTCACCCTTTATCCCTCCCACCCTACCACTACTTATCTCCCTCCTTTCCTTTATCTATCTCTCTCCCCCCCTCTCTCCCTCACACACACAACCTCTCTTCCTAACTTTCTGTATGCCTACCTCTCCTAACCTACCTCTCTCCATCTCCCTCCTTCCATCTTTCTCCCCCTCCCTCTATCATTCTATATATTATAATCTCTTAAGTCCATACATTATATATTATCATTCTTCCAAAACATTTGTCACCATCACCCTTTATCATACCAACCCAAACTTATCTTTCTACCTATCTCTCCTCCCCAACTTCCCCTCTCTATCTACTAATATCTTCTCTTCCCTCTCTCCTTTCCCTATCTCCCCTCACTCTCTCTACCTACTTCTTCATATATTCCTTCAACCTTACCTCTCTCTACCTACCTCTACATGTCTCCCTCATTTCCTCTCTCTCCCTTTATCCCTCCTATCCTACCTCGCTATATCTCCCCCCATCCCTCTATACTTCTCTCTATCTCTCCTCTCTCACCATCCCTCCTAAACTTCTTCTCTCACCATATCTCCTTACCAATTCCTATCTCCCTCTTTCTGCCTCTCTCTCCCTCACACACACACAACCTCTCTCCACTATCTCTCTCTACCTACCCCTCCCTCTCTCCCTAACTCTCTCTATAAATAGATCTCTCTTTACCTACCTCTCTATATTATGTTCACCTTACTTCTCTCTAATTTTATTACCTCTTCTATCTTATTTTACACATCCAACCAATCCACACATTCCTCATCATGTCAAACATTTATTCTATCCTTTTAGCAATATTAACTACATGTTGGACTCTACTCACTCTTCATGGATGCATCTTATGTATATATATTACAATGAAAAAAACCTAAATTTCAATTATTTGTTTATAAATTCCCTTGTAAATTACCTCAAATTTGATGGTATATTTAAATTATTCCTTTTCAAACCATCTTAGGCTCAACAATCTATTTATAAGCATAATTATCTTAACACCTACCTAATTAAAAATACTAGGAGATATAACTTAAAATGTAATTCCAATGGATGTCATTTGGGATTTAAAACCACTACTTCAATACCATGTGATAAAATATAATTCAAATGAATGCCCTTTGGGATGAATCTAACTTTGGGAAAAAGTATATTCAAGGTATGGCATTGAGGCAAGGAAAAGGAAATAGAAATCCAACAACATGGAATGTTAAATCATTTCAAGAAAGAAAATGTTTTCTATGAGTTCGACTTGGAGTTGATTGAATGTCATGGACACACTAAGAGGGGAAGGTAGAGAATAGATTGAATCAGATTAAGTACCCCACCCAAAGAAAAGTGTGGATACATTTTTGATTTGGAAGAACTTTCAAGACTTCTTAGTAAGTCATGATGACAATTAAGTCATGTATTTCATGACCACAAGGATAAGGTATCAAATTTTTTTGGAGAAAAATAGGGGCAAGGTCAAGAGTTGTGACCTATTATCACACCATACCTTGCATATATGTTTATAAAATTAATTGCTTCCTTAAGGAAAGGATTGGTGGATAACTTGGTCATGAAAAGGAAGATCATTGTCTTTGAGAGAGTAAGTATGTGTGATACATACAAGTTTTCCCTATGTGGTAGCAAGGAAACTCGATGCAAGGTCTAGGAAGGACAAGGTAAAAGGATCAAACTTATTTGTGTTAAGGCTCACCCAACAAATTTGGGATGTGATAAGATCCAAATCAAAAAGTTAGATGTGGGGATTATGGGATGAGGGAATGAGGTTGTAGGATGGAATGATGATTAAAAAAGACATGAAAAAGAAATTAGAAGATAATGAAAAGGTATACCAAGGGGTATTATTAGGTAAGAGCAGTGGGGATGAGGAAAAATATCTTGATTCAACCAACTTGTAGATTAATAAATTTGTATTAGCCTAAAATGAACCTAATGGATTAATGCAATGATGATGGATGTTAGGTTTACAATTTAAGGTTTATGGTTTATTGTTCAATAATCTGATCTAAAAAAATTTGAAAATAATCAAACCAAAGTGAATGAGATAGATAATATATTGAGTGAAGAGATTCTTCCCGCTCTTGAGAAGTTGAGGAAGGTGTATGTGTAGTATGTGCAATAGGAAAATATCAATGCAAAAGTGGAAAAAGTCAAGATACTAATCTTACTTGTTGACTTAGTAATGCTCCTCCCACCCTACCACTAACTATCTCCCTCCTTCCCTCCCTCTCTCCAACTATCCCTCCCTCTCTCCCTAACTCTCTCTATACCTATCTCTTTTAAATGTAGAGATGATGTTAACTAATGGTTCATAAAATAAAATTTTCACTTGAATGATGATGTCTAGAGATAAGGTGGATGGTCCTCATATCCTACCTCTCTACATATGCTCCTTACCTCTATCTCAATTGGGTGATCCCACAATAGTGGTTTACAATTTTTGGCCAAACTAGACACTGATTTATTTTTTAACTAAATCTTCACATTCAGGCACCTATAGCAGTTAAACCATGAGGAATTTGAAGATGATGCAAACTAGAGTCTTGTCACAATTTGTCTGTAGATTCTAAAAATATTTTTTTCAAAATTGTTGGAATCATATTGCACTTCTTTTTCCATCTCCCATGAAAATTGGTTTTTTTTTTAAAAACAACATTTTAAAAAAGTGATGCACACCGTATAATGCATAAATTTTTTTCCTTGAAAGATTAAATTCTAATTCTTTCAAATTTAGATTTGCAACTCTGATATCTAGTGCTTACACTTGGTTAGATGGTTTTTTATTGAATATTTTTTCTTTAATCAAGTTTCAAAGTCAAATCAATTACAATTCAAACATAACGCGACCGTATAACACATAACTTTTACTGTATGTATCAAAATTATTATTATTATTTTTTTGGATCAAGGACTCCAATATCTGGTACACTCATATTTTTAATTTTTTTTTTTTGATAATCTCCTATTTTTCCACATGTGCAGAACATAGAGTTTTGTTTTCGGTGAAAAACCTATATTTAACAAAACTTAAAAAACAAATAGATAATATAATCAAAACATATTAAAATTATATTCGTTGGATAGCTTTTTTTGAGGGAAACCTGATACCAGTTGGGTTTCTAAGATCTCCTTAATTTTCATTCTCAAATCGAGCTTCGAAGTGAAAAATTCTGAGCAATTTTGGGGCCTGAGAGGATGTGGGTGAAAATAAGTGAGTTTGGTCGAACAAAAATTTAATGTTCAGTTGAATAGGGGTTCGACTGAACTAGTGTTCGACCAAACCCATTTAACATACAATAAAAAATAGATTTGAATGGGGTTCGGTTGAACATTCTAAAAAATTTCGGTCGAACCCCCTCTATTAAAAATTAATATTTAATATTAATATAAATATAAATTATATTCTTTTTAAATTATAACTTGAGAGAGAGATTTGGAGGGAGTGGGAGAGAAAGGGAGAGAGGGGGTAGGATGGATATACTTGAGAGAGAGAGAGGGGGAGTAGGAGAGAGATAAAGGGTAGGGGGTATAAGGGTAGAGGGAGAGGGAAGAGGGGAGACAGGGAGAGGGGGTAGGAGGGAGTGACTTGAGAGAGAGATAGGGGGGGAGTGGGAGAGAGATAAAGGGTATGGTTTAAGGGTTAAGGGTAGAGGAGAGAGAGGAAGAGTGGGTAGGAGAGAGAGAATTTCAAAAGAGAGAGGGGGAGTGGGAGAAAGATAGAGAGTAGGGGGTACAACAGTTTATGGTTATCGGGTTAAGGGTTTAAGGGTTAGGGTTTATTTTTTTATTTGCATTTAGTTATGTTTTATATATGTGTACAATAATTTTATAATTAGATAATACTTAATTTTAAAATTTACATAATTTCCCATGGAACAATTCGATGGAACAAATTATATAAGTTGTATATAAGTGTATATACGATTCTTGAACTTAAGAATTCCATGAAACAAATATAATTTGTATATAATTGTAATTTAGGAAAAATGATTTTAGAAAACTTCACTACATTTCAAATAAGGATTGAAAGCATATATGTGGGTTTACATGCAACCAAAAAAAGTGAGAGATGATGCTATCAAAGATTCTTGAACTTAAGAATTTTCCATGGAACAAATATGTACATATAATTTTAATTTAGGCAAAATGATTTTAAAAAAATTCACTATGTTTCAAATAAGGATTGAAAGCATATATATGGGTTTACATGCAACCAAAAAAAGTGAGAGTTATGCTATCAAAGATTCTTGAACTTAAGAATTTTCCATGGAACAAATATGGACATATAATTGTAATTTACACAAAATGATTTACAACTATGTACAAGTTACTATAAGTTCTCATTTGAACATGTATAGGGTTACAAGTGAACTTGAAAACTATGGATATAATCTAAGTCAAAGATTCTGGTTCAGCCTACTCTCCAATAACATGTAGAATTTTTTGATGATCATCACTATCTAGTCTCCATTTTCTTTGGCCACGTGCATGTGGAACTACATGAAGATGTAGAGTGGTATCAATTATTAAGTGACTATATTGATATACCTTGTTATCAAGTTGATAGTCAACAAAATGAATCCCATGTTGAACAACTTTGACTTGTTTTAGATATGTCCCTTGCACTACAACATAACCTGCATGGTAAACATGAACCTAAGATAAGACATATGAACGTGTGCAACATTTTCGTGCTCAAGGTTTGTATAATATATATTTAATGTTTATAATGTAATGTGCACATGTGAATACAATGTATATAAAATTTTAAATTCAAACCCACCTATGGGAAATGACATTCCATCACTTGTTTTAGGTTTTGTTAGCTTATTCCTCTCTTCTGTGCAACACAATAAATAATAGATAACACCTTCGATGTTTCTAGGCTCTGCTATGACTACAAAAGCATCTCCTGTACACCAAATTTACACAAAAAAATTCTAAAAAAAATAGAAATGTCTTTAAATATCATTAACTAGATATATATAATATTTAAATTATTGAAAACTTACAGACGTGTACCTTTTCTAACCAATCCTGAAATATGGTCATAATCAATTGAAATAAAAGGAATGTCTTCAAATCTTTCTTCCTCATTTTCATCATATGTTTCTGAAGCAACTAGTGGCACCATATCCCATTTACCAACATATCCAAGTTCTTGATTATTGCATGCATAATCATATTTTCCCTCAATTCACTCTGTGCAAAAACAAGAGTAATCCCTTGTGTCTAATATCCATCCATGGCGACTGTCTAAACTCCTAACACAATGTAAAGATCTTGTTTTTTCTACCCTCTTGCATTCATGCATCAATCTTGTATCCACACCTAGATACATATGTACAACAAAAAATTTATGTGAACAAAGATGTATATACATATATATATTAAATTTAAATAAATTCAATTTTTTGATTTAATGTAATTTATACATACCCGATATCTCCCAAAACACTCTATCTAGAATGTGTCGGTTTGTTCTTGAAGATGTGCCGACCACATTTGATGCAAAGTGTTTCTTGCACCATTCAACAACATCATTTGCATTTTCTAGATGATCTTCTGGATAACTCATTTGATGCTTTCTTAAAGCTCATTTGATGCAAGCTCCTACTCCATCATGCTCACCCTTTCCATGCCCACTCTAAAAAAAACTCCAAACATTTGGTATTTTGTAGATTTTATGATATCTACAAAGTGCATAGAATGGACGTGAAGATTTGAATTGTGTCACACATCCATTTGACCATACAAAATGATTTTCAAATTTTACACCCCTACTTCTCAAATCATCAAAAAATATTGTAAAGCAATGTTGGACAAAAAGTGAGTCATGCTCTTTATCATCACTAATATAAAAGTGATATTCTTTTTTAATGGCTCATTCTTCATCTGTACTCTCAACACCATCCAATTCTGATTGTGCATGTTGATAAAACACATGAACCATAATAGTGATCTTATATGAAAAGTAATACTTTGATTGAGTCTCCTTTTGATGTACAAAGGAGTAATTTTCTACAAATTCAACTACTGATAGAACCATTCCATGTGGGAAAGTATCTCCCAATGTTTGGAATTGTTGTGCTTGCCACTTAGCAAAAAAGGAATGTTGTATGTATGGTCGTACCAATTTTCAAAAATCTTCCATAAATTTTCCAATGCTAGGAATCTCCTCTTCTACATAGTTCAACCTTGTGGATTCTTTCCCAAAATTTGTTTACAACTTTACATACTTGTACCTATGTCAGTAAAATATGTGAATAACTAATAAACCACACAATCAATGAAATATTACATCAAAGAGAATCCAAATAACAATCTATGAGAAATTGAAACAAATAAACTCTCTAAAAATAGTACTTACCTCTTGCAATTTATTGTCTTTGTTAGGTCAGTATCCTCAATTCTTGAAGGAAATTTAGCCAAATTTCCACGTCTCACAAATTCCTTTTATGTAGTTTATTTGAGGTCCATTTTCATGATCACATAATATAGACTTTATGAACAAACTTCCTTGTTTAGGAGGTGCATTTTGAAACCCACATCTTTCTTCTCTCATCTTTCGAAACACCTGATAGTAGAGATCAAATTCAATATGATGTTAACGACAACAACAAGTTTAAAAAAACTTGTTTATCTTCACATAATATGGCTTTAACCTTTGAAACATTGTTTTCCAAATCTTTATATGAGGATATGCATTACAAAAGTTCATATACATCTCAAATTGTGTTATGTCTAGCCAATTTTTGATATGATTTTCATAAATACTAGGTCTAATCATGTGTCCCATAACATCTCTAGTATTTGATGATGGACGAGTCTGATCATGCCAAAAACTTGAGACCAAGTTCCTAACAACATCTTCAATCTTGTCAGAATGAGGAGCTCTACACATAATTTCCCAATTTCATTCTAAACTCTCATCTAAAACATTCTCTTTTTCTCATATTTTATCAATGTGGTTCTACTATAACCAATTTCAGTTGAAAGTACATACATTTTTCTTTTTCTTGCTATATCTTGATGTACAATAGATGTCAACATCACCCTTCTTGTAGTGGCCTTATCCACTAATCAAGATCCTTTCCCAATGGAATCTAAACCCTTTTTAACATTTTGAACAATAGCCTTTTGTAATCCCATGTGTTTCTTTTTATTTGATGCTGAATGTACACCCAACAATTATAATTTATCTTTGAGCTCATCAAAAAGAAGTAAACGTGATAACAATTGGGTTTTTTCAAGTGTATCAAGATGATTGAAATAATGATTGATCATTGCATTTATAGATTTAGTCATTGACCTATTTCTCTTATTATAAGGTTGGTTGGCATAATATTTCAGTTTCTCCATATCCATTTCAAGTAAATGATCTAAATTTCTATGAGAAATCTGTTTCCTCACCTTCTTAGCTAGTTTTATATGCTCATCCATACCATTAGGAGGAAGTGATCCTGACCCGTCTCCAACATGCATTGTTTGAACTTGTGCCTCCTCCCTATCTTCAAGGACCATGCATTCTTGAGTGGATTCATTTGATCCAATGTCTAGATTTGGCTCAACTTGAGCATGAAAACTTCTTTCTTGTTGAGCCCTTCCTACATGTCACAAATTATTTTGCAAACAAAAGTGAGAGATGATGTTATATAAGTGAAGTTTATATATGCAAGCAAACAAACTGATAAAACATGATGCTATAAGTGAGAGAAGTTTGTGCTAGTTTTATATGCTCATCTGTACTAGTAGAAGGAAGTGATCTTGACCCCTCTCCAACAAGCATTGTTTGAACTTGGGTCTCCTCCCTAACTTCAAGGTCCATGTGTTCTTCAACAGATTCATTTGATCCAATATCTAGATTTGGCTCGACTCCAGCTTGAGGAATCCCTAGAGCATAACACATAAAAATAATTTGAGAAAATTGAAGTGATGAAAAGAAAAGACCAAAGACACAAAACAACTACATGCACATGTATGCAAAAAAATCCATAAATGCATATCCAAGGATAGGATACACATACGCCAAATTCCATGCCAAGCATCAAAGTTTGAGGATTATGCATACAAGTGACTTAGAACTTTTAGGCTAGTGATATAGCAAAGGAAACCATTAGAGTATAACAAGGAAATCCAAAGAACCCCAACAGAATTGGGCTATAAGATGTTTCAAGGTTTCAAATAAATTTCCAATATGTGCTAAGATGAAAAAATTTAAAAATTTATGGGATATAAAACACAACCGAAATAATCAACTAAAACCAAACACAAATATTGAAACAAAAAGAATTGGCTTAAGGAATTGGAGTCAAGGATTAGATAAACATTGCAACTTGCATGACCAAGATGACTTGAGGAAATTTAAAATTATTTATAGTCATTCAAGTGCAATGATGGTTAGAAACCTTCAAAACAAATGTGGGTTAAGATATAATTTAAAGAATAATCTATCATATATAACTATTATTCCTTGGCACCATATAGCTTGAGTTTTGATGTATACATGTGTTAGTCTCTAGAAAACCTGACATTGCATTACCTTTAAGTATAATTTGAGTTCTAATTTTCAGATAATTCTAGAGCTTAGAATTGGGCATTTATTAAAATATTTAAAAAATATTTTTAAGGAACTATTGATCATTAGATTAAATTCAATGGGAGTTTAGAAAAATATTAAGCTAATTAGATGTTGCAATGTAGATTGGATAGGGGATATTTATCACCAAATATAAACATTAGAATGCTACTTCATTGTACATGAAGGTGTAGTTTCATGAATAATTAAGAAAAAAAATCGTTTCTTTCAAAGTGCAAAGTTAGAATATATAGGAATTTGCAAAGCCATAAAATAATTAATGTGGTTGAAACAAATATGAAAATCAAAGTGGCATAGTGAGGGACACAAAATTTATGGTTTCATTGGAGAACTAAGCATGTATTGAAGTACACTATCGTTTTCTTCATGAACAAAGTAAAGAGAAAATTGTGTAGATGAAATACTCAACAATGATAATGTGATGAAAAAAACATTAAACAAAGGTACTGATAAAAGATAAGTGTAAGGTTTGTAGGGAAGGATTTAATGTACAATATTTTAGTTTAAGAGTACATTTTAAGTTGGGGTATTGTAAGTTGAAAAATGGCTGTACATTAAACATTTCTAATTTTAATAAGAAATCCAATGCAAAATGTATGCACATACAAATTTAGGTTTAGGTGTACTAA
Source organism: Sequoia sempervirens (assembly GCA_007258455.2). NCBI lineage: Eukaryota > Viridiplantae > Streptophyta > Pinopsida > Cupressales > Cupressaceae > Sequoia > Sequoia sempervirens. The sequence goes on from VDFB02271358.1 coordinate 957,663,045, forward strand.
CCAAATTATTGGGTGGAGTAATGCACATTATGGATTCCATCCCATCAAATGAATACTCATGTTTTTTCAAAGTAAAAGTCCTAAACACACACTTGAGAGTGAGAGAGAGAAGAAACAAACATGTACGTTGTTTCTTTCTATGATAATTTTCCAAGTTTTGTTCACACCTCTTTTGTTCTTCTTTTGACATTTTTTGTTGAGACACATTTTTTCTTTTTCTTTGTTGTCCCATTTTCTTCTTCAACTTAAATATGACTCAAACCAAGTCCTCTACCAACTTAGTTAAATTATCCTCCAAATTTTTCCTTGATAAAAATGAAAAGTTGTCGAGCTCCAATATTTTCCTCCTTGATAAATGTGCAAAAACTTCTCCAAAATCTACGTTCCAAGTGATATAAATGGGAATTAATCATGCAATTTGATATCCAAAATAATGAAAAATAAGCTTCTATTTATATGCATATGGGATGGGAAAAAAATTATTCTAGTGTACATGGAATAACTAGATCCTAGTTTAAATGAATCAAGTAGTAAACAAACAAGTTATTTCATTGTGGAGTTTGTTGTTATTTAATTCATAGGTATGCACAACATATCTAGTAATTTTAGAATTTTGTTAAAGTGTCAAAAATGTATATTAGAGGTATAATTTGAATTGAATTTTCTTAATTATATTTGAATTGAATTTCAAGTTACTTGTCAAAAATGTATAATAGAGGTATAATTTGAATTAAATTTTCTTCATTATATTTGAATTGAATTTCAAGTTACTTGTCAAAAACTAATAATAGAGGTATAATTTGAATTGAATTTTCTTAATTATATTTGAATTGAATTTCAAATTACTTGTCAAAAAGATTATATCTTGTTCTCAACTCAATTGTTCATGTTGCTTAAGTCATTTTAAAAAAAATATTTATTGTGATCAACATGAATGAACTTAATTATAAAGTGGCATTGATTTCCCTAAAATTCTACTAGAGATCAAATGTATATTGAATATAAGGGAATGTAAGTTGTAAGAGATAATAAAATAAGAAAACATGTATGTATATTGAATATTTAAAGCAAATGCATACATATATTATGTGTAAACATGTTTAAACCATAAGAAAACACATGTACATACATGTAAAGGGATTCAATACATATAAACATAACACATATTATAAGAAAAGAGGAAAATGTATGTATATATCATATAAAAAAATATATGTACATATCATATAATAAAAATATAAATTAAATATCATCAAATGTCAAATACTAAAGATCAACAAATAAGAAAATGTATGCATATAATATAAGCAAATGTAAGTTAGAGATCATCAAATCTCAAATACTAAAGATCATCATATAAGAAAATACATGTTGTAAATATCATGAATCTAGTGTGCATGGCCTAATATGAATGTCTACTCCTAGTCGAATGGCTATCTAAATGAGAACGGTTTTGCTCTAATGGATGTGCTGAGCCTTGCAAATAAAATTGTGTACAAGATACATGTTAAATACATATAATTTATATTAAATAAATTTTATGAAAGTTTTTTTTAAATGAACTTGTATTTTTAAATATCAATCTAGATCTATGCATTCATAAATATTTCATGTACATATACACGTGTGATTATATACAAATGTAAAACTCGCATTTCCACTACTAGTAGATTCATCCACAAAGTCACATCGATCATGCACATGATTTGGACCAAGGCTAGGAGTGATATGAGGTATGTCCACCTGTAACAATATATATACATATATATATCAACTTACATGAATATCTAGTTTAAAAAAAATAAAAATAATGAAAAAATAATTGAAACATGCACATGCACACATACATGCACATCATCTAATATCAGATGACCTAAGTCCTCTAAAACGGTCACTTCCACCATATCCACCAAACAGTCAAGCGATGAATCAACATCTGCATCCATCCGATCTATCCCATGTCGTGTCAGAAATGATGAATGTAGAGGACTATGAAGGTGAGATGGCATCAACGATGATGAACCAAAACCAATCAGCATATTAGTAAACCCATAGTTTGTGCAGTTGCCAAATGAGCTATAGGTGGATCCTGATGCGCACTAGTGCTCGACTGAGAGTGATGGGATACTAGAACTAAACAACCTCTGCATCTCAAATGATCTCTAACATGCTCTATACTGATCCCATTGTCTAATGCATTGTGGGAATATTCCTCCAATAGGTCCTCAACCAGACAATGCAGAGTCATGCATGCCATATCTCCTATAAGTGCATCAAGCTGTGTAGGAGTAGGAATGATGACCAATGTAAAAGGATCCATGGTGGTCCACTGTGCTGAAAATGGCATGGATCAAGAATGTCTGGACATCAAATACTGACCTACATGATCATTAGATATCCTAGTGGTGGCAGCCGCAATGTCACCTACAGTGTCAATGGCTTCCTTCTGGGAAGCAATGACAACCTCATCTACTATGGGGGCTAGAGCTGGGGTGAGAGCAGGAGACCTCTCACCAGCCAATACCTTAAACACTGGGGGTGTTTTATTTGCTCGATGATAGGTGGGCCTATCAGCAATCTTGCCATGCCCCTGACCAGCATATGGTGGAAAGTCTAGGTAGTTAACTTTGAGGCCCAAATGGGCCTCAAACTTATAATTGTTGAACAAAATACAATGGAATCTGGTCATTGTTTGGGTATAGACCATGTGTTGCGAGAAATCATGGGTAGATCAATGAGTTCATAGCATGATCGATAGTGACCTAGTATCCCCTAACCTATCAATGAGACCATAGCATGATCGACAGTAACCTGGTATCCCCTAACCTTATGCACATTTTGATAAAATGGAAAACAAGTGGCTTTTATCATTTCTTTGGTGACACTATCTTGTATTTGTTTAAGGGGAACATCACCATGTACTTCATCTCGTATGCAGGAAAGAATAGCAGCTACTCTATCTAGGGAATATGCACTAGTCCTCTCAAGTTCATCTTTTAGTTTTTCTAGACTATGCAATATTAACATGCATGGTTCACTATATATCCCCAGGTTTGCACCCTGTGCTAATGAATCTCTCAATTTTTTAATCTCATTAGTGGTATTTCCAAACAAATTTTCTTCAGGTGGAACATCTTCATTTTCCATGTTATATATGTATGTACACCTAAAGACGAAATGAGACCTTGGTAAATAATATATCTAGATATAGAGAATATATTTATCTAAAACAGTTCTAATAATTCATCTACTCATCAATAATATTTTCATACCATTAACAATTTTAAAAGAATTGGAAGACAACTATAATCTATAACATACCATCCTTAAATGGTTCAAAATTTAAATGAAACAATGAAAGAAAGAATAAGAAAACAAAGATTAGTGTAAAATTATTTGAAAATAATTAGGGATAAAAATATCTAATCTAATAGTTGTTAACATAAATGAAATTCAAAATAGGATTATGTAAGTGAAAAAAAAGTTCTATTTCCTTCATTGAACCTAAATTTATCTAGTTAAGATATGTCTAAAATTAAGAATTCACACTAGAATATCAATATTCCATAAGCATGAAGTTGGGTACCAATTTTCTGGCCACTTTTGAAAAAAAATTTAAAAAATGCGCTAGCATTATAACACGAGCACATTATTTCGCGTTAAAAACAAAGAAAAATTTGAAATTATTTTCCTTGGAATACCAACCCAGAGGCTTGGAGGGCATTCCCAACAAGGCCAGAGATGTATTTTTGCAAATTCTACAATTTTTGACATAATCAGGTCCGTGCTCAACATCAAGATTGCATCTAGTTCAATATCGACAAAATAGAAAACATGGGTAATGTTAGGTTCTCTCTTAGCTATCCAACAATGTAATTTTTTTTAGTTTTTGACAATGTTAAGCCTTTGATCCAAAATTTCGTTTGTTTGTATGTTTGTTTTTTTTTCCAAAAAGCAGTGTTTGGTGTTTTTTTTGTTATAAATTAATTGTTCATCAAAATTTCAAATAAATTAAATTTTTAGAAACTAGACTCCATTCTACAAATTTAAAAAAGAAAAAGAAAAATAGAATCAATTATTCTCAAAAAAATTTAGGGGTAGCACGGCCAAAATTCTTCTTTTTAGGAAGTGCCCACTTAGAAAATTAGTAAAAAATAAAATATTCATTAAAAAATTATCAGAAAAATTGTGCATCAACTAGATTCTTTTAGCTAACTTCTTACCATAGTGATTTTAAAAAAACTACAAAAAAGTTCACCATGCTCAAGTCGTACAAGAGTTGCCATGTTATGTTTTTCCAGATAAAAACAACACCAATTTGTGTACATCCCTCTTTTGAACCCCTCAATCTCAACCATTTTCAAAATAAATTAGTAGTTTAGAAAGTAGACTCGGAGAACTTCGATCCTTGTTTTTGTTCCATCTCAAAATTTTGAGTGTAACTATCCTCAATTTCATGTCCAAGGTCAGCATTTCCTTATTTCAAGAAAAAAGTGGCCACTTAAGCCCCCTTTTTTGGAACCATCTTGGTGCACTTACCCAATTGAATCTCATAAAGATGATGAATTTAATGGAAGATAATATAAAATCCTCCATATGAGGATGAATTTTATCATTACATAATGAGTGAATCATCTCAATTATATAGCCAAGAACATCAAAACATTATAGATTGGAAAGCAAAATAATTAGACATTTATCATATTTTTATATGTATAAAGTTTAGATACCATCAAACTATTTAAACTTATAGATTGCATAAAGCTATAAATTGAATCATTAAAACTAATTTATTAAGAATCAAATCTAACAAAGTTTGAATTCATATTGCATACTTGTTATAAATATCTCACTAATTTCCAACCATACATTTTATATATGTTAAAAAATATATAATTGTTATGCCCATAATTTTTCACTAAAAAAACCCAATAATTTCTTTTTTTTGAATCCTTTAATTACGCTAATTAATGCTTTAAGTGTTTATGATGCAACAATAACCATCTCCAATAGAATTAACATCCTTTCTTTAATTAATTTTTTGGTTTAACTTGCTAATGTGATACTATTATTAATGCATCTCTCACTATTAACTATACTTTAAATATTAAATTTGCAAGTATCACAATTTAATGGTTACATTAATAATATTCTCATTATAATGGTTATGTCATCACAACCCACAATGAGTTGTTCCTACTTCTATTTCTTGTTGACAGTAAGGTCAATATGGTATTATGATTATTAGGATAGTTCCTCATGACCCAATGATGGCACTTAAAGTACTAAATATGTAACTTTTGATGGTAATAACAACATGAATAATTATATGGTTTGCATTTATTTATTTATTTTCCTCTCATATTTCAACATCTGTAAAAGGTTTTTCCAAAAATGCTATCCAATTATCGATGAGCATTAATAAGATTAAGTATGCTAACATTAGTATTAAGGTAACTATCGATATGAATATTGATAAGAGTATTAACAATACTCAATGATATTAAGGCTCGCTTTACAATTAATACAAACATTCTATCAATTTTATTACTCACAAATAAAATTAAAATTTACTCATAATTTAGAAATGCTAATGTGATCTAGTGATATCATGTTTACATAGCACATAAACACTATTATTTTTCAGCTCATTGTTGATTGCAAAACTTTATTACCATCCGTATATGCATAAAAATGGTCATGTCTATAATCCTGGCAATTAATTAAATATTTAATATTTAATTAATTTTTCTAAAGTCCTCTACATATGATTAAATTTATTTAATTTAATTATATTGTTCATTCATCTTATTCTTCTTCCATAATTAAATAAATTTATTTTATTTAATTATTTTCATATGTCCACTTAATTAATTAAATAAATACATATTATTTATATTAATTATCACTATTTAAATTTAAATTAAATCTTTGGATTTAATTAAATTTAAATATTCTTTTCTTCTATTTTAATTCTTCTTCTAAATTAATTAAATGTTTCATTTAATCAATTTCATAAAAAGTGATTTGATTAAATAATCTTGTTTAATTAAAAATATCTTATTCTTTCTTTCCAACTCACAATTAGGTATTTTATTTAATTGTGCAATCTTCTCATATTATAATTAAATATTTTATTTAATTATGAGATCTTTTGCTTTTTTCAATAAAACCTGATTAAAGCTTTATTCTTATCACCAACTTTCTTTTGTTTTTAAAAGCTTAATAAAATATTTTATTTAATTGAGAAAAGTTGAATGTCCTCCACAAATAAATAATTGATTTTTTTAATTAATTATTTATCAGCTTTAAATCTTTCTTTTATTCTTTTAAAGAAAGATGATTTCTTATCTTCTCTTCTTTTTCCTTTTTCATAAAAAAAATAGAAAAATCTTGTTTTTAGGTTTCTTCTATTTTCTCTTCAGTTTCATCTTACTTCAGCCATTTGATCTGCCAGGAATTATCACAACCGTTAATCGAGACAACCAATCAAAATCATTCAAAAAAATCTATAAATACCTGTGTGAATCCAAGCATTGGTAATAGGTAATTAATTAGAGTTCATGCATTTAGTTCATTTAGCATTTTAATCTCATAGCATCATGTTTATTTCAAGTTTATTATTTCAAATCATCATCATAGCTTAATCTTGCATCTACATCATAGCAAAATCTCGTTCTTTAGGAAGACAGTTTGTTGAGCCTAGCCTACAATCTGAGAACACAAGGCTGGAATCTACAAAAACACTAAAGATAGAGGACGATAGGACAACAATGGAAGCAGAATACTGAGTTTGCGTCTCTTTACCTTTTATATTCTATTTTGTAATAATGTCCTATTGGTGTGTTTGAATATTTGTTTCAATTCATTTACGCATCTCTATATTTTCATACACACATTAAATGGCACCCACCGTGGGGCCTATGCCCCTATTTTAGACTTCTTTCTTGTAGGTTTTTCTTGCAGGTTTGCTTGCAGGTTCTCTAACATATGAAAACGCATCTGGAAGATCCAAAAAATTTTCTTTTTACAGGTACTTCGGCACATTTAAAGATTGTTTTGGCGCATTGGGGCACTTCTGCAGCGCATCTGGGAAACATAGTGGCGCATATGTGCATTTCTATAGCACATTTAGGGGATTAGATACTGCATATAGGATTTTTAAGTACATTCAAATATGTTTCAGAAAAATTTAAAATTTTTTTTACATGGAGATTAGCGCATTTAGATTCTGTTTTCATGCATTTGGATAACAGAGTGGCACATTTAGTTTCTGTTGTTGCGCATTTAGATTACTGTTATCACGCATTTAGGTACTGTTATTGTGCATCCGTATTCTGTTTTAGCGCATCTAAGAAATAGAGTTGCGCATTTGGATCATGTCTTAGCGCATTTAAGTTACAGAGTTGCGCACTTTATTGTAACATGGATTCTGAGTCTGATGCCTTCCGCAGACATAATTCCTTTTTTTTTTTTTTTTGGGTTTAAAATGAATCAATCTAGGGTAGCCACCACACCTTTATCATGCAGTTAGAAAAAGAACCCCATGCCTGTTGTGAAGCAAAATCTTCACTTAGATTAAATCACTTTTGATTTTGGTGCACATAAAATGAATTTGTCTACTCTTATTGATTATGCTTGAAAGTGGTAGGTGATTATGCTCACCCTGTGCAAACTAGGTGATCAGAAAACCAGACCCACTTTTCCTTGTGTAACCCTGATTTGATAATCGAAGTATGCTCTCCCCTTGCGCACTTGTGCGATTCTGGGTGCAAGAGAAATGGTTATTGACTCTAGAAATTGGGCCTGCCTGGGGATTTCATCACCCCAACGTGACTCAAACCGGCAATGGAGCTAAGGCCAAGCTACCCCCAACTGGTATATAAATGTAAATCTTAAGGGAAAACCTAAGGTTGCTTGTGCGGATGTGTCATACAAATGGAGTTGTACTCCCTTAAACCCTGTTGAGCTTAACCTCTTCAGGCTAGAGTGCCACCTTAATGGTGATTAATCTCTTGCCCCATGTATGGCCACTCGAACGGGGGTCCCAAACTAAATACCATTGTTTAGAAAGCCAAAAACCTTCTATCTGCTAGTCCAACACCAGTCGGTGTGAAGCCTTCCACACTTTTGCAGTCAGTAGTAGAGGTGATCAGCTCGCCATGGGAGTTTCATGGGGGTTGGAAGCTTGGTTGGCCTGAGAAGAGAGTGCACTATAAGGGGGAGCCTGTGCAGCCAAGCTTCTGGATTCACACACTACTGATATGCGGTTGGGGAAACCCACGTGGAGTCTAGCGGATATTGTCCTGGCCTAACCTAGGTTGTGCTTGTCTTATTTTGTGCTTGGTTACGAATCAACTTAAATCAAAATGTTTGCTGTGCTTTCAAAAACATTAATTCAGATAAAGGATCATCCAAAAACAAACATGAAAAACTTCAGCTGAAACTGGTCAAAACTGTCTTTAGAAAACTATTTTAGTGTATATAGGGAAAACTGTAGCACATTTAAACTTTGCTCTAGCGCATCTGTGTTCTGTTTCGGCGCATTTAGGGTATTCTGCTGCACATATGTGCTCTGTTTCTGTGCATCTAAGGTATTCTGCAGCGCATTTGACTCTTTCTCCAATGCATTTACCTCTTTCTGCAGCGCATATAGGAAACAAAATTGCGCTTTTATATTTCTGTCAAAAGTGGTACATAGACCCGAATCTCTGAGATTTCTCTCCCATGTTGAGAAAGTGGAAATCAACCAAGTTCATCAAGAAGTCAGTTTTCAATAGGATCAAGAAGCCCAAAAATAACTTAAGTTACAAAAGGACTTTAGATCGCAGAAAATTCTTGTATAAGAGTCAAGACGTCTTGCTCCATTATCACACATTCCCCATAGATACCAAGACTACATTAGGAGATTCACCGATGATTACGCTGTAGAACCTTTGGCTACCCAAGCTTATTATCAAATATTAGCATTGTCTCAACGTCACAATCTTAATCAACCTCTTGAGTTTGAGAATATACCACAACCTTCAATTAAATATTCAACGCATCCTAATCAAATCCTTCAGTGACCTTTGATCATACATATGCCTGTTTTTACAAGATCTCAACACAACAAGCTAGGAGAAACATCTCAACAAGAAACTCCTACACACAACATTCAAGAAGAAGGTGAACGTGATAGTCCTCTTTTTAGTGTGTCACAATCCCCTTTTCAGTGACAACAATATGGCTGATAGAGAGGAAAATTCATTGCTTAAGAACAAAAACATGAACAAAACTCCTGTAGATAGTGATGATGAGCAAGAGGAAGAACTTCAACTTAGAGAGGCGGAACAGAACCCCAAGTTTCTTAAAATCCTTGAATAGATTCTACAACGTGACAAAGAGAAGTATTTTCTTTTCTTAGCAGATCAAGGAACTAAATTGCCTAAAGACTTTGATATCGAGAAATTAAAAAGCAAAGAAGAAGAACCATCCCCATCTAATTTTGCTTTTTTTAAACAAGAGTTTAAAGAACTCCAAGGAACAGTCAAAGAATTACGAGGGGGAACCACAACCAAGAAATACACTTTGGATGACATATGTCCTTATCCTTTTGATAGAAGTCTCAACATGATTCCATTTCCTAAACACTGTGAAATTCTCAAATTTGATTGTTATAATGGGAAATCGGATCCAATTAACCATGTCAGAGACTTTCAAAACATGACATTGGAATTTTCCCACGAGGATACTTATTTACTGCGATTATTTCCTCGAAGCCTTGGAGTCAACTCTATGGAATGGTTATCTAAGAGTACACCTCTTGTTCAAACATTTGAGGAATTGATCAATTTGTTCATAACACAATACACCTACAACATTCAACACCAAATCACCATGATTGATCTTTGCAAAGTTGCGCAAAAACCTGGAGAACCTTTCACTACCTTCCTTCAAAGATGGAGGAGAATGTTCGCTAGGTACCCACGACATGTTCCTGAAAAGGAGAAAATGGTTACTTTCATCAATAGCCTCAACTCAGAAATGAGCTATCATTTAAATCTACATTGTCCATCTTCCTTTGAGAAATTGATTGAGGATGCCATCACCATCAAAAGTTCTTTGGTCAAAAGAGGAACAATAAAACTTGATAGGGATAACCCTAGCTCATCGAACCATTACAACAATCAAGACAAGTCAAAATTTTGGACTCGCAACAAAAACATTGTAAACGATGGTGTTGTAGATGCAAATCATATCATGGCTAGGCCATTTGTTCTGAACACTTCAAACACTACTCGTAATAATAATTTCAATTCAGTCGTCAATCCAAGAAAAAATTATCCCCCTCCAACAAACAACAATCAAGGGACCATCAACAACCAAAACTATCGTGGGAATAACTACAACAACAACACTTTAGGGAATGCCTCAAACACGAACCCACAACATTTTTCATTCTTCTCCAATAGAAGAACTTTCACACCACTAGGACAATCCTTGGAATCAACTTTCAAAGAGGTTATGGAGAAGAATGTCCTTACGTTACCACCGCAACGCAATTATGAACATAGTGTAAAATCTCCATCATGGAATGAGGCCTATTTTTGTGACTATCATAGGTGCAAAGGTCATCGTACAAACCACTGTCAAGCTTTGAAACATGCTATTCAAGATCTAATTGACAAAGGCATTATCATAGTAGAAAGGAAATAGAAATCCAACGAAGATCACCAAGCATTTCGCAATCCTCTACCAAATTATCAAAAGGGAGAGTTTTCTGACAAAAATGTGAATCAAATTGATGACAATGTAATCTGTCACCTCTATACAGATGATGAGTGAGTCAATGTTATAAAAATCAAGGAGAAAGTAGATAATGGACAAGTGAATGTCAGAACGAGAGCACAAGCTAAAGTTGTCTTGAAGGGTACCTCTTCAAAATCCACTGAGACCTTCCCTCAACATCAATATGACTTAGTCAACCAACTTCGGAAAACTCTGGCTCAAATCTCCATTTTAGAACTCCTAAAAATTTCCCATGCACATAAGGAAATTTTAGACAAAGCCCTTTTTGAAATGACTGTATCCACAAATTTGGATGTGAACCGATTTCAAGCCATGGTAGGACATTTTTCCTCACCTACATGTCTCTCATTTTTAGACAAAGACGATGTTTCCATGACTCATCCCCACAATTCATCATTATACTTAGAGGTCATGATCCATAAGTTCCATGTTAAACGTGTTCTAATAGATGGAGGGGCTGGTCTAAACATGTGTACCTTAAAGGTGGTTCAAGCATTAGGATTTGCAGAAGACTCCATCGATCCTAGAAGGAAGATTACTATAAAAGCCTATGATGATGAGGAAAGGACGTCCAAAGGTCTAATCATGCTACCAATCAGAGTGGGACCTGTTATCAAAAATACCTTTTGTCAAGTTTTAGATCGAGATCTTGCATACAATATCTTGTTGGGCCATCCTTGGATCCATGAAATGCAGGCTGTTCCGTCCACTTACCATCAATATCTTAAGTTTCCATATGATGGATAGGAAATCACTATACCAGCTGATAATTCAAACACCCATACTTGTGCCAATGTCAAAGCTCATCAGGATACTTTGGTTCCAAATAATTGAGAAGCACTTGCTAATTCTTCTCCTAAGCATGATACACAAATCAGTCAATTAGCCAAAAGCTTTGACAAGAAACTGCAGTTCAAGGAGAGTGGAGTTGGGGAATATTCCCTTTATCTTGCTAATCTACCTACATCTCCTCGATCACATGGAAAACCTTCTATTACACAACAACAGATATCAGCAGCATCAACATCAGCACAAATACAAAGAGAGCCCACTACCAAGTTCAATGGATAATTTATCAAAGAAAAGTTTCCCATGGGAGATCCTGAGGATACAACAATTTTGGATTGGCTCTATAAGGATGAAGAGGAAGCAGTTCTAAATGTCACCTTACCAACAAATCAATATGGGAAAGGCTATTCCATCATGCAAAAGATGGGATATGACAATGGTCCTCTTGGAAAAAGAAAAGAAGGTGTAGTTGAGCCTATCCATCTCCCAGGGCTTGCTGCATATGATAAAACTGGAATAGGTTATGATGCTACCTCATCTAAACAATCACAAGGTAATGTTTTTACACTACAAGAAGGTTCCAATAGGAAAGAGACATGTTTGGTATCAATCTTGAATTTCATAGAAAATAATTCTGATACCGATTCTACTGAATATGAATGGGATACCATCCACAATGATGAATTTTGGAGGGACAAAGAGGTAGATGTCATACACAAGTATACGCCCACTTTAATCAAAGGAGAAGGTTCAGGATCCCAACCACAAGAATCTGAACCACAACACAACTATGAGTCTAGTGATACTGAGTCAGATTTTAACGAACAAGACTATCAAGAGACTAGTACCATCATTGACCTACCTCATACCTCAGATCCTACCGATAACTCTGTCTTGACCCTAACCATTGCCGATTTCACATGACCAAATGAATTGTTACCGTTAATCCATCCTGATCTCATTGACTGGGATCTAACTGAACCTATTGATATACCTATTTTTCCCAATGACGAGGCTATCATAAACTTCCTTTCCGCCGATGATGTAAATAATTGTTCCACTAGCGATTTTCGGTATGAAGTCTTTAATTAGGAGAGTGTCAAGTCTCCTAGCTGCAAAAATGAAAATAAAGAAAAATGATCTAGTGGTGAAAATCAGAATATGGCAGTACTAGATCAAGCAAAAGATAAAATAAAGAGCGTATTAGATGGTGAAAACCTTTTTAAGGAACTAGCTGATGGGACTCTTGACACTCTCCCAGAGCACTATCATGAGCAATCACCCATCTTGATCGAGCCTACAAAGGAAATCAATATTGCAACTACAGACAATCCAAGGATTCTACAGATAGTTGAATCAATGACAGATAAAGAAATCCCAGAGTTCATGAACTTTCTCAAAGAAAATCAAGTTAATTTTGCTCAGTGGTCATATGCAGACATGCCAAGCCTTGATCCTGATCTCATAATGCATCACTTGTCTATCAAACCAGGAGTTAAACCAGTAAAACAAAAACTCAGAAAGATGAATCCTCATGTAGCATTACTAGTTAAGGAAGAACTCAAGAAGCTCCTCGATGCAGGCTTTATAAGATCAATTGCCTATGCAGAATGGATCTCCAATATTGTACTAGTAGCAAAGCCAGATAAACGCGTCAGAGTATGCACTGATTTCAGAGATCTTAACAAAGCTTGCCCAAAGGATGACTTTCCACTTCCAAGCATTGACACTATAGTTGATTTGACAGCTGGCCATGCCATGTATTCATTAATGGATGGTTTCTCTGGTTACAACCAAATCAAGATTGCACCAGAAGACCAAGAGAAAACAGCTTTCACTTGTCCTTGGGGAACATACTGTTGGAATGTCATGCCTTTCGGCTTAAAGAATGCTGGAGCTACTTATCAAAGAGCTATGACTACGATCTTTCATGACATGATGCACACATTCATGGAAGATTGTGTAGATGACATATTGGAAAAATCATACACCAGAGAAGGACACTTGGAGATACTGTCTAAAATATTTACCAGATTGGAAAAATTCAAAGTTTGCCTAAATCCTAAGAAATGCGTTTTTGGGGTCACATCTGGGAAGCTGTTAGGATATATTGTTTCAGAAAAGGGAATTGAAGTAGATCCTGCTAAAGTTTAGGCAATCATGAAGATGCCTCCTCCAAAGAACATTAGTCAATTGAGATCATTACAAGGGTGACTTCAGTCCATCAGAAGATTCATTGCACAATTGGCCAACAAAAGTCTACCGTTCACACATCTCATACATAAGAATGTTCCTTTTAGATGGGATGACAAATGTGAAATGGCATTTCAACAAATCAAGTAGTACCTGATGAACCCACCAGTTCTAGTACCACCAAATCCAGACAAACCATTGATCCTATATATTGCTGCCACCGAGACATCCTTGGGGGCATTATTAGCACAAGAAGACCATGAAGGGAAAGAACGCACAATCTATTACATTAGCAGAATGCTGACAAGTCATGAACTTAACTACACTTTTATTGAGAAAGATTGTTTAGCAGTAGTCTTTGCTTCACAGAAATTCCGACATTACATGCTAACTCATACAATCAATCTTGTTTCAAAAATTGATCCACTCAAGTATCTACTAAGTAAAGCATCGCTAACAGGAAGGTTAGCAAAATGGGTCATGATTTTGAGTGAATTTGACATCCACTATGTTGATCGCAAAGCAATCAAAGGACAAGTTATTGCCGATCAATTAGTAGACGCTCCTCTCCAAACAGAACACCCCTTACACATTGAGTTTCCTGATGTTGATGTTTTCACGGCAGACTCTAAGCAGCTATGGTCCTTATACTTCGATGGTTCTTTTACTCAACATGGATCGGGGGCGGGCATTCTCTTTGTCACCCCTCAAGGACATACCATTCCTCGGTCATATAGGCTAATGTTTCCATGCACCAATAACATAGCCGAATATGAAGCACTCATCACTGGATTAAAGACAACATTGGAATGGAGGATCATAGAGCTACAAGTTTATGGTGACTCACAGTTAGTCATTAACCAAATCAATGATGATTATCAGACTAAGGATGACAAGTTGTTGCCATACAAGAAGATGATTGATGACTTTAAAAAGTACTTTGTAAACATTCAGTTCACACAAATTCCAAGGATTGACAACAAAGTGGCTGACGCTATGGCTACGATCGCCTCATTGGTACAACTCCCAGAAAAATAGACTCACTATGAATTTCTAGTGGAACAATTATTTACACCTGCCTATGACACACTTGAAAGCCAAATTATCTGCCACTTGGTAGGATCTGATTCACCCTGGTATGGTAAGATTTATACCTACCTAAAAGATGACATTTTACCACCTGACTTATCCTGCAACCAAAAACGTAACTTTATTCGACAATCCTCTCGATATACCCTTATCGCTGATACCCTTTATCACCGTGGTCTTGATGGTACTTTACTCCGATGTCTTGAACGTGATGAATCTAACAAAGCTTTACAAGAAGTTCATGGGGGCATTTGTGGTACTCATTCGAGTGGACTAACCTTATCCAAGAAATTGATTAGAATGGGTTACTACTGGCCGACAATGGAGAGAGAATCATTCACTTTTGTTAAAACATGCTCAAAATGTCAGATTCATGGGAATCTTATTCATGCTCCTGCACAAGAACTTCACTCATTCACACCAACCTAGCCATTTTCTCAATGGGGGTTAGATCTAGCAGGGAAAATTCATCCCTCCTCCTCAAATGGACACAAGTTCATCATCACAGCGACTGAATATTTCACTAAGTGGATTGAGGCAGTACCTCTCTCTAAAGTCACTGGAAAACAGATTTCATCCTTCATATTCAATTACATTATTTGTCGATATGGTATTCCCACAGATTTCATCCTTCATACTCAATTACATTATTTGTCAATATGGTATTCCCAATGCTATCATTACAGATAATGGTCGACCTTTCAAGAACCAGGATGTCGATGAAATTTGCAAAAGATTTCACATTCAGCACAGATATTCAACACCTTACTATCCGTAAGGGAATGGCCAAGCAGAAGCCTCAAATAAGACTATACTAAAGATTTTGAAGAAGACTGTCAATGACTCAGGGAAGGATTGGCATGTTCAGCTCAATCCTGCCTTGTGGGCCTATAGAACTAGTGTCCGAACGCCAACAGGAGCAACACCTTTTGCCCTTTTCTATGGAGCAGAAGCCATATTGCCTTTAGAAGTTAAAATACCTTCGCTAAGGGTATCACTGAAAGGTCTCATAACCGATGATGAATACAGAGTTTCCCGACTACAAGAGTTGGAACTTCTAGATGAAAAGTGACAAAGAGCAGCTGACCATTTGAAAGCATACCAGTAGATGATGTCTCGTAGCTATAATCACAAAGTAAAGCCATGTACCTTTCAGGTGGGGGATCTAGTTCTGAAAGAGAACCCACGAAATCAACAAGACCAAGAAAAGAAAGGAAAATTTGAACCAAATTGGCTAGGCCCTTACGTGGTTATTGCAGTCTATGGTTCAGGAGCATACAAGTTATCAACACCAGAAGGAGACCTGTTTGATGAACCCATCAACAGTATGCATCTTAAGAAATATTATGTTTAAGTCAGAAAAAGTCCTGAAGAAATCCAAAAATAGCAGAAAAAGTCCTGAAGAAATCCAAAAACAGTAGAAAAAGTCCTGAAGAAATCCAAAAACAGTAGAAAAAGTCCTGAAGAAATCCAAAAACAGTAGAAAAAGTCCTGAAAAAATGCAAAAAATTAAAAAGAATGTCATAGGGTGAAAACTTGGCAAACAGGCAGTTTATTGACAGAAAAATACAAAAAAATCAAAACAATGTCATAGGGTGAAAACCTGGCAAACAGGCAGTCTATTGACAGAAAAATACAAAAAAATCAAAACAATGTCATAGGGTGAAAACCTGGCAAATAGGCAGTCTATTGACAGAAAAATACAAAAAAATCAAAACAATGTCATAGGGTGAAAACCTGGTAAACAGGCAGTCTATTGACAGGAAAAATACAAAAAAAATAATAAAAAAATCAGAAAAATGCAATAAATACAGATAGTGAAAATCTGGCAAACAGACGCTATCTGTACCTCTCCATCCATTAGTTCTTGTTTTGAACTTTGTCTTTTCAAAGCTTTCCTTTTTCTGCATCTTTTTCGCGTCTTAGGGTTTTTAGTCGCATTACCCTGCCATCATTTTTCCTAAGAGTGATCAAACGTCTTACCATGGCTTGGCTATTGTACATATTCCTTTCCACAAGTTGTGTCAATAAACGGGGCAAAAACTCAACTGGGGGCACTCAAATTTCTGAGCATACCAAAACAGCTAGACTATGGCCTAGGATCTGACCATACGAACAAACAATCAACTCACTTGAAACATTATTCGATCATCGAGTCTTCTCATGAAACACTTTTCAACAGATACCATATCATTGTTTATTGGATGATCCAAAAATCTGAATAATGTATGAAATAACAGTATTACATTTTGAATCGAGGTTGTTTGATTTTTGATATCATTACTCTGGAGCACACTCAATGATGTACTGAACTAGAGTGGCAAGGAACGAGAATAATTTTTCTTTGTCTGTTGTCTTGAGGTTAACAATCAATCTGATGCAAATATGTCATAGGACATGACAACCAAAAGCAATATCATCGATGACAGTTCCACATTTACGTCAGAAAGGTGGTTAATCTTTGTCTGTTTATGCAAGCAATGCTCAGGTCATCTCGGTTCAATTATAACTCGATGCTTGTGTTCGCTTGCTATATCAAAATTCATGAAAGTTGTACTCTGGTCATCATTGGTGCTAATTTCCCCTCTGATGCTTGTACATACTTCCAACATTTTAAATGTTCTATGATGATTCAAGAAGGCTTATAACAGGCTCAACAAACTGGTTAGTTTCATGTAGTTGCATATCCATTAGACCATTGTATATATCTGCATATTGGATTCATATCAGTATTTTAAGGCTGAATGAAGGCATTAAATGGTTGTCATAGAGTTTTGACCTTTTCGTGGAGGACATTTAGACATTTGATTCATTGCATCCATTCATTGTTCATTTATCATTTTATCATTCATTCTCATTTTTATCATTCATTCTCATCTTTATCTTTATCATTCCTATATCATTTATTATTCATTATCATTCTCATTATCATCATCCTTCTCATATAGAATTATCATTGTATCATTATCATTTTCATTTTATCATTTATCATTTTATTTCATCATTGTCATTATCATCTCATCATTATTCATTTCATTATTATCCTCATCATTATTATTATCATGTCATTCCTTTTATCATTAACATTCTCATTCATTGCATTTATTCATTCCTTTTATCATTAACATTCTCATTCATTGCATTCATTCCTTTTAATCCTTATCATTTATCCATTTTATCATTATCATCTATTCTTATTTATTCATCATCTTTATCATTACCATATCATTTAATATTCATTATCATTCCATCACTATCATTTACCATTATTGTTATTATTTATCATTTAATTCATTTTATCATCTCATATCATTTCAGTACCATTTATCATTTTATCATTTATCATTTATCATTTTATAATCCTATATCATTTCATTACCATTATCATTTATCACTTTATCATTCATTTATCATTTTATCATTTTATCATCTCATATCATTTCATTACCATTCTCATTTATCATTTCATCATATCATTTATCATTTATCATTTTATAATCTCATATCATTTCATTACCATTATCATGTATCATCTTTCTCATATATCATTATCATTTTATCCTTATCATTTATCATTTATCACTTCATTTTCCTCACTATCATTTATCTTTTCATATCACATTCATTATCTATCATGTCACGATGCATTTCATACATGGAAAAATTCAAAAAAATTAACATCTCACATATATATATACATCATCACAAATCATTGCATTCACATCATAATCACTAAACCATCCTGCATCATAATGATTAGTCCACAAATATAATAATAAAACCATATCAAAATCCATCTCATATCATACATACAACATCCATATCACATCACAAAATGCATGAACATATCATCATCAAAAATATCGCCGCTACATATCATCGCTCATCAAAATAATACAAGTGTCCAATGTCCAATGAAACTAAAAGGTTCAAAACATAATACATGAGACATGATCAAAACTCAATATACATAATAAATCGGCCCCAAACGGCTAACTAGTGGATGCCCCCGAAGGAGCTGGTCCGGAAGGAGGCGGCCTACCACTCGTACCTGCATCAGGATCCCGTCGAGGCCCTGTAACCTCTCTGCCATGTGTCGATGTCTGGGATCGGGTCCTAGTCCTACTGTGAGATCTGGGATAAGGCTCTCGCCGCTCGGGAGGGCATAGCTCCTCGTAGCGAACTCTGTAATACTCTGCCTCTCTGGCTGCCTCAAATCCCTCTGCAATGGCCTCCCGTAATGAAGTACTCTCTACGGTACCCATCAGCCTCTGCGCCACACCCTCGGCCTCCAGTGCTCGCCGTCTAAGGGCATCTCTCTCAGCCACCAACTGTGCCACCTGGGAATCAGGGGCAGGCATCTAAATCTGTACCTGTGCCTGTGCCTGAGCCTGAACCTGTGTCTGGGCCTGTGCAAGTTGTCCCTGTAACTGCACTATCATACTCTGAGCCTGAGCTAACTGACTCTGTAGCTGTGCCTGCTACCCCTGAAAGGTCAGCACCTGCCCCTGCAAAGCATCTATCTGTGCCTGCTGCGATGAGGATGACACCCTAATCACTGTCCCCGATTTGCCACCGGATTTGGCCTACCAAGGAATTGGTGCTCTGCCTAGGCTGTCCAACCTCTCCTATCTCCCCTCATCTCCATCATCCCCCCATCATCTCCGCCATCTGAGCTGTCCTCCTCCTCCCCATCTCCGCTCTCCTCACTCTCCTCTCCCTCCTCCTCCTCTCCTCTGCCCATCGCCTGCTCTCCACCGGCCACCTCCCCCTGTATCCCTGCCCCTGGCTGTGGTGCAACCCTGATCGCTCGTGCCTCATCTGGCACTGTGAACCGTGGAAATGGATGCGTATGAAAATACTGTGCATAATCATCCGTCATCCCTGCATCCTGTACCTCTAGCTTGTCTGCCCATACCTCAAGCTGTAATGTGGAGTACTCTGTATACACTGCCTAGTATGGAATGCATGGTCCCCATCCTACATCCCCTTTGCGCGGCCCATAATGAGCAATGCCCTGGGGCATCCCTTGGGTGAATCCAAACTGCCTCAGAACACGTAGTGCCAGAAATCTCTCAATAATAAAGGGCATCCACCCTATCAGATACTGTGGTCGGCACACAAAAGGCATCTCTAAATGATCTGTTGCCTAGGCCTCACAATCTATGTAAGGTCTCCATATCACTGCATCGATGTCATCCAACACCCATCGCCAGTACTCTACCTTGCCCAACCTCTGCTGGACAACTGCACCAGAATAGGCATATACATAAGGCCGCCCTACAAGTCTAGCTCTCGTGCATAGTGGTTTCATGACTGCTATGTGCTCCCACGCCCAGATCTGTAGCAAGGTCACTCCACTCTCCAGGCTAGTGGATCCTCTGTAGACAATCTGATGGAGATCGTGGTACATGTCCGCCAAGACACAACTACCCCAGGAAAATCTCCGTGGCTGAGTAATCATCCACTCTAGCATCCTCCCCCAACCCACTGTGAATCCCTTCGACCGATGGTCCAGTCCAAGGAAACCTCTGACAAATGCAGCCAACACTGCTACCAGAGCAGGATCCCTACTGAAATCATCCCAGTCTATCCAGTAACCATAGATGTCAGGATCGCCACATATCTGCTGCAACGCCTCGGTCCCACCAATCTCCTTGTGGTCATAAACCACAAGGGCACCAACAACCAGAATCCCCAGAATCTAATACACATCCTCAGGCGTCACACTCATCTCACCCGTCGGCAGGTGGAAGGTGTTATGCTCTGAATGCCATCTCTCGGCCAAGGCCATCAATAGCCCCCTGTTGGCCCGAATGCCTCGCGGCATGGCCAACAATGGTCCCAATCCACAGTCTGCTATCACCTGTAACTCTACAGGAGTCAACTCACCTATCCGCTCCCAACATAGTGGGAACCGCTCTCTGATCTAGAGGCTTTTAAAAGCCTCCTATTTTGTTTGACCATCACAACAAAACAACACATCAATCAGACTCATATCATATGATCTATCTAGCCAACATAACATATCAATGACCCATATCTAGTGCTACATCAATCTATCAGCATGTCAAATCAATCTACTCTATCATCATTTACTATTTGCTTTTCTTTTCAGGAAAGCAAATTTATCAACACGCATATCATTTTCTATTTGTATTTCAATCATGAATGCAAATTTTTATCTCCGTTTTTACTATTTGTTTTCTATCACAGAATGCAAATTTATCACACATCTACTCTCTTTTTTTCAATCGCGAGAAGCAAAGTTATCAAATTCAAATCACTCAATCAATCATTTTACTCTTTGTCGTTCATCACAAAATTATCACCTATCTACTCTTTGTTTTCTATTGTGGAAACAAAGTTATCAGTTCTCTATTAGATTTTCTATCCTATCAGCATGATGGTCCTACAATTTATCTATCTATTGACTAAGGAAGCAATTTTAATCATCATTTTTCATCACACAAGCATTTTGGGAAAAATTTCCTAAATGCGCAATTTTGTCACCCATATGCACTAAAAACCCATATGCGCTAAAATTTTTCTCATTTGCGCTAAACTGTTTCCTAGATGCGCTAAAACTCCAAATGCGCAACTCTACCTATCAGATGCGCTACTCTACCTCTTATATGTGCAATTCTATCGATTTTACACCTAACCCTAGATGCATAATTCTATGCCCTAGATGCGCTACCGCACCTGCCTAGCCGATCTCTCCCTAGATGCGCAACTCTATCTATTGGATGCGCTACAAGATCACTTTTCAACCTCTTCCTAAATGCGCTACAAAATTTCCTATATGCGCTAAAGGATTTGTCGAATGCGCTAAATCTATTCCTAGATGCGCTAAAACGTTTAAAAAAATTGCAATCCGATTTCAAAACAATTGAAAATTGCTCTAAAAAGCCAAATTTGACAACATAGACGGTTCGAATCACTCACCGGTGGTCCGTATGCAGCTGGTCTCTGGTATCATCGTGCTCGCTCAAATCTATGCCTGTGCACAGGGATCACCATCTCGCCAAGTCACTATCAGAGCTCACTTTTTATTGTAGCAGCAGGGTGAAAATGACACTTCATTTTACCCCTTTTTACCTTATAAGGGTCTTTTCAGGGTGGGCATTAATGACATTTTCCATTTTTCATCCTCTTTTTCACTAGGGCATCAGACACATCATCTATCGGGAGCTAAATCACTGTTTCCCTATCACTATCAACTTCTTCTTCCCTGATTTACCTCCCGAGGGGGCATCATCAACATCAAAAATCGGAAACATATCAGGGGCAAAATTTTTTATTTTCTTTGAAGCAATGCGTTTCACACATCACTTCAAAGAGGGGCAAAATGTATACGCATAAAAATGGTCATGTCTATAATCTTGGCAATTAATTAAATATTAAATATTTAATTAATTTTTCTAAAGTCCTCTACATATGATTAAATTTATTTAATTTAATTATATTGTTCATTCATCTTATTCTTCTTCCATAATTAAATAAATTTATTTTATTTAATTATTTTCATATGTCCACTTAATTAATTAAATAAATACATATTATTTATATTAATTATCACTGTTTAAATTTAAATTAAATCTTTGGATTTAATTAAATTTAAATATTCTTTTCTTCTATTTTAATTCTTCTTCTAAATTAATTAAATGTTTCATTTAATCAATTTCATAAAAAGTGATTTAATTAAATAAATCTTGTGTAATTAAAAATATCTTATGCTTTCTTTCCAACTCACAATTAGGTATTTTATTTAATTGTGCAATCTTCTCATATCATAATTAAATATTTTATTTAATTATGAGATCTTTTGCTTTTTTCAATAAAACCTGATTAAAGCTTTATTCTTATCACCAACTTTCTTCTGCTTTTAAAAGCTTAATCAAATATTTTATTTAATTGAGAAAAGCTGAATGTCCTCCACAAATAAATAATTGATTTTTTTAATTAATTATTTATCAGCTGTAAATCTTTCTTTTATTCTTTTAAAGAAAGATGATTTCTTATCTTCTCTTCTTTTTCCTTTTTCATAAAAAAAATAGAAAAATCTTTTTTTTAGGTTTCTTCTATTTTCTCTTCAGTTTCATTTTTCTTCAGCCATTCAATCTGCCAGGAATTATCACAACCATTAATCGAGACAACCAATCAAAATCATTCGAAAAACTCTATAAATACCTGTGTGAATCCAAGTATTGGTAATAGGCAATTAATTAGAATTCACGCATTTAGTTCATTTAGCATTTTAATCTCATAGCATCATGTTTATTTCAAGTTTATTATTTCAAATCATCATCATAGCTTTATCTTGCATCTACATCATAGCAAAATCTTGTTCTTTAGGAAGACAGTTTGTTGAGCCTAGCCTGCAATCTAAGAACACAAGGCTGGAATCTACAAAAAACACTAAAGATAGAGGACGATAGGACGACAATGGAAGCAGGATACTGAGTTTGCGTTTCTTTACCTTTTATATTCTGTTTTGTTATAATGTCCTATTGGTGTGTTTGAATATTTGTTTCAATTCAATTACGCATCTCTATATTTTCATACACACACCATCTTATCATCCCTAATAAGATTATCAATAAAATACTTTTCTTACTCGGGTGATTTTATTTGCGACTTATTTTAGTATGACGACCCCCCTTTATATTACCCTCAATAATAGTATCAGTATTTGTTATTTTTAATTCAATGGGTAAACACTTTTGACCGGAGCTATGAACTGGATACAACCATTCAACAATACCACCCCAACGGGGTTTGAACCTTGGTGGCAAGAACAACAATGCCACCTATAAACCATCACACCATGTCAATACCGACCTAATAGTACCACTATTTGTTATTAATATATTTAATTTTAATTCTTTTATCTAACTCTTATATATTGTTATAGCATTAATTTAATTATTCATCTCTATTACAAAAATAATTATATGATTAAATATATTGCATACTTGTTATAAATATCTCACTAATCCAACTATACATTTTATATATGTTAAAAAATATATAATTTAACAATTTATACAACTTCTAATTATGATAAAGACAAGAATATTAATCTATACCATTATTTTGAGTTTGGTTTAATAATAGAAATTGAAAAAAATTATAATCATAAAAAAAACAATGAATAAACTAAGGATCATTTTAACAATGGTGAATTAGTGCCTAAAGATTGGCCTAAAAAATTATAATATTCAACATTCTAATCAAAAATTATATATGAAAACTAAGGATCATTTGATTATATATATTTTCATAGATTTAAAATTTGAATATTTATTACTATAACATACAGTTCATTACAATTAGATTTTTAAATAATATTTTAATAATTTATTATGGACCTTTGAAATTTGTTTTGTGGATTTTAATGTTGTTTTTTAAATTTAAGTTAGAGTAAGTAGAATCTAATGAGATACCTTAAAAAGATTCAAGTTTTATAATTTAAATCTCCCTCTTATAAATATAGTTTTTTCTAGTCTTACAATTTCTTATGTCATTTGTTCAATTATTTTAGCTATGGATTTAGCCACAATCTTGTAGGAGGTATTAAGAAGAGTAATTAGTATCCACCCTCAGATAAAAAAAATATTTTTCCTTTAGGAATTAATTTATCAACCCTTGATTAATAGAATTTAAATGATGGATCCCTTTGATAAAGCTACTTTTTATACCTCATAGAGTCCTCCTTGATGAATGGACATATTGTTTTAAGGAATTGTGTAGCTAAACCATCTATTCCAAGACTTTTTGAGTATTCAAATCCTTCAAGGAAATATCAACCTCCTCAAGGGTGAATAAATTATCTAAATGTGCCTATTTTTTGAGACCAATTATTTTGGGTATGCAAGTGCCAATCAATTCCTCAACTATATCTTGATGTGGATCTCCTTCAACTAGATCAATTAAAAATTATTTGTAATGTTGGAGGAAAATGGATTTAATATCATTAGAGTTGTCATGGAACTACCTCTCTTGATCAATGATAGATATTATCCACTCTTGAGAATGTAAATATGTTCAAGATAACTAAAAAATAATTTGTATCCCTTATATCCTTTCATCCAATGTAGCCTATCTCTTAATTGAGATCCTCTACCACAATTAAGTTCAAATCTTCTAAGTTTTATTTTAACGGAAGCAACCACTCATTGTAGAAAAGTTATTAGTAAGTGCTAA
Organism: Sequoia sempervirens; assembly: GCA_007258455.2. Taxonomy (NCBI): domain Eukaryota; kingdom Viridiplantae; phylum Streptophyta; class Pinopsida; order Cupressales; family Cupressaceae; genus Sequoia; species Sequoia sempervirens. The sequence goes on from VDFB02271358.1 coordinate 957,688,116, forward strand.
AGCCAAAACAAGTTTTTTTTTCTATTTGGATCCATATTTTTTTTCCGTTCTAGATCTCTTTCTAGCCATATTCTTATTGTAAGATCATAGTAAGGTAGTGCAATAGATTTAATCGCATCATTCAACAATTGTATCCACTTACCATTTTGATGAGGTCTAGGAACATCAACAAAAGGGATATTAGGGAAGCAAGGTGATCAATTTGATTGAAGTGGGAAATGTTGAGCTTGAAGGATAGATTATTAGGTATGAGGAATAAGAAGTTTGAAAAGTTTAACGAATTGGGAGGTGATCTATGTGATATAGGTTTAATAGAATCTACTTAAATAAGGGTGTTTTGTGGAGAGGGGACAATGGAAAGAGAAATAACTAAGTTTTAATCTATCAATACAACTAAGTTTCCCTTAGTTCACCATCTCTTTACTTGGTCCAAGTGAACTAGTGATCAATATAAGAATATTTTTTGTCTAAAATGGGATCTAAACCCTTCATAGTATTTCTAGTTAAGATGTAGAAATTCATTTTTTTTTAGAGAGTTTATGAGAACTAAACCAACTTGTATCTTGGTTTTTTCCACCATATCATATTAACCTCCTTGTAGCCATTTAGTCATAGGGAGGGCATAAAAATCCATTCCCATAATTTAACTTGAGATGAGGAGTCATTAGGCATACGATAAAGAAAAAATGAATAGGTATTCCTTGGACTAGTAGTAAGCACTAAGCACAATTGTTGTTGGGATCCACTCCTCAATAGATGCTAAACTTAGCCAAGTATTGGGAAAGGTGGGTCAACCTTGCATTCTAATATTTTGATTTATTATTTTTTCCTCATATTAGGAAATGAGGCATCTCACTTTGTGTTGGTAGTTATTTGTCATTTGTTGAATGCTTCAAGGGAGGTGTCTAAGATGTTCTAAGAGCATATAATGTCATTATAGCTTTATAAGATGAAACCCTCTTATGACATATTCTTATGACGTTTAAGAGCATGACTATAGAATATTTATAGTAAAGTATTGACCAACATTATGAAAAATCATAAGAAATATTTTAAGAAATAGCAACCGTGTCAAGGAAAAAGATGTGGACATTTACAAGAACCTTTTTTTTAAGAAAAAGTGGGAGACCACTTATAATTTTATTTAGATATAATATTTTACATATAGCTGGTTCAAGCGGACATACTGGCGGGAAAGAACTAGCAAGAAAACCCCCAGTTGTAGTTTGAGTAAATTTTTTTACAAAATATCAAAAAGACCAATGAGGTCCTAGTACAATTGACCAATTGTCTGATTACAACATTACAAAAGCACATTGGTTGAATACATCATTACATATGCACATTCTCTTATGCACCCAAAATACCCAAAAGAAGACATCATACTAGATATACCTGTGACCCGAATACATAACACAGTGGAGATTACAAAACCTTACTAAACATAAGACTGATAAGCTAGGAAGCCACTTTCAAAAAGATGGAGATTTTCCACCAACATGTTGAAAGCCATTAACTGAGCTTTCTTTTTTTTCCACTCGTTTACCTTTGTGTTGGAGATCATGCTCAAATGAAGGTTTTTATTTGTTAATATTAGGCACATAACGATAACATAATTTATTTTTGGATGAAGATGGAAGTTGCAAATCATGAATGCAAACATGACTTCTCAAGAAAGAAATTGCATGATATTTTCTTTTTTAAATCATCAATATCCTCCATGGAAATGGCAGATATGTATATGTTTAGAACTTGGTCGATATTTGAAGAAGTGTCATGCATTGTGGATAATAACATGCCTTGGAATATGTCAACATAGGTCTCTTCTTATGAAACAAGACCTTCTTTGAATAATTAACATTAGAAATTAAACAGTTTGGCAAGCATATTGTATAATCACACTAGAAACCAACAATGGAAGATTGAGAGTCTCAACTAAGAATTCCACCTTATAGATAACATTCATACTAGAAGCCAACAACTAAAGACCAAATTTCATAAATAAAGTTCATGTGTTATATATCATGCCTTTGAGGGTTCCACAAGTACCATGAGCCTTTTGAAATCCTTCTCCATCTAAATGCATCCATTCCAAGACCATTGGGAGGTGGGTATACAATATGAGCCAAGTATTAATTTCTAATGTTAATTATTGAAAGAAGGTATATAAATTATTTGAGCATTTTAATTCTCATACAGAGTTACATCTTAGTCAATTTCTCAATGTATGAGTTCCATATATCTGTAAATTTTTCTTAATATAAAAACATATTTTATTTCATTAAAATTAACCTATCTATTCCATGTTACAAAGGATGCTCTTATTTTAAATTATAAGTATATAATTCAAAATTAATTAGTAATTTTCAAGATAGAGTACACACAATTTCTTTAGTTAAAATAAAATAATATTCTTATTTCCATGTGAGAGTTATGTAGAATGGTAGTTTGATGTCTCCAAAATATTTCTTTCATACATACTAAATTTTTATCATTACATTATGAGTGAATCATCTCAATTATATAGCCAAGCACATCAAAAACTTATAGAGTGGAAAGAAAAATAATCACACATTTATCATATTTTTATATGTATAAAGTTTCTACCATCAAACTATTTATACTTATAGATTAAATTATTTTTGAATTTGGTTGTTTGGGTTCAACATGTCATGCTATAGGATTTTCTTGTGTTTTCACCATGTTGTCATGTGTAGATAGCTATGCATTTTATAGGTTTAGGAATTTTAGAGGAAGGAAAGGTTGAACAAAATGCATAAGGATGAGATGGAGCCTTGTTTACGTTAGGATTTGGTTGAGACTCCCTTTGAGCATAATCGAGGGGTGGTTGGTCCTCTTGTAGACATGACTAATTTAGAAGGTCTTGTCAAGAGAAATTTAGAGGAGATTAGTAGAGACAAGAATCATGTTACAGATGGATTATTTGGAGTTCATTGCCTCTACCATTCTCTTGAATTGCAGCATTCACCTCTTGGCATTTCTTAGAAATAATTTAAAAATATGAAGAAGGTTCAAGTTTAGAAGATTATAGGAACCCTTTATTCCCTTTGGTCTCAAGCTTGGAAACTAAAGATGGAAACTCCATTACAAACCTAAACTAGGTTTGAATTCATGGAAAAGGATAAGGTTCACAATAAGATATAGTTCCTTGAAGAATTTTGGATTCAAGTTGTGAAATGATAGATCTACTAATATTTTTGGGAAAACAACCCTCTTTATTAGATATGTTGCCACTATTGGAGGAGTATTTCTAATTGGATGTTATTTTTCTAACTTACAACTATATTTTTCTTGTTGTTGTTCCATGCCAATATGATTGATCATTTTTTGTCTCTTTATTGGTCTTTGCAAAAGGGTGGCGCCCTTTCAAAATTTCTATTTCTAATTCATAAATTCAACCAAAAGTATTTAACCTAAATTTAAAATATAAATAATTTATACTTTAAAATGGTCTTTTTTGATATTATATAATAGCCTCATGTATTTAATTTATAAATCATATTATTCTTTATGTTTAATTTCAAAATTTTAATGCTCTCAAGTATAGATTACAAGCATGCATTCTTTACATTTTTTCTCTTTCTTTTGTACTATTTTGTATATGGGTGTCTTATATACATTTCCTCAAACATATAATCTTGATGTCCTATACCTAGTTCTAAATGTAGTTTTATGAATGTATTCCTCCTTTATTCTTTTCTAATTGTAATTGAATATTAGACCTATTTTTTAAAATATGGCCACCCCTCTCAATTAGTAAAATAAGTCATCTATTTTAGGTGGTGGATATTAATGTTAATTGTTTATTTATTGAACATACATAATGAAGACAACTTGGAAAAATGTCTTATCTTTCTTTTTCATAAAAAATAGTTGGAGCATCCCATGACAAGACACTAGAACATATAAATCCTTTCTTTAAAATGTCATTTAGGTTCAATTCTTTAATTCATGCAAATATGAAGTGTTTGTTTGATAGGGATCTCTAGATATAGGGGCTAATTTATGCATGAACTCTATTAAAAAATAAAACAACCATTTAGGAGAAAACATGAGGAGTTCATTCTAGGATTTAGACATCCTAAGACTTTTGTAATGGAGGTTTATTTTCATTTGAATGGTTCTCATTCACTTTTACTAAATAAAAATTAACAACAAACAAGGCACACCCTTTTATTTATTCTCTTTTGAGTTGTAAAATAGAAAAATTAATAATACATTCATTCCTTCTAATCCTAATAGAGCTATTTTATTATACATTTCATTCAAACAATCTAGTTTCTTTCCTCTAAATTTATTCTTCGATTCATACATTTAGTTCACCAACCATTTTTGGAGTAATTTCATAAGACTCAAAGGAAAAATATGAAGAATTTTATCCACGTTTCCATTGTATGCACCCTAAACTTTATATCATGAATTGTTTGATATAATGTCTCAAATAAATTTCCAATAGTGTTTTTGACGGAGTATGATAGAAATAGTGTTTTTGATATAATGACTCAAATCAATTTCCAATAGTTTTTTTGATATAATGCCTCAAATAAATTTGTTAATGAACTTTTTGATATAGGGTGCATACAATGGAAACACTATTTCTATCATACTCCATCAAAAATTACCATGAACTGTTTGATATAATGCCTCAAATAAATTTGTTAATGAATTGTTTGATATAGGGTGCATACAATGGAAACACAATTTCTATCCTACTCCGTAAAAACTTACCATGAACTGTTTGATATAATGCCTCAAATAAATTTGTTAATAAACTATTTGAAATAATGCCTCAAATAAATTGGAGGTGCCCTGGTAGAAATGTATGCAAAATGTGGAAGCATAGATAGGGCATGTTAATTTTTTGACAAAGTAGAAATGTATCATAGAAATAGTGTATGTTGAAAATGCTTTACAAAATTTCAAACAAATGTAGTTTCAAATTAAAAAAATTGAAAAAATTCGCATTTAGGGTTTAGAAATTTAAGAAACAAATGCATTTTGAATTATATGAAATTTGAATTTGACAAACCTAGTGAGATATGCGAGTCAGATTGATGAACTGTGGAGAGATGAAGTTGAGTTTTCTGTTCACCGAAGATATGAAGTCAAGTTTTTCGTTCACCATTTGCTATTCATATTTGTCATTCGCCGCACACAAAGAGCACAGGGAAAGCAGAAAAAGGTAAAAATTGATAGTGATAAGTTCAGATTTTTTTATGCCTTATTTGAGGAGGTTCGGTCAAACCCATGTTCGACCAAACCCCTTAAATTTTTTTTTTTTTGTTTTTGTTTTAGGGCTCAGTCGAACGAATGGTTTGACTGAACACATATGTTCGATCAAACATAAAAGGTGGTTCGGCTAAATCATAGAGTTCGACCAAACCCATTGAGTTTGGGGAAAGGAAGAAAAATCAAATCTCCTTCCTCATAAAATTTGTAAAACACTATTGTGGTTTGACCCTATCTCTCCCTCACACACACACAACCTCTCTCAACCTACCCCTCCCTCTCTCCCCAACTCTCTTTATACCTACCTCACCTACCTTACCTCTATCTACCTACATGTCCCTTCATCCCTCTTTCCCTCCCCCCCTCTCTCTATCTCCACTCACCCTCTCCCTATTTACCTACCCTTCCTTAAATACATCCCACTCCACCTCTCTTTCTTCCTACTTCTCACTCCTTCCCAACTTTCCCCAGGCTCTATCTACTTATCTCTCCCCTTCCTTCTCTAATTTCCCTATCTCCCTCTACTCTCTCTACCTACCTCTACCTCTATTCCTTCAACCTTATCTCTCTCTACCTATCTCTCCATGTCTCCCTCATTCCCTCTCTCTCTCGTTATCCCTCCTGTGCTACCTCACTAGACCTCTCGCTCCCCCCATCCCTCTATATTTATCTCTCAACCTTTATACCCTCTACCCTAAACCCTTACACCCTAAACCCTTAAACCCTCTACCGTCTACCCTTAACCTAATACCCTAAACCATCAACCCTATACCCTCAATTCTCAACTCTCTCTCTCTCTCCCTCCTATCTTTCTCCCCTCTACCCTTTACCCTTAACCATTATACCCTCTATCCTCTACCCTCTATCTCTCTCCCACTCCCTCCCTCCCTCTCTCTCTCAAGTATCTCCCTCCTACCCCCTCTCTCTCTCTCAACTATCTCTCTCTCACTCACTCAATCATATCTTTCTCCCCTCTACTCTCTACCCTTAACCCTTATACCCTCTATCCTCAACCCTAAACCATCAACCCCAAACCCTTACACCCTAAATGCTTAAACCCTCTACCCTCAATCTAATACCCTAAACCATCAGCCCTATAGGTATTAAACCATATAACCTCAATTCTCAAACCTCTATCCTATACATTGGATCCTATATTGACATATATCTTTGTCCCTCTATCCTCTTCTCTCCTTCTCTCTATCTCAGATCTCCCTCCATCTCTCTATCCATCCATCCCTCCCTCTCTACCCTAATCCCTCAACCCTTAACCCTCAACCTTTAAACCCTTAAAAATTCAACCCTAAACCCTAAACCCTCTACCCTCAACATTAAACCATCAACCAAAAACCCTTAGATCCTAAAACCTTAAGCCCTCTACCCTCTACCCTCTACCATCAACCCTATAGGTCCTCAACCCTATACCCTCAATTCTCTCTCTCTCTCTCACTAACTCACTCCTATCTCTCTCCCCTCTACCATTAACCATCTACCCTCTACCCTTAAACACTTAAATCCTCTCTCTTTCTCAACTCTCTTTCTCTCTCTCTCTCTCCCACCCCCCTCTCTCTCCCTCCCTCCCTTTATCCCTCCCACCCTACCTACCTAAGTCCCTCTCACTCCAACCCATTCTATCCCACTCCCTCTCTATTAAGATCTCACTTCCACCCCCTCTCCTTCTCTCCAGACTCTCTCTCTCTACCTCTCTCTTAGGTCTCTCCCTCCCACCCCCTCTCTCTCTTAGGTCTCTCCCTTTGGAAACCTACCTAGGTAACTCTCTCTCTCTCCCCCCCCTTTCTCTATCTATCCCTCCCACCCTACCTAGACAAGTCCCTCTCACTCCACATCCCTATTTCTCTCCCTCTCTCAAGTCACTCCCTCCCACACCCTCTCCCTCTCTTAGGTCTCTCACTCACACTCCCTCTCTCTCTGACTCCCTCTCTCTCACACTCCCTCTCACTACCTATCTATCAATTCTCTCTCGCTGACCCTCCTCACACTCCTAGGTAGGAGCGATGGTGAGAGAGGAGCAATAGAGTGAAGTATAGAGGAATGTATTTATTCCATGGAATTCTTAAGTTAAATATGGAATTATAGTTAATACATTTTTTTTAACAATGTTGTCCATATTTGCATTATAAATGATTAATTGAATAAATTGAATAATGAACTAATGAAACTATAAATGATTAATGTTATCCATATTTACACTAGATAAAATGATTAATTAAACAATTGAATGCTCTTTTTTACCATGTAATTGATGCAATCATCATAATTAATCATTCATATTTTCCTCAAATATGTTTATAAGGCATGTGGATGAGAGTTTGAAATATTAAAATTCTTATAGAAGCCATGAATTATTAAAGAAGAGAGTGATAGAGCAACTAGATTTTAAAAAAAAAATGATTGTATTGATAAAGATCTAGTACAAAGGAGAAGTCTCTTTAGAAATAGACCAAAGTGAATGAGATAGATAGCACGTATTGACTGAAGAGATTATTCCCACTCTTGAGAAGTTGAGGAAGGTGCATGTGTAGTATGTGCAATGGGAAAATGGCAATGAAGAAGTGGATAAATTCAAGAGGTTTTGTATTGTATATGAATTTGTGCAAGTAAAGAATGTACGAGATGATGTTATAAGTGGAGTTGAACAAATGAACTAAAAAAATTTTGAACTTAAGAATTCCATGGAAAAAGTACAATTGGAAATATATAATAAGGAAAAGGAAAAATCAGAGCTAAGTGCAAAAAAGAGAATCAGTTGGGTGGGGACATGAAAGGATTATCTAAAAAGGTAGACAAGTCTTGTAAAGAACTTGTTAAAAGAAACATCTACATTCTCTAATCGTAAAGGCACTCTCAAAGCTGAGAAAAAATTGGCTACAAAGCTACATAAAAGTATTCAAGACATTGAAAACTCTATCCAAGAAAGGGATGTTTCTATCCTAAGTGTTGATGAGGGAGCAACTGATCTAAAGATTCTAGTAAAAGATATGAAAAAATGTTAGAAGATTGTGACAATGAATAGTAGGGGGTGTTAACAGGTAAGAGAAATGAAGATGAGGAAAATTTTGTGTTGTATCTTTTCCTCACTCTCTCTACCTACCTCTTCCTCTATTCCTTCAACCTTACCTCTCTCTACCTACCTCTCCATGGAATTCTTAAGTTCAATTGATAATCTTTGAATTCATTTTTTCAACTCCACGTATAGCATCATATCTCACTTTCTTTTCTTGCAAAAATTCATATGCAATACAAAACCTCTTGACTTTATCCACTTTTCTATTTCTATTTTCCCCTTGCACATACTACACATGCACCTTCCTCAACTTCTGAAGATCAGAAAGAATCTTTTCAATCAATAAATTATCTATCTCATTCACTTTAATTTTTGCTTCTTTTCATGTGTTTTAGATAAGATTCGTTTTTCATTTCATGTATTTTAATACTTAATGCCTCTAGTTTTGCATTTCTATTGGCCCATTCCACATAGTGCACATGCTCCTTCCTCAACTTCTCAAGAGCAAGAATAATCTCTTAAGTCAATACATTATATATTATACTTCTAAAATATTTTTCACATCCACCCTTTATCATACCAACCCAAAAAACATTATCCTTATCCATCCTCCATCCTATAAATCCATTTTGGGTGCCTATTACCCACAATCGACCATCACATCTCCCCATCACACTAAGTCCATTTTGGGTCCTTCTATCCCTCCCACCTTACCACTTCCTATCTTTGACCTTCCTTCTTTCTCTCTCCCTCTGTCCCTCCCACCCTACCACTTCCTATCTCCCTCCTTTCCCTCTCTCTATCCCTCTCTCACACACACACAACCTCTCTCCATCTACCCCTCCTTCGTTCCCTCCTTCCCTCTTTCCCTCACACCATACCACTCTCTATACCTATCCCTATCTCTCTCCTTCCCTCTTTATCTTCTCACCACCTCTCCCTCCTCTCTCTCTCTCCTCTCTCTACCACCTCTCCCTCCTCTCTCTCTCTCACCACCTCTCTCTACCTACCTCTCTAGTTTGTTCACCTTACCTCTCTCTAAATACCTCTCCCTATCTCCCTCCTTCCCACAAAACCTCTCTTCATCCCTTCCTAATTCCCTCTCTCACTCTAGTTTTCTAAGCCTCAGTTGCCTCCTAAATAGAATTCTAGTCTGGGGCACTAAGGAAAAGTCCTCTAGGTAATCATCTCCAAGGTTATATAATAATCAATAGATTATAAAGTCTCAAATATGGAATTTATATCTATCCCCCCCTCCCTCCCTCTCTAATTTTATCCTTCTCCCCCTCTCTCTCCTTCCCTTTCTACTTCTCTTTTTCTCACCTCTCTCTCTCCCTCCACCCTCTCTCTCTTTCCTCCTTTCACCCACCTTCTCTCTCTAATTCTTGCTATCTAACCTATCACTCTATATCTCTTTCTCTCTCCCTCCCTCCTTCCCTCTCTCAATCTCTCCAACTTCCTCCTCACCTCTCCACTTCTCTCTCTATCTCATACATCTATCACCTCTCTCACCTCTCTTTCTCTCCCCTTCCCTCTCTACTCTCTTTCTCTCTATCTCACCTCTCTCTCCCTCACTCTCTCCCTCACACATATTCAACCTCTCTCCAGCTACCCCTCACATTATCTTTCCCTCTCCCCCCTCCCTCTCTCCCTGCTTCACTCTCTCTCACTCTCTCTATGCATACCTATCCCATCCCCTCTGTATATGTGTACCTCTATCCCTCCCACCTTAACACTACATATCTCTCTCCTTCCTCTACTTTTCTCTCCATTATATTAAACCTTAAACCTTAAACCATAAACCTAAAATTTATCATCATTGCATTGATTCATTAGGTTAATTTTAGGCTAATATAAATTTATCAATGTAAGGGAGAGAGAGAGAGAGAGGGATGTAGGGAGATAGGAAGTGGTAGGGCAGGAGGGATAGAGGGAGGGAGAGAATGAGGGAAGGAGTGAGATAGGGAGTTGTAGGGTGGGAGGGAGATAGGGAGTGGTAGGGTGGGAGGGAATTGAAGTAGAAATTGCAACATTGTTGCCATTGCAAAATAAGTTTTCACATTTGAAATCTCAAGTAGAGTTGAGGTCCTAAGATGTTTCTCTATTTCAAAATAGAGCTGAGTAGAATTAGCACCATACATTGAAATAATAAAATTCTATAGGAGAAGGCATCTTAAATAATAATAGGAGAAGAAGGCACTAATGATGAATCAACCTTACTTCTCTCTCTCTCTCTCTATACAACCTTAATTCTATGATGAAGGTTGTTTCACTACAACTACCATATCATCCTCCATCTATCTAATATTCATCTATTCTTTTATTTCATTATGAATTACTACTTCCTCTTTCTTCAATTTCTTCATTATAAGGTCTTTCAACACCATCTTTATGTCTCTCTTTGGGTTAATCCATCATCATCATTTCATTAATCCATTAGGTTAAACCTTGATCCATAAAACCTAAACCTAACATCTATCATCATTTCATTAATCCATTTCATGAAACTATAAATGATTAATGTTATCCATATTTGCACTATAATTGATTAATTGAACAATTGAAGGCTCACTTTTACCATGTAATTGATGCAATCATCATAATTAATCATTCAAAATTTTCCTCAAATGTGTTTATAAGGCATGTGGATGAGAGTTTAAAATATTCAAATTCCTTATAAAATATATGAATTATTAAAGAAGAAAGTGATAGAGAAACTAGAGTTTTTTTAAAATGATGGTATCGATAAAGAATTAGTACAAAGGAGTTCAGTCACTTTAGAAATATATACAAGACTAAATATAAGTGTTATAAATTCAAACAATGGTAGTAAATGTATTTTAGCACCAAAAGAGATGGTTGATAAGTTAAAATTGAAAAGGTTAGAATATCCAAGACCATGGGTATGTGCAGGATCATGATGGGCCAAAAAGTGGCGATATGATGGGTATGTGTAGGGTATGTGGCTAACAACTTTTTTTAACCCAAAATTGATGAAACGAAAAGGGTTTTTAAAGAAGATTCTCAGCTTTCCACCAATATAAATTATGTTTTACTTTGAATTTAATAAATAATTATTATTCATTTTCTATTTGAATTATGACTAAAGTCCCAATTAAATAGGCTGATTGAAAAACATTTATAGCTTTCAAATGGTATCACATTTTTTGAATCTGAAAGATGCGTCACATTCTATGCTTCACACACTATAGGATTAAAAAAAAAAATGAATTTCATGAATTTTTAACCAAGTTAAGGTGGTCAGACATATGAGTTTTATATTTTTTAAAAGTTGTAATAAAAAAATCATAATTAATTATTTACTTGGAAAAAAATTAAAAAAAATATGCATCACATTAGGACATCAGTCCTCTACTTATATCTAAAATATTATAAAAAATAATTATCATTTTATTGTGGTTAGGGTGGTCAGGGTATGTGCAGGATCATGATGGGCCAAAAAGTGGTGATATTATGGGTATGTGTAGGGTATGTGGCTGACAACTTTTTTTTAACCCAAAATTGATGAAAAGAAAAAGGGTTTTTAAAAGAGATTCTCATCTTTCCACCAATATAAATTATGCTTTACTTTGAATTTAATAAATAATTATTATTCATTTTCTATTTGAATTATGACTAAAGTTTTGATCGATAGGCTGATTGAAAAACATCTATAGCTTTCAAACGGTATCACATTTTTGAATCTAAAACATGTGTCACATTCTATGCTTCACATACTATAGGATTAAAAAAAGAAAAATTAAATTTCTTGAAGTTTTGACCAAGTTAAGGTGGTCAGACATACAAGTTTTTATATTTTTTAAAAGTTGTAATAAAAACCATAATTAATTATTTACTTGGAAACAAATTACAAAAATATGCATCACATCCCGACATGAGTCCTCTACTTACATCTAAATATTATAAAAAAATATTATCATTTTATTATGGTTAGGGTGGTCACAGACACCTGCATTTCTTACTTTTCACGAAATTTAAGGAATTTAGAAATTTCAAATTTTCATAAATAGATTTTAAAACAAACCTAGTAGTTTAGAAACTACATTCAATTTGCTATAGATTCTATTCTTACATATTTTTGAAATAATATAGATAACTTATTCAAACTTTTACGTCAAGTTGCCTAACTCTAATTTTTCTAATTTTTTGCTACTTAAAACTGTTTTTCCATGAAGATCTTGCACATAACCATCATCACAGACACCTACTTCTTCTTTCCTTGAAATTTAGTACTACTACATTGAAATTTTCAAGTTTTTCATAAATAGATTTTTTTTTTAAAATAAACCTAGTAGTTTAGAAACTACATTCAATTTGATACATATTCTATTCTTACATATTTTTTAAATAATATAGATAACTTATTCAAATTTTTATGTCAAGTTGCCTAACTCTAATTTTTCTAAATTTTTTGCCACTTAAGGGCTTGTTTTTTCCATGATGATCCTGCACATACCCCTATATAGAATTTCACAATTGTAGAAATAATATAAGGTACTAGTCAGTGAGTGAGGGAGGGAGGGAGAGATATATTTCTAAAGTAGTTATCACTAGATCATAATATTGGGAGGGAGAGATAGATTTAAAAGTACTTATCTACCTCTCCCTCCCCCCTCTATCTCTCTCTCACACACAATATATATCTCTTTATACCTCTCCTACCCTACCTTTGTATCTAGATTTACCTACATGTCATTTTATTCCTTGCACCTTACCTCTTTGTACCTACATGTCTCTCCCTCCCTCTTTCCTTCTCTCTTTCTCCCTCCCTCCCTCTCTCTCTCTCCCTCCTTCCGTCTCTCTAACTACACTCACCCTCTCCCTCTTGATATACCTTTCCCTCAATCCATCCCACCCACCTCTCTTTCTACCTACTTGTCTGTCCTTCCCAACTTCCCCCCTCTATCTACTTCTATCTCTTCCCTCTCTACTTTCCCTATTTCCCATCACTCTCTCTACCTACCTATCCCTCTAATCCTTCAACCTTACCTCTCTTTACCTACCTCTCCATGTCTCTCCCTCCCCTATCCCTCTATCCCTCCAAACCTCTCTCCACCTATGGGAAGAGGAAGGTTAGGAGGGATGGTGAGAGAGGAGTGAGAGTGAAGTATAGAGGAATGTATTTATTCCATGGAATTCTTAAGTTCAATATGGACTTTTAGTTAATACATTTTTTTTACCGATGTTGTCCATATTTGCATTATAAATGATTAATTGAATAAATTGAATAATGAAATGATGAAACTATAAATGATTAATGCTATCTATATTTACACTATAATTGATTAATTAAACAATTGAAGAAGGCTCTTTTTTACCATGTAATTGATGCAATAATCGTAATTACTCATTCATAATTTTCCTCAAATGTGTTTATAAGGCATGTGGATGAGAGTTTGAAATATTCAAATTCCTTATAGAAGCTATAAATTATTAAGAAAGTGATAGAGCAACTAGAATTTTTTAAAATAATGATCATATTGATATAAATCTAGTACAAAGGAGAAATCTCTTTAGAAATATATACAAGAATAAATATAAGCGCTATAAATTCATCATAAAAAATGGTAGAAAAGAGAAGTAGATAAATATTGGGAAAGTAGAGAGGGAAGGGGAAAGAGAATTAGATAGAGGGGGGGACTTGGGAAGGAGGGAGATATAGGTAGAAAGAGCTTGGTGGGATGGGATGGATTAAGGGAAAGGTACATAGAGAGGGAGAGGGTGAGTGAAGATAGAGATAGGGAGGGAGGGAGAGAGAGAGAAAGAGGGAGGTGTAGGAAGAGAGGTAAGGGTGTGTGTCAGTGAGAGAGGGAAGGAGGGAAATATGGGTTGGTAGGGTGGGAGGGATAGAAAGACCCAAAATAGACTTAGTAGGAGGGGGAGATGTGATGGTGGATTATGGGACATAGGCACCCAAATTGGATTTATAGCTTCAAGGAGGGATAGGGATAGGGATAATGTTTTTGAGCTGGTATAATGAGGGGGATGGTGACAAATGGTTTGGAAGAATGATAACACATAATGTATTGACTTAAGAGATTCTTCCTTCTGTTGAGAAGTTGAAATGGAAAAGGAATCTAAAAAAGTAGACCAAAGTGAATGAGATAGATAGTGTATTGCCTAAAGAGATTCTTCCCACTCTTGAGAAATTGAGGATGGTGCATGTGTAGTATGTGCAATGGGAAAATGGCAATTTAGAAGTGGATTAAGTCAAGAGGTTTTGCATTGCATATGAATTTTTGCAAGTAAAGAATGTGAGAGATGATGTTATAAGTGGAGTTGAAAAAATGAACTCAAAGATTCTTGAACTTAAGAATTCGATGGAACAAATAAATTGGAAATAGGTAACAAGGAAAAGGAAAAATCAGATCTAAGTGTGAAAAAAGAGAATCAGTTGGGTGGTGGAGACATGAAAAGATTATCTAGAAAGGTAGAAAATTATTGTAAAGAACTTGTTAAAAGAAGCATCTACATTCTCTAATCATAATGAAACTCTCAAAGTTGAGAAAAAAGTGGCTACAAAGATACATAAAAGTATTCAAGAAATTGAAAACTCTATCCAAGAAAGGGATGTTTCTATCCTAAGGGTTGATGATTGAGCAACTGATCTAAAGATTCTAGTAAAAGATATGAAAAAATGTTAGAAGATAATAAAAATGAATAGTAGGGGGGGTTAACAGGTAAGAGCAATGGAGACGAGGAAAAATTTGTGTTGCATCTTTTCCCCTCTCTCTCTACCTACCTCTCCTTCTATTCCTTCAACCTTACCTCTCTCTACCTACCTCTCAATGTCTCCCTTATTTTAGGCTAAAATGCATCTTTTCCTCACTCTCTCTACCTACCTCTCCCTCTATTCCTTCAACCTTACCTCTCTCTACCTACCTCTCTACAGGGGACAGTGTGTTTTCCAACAGGGAAAAAAATAACAGTGTGTTTTATAGCAAGGAAAAAAATGACAATGTGTTTTCCAATAGGGAACAAAAAAATGACAGTGTGTTTTCCAATAGGGAAATAACTAATAGAGGACTGTGTGTTTTCCAACATTATTTGCAGTGTTGGAAAACACATTGTCCCTTGCCAATTATTTCCACAAGGGCCAATGTGTTTTCCAACACTGCAAATAATGTTGAAAAACACACTATCCCTTGTTAGTTATTTCCAATTAGTTATTTCCCTGTTGGAAAAAACACTGTCATTTTTTTGTTCCTTGTTGGAAAACACATTGTCCCTGACAACAGGGGACAACATGTTTTCCAACATTGGAAATAACTAATAGGGAACACTTTTTTTTCCAACATTGAAAATAACGAACAGGGGACAATGCGTTTTCAAACATTGGAAATAACTAACAAGGAACAATTTGTTTTCCAACATTGGAAATAATAACAAAGGACTTGTATGTTTTTTCCAATAGGGAACAAAAAAATGATATTGTGTGTTTATCAACAAGGGACAGTGTATTTTCCAACAGGGAACAAAAATTGACACTATGTGTTTTCCAATAGGGAAATAACTAATTGGAAATAACTAATAGGGGATAGTGTGTTTTCCAACATTATTTGCAATGTTGGAAAAAAAAACTATCCCTTGTTAATTATTTCCATAAGGGACAGTGTGTTTTCCAACACTGCAAATAATGTTGGAAAACACACTATCCCCTACTACTTATTTCCCTATTGGAAAACACACTGTCATTTTTTTGTTCCCTATTGGAAAACACATTGTCCCCTGTTGGAAAACACATTGTGCCTTTCTAGTTATGTAATGAAGCCCACCTTCAAATTTTAGAAAAACTCTTTGGTTACAGTGAAAATGACATTTCACTTTCTTGATATGATTGGAACAAAAAAATGCTCACATTGTTTGTAGTGTTGGAAAGCACACTGTCCCCTGTGTAGGAAAAGTGGACAGGGGACATCATTAGAATGTAAGATGTCTAGAAATAACTAACAGGGGATAGCGTGTTTTCCAACATTCGAAATAACTAATAGGGGACAATTTATTTTCCAACAAGGGACAGTGTGTTTTCCAACATTGGAAATAACTAATAGGGGATAGTTTTTTTTCCAATAGGGATAAAAAAAATGCTCACATTATTTGCAGTGTTGGAAAACACAATCTCCTTTGTCAATTATTTCCTTATGGATTTGTAGTGTTGGAAAACACACTATCCCTTGTCAGTTATGTAATGAAGTCCACCTTCAAATTTTAGAACAACTCTTTGGTTACAATAAAACTGACATTTCACTTTCTTGATATGATTGGAACAAAAAAAATGCTCACATTGTTTGAAGTATTGGAAAACACATTGTCCCTTGTGTAGGAAAAGTGGATATGGGACATCATTAGAATGTAAGATGTCTAGAAATAACTAGTAGGGGACAGTGTGTTTTCCAACATTGGAAATAACTAATAGGGGGCAGTGTGTTGTCACCATATTCTAATGATGTACCCCTTCCTTGTTCATATGATGATGACATTAATTTGGTAGATGAACCCAAAAAATTTGTGGCACATCTTTTGTCAATAATACAAATGTTATTGCCTACCTGTTACATAGACTTTGTGTTAAATTATACACATCTTATTAATACTTTAGGTGATTTATAACCATATAAGAATGTTTTGAGTGAATATTTGTATATTTTGAGGATGATGCATAAAATTAAAAAATATCGCTATCTTGTGAATCCAACATTTTAGAATTTCAATTTATTCTTTGTAATACTTTCGATACTAGTGCATGTGATTAAGAGTATCTTTATTTTTTTCATCCATGGTTTCATGTTTATTTGGATGTTGATATAGGACAATAACATTACCTACACTATAACATTTCTATGCTCTAAGTCATTTTTTTTATTATTACCCATGCATTTTCTTCTTTATTCTTTAAGAGGATAAAATTTCAATTTTCATACATGCAAAGTTTATCTATTGATAACATCAATTTTACATAAATTAGATGTAAAAAGATGCTACATAGAAGGGTTGTCATCCCAAAAGATTTTATCTAACTAGAAAACCTTTCTAATCCAAACTTCTCAAATAATGGTGATGTTAAAGTAATCTAACTAGAAAACCTTTCAGACCCAAACTTCTCAAAGCAAGCAAGTCTCAAAGTGGTGTTAGTGATGTTAAAAAGTAGTCTAGAAATATAAAAGCCTCTAGATCCATACTTCTCAAACAAGCTAGTGTAGTCAAACTAGGAACACCCTCAAGAGTTGTCTAAACTTCTACCAAGTTTTCAAATATTTTTATTTTTTATTTTTTAAATCAATAAATAGACTTTAATTTTTGAAATAATAATGGGAGTTGAGTTAAATTACTGAATACAATGAAACATTTTCATAGCCAAATGAAATTAAGTCCTTGGTTAAATCGCATTTGTGAATTCAATTTCATAATTTAAATAACTAAAAGTAATGAGTTAAATTATTGTATACAATGAAACATCTTCCTATCTAATGCTCTGCCATGCTAAGAAAATCATATAAATGCTAAGAACTGACTTAACTAGATGCTGTGGAACTTGCCACTTCTTCGTTTGATTTTTTAAATAGTTTAATAAAAAATGAATTCTTTAAACATACTAAGTAATAAAACATAATCTTTTACTTCATATACCAAATTTATAATTGATAATTTGAAAGCTCAAAAACCAATTTTTTCCAAACCAGATGAATGACATGATGATATTCATAGAAGAATAATTTAAAACTACAGAGAAGATACATATCACATGAACAATTTATATGGAATCCATGTACATACACAATTCATATTGAATCGCATACTGAAGGTGCTTTTTATTTTTTAGAAAATCCACAAATATATACAACTTTGTTGCACTGCATAGGAAGAAAAGAAGAGCACTCAAATAGTGATGCAACAAATGCATAGAAAAATAATAAGTCAAGCACAACAATTAGACTACAGGTGCCGCAGGCTTCATTTGAGGTTCATTAGTTGTTGGACGCCATAGCCTGAGTCTCTATAACTTGGCCCATATCTGCTACTCACTAGCGCCACATGCAGTAACAATAAATACACCAGTTGGGTGAATGTTAGGATGATGATAAATGCCTGCAATTTTTCTATACAATCACCATTAGACACCACCCTGGTTATTATTTTGCCACTAGTCAAAACAGAAAACAAGTAATAACAACAAACAACATGTAGCATAAGAGAACTATTATAGGTAAGTGACGATACCAAACACCTTCCTTGTAAGGAAGCAAAAGTGCGCGGAATCGCTTCCTACGCTAATCTTGAGAGGACGATTATGCAAATTCAACTAACTATTAAAGTGATTTCAATGGAAAAATAAACATGAAACATCACAATAAACACATAACACAGTAATTACCGTGGGGAAATCCTTTCGGGAGAAAAACCCCACCCTCCAAAACTCGCACAATCTATTATCAAATCAAGAAGATTACAATACACTTGCAATGCAAGTTCTTACAGGAGCACATCACCACAACTCAAACTCAGACTTTGAGAGACTCCTTCTAGCACTCAATCTTGCAAACTGAACTCAATGATTCAAACACCTCCCCAAGCCCTCCTTTTATAGTGATTTACAACTTGGAAACCATTTGTGGTTTTACAAAACCATGGGCCAAAACCATGGACAAAACAACCATGCCACATGTTACCCACTCTTGATATTTGTTTTTCCAAGATAGAAAAACCAGGTTAAAAATAGTACTCACGCCCAAAAACTTATCCTCTATTTTTGACCCTCATAACTAATATGAAATGTGGCATACACTCTCTAAAAATAGGTCTCCCAAAATATAGTATGGACAAGGCAAGTTTTGACAACTCATATTCCCTTTTCCAAGGCATTGACACATAGAAAAACTACCAAATATATTTGGGATTATTTTGCAAGGTTGAGACACATGTTTTTCTCAGCATTCTCCCACTTGTCAAACACCTTGCAAGAGTCAGGGGATCCGAAGTGTCATGGACTTAATTGCTAGGGGTTGAGAGCCCCATAGACTCTGAACACCATCTGAATTTTTTTGTGCTCACAGGCTTAGCTAATGCATCAGCAACATTCACCAAAGTCTCCACCTTCTCCAGCTTCACCTTGCCATCCTCGAACATATCTCTCACAAAATGATATTGTACATCAATGTGCTTGGTCCTGGCATGAAATGTCGGGTTCTTCGCTAGGCAGACTGCACTCTGACTATCACTATAAATTGTCACTGCACCCTATTTGAACTTTATATCTAAACACAATCTCTTTAGCCAGATGGCTTCCTTGCAGGCATGAGTAGCTGCCATATACTCTGCCTCTATAGTGGACAAAGTGACCACAGCTTGTCACTTGCTCATCCAACTGATTGCACCACCGAATAATGTAAAGACATATGCACTGGTGGATCTTCTTCTATCAACATCACCATCCCAGTCTGAATCCACGTAGCCTTGAATATCCAAGGAATGCTCATTTCATGTTCCATGGAAACAAATAGAGTACTCTGAGGTACCCCGCAAGTATCTAAAAACTCTTTTTACTGCATCCCAATGTGCTCTTCCTAGATTAGACATGTAACAGGAAAGTACTCCACTGCTTGGGCAATGTCTGGTCTTGTACAGACCATAGCATACATCAAACTTCCAACAGCACTTTGATATGGTACTCGACTCATCTCTTCCATCTCCAATGGGGATGTAGGACACTGTGAGCTAGAAAGCTTTGTTCCCATAGTAACAAGAACACTCAATGGTCTAGAATCCTACATATTGAATCTTCTCAGAATTGTACCAACATACTTACTTTGGCCTAGACAAAGCTTTCTATTTTTCCTATCTCTTATAATCTCCATTCCCAGAATATGCCTTGCTGTACCAAGATCTTTCATTTCAAACTTTGCTGAGAGCTAAGATTTTAATTCTACAATCAAACCTTTTCCTTTGCCAATAAACAACATGTCATCAACATACAAGGCAATAACCAGGAAATAATCACCATCAGACTTGTAATATATACAGTGATCAGATTTAGATCGCACAAATCCCAAACTCAAAACATATGTATCAAACTTCTGGTACCACATCCTAGGACTTTGTTTTAAACCATACAAGGATTTCTTCAACTTACAAACCAAATGACTTTTACCTTTCACCATAAAGTGCTTTGGCTGTGTCATATAAATTTCTTCCTCCAAATCTCAATGAAGGAAAGCTATTTTCACATCCATCTTCTCAACCTCTAGATCATAAGCAGCTGCAATAGAAAGTAAAAATCGAATGGATATCATTTTTGCTATAGGAGAAAAAATTTCACCATAATCAACTCTTGCAACCTGGGAGTAACCTTTTGCAACGAAACATGCTTTATACTTCTCAATACTTCCATCTGAACCCATCTTCCTTTTGAACACCCATTTACAACCAACAGGCTTCCATCCTTTAGGCAATGGTACAAGGTCCCATGTGTCATTCTTCTTAAGAGTTGCCATCTCTTCTTCCATGGCTATTTTCTAGGACTTTGAATCATTCATACCAAGAGCCTCTTCTACAGATCTCAGTTCATCAATATTAGCATTCAAAACAAATATACACCTCCAATCATCAAGAGAATATCCATACCTTTCTGGTGCTTTCCTCTGTCTACTAGACCTTCGAACAAGATCTGGTTCAAGTTCAAGTTCAAGTTCTCCCTCTTCCTCTGATGATTCAGAACTCGTAGAGCTCTCCTCGACTTCTTGTCTTTCTAAGGGCCTCGAGTCAACTTTCTCAGGTGTAGCAGGTAGTTGAATCACATCTTTCTTTTCTTCCATCTGTTCTGGCTGCACTATAACAGAAGAAGGCTTAGTTTCTCTAAAAATAACACTTCTGGAATAAAATACCTTTTTTGCAATAGGATCCCAAAGCTTGTATCCTTTCACACCATAACTATATCTGATGAAGATACATTTGACAGCTTTGTTGTCCAATTTTGTTCGCTTCTCCTTTGGCACATGAGCATATGCCTCACAACCAAACACTCTCAGATGTCTAAGTGAAGGCTTGTGGCCTGACCACACTTCCATTGGCGTCTTATCAACAAGAGCTGATGTAGGAGACCTGTTTATCAGGTAGCAGACAGTGGCAACAGCTTCAGCCCAAAACTTTTGTTCCAGTCCAACTCCACTTAGTATACTCCTAGCCTTCTCCACCAAGGTCCTATTCATTCTTTCTGCAACTCCATTCTGTTGTGGAGAATATGGAGTCATCTTCTCTTTTTTAATACCACAATCTTTACAAAATGTGTAAAAAACATTAGAGCAATATTCACCACCATTATCAGTTCTAAAACACTTTATCTTCTTTCCATTCTGCAACTCAACCATTGCTTTAAATTCTTTGAAACGACTGAAAATTTCAGCTTTACTCCTAAGAAAATAAACCCATGTTCTTCTACTGAAATCATCAATGAAAGAAACATAATAAACTAACTACCAATAGAAGAAACATCAACTGGACCAAACACATCTGAATGGATAAGATCCAAAATACATGAAGACTTATGAGAACTCGAGTAAAACTGAATACAGTTTTGTTTACAATAGATACAATGCTCACAAAAATTGAACTCAAGATTGCAGTCATTCAACCCATCAACAAGGTTTTTCTTTTTCAAGGTCCGTAGACCCTTCTCACCTATGTGGCCGAGTCTTTGGTGCCATAACATGGTCTTCTCTGCAGGCAACTTTGATTCGGTATATAGAGCACCCTTGGGTACCCAAAAACCACAACCATATGTTGAAAGAGAAACCCTCTCCTTCTCCAACAAAGTAGTCCTTTTCACAATCTTACCAGAAGTACTATTGCACTCAACTGTGCATGCATCAAGCTGGTACAATGTACCCAATCTACTTCCTCTTGCTATTAACATAGCACCTCTCACCATTTTCACGCCTGCTTCAGAAAACTATACATGCACACCTGCATCTATTAGTTTGCTAACATATAAAAAATTTCTTGCTAGTCCTGGGATATGCAAGACACCATCAAATCTTCTAATTCTACCATAAAAAAATTTCACATGAATACTTCCATGACCAACAATATCAAGAATAGAGTTATCACCCAAATACACCTTACCACCATCAAAATTTTCATACTTACTAAACCAGTTTCTATTAGGAGTCATGTGGAAAGATGCACCTGAGTCTATCAACCATGCATTGTCACCTACATGAGTGACCAAGGCTGCAATGAAAGCATCTCCATCTTCCTTCTCGGACTCAGAATCAGAATCTTGCTTCTTCTTCTTCTTCTTCTTCTCCTCTTTGCAGTCCTTTCGGAAGTGTCTAGGTTTGCCACAATTCTAGCAGATTGCCTTGGACTTACCATAAGATTTTGATCTCCCCTTATTCTTGGACTTAGAAAGGCCATGCTGCTTTTCGTTCTTGCCTCTTTCTTTTGGTCTTCCTCGAACACTCAAAGCCTCTTTGGAATTTAGAGAGACCTTCCTTCTCATCTCCTCAAAAAGTAGAGAACCAACAATGTCCTCCATCTTCAAGACAACTGAAGTGCTCCCTATGTCCATGACAAGGCTTTCCCATGAGTCTGGAAACGAACATAGCAAGATTTGGGACCTTTCTTCTTCATCCATTTTCACCCCAACTGAGGTCAACTGAGTCACCAACATATTAAAGCTTTCTAGATGCTCAGAAATTCATCCACCTTCTTCCATTCTCAAGGAATACAACTTCTTCCTCAAGAAAATCTTGTTCACAAGTGATTTTGCTTGATAGATCTCACTTAGCTTCTTCCAAAGCTTCTTTGCAGTAGATTCTTCATGGACATTAATCAGAATTGAATCTGCAAGACACAATTTGATGAGACCTTTAGCTTTTCTATCAATCACATCATATTGTGCAGCTAAAGTTGGATCTGCGGGCCTCAGCGTATTCTCATCCACCGCATCCCATAGATCTTGATCAATTAACAGATCTTCCATCTTTAGCTTCCACATCTCAAAGTTTGTGCCAGAAAATTTCTCTACATCAATTCTTCCCGACGTGCTTGCCATCTTTACAATCCTCAATATAGAAAATAAAATACTCTGCACAAGCTCCCACTCAAACCTTGATTAGCTAAAAAAACCCTGTACCCGACAAATAGAACCAAAACTGGCCAGGCTCTAATACCACTTGTAAGGAAGCAAAGGTGTGCGGAATCACTTCCTACGCTAATCTTGAGAGGATGATTATGCAAATTCAACTAACTATTATAGTGATTTCAATGGACAAATAAACATGCACAAATGAAACATCACAATAAACACATAACACAATAATTACCGTGGGGAAACCCTTTTGGGAGAAAAACCCCACCCTCCAAAACTCGCACAATGTATTATCAAATCAAGAATATTACAATACACTTGCAATGCAAGTTCTTACACGAGCGCATCACCACAACTCAAACTCAGACTCGGAGAGACTCCTTCTAGCACTCAGTCTTGCAAACTGAACTCAATGATTCAAACACCTCCCCAAGCCCTCCTTTTATAGTGATTTACAACCTAGAAACCATTTGTGGTTTTACAAAACCATGGGCCAAAACCATGGGCAAAACAACCATGCCACATGTTACCCACTCTTGATATTTGTTTTTCCAAGATAGAAAAACCAGGTTAAAAATAATACTCACGTCCAAAAACTTATCCCCTATTTTTGATCCTCATAACTAATATGAAATGTGGCATACACTCTCTAAAAATAGGTCTCCCAAAATATAGTATGGAAAAGGCAAGTTTTGACAACTCATATTCCCTTTTCCAAGGCATCGACACATAGAAAAACTATCAACTATATTTGGGATTATTTTGCAAGGTTGAGACACACGTTTTTCTCAACATTCCTCTGTGTCCAATGTGTATTTCCTTGCAAGCCAACCTATATAAAAGAAATAGTAAGAAATTTTGTCAAATGAAAAATCAAAGTTTATTGAGACACCCAATTTCAAAATCCAACCTACATAAAAGAAATTGTAAGACTCTTCTGTTAAGAAAACACCCAATTTGAAAAAGCTTGGAACTTCATGCATAATATTCAGTTTCTGATATATAAATTACCCAAATGGAAAAGCCGTCAAAACCTAGGCAATGAGGACAGAAGAAGCTGTGGCTGCCAAGCTATCAGTCCTCCATGCCCTTAAGTGATACAAGCCAGAGAACGTTGAAGCAACTCCCGCGGTTCCAACAATCAGGGAAAATATTATGAAGTACATTGTTGCAGTGTTTCCTGCTAAATCTGCTCATTCCATAACGGTTAGTAACAAACTTTTAAACTTTGCAAGAACAAAGACAAGACATATTGTTGTTTATTAGATTTTCCAAGTATATAAAGTAGCAAGAAACATCAGGGACGAGGGGTTTAATCAACTTCTAGCTCTGTAAGCACATACACACACAAATAAGGGACTATAAGAACCTAAAGACAAAGACAGAGTTTTGGAATACGTTACACTCCTCCAACAACATGTAGAAGTTACTTGTTGATTGCCATCACCTCCCATAAATGTGTGCTCATTACACCATTCAACCTATTCTCGCCATTATCTTTGAACAAAAATTGATCCCCTCCCTGGTAGTGTCCACAACAAATATGTAGTTTAAACATTTAATAGAGAATAAAAAATATTGCAGTAAAAATAGGAAACAAAATAAATAGGAGCTCACCGTTATTAGAGTGATCTTGTTGTTGGAACTGAAAAATCCACCACCCAGCAACCATTTTGATAGATTTCTAGCATTTCTCTCGGCAATGGATGGACCTGAAAAACAAGAAACAAAAACAATTGCCTCCCACCAAATTAAATAATTCATTGATTTTTTAAATTGAAATTTTTGCTTGATTTTCAAATTTCAAATTCCCGCTTGTTTTTAATTTTTCCATATTGTCAATTTAATGTTCGTTTGCCAATCAACTTGCCATCCATCCTCACCGTCCGTTAACTCTTTCCGGCGATTCGTTTTGTCCAACGCGTGGAATGGTGGATGGGATGCCATGTTATAATATTACATACATAAGTGCGTCTTGTCTAGGAGCTAGCTTTCTCCATTTTATTCTTCCATTTCTTGCATATCTTTTTTTCAACTTTCTTTTCTTATTTCATCTTTCTCTTTTTCCTTTTTCCTTTTCATTCTCCTATTCTTCCTTCTCATTTTATAGTTTTTTTTCCTTTTTCTTGTTTATTAGTTTTTTCCTTCCTTAATTTCTCTCCTCTTTTTCTTTTTTCATTGGCCACTCCTTTATTTATTTTTTAATTCCCCCCCTTTTATTATTTCTTTCCTTCTTGCTTTTATCTTTACATTAATTTCTTATTTAATTTTTTAATTTTTCTTTTTCTAGTCTTTCTTCCTTCATTTTTCCTTTCTTTCCTTCTTGTCATTTCCTTCCTTTTCTTTAATTTAACTTTAATTTTCTACATACTATCTCTTATTTTAGCATTCTAGTCACCTTTCTATTTTATTTATTTTAAACCCTCATTTTTTTTTTATCATTGTTATTCCTTGTTTTCCCTTTCCCTCTTCTTCTTGAATAGTTTTTGTTTTCAATTTAATTTGTTGGTTTTAATCGGTTCATTTTTTGGGATCTCTTTTATTAAATTTTTTATGCCTTTTTCTTTTTTTTCTAAGTTTTTAATTCTTGCTTACTTTTTTGTTTCATTTTATTTTCTTGATTTTAATCAGTTTATTTTTTTGCTTATATTTCCATTAGTTTATTGCTTTATTAGTTCCTTTTTCTTCTTTTTTATTGTTTTAGTTTATTAATAATTTATATTCCCCTTGATTTAATTCTTAATTTTTGTGTCTAATTTGCTTATTTATCTTCTAAGTATTATCCTTTTCTTTTAGTTTTATCCTTCTTTCTAATACCATGTCTTCTATCTTTTTTATGTTTCTTTGTTTATTTTGCAGCCATTCTTTGTTTTCTTTATTTTTTACATATTTTTCATTTTACTTTCCTTCTATTTTGTTATTTTTATTGCCTCCCTCCTCCCCTCCATCCTACCTCTCCTACTCTATTAATTGCTTTATTTATTTTATATTCTTTCATTTTTATTTTCCTTCAAATTTATTATTTTTTATTGCCTCCCTCCTCCCTTCCATCCCACCTCTCCTTTTTAAGCTATCTTCTAAGTCTTATCCTTTTCTTTTAGTTTTATCCTTCTTTCTGATACCCTATCTTCTATCTTTTTTATGTTTCTTTGTTTATTTTGCAGCCATTCTTTGTTTTCTTTATTTTTACATATTTTTCATTTTATTTTCCTTCTATTTTGTTATTTTTATTGCCTCCCTCCTCCCCTCCATCCTACCTCTCCTACGCTATTAATTGCTTTATTTATTTTATATTCTTTCACTTTTATTTTCCTTCAAATTTATTATTTTTTATTGCCTCCCTCCTCCCTTTCATCCCACCTCTCCTTTTTAAGCTAACTCTGCAATCCATTTCTTTCATTCTCCTCTTCCTAATGATGAATCAATGAGTGTGTTATGAAATGTTGAGAAAAAAAACATACACAATTTAATCCAGAAATATATATTGTTCTTAATAATGCTATGATTAAATAATGCAACATTTATATCCTTCCACATATTGAATAAAATTTCCACCCTCAAAGTGTTCCATCTCTAGGTACATACTTGTGAGGAAGATTAGGCCAATCCCCAGGAATAAATTTTTTCCATGAAATAAGACTTGGACAAAAGGGTTTAAAGAAGTTATAGATTCAATTCCAATTTTTTTGAGCCCAAGGATAGAACTAGAGGAGGTTATTTAGGGTCTCAATTTGGCAACATAATGAGCAATCAGGAGTGGGATCACCCATGTGCGTGATCCTATTCCTCATTGGAAGACCTTGGTATAGTAGACACCAAGAAAAATGGGCCAAATTAGGATCTAGAATAGTATCCCACATGCCCTAGAAATATTTTTCCAAACTCCATAAGAGGATTGAAGATGCCAACAAAGATTAAGCTGGTCAATCATATGCAAATGAGAAGAGAGCGAAGAGAAACCATTGGAGGACCTACATCTCTAAAAGGGATTATCTAGAAACCATTTCCAATCCTTCCACCATGGTTTGAAGAACTGCACATCCAACTTGTGAAGTGAACACACAAGAATAGAGAGAATAATAGTTTAGTAAGCTTCTTGATCTTGGTTGGAAAGTCTAAACTTTTGTTTGAAATCTTCCCAAGGAAGTAAATTCTTAGTATCTTGATGAATGAAGTTTGGTAATGTTTTGAATCCTCTTTGAAAGAGTTTGTGATCCTAGCTCTAGGGTAAAAGAGCCAGCAACCTCCCCTAAGTACTTAAGAGCTAGGACCACTACATAAAATATTGATTAATGGGTAAACCATTGTGAAAATCATCTCCAACCCTTCAAAGCCATGACTTGATGGTTTCCCAAGGTTTTTATATGCTCTTGATCACAAAGGTTCCCTATATGGGTATGGGTTCCTTCATATTCAAAATAGTTCCAATTAGGTCAGATGACCATGAGGGATGCCACAAATAATGCAATGGAAAACTAGAATATTTTGGGCCTCATTACTGGTGAGTTCCCTAATTATCCATTTGGAACACAAGGAAATTTCTTGTCAATGAATGAAGATTATTCGAAGACCTCTTTCCTCCTACAAAAATAAATAAAATTTGAAGCTACTTTGTGAAAGCCATGGTGCCTATTGCTAGACACCCGAAGAAAATACTTGTAGAGTTTTTCCACCTTAAGGTATGGGGCCTTGGAAGGAACCCAACAAGAATAATAGTAAACACGATTATCAACTAAAATCTTGGAATAAATATGAAACTTACAAGTGAATGAGAGAGGCTAGGTGACCCAATACTCTATTTTTTGTATTCTTTCTAGCATCGCTTGCCAAAGATCAGTAAGGTTGGCATGGACGAAAAAATGTATGCTTATAAATTAAAAAAAATCTAAGGTCAATCAACTTCTAATCAGAGGAATCCAACCAAGCAAGATTGGGTAGGAAGGATTTCCTATAACAAAAAGTCTTGTGTCATTGAATGCTAGAGTAAGAGGCTTTGAAAAATTTCAAGGCACTTGAGGGCTTGAGAGATTCTCTTCTTCCTCATTAAGCATGAGGAAATAATCATCAACAAAATGACCATTAACTAGTCATTTGTAAGAAATGGGAATAGCAATCCCCTTAATAGGGAGTGGGAAATAGATTGAGGGTAAACCTACAAAAGTGGTTTACAATTCTGAGGAAGGAAAAGTTCCAAAAAATGACCCCATGCAAAAAAAAATGTTTTTTAGGGGTTCAAACGAACTTTTGGTTCAAGTGAACCCAAAGGGGGTTTAATAGAAACCCACTTCGAGTGAACCCATTTAATGATGGGGTCCACCGTTCCAGAAAAAGTCCAAAATCGAAGGCTTGTGGAAAGGGGGTTCGCTTGAACCCCAGTTTGAGCGAACCCCTGGTGGTTCGAGCGAACCCCTTTGGTTCACTCGAACCCCCCTTTTACCCCTTCTCCACCTCAATCACCAAAAAAAACTAGAATTTTGTGCTTTGAAGCTCAGGTTGAGGATGAAAATGGAGGAGACTTCACAAACCCAACTACATGATGGTAGTCCTCAGAACGAGCTATCCAATGAGTATAATTTTAATATGTTTTGGTTCTATTATGTATTTGTTTTTTTAGTTTTGTTAAACATAGGTTTTTCACCGAAAATCAAGCTCTCTATTCTGCATATGTGGAAAAATAGCAAATTATCAATTTTTTTTTTTGAAAAATATGAGTGCACTAGATATTGAAGTCCTTGATCCAATGATTTTTTTTTCAATACATACAAAAAAAGGGTACACATTATACGGTCCTCCTATGTCTAAATTGTAATTGGTTTGACTTCAAAACTTGATTAAGGAAAAAATATTCAATAAAACACTATGAAACCAATTGGAAGCACTATATATCATAGTTACAAATCTAAATTTGAAAAAAATAGAATTTTAACCTTCGTGGAAAAAAGGTTATGTGTTATATAGTGAGCTCCACTCCTTAAAAATCTTGTTTACTGAAAAAAAAACTAGATTTCGAAGGAGATGAAAAAACAAGTGCAATATAATTCCAAAAAAATTGAAAAAAATATATTTAGAATCTACAAAAAAAATGTCACAAATCACTAATTTTCATCATCTTCAAATTCCTCGCAGTTTAGCCACTATAGGTGCCTAAAAGTGAAGATTTAGTTAGAAAAAAATATTTTAGTTTCTAGTTTGGCCAAAAATTGTAAACCAGTATTTTGCAATCACCCTTGAACAGGGAGGTAACCAAAATATTCAACAACCAAAACATAGAGAGCCAAGACAAGAGGGTACCCTTGTCAAATGAACTGAGACAGTCAAAATGTAGGAGATTGTTAATTAGAGATGTTTATACAAGTAGAATTGTTTGTAAAGAGCATTTGAACTTAATGATGAAATTGTGGGTCAAAACTGAATGTTGTAAGCATGACTAAGATAAAAGGCCATTCAACAAGTCTTAAGCCTTAGCAAAGTTGATTTTAGTGAAAAATGGCAGCTATTGAGATTATTGGGTCCATTCCATTCCTCCCCACACCACAAGAATGTTGTCCAAAATATATCTAGTTTGATGTTACCTCTTAATTATATTCCCTAATGACCTTGTTTGTATTGCTTCAAGGTAAACATTATGAATGTCACTCCCAATATTCTCCCAAAAGACTTTATATAATTTGCAAGGGAGGCCATCATGGTCGGGAGCCTTGTCATTAGCCATAGAAAAACCACTTCCTTAAGATCCCCTTGGGTGAGGGCTTGATCGCACATGATGTAGTGGACATTCAAAACTTTACAACAAACAACCTCAAGGTATTATTACAAGGCATGAAACCTTGTAGGCATATAGTCCTAGGTAGCAAAAAAATTATCATAGTGTTACACAAAGGCTTGAAGAACATTAGGTTACTCTTGGAAGAGTTGGTGGTCTTCATGAATTTTCTTGATGGTATGGAAAGATTGTTGGGCTCGTAAGGATTGAAAAAATTCCTTTGGGACTTTGTAACCAATTTTGATTCGGTGTAATATTTCATTAATCTGAGTGCCCCAAGTGGCATGGGCATCCACAATTTTCTTCTACTATTATTACGGAGCCAGCCAAAGTTGGATGGTGGCATCAAACAGTTGAATTTCCAAAGTGATGATGGCTAGGTGGAGCTCTTGAGTAGTGGCCTTAGATGAGCGATGGTGGAAACAAGATAGTAGGAACTTACAGATGCAAAGAAATTAGGTTGTATGGATTATGTCATCATTCCACCACTTTATCCATCCAATGCCATGAAGGAGAAATGGTTCAAGATTCCAAACATACAAGATATTAGCATATGTGGATTTGTGATTGAGTAGCTTGATGTGTTGAGGAAAAATTGACTCCTTGGAGGTTTGGGAGTGGCAACTTGCCATTTGATACAAAATTGCATGTGGAGATAATTTAGCAAGACAACATCAACCAATGACTCAATAGGAAGAGAATAGAATCTAGAAAAGGTGAAAAAATATTGTGCCAACATCATGGCATGATCAAGTCACTTTAAGAATCTATCAAGCCCAAACAACAATTTGGTGCATGTGTACCAAGGGGATTGCCTAAGATGACAATTGGCATTGGGATAAAAAAGCCCCAATTTGTTACACATGTAGAACCAAACCTCTCTTTCACTAGAGTTTCCCAATACATTGGCAAGGGTCCGTATTTGTCATGGGCTCACTTAATTATATTAAGATCTTCACATAGAACCCAAGTGGTGACCGATGTCAAATCTATCATCCATTACTAGAGAGTAGATCTTTCAACAAAATCATTGGAGGTATAAACATTAATCACTCCAAAGGAATGATATTTATATAGAAGAGAGCCCAAATGACATAGCTAGTGGGGTCACATCCATGATCAACCAAAGGATGATGCCACATGGGATAGCTCGGAAGGTGTAAATTCAACCATGGCTAGCTTCGTTGTTGGAATTGAAATGAAAGTTGGATGCCTAAATGACATTACATGCCACAAATAGAAGAAAACCAAACAATTTGACCTCTTGAAGGAAACAGATGTCTAAATTTAAAAATTGAGCATGAACAAATCACAAAGAAAGTATTTCATTGTGAGGTTTGTGAGACCTCACACATTCTATGAAATACAATTCATTTAACAATCAAGCAACATTTCCTCAATATTTATCTCATTAAGGGAAGTAACTATTTTAGACTATTATGTTGAGAGAATTGTAGCTATAATTTGAACATTGAGTTGGCCCGAATATTAAATCCATGACATAAATCACCTTCTTCGAAACATTTAGATGGTTTGCGAGACCTCCTTTGACCCACCACCGATGGAGAAGTATGTTGGAATTGACCATCCTAGGGTTGCACCACAACTAAACTAGGTTGGGAGGTAGAAGTTGTCACCATGTTCAACACATAAGTGTTGGTTGGTTTTGAAATTTGAGGTGGAACTCCTTGCCCTACTAGTTTAGGGGTTGGTTTGGGGTTGCTATTACCCTAGGATTTGTGACCAACAATAATAGACCAACTAGCTTCCTCTTTTGGAGGGGGTGGCAAGATTGTCGAGGGTTGAGGAGCAGGCTTGGGGTACTATATAACTAGTGTACAATTCTTTATCTTGTGATCAAAGGATTGATAGTAATAGCAAGCGTTAGGAAGATTAATACATTGGATTCTGTCATAATATTGGGCTTCATCTATTTGAATATCCACATGTTCTTTGAGGTCCTTTGAGAGGTCAACGTCAACATAGACCCAATAATTAGGCTAGGTTGAATAATTTCTTTTTGGGTTTTACACAAATGATAGAACCCAGTAAGGATGCAATTTGGGTGAGACTTCTAGAAAGGAAAAGGTAACCCTGAGAATTCAACCAAAATTGGGACAAATAGATTTTTCATTTGTGATAGAAAAGTCATGTGTCCAAGTTTTAAATTCAAGTAAAGAAGAATGGACAATCTATGGGCCCTAGGTGAGAATTTCCTATGCATGATTAGCTTTAAAAAACCAAAAAATGAAAAAAAAAGCTTTTGAGAGATTTTGCATGATAGCTAGTCAAATCCCATGTGGGGTCCATGATTTGAAAACCCAATCACAAAGCACACTTTTAGGAGAGACCCTTCCCACAAAATACTTGACATGAGTGAAATTTTCAAGGCATTTACAAGCTTCATCAAATTCATGAATGGGGAGAACAATATTTGGAGGTGGGCTAGGAGACTTACCTTGTGAAACACCTTTAGGATGAATTTCTGACATTGTTTGCATAGGGGAGCCATTTGGTGTTGCCTTCAAGCTTTCAGCTCTAGCATCAACAACTCCAAAGGAATGAAGAACAGGGGCCATTTAAA
The DNA here is from genome assembly GCA_007258455.2 of Sequoia sempervirens. NCBI lineage: Eukaryota > Viridiplantae > Streptophyta > Pinopsida > Cupressales > Cupressaceae > Sequoia > Sequoia sempervirens. Next base: position 957,720,844 of record VDFB02271358.1, read on the forward strand.
GGGGCTAAAAGAGAAAAGGTCCTCAAACCGAACACATGCAATAAGAACACAATAAATGCAAACGAGAGCTACAATAATCTCACAAACTAGCGTGGTATGATAGGCACCCTAGTAGAACCAAAACCAACCGAAGCAGTTCGTCTCTCTAAAGAATCACCCATGAAATTCACATTATGATTTTTTGAATAAATTATACAGTCAAACATTTAAAATACGTTCTATGAAAAGAGCAGAATATTAGTCAAAACAACTTTCGCCCTCTTTCATACATGTACACAACTTAAATGGATAGAGACTCGTATAGATATGAAATCTCGTTGTATTTGGCTTTGATGGATCCTAGGTCTTATCGTGTGGCTACAAGCCTAATAAATATCTAATTGATTCTAGAAGAACATAGTTAATTAAATAACTTTTGGCATCTTATATTCTTTTACTTTTCTGATGGTGTGTTGCAACGAATAATCCTTCCTCGTTTTGTTTTGTTACTAAAGCGCGCATAGTAGTTGAAAGATAGTACAACTCTTATTCACACTTCACGCTGGAACTGTATCATGATTGTGTAGAAAAATATGAGATCCAACGAAAAATATACAATTTTAAAATTCAATAATGCAAACCAATTTTTATTATATATGCCTCGTATTGAATAAGTCTGTTTTGGCTTTGAAATGAAAACATTATTTTGCTCTGCCGGTGAGTAGTCTCTTTCTCGCTTCCCACATGTTCTCCCTCCCTTCCAATGACCTATCGACATCTTTCAGCAATCTAATCCACAAGAAAACTATTCTTCTAACACATTCCTGGAATGTGCCCTTAATAGACACACTCCTCACTCTTGTTAACAATCCTCCTCAATTTGGAGATCTGAAATTGTGTCATACATGGCAGAAAAGAAGTTAGATTCATTATCAGGAGCATTCTGTAAGTCTAAAGGTAAGCCAGTGAAGGTGGTTCATATTGAAAACCCTAAAATGGTTATAACAAGTGAATCTGAATTCTCTGCTGTTGTGCAGTCCCTCACTGGAAATAAGAGGTCATCACCCAAGTCTGCTACTGATGATTCTTTATCATCTGCCCCTAAAAGACAGAATAGGGATTATTATGCCAATCAAGTGAAAATACCCAAGTTTGAAGATCAATTAAAATTTTGCTCAATTCGTAACAGTAGCCCGCAGCCTCCACTTTCAAATCAAATGCCTATAATTAGAGTAAATGATGTTTCTACATCAGAAGTTCAGCAGAAGGAGATAATTTCTGATGTGTCTAACAACCAAATGTTTGACACACTGGAAAACCTTGGAGACGCCAATTATTTTGATTTTTTGTTGCCATAATTTTGGGATGGGCGAATTTGATGTATTCTGAACAATCCACGGAAGAAGCTTTCTTTATTGCTATTCCTGTAAGAAGTGCAGACATTAGTTCTCTTTATATTTTCCTTTTGTTTCTATATAGGATAGTGTAGTAGGAATGCTTGTTTTACAAAGTTCAGTTTGTATGGTTATTTGTCCACCTGTTAGCATAACTAAGAGCTTGACTATTGTGAGCTTGAGGAGTTTGAAATCTCACTTTGCGTTTATAGTCTTGTGTATGTTTTGGAGCCAGTTGAAGGGGAGAGGCAGAGGATAAAATAAATTAGAAAACAGAAAAATAAAATATAGAGAACTGAAATGATTTGTATTTCATATATATAAGAAAAAATACAAACATCTTTCATCATAAGACTAATTACAGAGCTACTGCTCTTGATATTACTCAGTGAATATTGAAATTCATGGTCCCCTGTTTAATGGCTGTTTCAAGCTATTGCTGTTACTAGCATCTGCACATTTTGTTTTCTTTTTCATACTTGCAAAAAGGACCTCTGAGCCTACGTATATGCCCAGCAAAAGAAAGAAAAAATTAAAGCATTGATTACAATAAATTTCTGATGCATAGGAATCTTATTAGTAAGATTATGCATTTAAAATCTCATTCAAAAAACTGTCTTAGGTGCAATGAACGGTGGTGTGTGGATGGCATGTGGAAGAGCTGGAAAGATTTTACACTGCAGAGGAGGATGAAGTACAGTGAGTAGTTGGGATTAATTCCAACAGTCCTCCTTAATCACAATAATTGTCATCTATGATGTCCAATCGATCTCTTTGATAGACAAAACTTGCTTTCCTTAATACCTCAGTGAAAATGTTTACACATTGATTTTGAGACCTAAAAATAAAAAAAGATTTCTCCATTGCTGATCAGTTCTTTAATGAAACGGTATTTTGTGTCAATATGTTTACTTCTCTTGTGAAAAACTGGATTCTTTGACAGTGCTATAGTTGAGTTGTCACAATATATCTTTGTTACTTCTTGCTCTTACCTGAGATCTTTCAAAACTCTTCTCATCCAAACTATTTGACATGATGCACTTATGACTGCTACATACTCTACTTCAGTAAATGAAAAAGTGAAAATTGGTCGTTCCTTTGAAGCCCATGATACTACATGTGTTCCAAAGGAAAAACAGAACTAGAAGTTCTCTTCTTATCATCAATGCTTCCTTCACAATCACTATCAATATATCCTATACGTTTGAACTCATTTGATTTTGAATAAAGAATACCATAGTTCCTTGTTGCACTCACATATCTAAGAATTATTTTCCCTATTTTCCAATGAGAGTCGATTGAAGACTCTATGAACTTTGAGATAAGAATAAATGCATACATAATATTCGGCTTGTTGTTAAATACATGAGGCTACCAAGAAGTCTTTTATACAAAGTTGGATCAATGTTGGCTCCTTTATCATCCTTTCTTAATTTTAGTCATATGAAAATTTGTGTTGGAGATGATTTGTAATTTATCATGTTAAACCTCTTCAAAATGTCATTAGCATACTTATGTTGGGAGATGAAAATTCCATTATCACTTTGATTCACCTCAATTCCAAGAAAATACTTGATGACCTAAATTAGTCATTTCAAATTTCTTTTTCATGTCTGTTGGAAATGTATGCCTCAATCAATATAGGTTGAAACCTTTTTAGGAGTCAAGTCGGTATGACATCCATCATGTCTGGCCGACTAGCAACTTTGATACATTCTGTTTTGAAAAGGTCACTGTGACCTAGCTTCTGTCTTGCCGAACATGTTCACTGTGGAGTCTATCGTTGTGACATAGTGTATTCGCTATGATTTCTTAGCGCTTGGGAGACCTTTGGCCGACAGGCCATTCAATCAAGAGTCAGGGAGAGTCTACGATGTTTGCTATGTGTCAAAGTCTTGCCGACAACATTTACTTTGAAGTCTTCGGGGTAACTCTAATGATCCGGGAAGATGTCTCAGCTAACAGTGAATGTCTTGCCGATAGCCTATGGCTATCGGGGTAACCCAAATGGCTCGGTGAGAAGTCTCCGCGAAAGCTAATGTCTCATCGATGAAGGTTTAAATGTTGTTCATCGTAGTAACATGTTTGCTTCGTTATGATGTCTCGGCGAAGTGAAAATGTCTCGCCGATAGGAATACATATGATGTCTTCGCCGTAACATAAAGATCCCGGTGTGAGGTCTTAGCGAACAGTAAAAGGTCATGCCGACGAGGACACATCCAAACGTTCATCGGAGTGACTCCTGGCGACGAGTGGTGGTGTCGGTGTAACTTAAAGATTCCGGTGTGAGGTCTTAGCGATAGTTGAAAGTCTTGTTGACAAGGACAAACTCGGGAGTTATCGATGTAACATGGTGGTTACGGTAAGAAGTCCCAGTGACTTTGGTGAGTCTTGCCGATGATGAAGAGTCTTCGAAATAGCTTAGAGATCTCAGAGTAAAGTCTTAGCGAAGGGCAATGTCTTGGCGATAGATGAACACTTCGGGGTAACCTTTATGTCTCGGAGAAACCTCTTGGCGAAGGTGTTAAGTCTTGCTAACTTCTACTTGGCACTCGGTATGTCTAGGGACTTTGGTATAACCTTTGGTGACCCGCTATGATCTCCTGGTGAAAGCGGTAGGTCTGGGCGACTGCTTGGTGACTCGGTGTAACACATGAAGCTCAATGGAACGTCTTGGCGATAACTGTGACTCTTGGTGACATCAGTATGAAGGTTATGTGGCATTGGAAAGACACTGTTAGTGTCTCACCGAGATGCCAATAAAGTGCAAATTTTGTTGACCATTTGACTGTCCTATGTGGAGTCTCGTGGACCAATAGGAGAAGCTGAATCTGAACTATTGGAAGACAATCGGTTGTGACGGTTCTGTGAGGGAGCTCGACAGGCATGGAAAAATAGAGATATACTCTGTGATTGCAATTTGTGGTTGGTTCAATCAACAAATATACAAATATTGTATGAGTTCGAATTATATCAGTAAATGATTTCTATTCTATGATGACTGTAATGTGAAGGTTCCTATACAAGATTGTTCATGGTGAATGCTGTTGTATACAAACACCAGAAAGATAAGTCTATCATTTGTATGTGATCTCCATTACTATAATACAAAGTGATTTCTCTTGGTGTGGTGGGTTTTTCTCCCATAAGGGTTTTCCCACATATATCTGGTGTTCTTATGTGATTGTAAATACTCTATTTTTGTTATCTCTCTCAAAGTGCATCTTAATTGGACTGTAATTGTAAAATTTAAAAGTGTCTCTGCATTCTTCCCTAAGATTTGACGTTAGGAGAGTTGTTTCCGCACCTTTACTTTCCTTACAAGTGGTATTAGAGCCTGGCCAGTTGTGTTATCCTTGTGGGTATGTTGGGTTTTTTGAGTCAATTATGTTCAATGGGAGTCTTGTAGAGTTTGTTATTTCTGATTACAGGTTGAGATGGCTAGCACATCCGGGAAGATGGAAATAGAGAAATTCAACGGCAGTAACTTTGAGTTGTGGAAACTCAAGATGGAGGATCTTCTTGTTGATCATGATCTGTGGCTTGCAATCTCTAGAAAAAAATCTCAGACCATGAAGCAAGAGGATTGGGACCCGACAGATAGAAAGGAAAAAGGGTTAATAAGGCTATGTCTGGTAGACTCTGTTCTTCTGAATGTGCATGAAGAAAAGACTGTAGCCTCTTTGTGGACAAAACTGGCATCTATTTATCAGGGGAAGTCCTTGGTGAATAAACTTTTCCTAAGGAAGAAGCTATATAATTTGAGAATGCAGGAAGGAGGGTCTGTAGCTGATCATTTGAATACATTTAACATGTTGATTGCTCAATTGACATTTTTTGGTGTAAAAATTGAAGAAGAGGATTGTTGTATGCTTCTGTTGTGTTCTTTTTCAGACTCATGGGATCATCTGGTGATGGCTATTAGGAGTACAACATCAAACTTCAAAGTGGATGATGTTGTTGCATCTTTGCTATTAGAAGAAATGAGAAGGAAATCTTCTGAGATGGCGAAGGAAGCTCTTGTTGTCAGAGGAAGGTCAAAAGAGAAAGGCAAGAAGAAGGACAAGAAGTCAAAATCGAAATCAGAGGGGGGATCAAAGTCTCCTGGAAAGAAGTCAACGGTGAAGTGTTGGAACTGTGGGCAACCTAGTCATGTCCATAAGGATTGCAAAGAGGAGAAAAAGAAGAAGAATAAACACTCTTCTGATAATGATTCTTCTCAAGGTGATTTAGATGCCTTCATTTTTGCCTTGTCTACACAGGCATCAGATGATGTCTGGCTGATTGATTCGGGAGCATATTTTCACATGACATCTCATAGAGACTGGTTCACAAAGTATGAAGAATACGATGGTGGAAAGGTTTACTTAGCAAGTGATTCTACATTGGAAATTGTTGGTCGTGGAAGAGTCAAAATTTAATTTCCTGATGGCAGAGTAAAGGGAATTAATGATGTAATGTACATACCAGGTCTGGCTCGAAATCTACTATCTATTAGTAAGTTGAATGATATCGGAGTGGAAGTCATGTTCTCTGGAAATGGCAGCAAGATGACTAGAGGTTCAATGGTGTTGGCTAGAGGTACTAGAATTGGTACTCTACAAGCTGGATGCACATGCTGTTCAATGTAACAGTGTCACTGGAAAGTGACTTCAAGCTATTCATGGATATAAAAAGGAAGTTATTCCCAATTGTGTAAACTCTATGGAAGTAAAACTTCCAGCAGAGAAGACTATGCTCTGGCATCATAGGTTAGGCCACATAGGAGAGAAAGGTTTAAAAACCTTGAAGAACAAAAACCTAGTTGAGGGGCTTGATGATTGTAATCTTGAATTCGATTTCTGTGAACATTGTATACATGGAAAGTAGCACCATGTTTCATTTTATGACAATCCTCATAAATCTTTTAGTTTGTTAGATTATATTCATTCAGATGTGTTTGGTCCAGTGAATGTTCCTTCTTTCTCTAAATCAAGATATTATGTGTCATTTATTGATGATTATTCAAGAAGAGCATTTGTATATTTTCTAAAAAGTAAATCAGAAGTGTTCAGTCGGTTTAAGGAATTTAAGAACCTTGTACAAAATCAGACTAGTAGGAAAATAAAATGCTTAAGGACTGATAATGGCAGTGAATTTTGTTCTGATGAATTTGAAAGATACTGTAAAGACCATGGGATCAAAAGACAAAAGACTACACCTTATACTCCACAGTAGAATGGAGTTGCAGAAAGGTTCAATAGGACGGTGATGGAGAGAGCACGAAGTATGCTTAGTAGTGCTGGTTTGGAGGAGAAGTTCTGGGCTGAGGCTATTGCTACTACATGTTACTTAATTAATCGGTCTCCAAACTCTACTCTTGTTGAGAAGATACCTTTGGAAGCATGGTCTGGTAAGAAGCCCTCTCTTAGACACATTAGAGTCTTTGGCTATGAAGCATATGTATATGTGTTGGATGTGAAAATATCTAAGTTGGAGAACAAGGCTGTCAAATGCATTTTTATTGACTATAGTGCTAACATTAAAGGATACAAGCTTTGGAATCCTGTAACAGAGAAGGTTGTATACAACAAAAGCGTAATCTTTCGTGAGCTGAAACCTTCCACCTTGCATCTACAGGTAGAGACAAAGTTAGAAAACAATAAGGATATAGCAGTAATTCCTCCTACACTAGAAAAAGAGGAATTGAAGATTCAAAATGTACCTAAAATTGAGGAGAGCTTAAGCAGTTCTGAAAGTTTTGAAGAAGAAGAAGAACCTCAGCCTCAACCAGTGAGGAGGTCAACCTGAGAAAGGAAACAACCAGATAGGTATGGGTTCTCATTGATTGATTCTACTTGTGCCTATGCTTTGATTTCTAGCACTGATGAGCCCAAACTGTAAAGGAGGCAATTAAAATGCCTGATTTAGATTCTTGGTTGGAAGCCATGGAAGAAGAGATGGCATCTTTAGAAAATAATAAAACCTAGAGTCTAGTGCCCTTACCTGAAGGCAGAAAACCTGTGTGCTATAAGTGGGTATTTAAGAAGAAGATTGGTCTGGATGGCAATGTAGAAAAATACAAGGCAAGACTGGTTGCAAAGGGTTATTCCCAGGTAGAGGGAATTGACTATGGGGAAATATTTTATCCTGTAGCAAAGCTAACATCTATCAGATTTTTTTTGTCACTTGCAGCAGCATATGACTTATAGGTCAAACAGATGGATGTGAAGACAACATTTCTTCATGGTGATCTTGAAGAAGAAATATATATGTCCCAGCCTGAGTACTTCATTGAAAAAGGTATAGAAAAACTGGTATGCAAATTAAAGAAGTCTTTGTATGGGTTAAAGCAATCACCTAGAAATGTGGTACCATAAATTTGATACTTTTGTATTATCTTTGGGGTTTGTGAGATCAAAATCAGATCACTGTGTATATTATAAAGCTGAAAGTGATCGAGTTCTTATTATTGCTCTCTATGTTGATGATATATTATTCATAGGAAATAGTAAGCAAATGATTTCTGATCTTAAGTCTCAGTTGTCTACTAAGTTCGAAATGAAGGATCTTGGTTCAGAAAGGTATACTCTGTGGATGGAGATAACCAAGGATAGGAAGAACAGAAAACTATGGCTTAGTCAAAGTAAGTATATCAAGATTGTTCTTGGGTATGTGTAGGATCATCGTGCAAAAAATAGGCCCTTAAATGGCAAAAAATTCAGAAAAATCAGTGTTAGGAAACTTGACATAAATATTTGAATAAGTTATCTATATTATTTAAAAAATATGTAAGAATAGAATTTGTAGAAAATTGAATGTAGTTTCTAAAATACTAGGTTTATTTAAAAATAAATAAAATCTATTTGGTGAAAATTTGAAATTTCAATGCAGTAGTACTTAAATTTCAGGGAAAAAATAAGAAGTAGGTGTCTGTCTGACCACCCTAAGCATAATAAAATGATAATATTTTTTTGTAAGATTTTTTATATAGGTAGAGGACTCATGTCCGGATGTGATGCATATTTTTTTGTAATTTTTTTCAAAGTAAATAATTAATCAACTTTAGAAAATATAAAAACTCGTCTATCTTACCACCTTAACTTGGTCAAAACTTCATGATTTTTTTTTTTTAATCCTATCGTATGTGAAGCATAGAGTGTGACACATGTTTTGGATTCAAAAAATATGATACCGTTTGAAAGTTATAGATTTTTTTCAATCAGCCTATTGATTAGGACTTTAGTCATAATTCTAATAGAAAATGAATAATAATTATTTATTAAATTCAAATTAAATCATAATTTATATTTTTGGAAATCTGAGAATCTCCTCTAAAAACCGTTTTCGTTTCATTAATTTTGGGTAAAAAAAGTCACCAGCCACATACCCTATAAATATTGCCACTTTTTGGCGCACCATGATCCTGCACATACCCTCTTGAGAGATTATGTATGAATGATTGCAAACAACTTGTTGTTCTAGTCTTGCAGGGAATGAAGCTATTTGTTGAGGACTATCCAAAATATCCTACTAAGATGGAGGACATGACCAGTGTACCTTATGCTAGTGCAGTTGGCAGTCTCATGTATGCAATGGTTTGTACAAGGCCATACATTGCACAAGTAGTGGCACATACCCTCTTGAGAGATTATGTATGAATGATTGCAAACAACTTGTTGTTCTAGTCTTGCAGGGAATGAAGCTATTTGTTGAGGACTATCCAAAATATCCTACTAAGATGGAGGACATGACCAGTGTACCTTATGCTAGTGCAGTTGGCAGTCTCATGTATGCAATGGTTTGTACAAGGCCATACATTGCACAAGTAGTGGGAGTTCTTAGTCAGTTTATGGCTAATCCTGGAAGAACACATTGGGATGTTGTAAAGAGAGTTTTCAAAAATTTGAAGGGAACTTCAGATTTTGCTTTGTGTTATCATGGGAACTTGGTTGAATCACAGAGGACTCTTAGTATTCGTGGCTATGTGGATTCTGATTGGGCAGGGGACATTGACAACAGGAGGCCCACCAGTGGATACATTTTCATGATGAATGGTGGTGCAGTGAGTTGGATGAGCAAGCGGCAAGCTGTAGTCGCTTTGTCCACTACAGAGGTTGAATACATGGCAACTACTCATGCTTGTAAAGAAGCAATATGGTCGAAACGTTTGTGTTCTAACATTGGTTTTGATGCAAGGGAGATAACTATTTTCTGTGACAGTCAGAGTGCAATCTGTTTGGCAAAGAATCCTACTTTCCATGCAAGAATGAAACATATTGATGTGCAGTATCACTTTGTACGAAATATGGTTGAGGATGGAAAGGTTAGTTTCGAAAAGGTTGATACTTTGGAGAATGTTGTAGATGCATTGACGAAGCCAGTGAGCACAGACAAGTTCAGGTGGTGTGCCAGTTCAATGGGCCTTAGCACCCATGATTTTCAGTAATTTATGATGTGCTCTGGATGTGCCTATATGATCTTTTTCAAGTGGGAGATTGTTGGAAATGTATGCCTCAATCAATATAGGTTGAAACCTCTTTAGGAGTCAAGTTGGTATGACATCCATCATGTCTGGCCGACTAGTAGCTTTGATACATTCTGTTTTGAACAGGTCGTTGTGACCTAGCTTTTGTCTTGCCAAACGTGTTCACTGTGGAGTCTATCACTATGACATATTGTATTCACTATGATCTCTTAGCACTCAGGAGACCTCTGGCTGACAGGCCAATCAATCAGGAATCAGGGAGAGTCTACGATGTTCGCTATGAGTCCCAACGATGTGTCAAAGTCTCACCGACAACATTTACTTTGAGGTCTTTGAGGTAACTCTATTGATCCGAGAAGATGTCTCAGAAAATGGTGAATGTCTTGCCAATAGCCTATGGCTATCAGGGTAACCCAAATGGCTTGGTGAGAAGTCTCCATGAAAGAAAATGTCTCACCGACGAAGGTTTAAATGTTGTTCATCGGAGTAACATGTTTGCTTTGTTATGATGTCTCGGCAAAGTGAAAATGTCTCGCCGACAAGAATACATATGATGTATTCGCCGTAACATAAAGATCGTGGTGTGAGGTCTTAGCGAATAGTAAAAGGTCACGCTGACGAGAACACATCTAAACGTTCATCAGAGTGACTCCTGGCAACGAGTGGTGGTGTCGGTGTAACTTAAAGATTCCAGTGTGAGGTCTTAGCGATAGTTGAAAATCTTGCCAACAAGGACACACTTGGGAGTTATCAATGTAACATGGTGGTTATGGTAAGAAGTCCTAGTGACTTTGGTGAGTCTTGCCGATGATGAAGAGTCTTCGGACTAGCTTAGAGATCTCGGAGTAAAGTCTTAGCGAATGGCAATGTCTTGGTGACAGATGAACACTTCAGGGTAACCTTTATGTCTCAGAGAAACCTCTCGGCAAAGGTGTTAAGTTTTGTTGACTTCTACTTGGGGCTCGATATGTTTGGAGACTTCGGTATAACCTTTGGTGACTCACTATGATCTCCTGGCAAAAGTGGTAGGTCTGGGCGACTACTTGGTGACTCAGTGTAACACATGAAGTTCGATGGAACGTCTTGGTGATAACTATGGCTCTTGGAAACATCGGTATGAAGGTTATGTGGCATCGGCGAGACACTGTTAGTGTCTCACCAAGATGCCAATACAATGTGAATTATGTTGACCATTTGATTGTCCTATGTGGAGTCTTGTGGACCAATAGGAAAAGTCAAATTTGAACTATTGGAATACAATCAGTTGTGACGGTTCTATGAGGGAGCTTGACGGGCATGGAACAATAGAGATATACTCTATGATTGCAGTTTGTGGTTGGTTCGATCAACAGATATTGTATCAATTCGAATTGTATCAGTAAATGATTTCTATTTTGTGATGACTGTAATGTGAAGGTTCCTATACAAGATTGTTCATGGTGAATGCTATTGTATACAGACACCAGAAAGATAAGTCTGTCATTTGTATGTAATCTCCATTATTGTAATACAAAGTGATTTCTCTTGGTGTGGTGGGTTTTTCTCCCGTAAGAGTTTTCCCATGTATATCTGGTGTTCTTGTGTGATTGTCAATACTTTGTTTCTGTTATCTATCTCAAAGTGCATCTTAATTGGACTTTAATTGTAAAATTTAAAAGTGTCTCTGCATTCTTCCCTATGATTTGACGTTATAAGAGTTGTTTCCGCACCTTTACTTTCCTTACAATGTATGCATTGAACAAATCAATTGCTAAATCACCCATGAATATTGAGTCATCAACATACAAACAAAAAAATATGATTTCATCTTTCTCATTCATCTTGGTGCACAATATAGGCTTGTTGTTGCACCTATCGAAGCCATTTTGCAAAAGGTAAGAGTCAATTATGCTCTACCAAGCTTTTGGGGCTTGTTTGAGTCCATAGAGTTATTTTTTGAGCTTGTAGACTTTTTCTTCTTAACCCAAAATCTCATACCGAGGTGTCTGCTCTATATAAACTTCTTCTTCAAGACAACCATTCAAAAAAGTCGACTTTATATCTATTTGATAAATTGGTCACTTGTTTTCAGCTACTATTGCAAGTATTATTCTCACAATTTCTAGACATGCTACTAGAGAAAATGTCTCATTCTAATCAACCCTAAGCTATTGTGAATATCCTTTAGCCACTAGCCTTGTTTACATTTTTGCACATCACCACTTACATTTAATTTGGTTTTGTAAACTAACTTCGCTCCTATGACATCCTTCTCTTTTGGAAGGCACACTAACTCCCATATTTAATTATTTTCAATTGAATCAATTTCTCCATCCATTGCATTTACCCATTTTTCATGTTTAGTTGCATCTTCAAAATGAATTGGATCTTTTATTTGTGAATAAAATGAAAAAAGAGAAATTAGACCAACATTTTTCTCACCATCATTTTGCTCATAAATGTCTCATACCTCTAATTTTTTGTCTCGTCAAGCTTACCAATATAGGATTTATCATATCACTTGAACTAGAACTTGTGGAATGTGGATTTGATGGTATTGAACCTTGAATTCAACTAGTAGTTGGTGTTTTTGGTCCATTTGAAGGAGTAAATGTTGGAATGCATGGGGTTGTCCTTACACTTAATGATGTTGTCATTTGTTGACAACTTTGTTGACCATGAATGGGTGTGGAAGGAGTAACATTTGATAGAGTACCCGTTGATATAGAAAATTCTTTATCTTCTTGTGGTAAATTGGTTGCAATATTGATTATTTTCTCCAAACTTTCATCCCATGCTTCATCTTCTATGAACTGCACATCTCCACTAATCATAATTTTCTTGGTTAATGGATTGTATAGTTTGTATGCCTTTGATTCATCACTATATCCAACAAATATATATTTTTCTCTTTTGCCATCTAATTTTCTTCTTAACTCATTTGACACCTGTGCATATGCCACACATCAAAACACTCTCATGTGAGTAACATGTTTTCTTCCACTCCATGCTTCTTCTAGAAACATATTCTTCACAATCTTGGTTGGACATCTATTCATAATATATGTTACATAAGCTACAACTTTAGTCCAATATTCATTTGACATATATTTTGATTTCAAAATGCTTCTTGTAATTTTCATGATTATTCTATTTTTTCTTCCAACTACCACATTTTGTTGAGGTGTGTATCTAGTTGTGAATTTCTTGTTAATTCCATAATCTTTGCAAAAATTTAATTATTTTTTGAGATGTATTTACCACCTATATCCATTCTCAATGCTTTGTTGTAATGCCCACTTTCTTTTTCAACAAGAGCCTTGAATTGATGAAAGAAATTAAACACTTCATTCTTTTGCATTAGAAAATAGTCCCATGTTTTCCTTGAATAATCATCAATAAATTAAAGAAGTAGAAACTTCACCAATTTAGGGTGTTTCAATAGGTCCACACAAATCTAAATGCACAATCTCCAAATGTGCTTTTGCTCTAATTGACTTGCTAGTTCGAAATGTTTCTCTATGATGTTTTCCCAAGATGCATCCTTCTCAAATTATTTTCAATTTCGCTATTAATGGTAGACCCTTTACCATACTTTTCCTATTTAGCTAGTTTATACCTCCAAAGTTGATATACCCAAATCTTAGGTGTCATAGCCAATGTTTATCTTTTATTTCTGCTTGAAAGATTGTTTGTGTGGCTACTGCAACTTCTTCTTTTTCCTCTTGTGAGTTCAATGTGGGGTGTACTTGACCATATTCCACATTCAAATCTAGCTTAATAGTTAGGGGAAACATTATATTACTTTTCATTTTGACTTTGGCAATGAGTTGTTAATTGGAAATTTATCCAAAATAATACATTCTCTTTTATTTTGAACCCCTTTTGAGCAAGTTGTTCAATGCTCATTAAATTGTGGTTTAGATCGGGCATAAAATATACATATGAAATATACTTCTTCTCCTCCTGTTTAGTTAGAATGTTGATCATGTTTCATTTACCCATAACCAACACTTTGTTGTCATTACCTATTATGACATCAACTATTACATTTTCATCTAAACTTGAGAATATTTCTCAGTTCTTAATCATGTGATTGCTACAACCTCAGTCTAAAAATCATACATGCTTTTGATTTTCTTGTGCTATATTACATGCTATAGAACATATTTCCTCGATTTTGATTTTCTTTTGTGAAGTTTTCAACTTTGGTTTTCCAAAATCATATTTTTTCTTCTTACACTCATTTGAATAATGCCTATACTTTTTATAATAATGACATTAAATTTGAGACTTTTCATACCTTTGGCTTTGTGATTGATTTTGGGATGAGTTTTGGCTACTGCCTCTTCCACTTGAGCAAGTGATGGGCTGCTTCTTCCACCTTTATAAGAATTTTTTCCTCTATTTTTTAAATTTGATCTACCTCTACATCGACCATGGTTGATTAAAACTTGTGATTTGAATGCATGCTCCAATAAGTGTTTGTTGAATTGCTTAGCCTATGTTCATGTGAAATGAGAGATGCATGGATCATATTATCAAATGAAAACTATGCAAATTTCTTTGTTTCCTCTATAGATATAATAATTGATTTGAATTTTGTGGGAAAAATCCTTAGAATATTTTCAATCACTCTCTTATTTTCAAGTGTCTCACCATGTGATATGATTTGATTTACCATTCCAATAATTTGGGTGAAGAATGAATCTATTGATTAAGTTTCCTTCATGTACATATTGTTTCAAAATCCCTTCTCATCATTTTCAATTTAGTTGTTTTAACTTTTCCCATCCATTGATAGGCTATTTGAAGAATATCTCATGCTGTCTTAAAATTTTTTGTTGCTACAATCCTTGGGAAAATGCTCTCATGCATTGTTTGAAATATATAAAAGAGATCTTTTGAATCCTTCTTTTTATCTCTCTAAAAATATTTCTCTAATTGAGTCAATGCATTGTATGTTATCACATCACTTGGTTCTAAAAATCCATTTTTAACAAGATCTCAAATATCTTGAAAGCAAAATCAAGCTTTCATGGTGATTTTCTAATAATCATAGTTTTTCCCATTAAATTTTGAAATTTGTGACTTTTTAAAGCTTGTGATTGCTGCCATTGTTGACTATGATAACTTTATGTTGGATAATCCTTTTTCTTTGATAACTTTCAGCTCTTAGAACCTTTGATTATACTTTTTTGTGATAAACATGCTCTGCTACTAGGTGAAGAGGAAAGGCATAGGATAAAACAAAATAAAGAATAAAAAATAAAATATAGAACTTTGAAATGATTTGTATTATATATATATATATATATATATATATATATATATATATATATATATATATATATATATATATATATATATATATGTATGTATGTATGTATATATATTAAAACACACAAATATATTTCATCATAAGACTAATTGCAGAGCTATTGCTCTTGATATTACTCAAAGAATATTGAAAATCATGGTCCCATGTTGAATGGTTGTTTCCAGCTATTGCTACCACAATACTAACATTTGCACCTTTTTTGTTTTATTTTTCATACTTGCAAAAAAACCTCTAAGCCTATGTGTATACCAAGCCAAAGAAAGAAAAAAAACAAAGCATTGATTACAATAAAATTTTGTTATGTGTGAATCTTACTACTAAGATTATGCAATTAAAATCTCATTCACAAATTGTCCTAGGTACAATCAATAGTGACATGTAGATGGCATGTGGAAGAGCTGGAAAGATTTTATGCAATAGAGGGAGGATAGAACATGGATTATAATGAATAGTTGGGATTAATTCCAACACCAGTTATGCTTGCATGTAATATGGATGTGGCAATATTAGCAAGAGTAACTAGTAATAATCTCAATTATATCTATGGATTCATCTTTTCAACTGGAAGGAGGTATGAAAATATGTTTTGTAATCTATTTGTTGCAGTAACATTGAATTAATGTTTTTGGTATGATCCCTTTGGTCAAATAATCATTAAATCAATTTCAGCCCAATTTATGTGGAAAATGGATATAACAATATATCACTCTTTCTCCATTAAATCACTCACTAATGTCCTAGGGATCCTAATTGGATTAACTAACAACCTCACAAGGTAAGTAAATTCACAATGAGGAAGGCCTAGGAGGGGTTCTTTCATCTCTAAGGGGTTCACCACCAAGCAAATGCTTAGAAAAGACAAATGCTGGAAAAAACAACGTGATATGTAAAATGTCCTAAAATTAGAAATGCAAGCTAAATGAAGAGTGCAAATAATGAAATTATGGAACAACAAGATAAAATATATGTGTACCTAGGAAGTCTAGAGATGTTGTGAGGATTTTGGAAATGTAAATAAGTTGTCAAAATATGTTGTGGAGAACTAAGATGCTCAAGGTGGTGTCTTAGTCCCAAGTCCTAAAAACTTTGGGCACAAACACCAAAAAGGGGCCCAATTAAGATATCTTAGAATTAGGGTCTCAAGACCCTTGGGGGACAAATACACCCTAGGTGGCATTTTATTCTTGACCCAAAAAAATGGGGACACACTGATGGAGTCATTAAATTATCATTTATGCATTGGAGAATATTAGGATTAGCGAGAAAAAAATGTCATTCATAGGGCTTGTGGACACACAATAGGACCAATTAATCCATAAAGAATCATAAATAAAGCAACGCGGGCCCAAAAGAGAGAGAGAGAGAGAGAGAGAGAGAGAGAGAGAGAGAGAGAGAGAGAGACTTGAGAGATGGAGATGTGAGGAGGAGGGTCTTGAGAGAAAGAGAGTAGAGGGCAAGGTTTAGGGTTCATGGGTAGAGGGGAGAGAGATAGAGGGATCAGTGGGAGAGAGAGAGAGGAAGGGAGGGAGAGAGTTAGAGGGTAGATGGTAGAAGGTAAAGGGTAGAGGGGAGGAGATAGGAGTGAGTGAGAGAGATAATTGAGGAGTGGGAGAGGGCTAGGAGGATGATACTTGAGAGAGAGAGGAAGGGAGGGAAGGAGTGGGAGAGAGATAGAGGGTAGAGGGTTTAAGGGTTTAGAGTTTAAGGGTTAAGGGTTAAAGGTAGAGGGGAGAGAGATAGAGGTAGTGAGTGAGTGAGAGTTCAACCTAAGAGAGGGAGAGGAGGTAGGAGGGAGATTCTTATGAGAGAGGGAAGGAGGGAGTGGGGGAGAGATAGAGGGTAGAGGGTTTAAGGGTTTAAGGATTTAAAGGTTAAGGTTAAAGGGCTAAGGGTAGATTGGAGAGACTTAGGAGTCAGTGAGTGAGAGAGAGGCTTGAGAGAGGGAGAGGGGGTAGGGGGCAGAGAGAGAGAGAGAGAGAGAGAGAGAGAGAGATGAGAGAGGAGGAAGCAGGATGAGAGAGACTTGAGAGAGAGAGTGGTTGATAGAATAGGGAGAAAGGGTTAAGGGTTAACCCATTAAGGGTAAAGAGTTTAAGGGTAGAGGGAGACACCTAAAGGGGAGTGAGTGGGAGATAAAAGATGACCTAAGAGAGGGAGAGGGGTAGGAGGAGATACTTGAGAGAGAGAAAGATAGGCAGAGGGTAGAGAGAGAGGGTTTGGGGTTTGGGGTTATGGGTAGGAGGGGAGAGAGATAGAGAGATTAAGTAAGAGAGAATGAGAGTGAGTGAGTGGGAGAGAGATAAAAGGGTAGAGGGTAGAAGGTAGAGGGTTAAGGGTAGAGGGAACATAGATATGAGTAAGTGAGAGAGAGACCTAAGAGAAGGAGAGGTGGTAGGAGGGTGGGGCTTGAGAGGGAGGGAGGGAGGGAGGGAGTGGGAGAGAGATAAAGGGTTTAAGGGTTAAGGGTAAATGGGAGAGAGATAGAGAGTGAGTGAGAGATAAAGACCTGAGAGAGGGAGATGAGGTAGAAGGGTGAGTCTTGAGAGAGAGAGGTAGAGGGTTTAAGGGTTTTAGGATTAAGGGTTTAGGGTTTAGGGTTATGGGGTTATGGGTTATAGGTAGAGGGGAGAGAGAGAGGGATTCAATGAGAGAGGGAGGGAGTGGGAGATAGATAGATGGTAGAGGGTTAAAAGGGTAGAGTGTAGAGAGATAGGAGTGAGAGAGAGAGACCTGAGTGAGGGAGAGAGGGAATGAGGGTGAGACTTGAGAGAGAGAGGGAGGGAGGGAGTGGGAGAGAGATATAGGTTTAAGGGTTAAGCATAGAGGGTAGAGGGTTCAAGGGTTAAGGGTTTATGGTTTAGGGTTAAGGGTAGAGGAGAGGGAGATAGAGGGAGTGAGTGAGAGAGTGACCTGAGAGAGGGAGAGGGGGGATGAGGGAGAGTCTTGAGAGAGATAGATAGGAGGGAGGGAGAGATAGAGGGGTAGAGGGTAGAGGGCTAAGGGTAGAGTGGAGAGACTTAGGAGAGAGAGAGAGATAGAGAGAGAGAGAGAGAGTTAGGAGGGGGAAGGGAGAGGGGAAGAGGGGGAGAAGGGTAGAGAGAAGGAAAGAGAATTAGGAGGGGAATAATGAGAGAGAGAGAGAGAAAGAGATAAAATTTAAATATTTTATATGTTAGTAATATTAATTAGTTATATAATATTTTATATATTAGTAATATATATACATTAACTAAAATATAGAAATAATATTTAAATATTATACTTAATAATATAATATATTATATATTAAATTATTAACTATATTGTTTATTCTAAACTAGATATATTAAAATAAACTATAAAATATTTATTGTATTTTCTAAATCATATATTATAAAGTGTAAAACATTTTTTAAAATCATATATAAACCAAATCGGATATCCGACTTGAAACAGATATCCAATATTTCTAACAAAGAATTTATTGCCTAGGGATTAGCCTCAGGCTTGCTTTGGTATTTTCCTTGGACATGCCAATCCTAAGAAGTCAATGCAAAAAAATGTGTTTGACAACTCACCTTATTTTTCTAGACTTCGTCCATGTGGCTAACGACTTTATTTTTAGCCAAAATTGATGAAATGAAAAGGCTTTGTAGAGGAGACTCTCATCTTTCCACCAATATAAAATATTCTTTACTTTGAATTTAATAAATTATTATTATTCATTTTCTATTAGAATTACGACTAAAGTCCTTATTGATAGGCTGATTGAAAAACATCTATAACTTTCAAATGGTATCATATTTTTTGAATCCAAAATATGCATCACATTCTATGCTTCACATACTATAGGATTAAAAAAAAAAGAATTTCATGAAGTTTTGACCAAGTTAAGGTGGTGACATACAGTTTTATATTTTTTTAAATTTGTAATAAAAATTCATAATTAATTATTTACTTGGAAAAAAGTTACAAAAAAATATGTGTCACATCCAGACATGAGTCCTCTACTTATATATAAAATATTATAAAAAAATATTATCATTTTATTGTGGTTAGGGTGGTTAGACAGGCACCTACTTCTTATTTTTTCCCTGAAATTTAAGTACTACTGCATTGAAATTTCAATTTTTCACCAAATAGAATTTAAAAAAAATAAAATAAACTCAGTAGTTTAGAAACTACATTCAATTTTCCACAGATTCTATTTTTATATATTTTTGAAATAATATAGATAACTTATTCAAATTTTTATGTCAAGGTTCCTAACTTTGATTTTTCTGAATTTTCATTGCCACTTAAGGGCCTATTTTTTCCATGATGATCTTGCACATACCCCAAATACAATTGCAAGAATGCTTCCCATTTTGGATAGGAATTGTTAGGAAGAGGTATCCATATGTATGAAGATTGTGTCTCTGAAATTTTCTCATATGTTGCCAAGTTCTTGGATGAAGAAGAAGATGCCACAATCCCATTAGGTACATGCCCAATCACAAAAAAATGTGACAAACTAGGAACAAGTGGAAACTGATCTTGAACAAGCTCCAAAGAAAAACATGAAGTGACAATAGTGGATCCATGACTATCATTAAATACACAAGAGCTAAACCCTCAAATTGGTCCTCCAAATCTAAAATGTGACTCCAAAAACAAAGAAGCAATGTCTATCAAATAGGAATCCCAATCAGGAAGACTATCAAATACCTATTACAATGAATCAATGGTAGTACTGAATGACTCATCAACAAAAGATGAAGAATCAGGAACCTCTAAAGTGTTTGCAATCTCCTCCAAAGGATCACAAGCATGGGTTATCAATTGTGAAGAATGAAGAAGCACATTAGAGTTGGAAAGGGGATCTTCAAGAGATGGAGAAGAAACATGGTCTCCATACACCTCTCTAATGTGAGTCTAACGAGCATGAGGACATTTGAAGTGAATAATTGTCTCCAAAATTTCATCATTTACATTTTCAAAAATAAATCTAAAAACTCTAGCCCTAAATCCTTTCCAAATGCAATACTCATCATCTATGCTAGGACAAGGAACTTTATTAAAAAAATAGGACAATAAATTCCACTCACCAAGATGAATGAGGATTAAATTACTCCATTGCCTATAGTTCCCTTTCTCCAAAGTAATTGAGAAACCCATTTTGTACAAGATTTGAGCTCCGAAAGCCAAAAATGGAGATCTATATTCAACCTAGAAAAAGAGGCACAAATTTGTAAAAAGTATACAAAATATTTGCACCACTAAAAAATTTGAGCTTCTTAGTTTTCTGGCGATATCTCATTTTTGAAAAATGGCCCCCATTTGCAAAAGTTATGAGAAAATGAAAAAAAGGCCTATAAAAGGAACTTTGGGGGGAAAAAAACTATCTCCAAAAGACTAAATCGGTGCAAAATTTGGGCACTTCGGTGATAAAAAATGGTCCTTCATGTGACCATAGCCACTGGCAAAGAAAAAAAAGAAAAAACCCCACAAGGGGCTAGAAAACCCATCAACCTTTACAAACAAAATTTATCCAATACCATCGGTGAATACATGGTAATAGTCGGCTTATTAAATAGAAATATTCTTTATAAATTATAACAAACACCAAGTGAATTCTCATACTACTTGCTATTTGAAAAGAACTCGTTGATTGATGGAGGGTACCTAGCAGAGGATAATAAATGCTGATTTGATAGCCAATGGAGATCTGACCTCCTTGGAGTACTTGTGGATGGACCAATAGCACTGATGGATGTAGATACCTGACTAATGCAAGAATGTGCACTCCAATTTGACAATGAGAAGAGAATATGTACTCACTCAAACCACCGATAGAAGTGATGTTACCTATTGGCTACGGATCTGATCGGTAGTAGAAGGTACAAAATGATATCCAGATGAACTGTATAGGCGATGTGACCATATGCCAATGTAGGGAGATTATGAGTGATAGAGGATTGAAGGAGCTGATAGATTGATAACTTGGTATGCCGATGTTAGTGGAACCAGACTATGCAGTTGAAAGTCAATGGAAACCCCCGATGAAAATATGAGGTTACGCATGACATAAGCTTATGACTGGTTGATGTAATGAATGGGTAGGTGCAGTGATTGATATGAATGAAAAGAATGAAAAATATGTACAGATCACTCTATACCTTGTGCCAATGAACAAATAAATTCCACATAATAATATGGACCCCAATAAAATATATTTTCCTAATAACAATATAATGAATCCCAATAATAATAAAATTTTCCCCAAAATTTTAAATACAATACCATAAAAAATATTTTTAGCAAATATATATTTTTTGAAATTGGAAAAATCGTACCATTCGGAAGGCTATTCCAACAAAAAAAATTTCCTCAAAAACAACTTTTCCCAAAATAGACAAATTTACAATCAAAATTCTTCTGCGGAACCTTTTGATCTCAACCGTGAGGTCCTTAAAACCTCAATCAACACCCAAAAAAAATATTCAAGCCAACACAATACCCTTAGATCTAGGAAGGAATGTACAACACCTGGAGAGCTTTGATACCATGTGGGAGTAAATGGTGACTCCCCAATAGGTGCCCCCAAGAACAATTGCTAGACCAAAACCACTTCCACAAGAGAGATAATAACAAGAAATTTTGCTTCACAATGCATGATTGAATAATGGTTGAATATGATGATGTACATGAGATGCCTCGCTTATAAAGACAAGGTAGAGAGATAGGATTAGACAAGATCATGACAAGTGTCTTAATCCTATAACATGAGATGACTAACTACCTAGGAATCATGTAATATAGCTAGGTAAGATAAGTTCTAGAAAAGCCAACTAAGACTTCTAGAAAGAATCTTTTATCCTAAGTAAACTTGACATGTGAATATGTCCCCTAATTACCTAGTGAGTGAATTAGCTAGGTATAAGACATATATTCACACCAACAACCATCATGAAGTAATCAAGCAAATGTCAATACATACCTGATACCAAGAGAACCACACAAGATCAATGTCATATATCCAATCACGAATCAAGAACATAACCATGACAACATGATCTATCCATCTCCTAATAAGAGATTTCATACAAAAATGCATACATCCTAGTCTCAAGAGAACAAGTACCATGCCAAAACTCTAACATATGATCAATAGTAAACCATGACATAATACAATAACACCTTAAATGAAGAATCAACATATGTTTAATCAATATGAATAAAACCATCTTCTGTCAATGAAACCAAAGATGCCAATGAACCATCATTGCATAAAAGTATAAACCAAGAGTCCATCCATGACACCAACAATCACTGCAAAAGAACATCCACCATTAAATAGTGAATCCACATCACTTCCAACAACTCCCACTGAAAAGTGATACCAATTCATACATAACATCATGACAACCATCCTCTCCATGAAGATCATCCAAGTCTACACACACAACTGAAATTTCAATAACATAATAAGTAGAACCAAAATCTCCAAGCTAAGAAGATACTTACAACCACCAAACCATCATAAACATATCCATCACTACCAATACATCACTATCAAAAGCTTCCATTGAAATTGTAATTAAGCTATCCATGAAATCATGAAAAACCACATGCTACAAGTCCCAAAAATAATTGTCTAGGTACTATAAGAAACATCCATCCTCTCATCTCTAAGCACACATACCAATATACAAATGACCCAAAAACAAGGCCAATTGTCAAATTCTGCAACAATGAATCATACCTGGTGGATAAAGATAATCCACAACCAAGTCATCCCACTACAAGAAAATGGGTAGCTAATCCATGACCTGCATGACTTGTAGATCCAATCACTAAAACATACAAACTGAAATATCTAAGAGAATAACCATATAGAACAAATGACTCAAACACCAAATCAACCTCTGGTATGATTTTCCAAACATTTCTATATTCAAGTACCATAGTTAAGGAACCAAACACACCACCAAATGTACTAGCAACTCAACCCAACTGTGTCCACATATCTACATAATCATAGTCAACTGCATAGGTCTCATATCATGAATGCACCTCGTAATACCATCTCACCTCCTCAACATGACAACAAAACTAAAAAACTAAGTGACTAAACCAAGCCACCAAATTTGAACATGCATCAATACTAAAATATCAATGGGAAAAGACAACCCATGTCCAAGTCATAAATGCAACATGTAAGTATAGACCACCTACAACATTGCACAACTTGTAGATACATCAATGAAGCATATAAATCCAACCATATACTGATAACCATGTCAAAAATAGAACAATATAAGATGTACAACTGAGCATACAATGAATCCTACATCAAATCATAAAGATTTGATCATCTATAAACTCACAGTATCACCATAGGGTATGTGCAGGATCATCATGCAAAAAACAGGCCCTTAAGTGGCAAAAAATTCAGAAAAATTAGTGTTAGGCAACTTGACGTAAATATTTGAATAAGTTATCTATATTATTTCAAAAATATGTAAGAATAGAATTTATAGAAAATTGAATGTAGTTTCTAAAATACTAGGTTTATTTAAAAATAAATAAAATCTATTTGGTGAAAATTTGAAATTTCAATGCAATAGTACTTAAATTTCGGGAAAAATAAGAAGTAGGTGTTTGTCGACCACCCTAACCATAATAAAATGATAATATTTTTTGTAATATTTTATATATAAGTAGAGGACTCATGTCTAGATGTGATGCATATTTTTTGTAATTTTTTCCAAGTAAATAATTAATTATGAATTTTTTATTACAACTTTTAGAAAATATAAAAACTCATCTGTCTGACCACCTTAACTTGGTCAAAACTTCATGAAATTTATTTTTTATTTTTTTAATCCTATAGTATGTGAAGCATAGAATGTGACACATATTTTGGATTCAAAAATTATGATACCATTTGAGAGTTATAGATGTTTTTTAATCAGCCTATCGATCATGACTTTAGTCGTAATTCTAATAGAAAATGAATAATAATTATTTATTAAATTCAAATTAAATCATAATTTATATTTTTGGAAAGCTAAGTATCTCCTCTAAAAACCCTTTTCATTTCATTAATTTTGGGTGAAAAAAAAGTCATTAGCCACATACCCTACAAATATTGCCACTTTTTAGTGCACCATGATCCTGCACATACCCCATAGTGAAAGACACCCATAAACAACTGAGATAAAGAAAAAAACAAATAAACCATGCAAAAATATCTCCAAACTTTATCCACTATGAAGTGCCTTGAACAAGCTTTTTGTTGACTATTTGGAGTCCAAAATCTGACTCCGTATGCACCCGATATCACCTCTCAAAGCTAAAAAAATATGAATTTTACTAATGAAAACACTATCAAAACTTAAGAATATAGAAGAATTTATTGCACCACAGCATAGATCTTTGAGTCAGCTTCCCAAAGAGTCCAAGAAGTAAAAAATCTGACATATTGGGCAAAAGTTATGCCCCTCTGAAGTAAAACTGCAGTTTACACTTGAGGCAATTTTCTTTTTTTTAGCCACCATTGGTGGCTGGGCGGCGGCACTGCTCCTTGGGTGGTAGACCTGAAAAAAAAAAAAATTCATTAAATTTAATTTACATGCAAATTGCATGGGCCACTTTTTACAAAATTCATGAAGGATTTAAAAAGGAGGCAATGAAAAAAATTAATATTAATATTTTATTTTAAAAAAAAATTAATCCCCACAAGGGGGCAACGACAGGCGTTGCTTGCAGAACATGTTGGTGGTTAGCCCATTGACAGGGCTTCTGGTAGTACTGTATGGTAGCACTCGCACCCTGTCAGCGTCGACTGACTTAGGCAGGGGGCGGGGTATATGGTTGGCCCCACCTCCCCAAAAAAACTTTAAATTATTTTTCTTTTCAAATCATTTTTTTTAATTTCTAATTTTGATTTTGATTTTTATTTTGTAGGAACTATAATTTTAATGGTGATGAAAAAATGTATATATATTTTTTAATATTATTTTAACATTAGTACGAACAAGGGTATGGGCAATTTTTTTTTGCAATTTTTAACAGTAACAAAAATAGGTCAAATTATATATCAATTTTCGTCTTTTGACCAACCTGGATCCAACTGTGAGGTCTGTTTTGGGCCAGAAGATCATATGTAAATTTTCCCCCACAAAACCCTCACTTGAATGCAAAACCAAGAAACCCATTTCATCCAAAATTTCTCACCCCAAATCTGTAAACAACCCATCAAAAGAACAAACCCAAAATCCACAGATCTACAATAAATAACCTGAAAAGCCATCATATCTTGCCATGCCTTTGATTCTCACATGTAATGCATAGATTCAAACTTAAACAATATTTTTCTCAACCAAGGGTTATACAACCACAACCAAAGATCCGATACCACTTGTTGGAAACTTGCAGCCAATTAAAGATAATTTCCACATAACCCATAAAGAAATCTGTGTGTCTAAGTATTCAGAATCCATATGCAAGAGAATAGACAACATACCCATGAAAATATGACAAGATATATCTTGGGAAAACCCTCAAGAGGGAAAAAAACCAGCCTCCAAAAGCATCCATCTCGCATGTATTATTCAACAATAGAGATTACAATACATCTTTTGAGTCTCCATGAACACCATTGAAGCAACAAGCTCTCTCTAAGCAATTCATGTGAACAAGCATGCAACCCAACATCCTTTTCCATGCTTCAAACCCTCACAAATGCTAACCAGAGCTAATCATGCAAAATTGCATCTCACAATAACTACCCTTGTGGTTGCTTTTATAGAAGAAAGCTCCCACAAAACTACTAAGTGATATTACACAAAACTATGAGATTACAAACAATGTCCCTTTATTTAATATTAGGTGCTTTATTTATTATTTTCCCCAATATTAAATAATTACATTTTTACAACTTAAATTATGTCCCAATGTTACATGCAACATTAAGTGGCCCCAAGAATAATTACATTAAATACATAATGCAAGGTGTACAACACACCTTTTCCTAAATGCTAACTAGAGCTAATAATGCAAAATTGCATCTCATAATAACTACCTTTGTCGTTGCTTTTATAGAAGCAAGCTCCCACAAAACCACTAAGTGGTATTACACAAAACTATGTGACAATAACTATGAGATTACAAACCATGTCCCTTTATTTAATATTGGGTGCTTTATTTATTATTTTCCCCAATATTAAATAATTACATTTTTACAATTTAACTTATGTCCCAATGTTACATGCAACATTAAGTGGCCCCAAGAATAATTACATTAAATACATAATGCAAGGTGTACAACACACCTTTTCCTAACACTAGACACCTCAATTATCTCTTGCTCATTCATAACCTTCCATTTGGGAACTGGTCCGAAGGAACAAAAACTAGTTACATCTCTTATTGCTTCTCTGGTAATCAAATGTGCTTCATCAATCCACAAATATTTATTATGATTATGCTAAAAACTATTCGAATATACTTCCTGTCGAACTCAAACAAAGGGGATTTTTTCCAAACATCCAACTTCTTCTCAACTAAAAATTTGTAGGCATCATGGTTTTATTCCAATTCATTCTTCCATAAAATACTTAACCGGACTGGTGACATCTCCTCTATCTTACTATAGATGAATGTGATAGATATCTTTAGTGGGAAACACTCTAGGAGGGATGCAAGAGAATGCACTAGTTGATTCTTCCAACAAATTAGATTCAAATATTTCCTCAAATTGACTTGCAATCTATTTGAACTATTCACAACCTTTGAATTATCCATAGCAATAAAAAATGAAAGATTATGCAAGCAGGAATATCTCTATAATTACCAACAAGGAATGGATAGATATCCAACCTCCAGAGCATGCTTTGATCTCTCCTTCAAACCCTAAAACTCTGAATGAATATATAAACTTCCTTTCCATGCTTCTCCAAAAATACATATGAATCTTGAATTATCTGTATTTATTTATTTCATTCCAAATGCTTTAGCAATAAATTTTTCAACTTGCAAGTATATTACCTCAAAAATTGTTTTTGTCTCTATTCTTTCAAATTCTACAAAATTCATTCTTCACACATGTGACTGAGAAATTCCTCAAATTCATTACCACGTTAAATATACTTCTACCATGATGTGACATAAGTATTGATGATGGGGTTTATTATTATTTTTAATAATTTCTCCCCCATAGTCATTTCTAGACTCAAAAGTTGACAAGTGTATCTACAATAGAGGTTAGCACATATAAGACTGATGATTATAATTCAACTTGCTTGAATTCTCCTTCCTTTCTCTAGATTATTTTCATCTTTTTTATCACTTCTTCTGGATCAATGATTTATTCATGCTTCTTTGCTGGATAGTTATCTTTTCTCCTTCTACATTTATTAGCAAGGATGTTTCAGATTGTTGCACTTATAGCAAACATCATTCTTCCTTCCATTCTTTCTTTTATTCAATCCATTTTCATACTAATTAGCTTTATGCCCAACCTTCTTACACCTAAAATTTTTTCTAGAGAATGATAGAATATCAATGTTCTTGCACTTAAAACATTTGTTGGAGAATGATAGAGTATCATTCATTTTACTTTTGTAGTCCTTTCCTTAGACCAAATTTCTTGTAGGAATGACAAGCACCATTGAAAGAAAAATACCTTTTAGCCTTATGTTGTTTAATGGGTGTTCTTATAGAATCCCTTCTTAAGTTCTTGATTCATCCATATTTGCATTGAGTTTTCTTGTCAGAAGATTTCTTTTCTTTTTAAATTTTACCTTCTTCAAACCCTAAACCACTTTTATCCATTGTCGGTCTTTGAGAAGTAATCAACTCATCAAGCATTGTATATCTTACCTTAAATTTATCCTCAAAACTTATTTCCTTTTCTAGATCTGATCTCAAGATTTCTGCTTCTTGCTAAAGCTTGACACATTCATCCATTTTCTCTTGAATTTAAACTTGCTGAAATCCTTCAATTATTTTTTCTTCTTCTAGTTGTTGCAACAATCCAGTGATCTCATCATGTTCTCTTCTCAATTTATCACAAGAATATTCAAATCTTCTCCTTAAATATTTGATACAATCATTTACTTCCTTTAGCTTATTCTTTGGGTCTTCAATTTCTTCTAAATATCCAACAGAGATATTTCCGTAGGAAAAAATTTCTTATACTCAAATTTTGGGACCTTCCTCAAGCTGTTAGGCTCCTTTAGAGGAACCAAGCTCTAATACAAATTGTTGAACATCTAGAATACTTAGAGGGGGGTGAATCAATATTCCATAAAACTATTCCAATAAAATCCATCTAAAAAATATTACAATTCTAACTGAATCAACAAGAGAAAACATAGAAACAAATCAATGAAACCACACATGTATGAACAATAGGATTTTTACATGGAAAACCAAAAAAGGGAAAAACCACGGCGAGGGTTAACTCACAATATATTATATCTAGATACAAGATATTACAAGGTTCACTTATAGGACTCACTGTCCTTGAAAGCCTCACAGCTTGAATACAAAAAAATGGCTAACTACCAAGATACAAAGATTGTGGCTCACTGCCAAAATTATGAACTGATAGAATACACCTTTAGGGTGCAAGGTTTAGTTAGAATGAAGCTTAAAATATGAAGTACTATCTCACACAATAGTCATTCCAAAAATCTGTTCTGATCCTCAACTGATAAAGCATTTAGTCTCGGATCTTCAAATACCCCTTAATCCTCTTCACACTTTACTAAACCACAACTCCTCTCTTCCACACTCTCTCATTTCTCTCTTCAAAGAATCTTATATATATACAAGTATATATTACTCATCAATTAGGTCCACCTAATTAGATGAAAGAAAAATAATCAAAACATTCTTGTCAGCACCATATAGGATTTAAAATATTTTGTCCATGTAGTGCAATATACCAAATCGACCAACATCCATAAAGTATAACTAGTCTCCTTAGTGTATTACATACATTAGGTCAGCCAAGACTAGAAATTAATTCACAAAAACTCCAAACCAACATACAATACTCAAAGAAAACACCTTCTGAATATGAGATCACACCAATTTATCATTATGCTACCATCATAGAGACTACCATTAGAACCACAACATTAGAATGTTATCCTTAAGAAAATGCAGAGTCTCCAACATCGATATGCTAAGTAGAGAACAACAATAAAATGCAAAGATAAACTCTGTTAGAGATAACTCTTTGCTCAAAACCCAAAAATTCTCAAGATCCATGATATAGCTATCTAAATGAGACATGATAACATGGTTAAGAGATTATATCCATATATTTTGTTGTAGTGAATTTCAAACTCAAATACCAATGCACTTGTTCATCATAAAAGAACACTATCGGTAGAGAATATATTCTGGAAAAATAAGTAAACTTCCCATACAGTTGTCACCATGTTGACATCAATGTCGACATAGAAACAACCAACACAAACCATATACACTTCATGCTCATGTTGCAAGGCTCCATAATTGCAACACACATTCAACTATGCACATATCCTGTTGAACATATGATGTCATTGATGTCAAAGGTGCTTATTGATATGCCAAAGTAGTAATGCTAGTAGTCCGACTAAAATTAAATGTAATCATCCTGTCATATTTTAGATTTTTAAATGAAGAGATATTATTTTCATGATCATGTCATGTGAAAGTGTTTGAGGAAAACATGCTAGTGGGATATATTGTGAAGAAGAATATGTCTAGTATGCTTCAAATATCATGCTTGTATCTATTCCAGTGGTTGGAAGTAGTCTGGAAGTGTTTGCGGAAGTATTATGTGGATTTCTACTGATAAACTATATTATAGTAACATTATTCTTCCATGCATTCTACCATAGTTGAATGTTATGACCCACAGTTTGGACCTAAAGTAAAGTTACACATTTTGTATCAAATTTCAAAGTTTCAAAGGTTGAGCTTCAACAAGAAGAAAGTTATATGTAATAGAGTATTATTTGTGTTGATTGATTAATTGTGAATAATGTCAATGTGAATTTATGCTAGAGAAGGGAAGTGTGCACTAGCTAGAGCAAGCGTGTGAAGATGAAATAGTTCCATTTTAAGATCTCTAATAAAGCACATAACATCATCTATCATTAGCAACAACAAAATTGACTTAGGATCTACCCACTACATGTTTCATGTCAATTTGAATTAGGACCACCCTTAGCCACCTTGGTTAATTGTAGATGGTGTTAAGGGATTCTTGAATGATGTGAAATATTATTAATGTATTGAAATACATATACATGTATGTTTAGTATTCATTCAATGATTCATCATCACTAAATATGTGAGGATGTGTGAAGGTTATATTTGGATAATGTAATGAGAGTTGCATCTCAATAATTGTGTGCCATCGTTAGAAGATCATATACTATGTAGAAGAGTGTCTGAAGATAGATTAGTTCAAGTGTAAGCTATGTAATCAATATTGAAGATCCAAAAATAATATTTCTATAATTAGGTAGGACTAGTGTCTTACTTATTGAGTTGATGCTCAAATATTTGTATTGGGGATTGGTGTCTCTAAATAGGTTAGTGCCTACAAATAAAACTAGGAATTGGTGTTTACAGTAGGTTGGTTTCTACTTCATGATTGTGATTTATTCATTATTTATGTGAGGCTAGATTTGGACAATAGCTCCAAGAAGCTCTTCTCATTGTGTTTTTCTCCCATTCTAGGTTTCCATGTATATTTCTAGTGTTCATTGTGTGAATGTGTGCATTTATGTTTTCCTGATTAACACTGTCTATTTTGATGATTTAATATTCATCTTTGGAGAAGTGATTAATGGTAATTTATGTTGAATTAAAGAGTTTTAAATAGATTTAGATATACTAATTCACCCCCCTCTTAGTATATTGTGTGCTCTTCATATCCATGATGTCCTCTAGCTCCAAGAAGCACCTAACATTAGAAAATTACAATGAAATAACCTTTTGTCAGTACAAAATAAAAATAAATTGATAGATATATATCTACATTGAACCCATGAACCCTTGAATTGAGAAATTGAATATTTCATCGTGTTAAAAGGCATAGGACAACTGAAAGGGGTGGGTGAATCATTTGTCACCAAATTTGAACTCAAAAATTCAACACTTATCAATTCACAACCACACTGTTCTATTATTAAGTATGAATATGAAATGTAGATAACAAAAAGAAAGATCAACACAAGGAACACTAGATTTACATAGAAAACCCAATAAGGGAAAAACCATGGTGAGGATTAATTCACAATATAAAGAGATAGAAAAACCGAATACAAAGGCTCATTGCCAAGAGCTCACTACCCAAAATAGGAATCACTATCCAGATACAAAGGCTCACTGCCTACAAAAAGGACTCATTGTCCAATAGGGAGGTTCACTACCTATTGATACAAAAGGAAAAAAAAGATCCACCACAACAATTTACACACAACCACAACCTTGATTAGAAGATTACAAAAACCTTCAACTGACTACCTTCAGGAATCTAACACAATGAAGTACTACTGCCTCAACTCACTTTTACACAATTATGCTCTTCACTTGTGGCTTACTTCATTAGTTTGCATCATCCAATCCTTCACATATCGACTTGCATTTATACCATCTTCAACCTTAGAAACATTCTCCAAGGTTGACTACATACGCTTCAATTCATAAATTCAAATTAGGTCGGCAACTCAACATTCCCGCGGTGGAAAGCAATGAGAGTGGACCAATTAAACACTTAACAAAGACCAAAAGCAATTTCTTAGATCAACCACATTCTTCCTTAATTAAATCTAATTCTTCATATGAAGTGTAAACACTAGGTCAGCCAAACCTAATGAAAACACAAATGAGCATTGAAGTACATGCTTTCCAAGACAGAACATGAACACTGTAACATGCTTCATCATGCATGAGAACATATCTTAGATACTTCCAAATATATTTGCAGTAGGTGTAACAACCTTGTAAAACAAAACACCTTTCAAAAGTCTATCTAGACTATGCCACACAACAATTCTGAAACTCAACTTTTAGAGCACAAAACCTCTAGTGTCTCTGTCAAAACATAGAGAACACCATTAAAAGAAATATTCTAGATCCATAAGACCTGAAGAAAAATAGTGGAGGACTACGAAGCAAAAAAATTTCTCCCATTCCATAGATAACCAACTCTTCCAAAACAGTTCACACACCGATGAACACAAATTTCACCTATCATCAAACCAACAATAACAAATCAAGAGATATTATCATCAGATCACCATCAACAAACCTTCATATCTACACAAGCATAGGATCAACAGAGGAGAAATGTGAAGCACATTCTAGAGCACATTTTGAACACATACGTAACTCTGACTTCACTCTTTATTAATTTTCTCAAAAGCACTTGGTAACCCATCATTTTAGCACATATGAAACATCATAAGAATAGCTCCATGTACTCACAACATCTCAACATCTGAACTATACATGCACAATCTGCAACATAATGAATTGTGTTGAAATCAATGATAAAATTAATGACAACACCACCAAACATGCTCATACTCAAAACAATTTCCCCTTTTGTGATTGATGGAAACACATTATGTGAAAAGCCATCAAAGACCACATTCAACAATATTTTGGGAGAGCACCTTCATTTTCTTTTCTATTTTTTTTCACATGAATCTCTCTCTCCCTTTGAAATCAATGGAAAATATAACAATCTTTGATCACTCCCCCTTAGGAGTGCACCCATTCAACTCATACTGCAACAATGAAAACTTTCTACTCCCCCTATGGAATAGACCCATTCATCAGTCTAGATAAATGAAGAATCTATGAATCCACTAGACTGATGCACCTCCATGTGCATCTAGTTTAGAGGGCCAATGAAGCCCAACCTCTCCCTAAGATATTCAAAAGTATCATTTGGAAGAGCCTTAGTGAATAAATCTGCAATTTGTTCCTTTGTTGACACATACTCGAGCCTAACTTTTTTCTCCAACACCATCTCTTGCAGGAAATGATATCTGATAGATATATATTTTGTTCTTGAATGCATTACCAGATTCTTTGAAATGTTTATAGAACTTTTATTGTCACAAAAAATAGGAATAAACTCATCACATATCACTCAAATGCCTTTCAACTTAGATTGCTTCATCCAAAAAACTTGTGTGCGACAGGATGTTGCAACAATATATTCTGCTTCTACAGTGGATAAAGAAACCAAGTCACATTTCTTACTCAACCATGAAACTGATCTTTTAGTAAGAAAGAAAGAACCTCCACTGGTACTCTTCTGATCATCCACACAACTAGCCCAATTTGCATCGGTATAAGCACTCAAAGTGAAATCAACACCCTTAGGATACCATAAGCCATAATCCAGTGTACCTTTAAGATATCTAAATATCCTCTTTACAGCTATAACATGTGCCTCTTTAGGATCTGGGTATGTGCAGGATCATCATGGAAAAAATAGGCCCTTAAGTGGCAAAAAATTCAAAAAAATCAGTGTTAGGAAACTTGAAGTAAAAAATTGAATAAGTTATCTATATTATTTCAAAAATATATAAGAAAGAATTGAATCAGTAGAAAATTGAATGTAGTTTCTAAACTACTAGGTTTATTTAAAAATAAATAAAATCTATTTGGTGAAAATTTAAAATTTCAATGCAGTAGTACTTAAATTTCAGGGAAAAATAAGAAGTAGGTGTCTGCCTGACCACCCTAACCATAATAAATTCATAATATTTCTTTGTAATATTTTATATATAAGTAGAGGACTCATGTAAGGATGTGATGCATATTTTTTTGCAATTTTTTTCCAAGTAAATAATTAATTACGAATTTTTTATTACAACTTTTAAAAAATATAAAAACTCGTCTGTCTGACCACCTTAACTTGGTCAAAACTTCATGAAATTTAATTTTTATTTTTTTAATCCTATAGTATGTGAAGCATAGAATGTGACACATGTTTTAGATTCAAAAAATGTGATATTGTTTGAAAGTTATAGATGTTTTTCAATCAGCCTATTGATAAGGACTTTAGTCATAATTCTAATAGAAAATGAATAATAATTATTTCTTAAATTCAAATTAAAGCATAATTTATATTGGTGGAAAGCTGAGAATCTCCTCTAAAAACCCTTTTCGTTTCATCAATATTGGGTTAAAAAAAGTCGTCAGCCACATACCCTACAAATACCCATAATATTGCCACTTTTTGGCCCATCATGATCCTACACATACCCATCTAATTGAAATATGGCAACTAAACGTACTGCATGCATAATATCTAGTCTGGTAGAAGTAAGATACAACAACCCACCAATTATAGATGTATATTTTCTCTAATAAGCTTTAGCAGATTCATCATCTTTACTCAACTTACATCCAGTTACCATAGGAGTACTAATGGGTTTGGAGTCATCCATTCCAAACTTCTTCAACAACTCTTTCACATATTTCAGCTATGAAATGAATATCCCCTTATTAGTTTGATTTACTTGAAGACCAAGAAAGAAATTCAGCTCACTAATTATGGACATTTCAAATTCTTTTTGCATTTCCTCTACAAATATCTTACACATACTTTCATTTCCTCCAAAGATGATATCATCAACATATACTACCACTATCAATACTTTGTTACCTTGCATTTTGAAGTAAAGATTGTTGTCAACAAAGCCTTTGTTGAATCCTTGATGTGTTAGATATCTATCCAATCTTGTGTACCATGTTGTGGGAGCTTGATTCAGTCCATACAATGCCTTCTTTAACTTACAAACGATATCCAGTTTGTCTGATAACTCAAATCCTTGAGGTTCTTCCATGTATACTTCCTCCTCCAATTCACCATTCAAGAATGCTAACTTGACATCCATCTAATATTCTTTGAAGTCCTTGTGGGAAAAAAATGCCAAAAACATCCTAATAGCTTCCATTTCAGCCACAGGGGCAAATGCCTCTTCAAAATATATGCCTTCAATTTGTTAGTATCCTTTGCATACAATTCTTGCTTTGTTTCATATAACTTCACCATTTTCATTCAACTTATTCTTGAGCACCCATTTTGAACCAATTACATTCTTATTCACAGGGCTAGGAACCAATTCCCATGTCTGATTCTTCTCTATTTGCTGTAACTCTTCTTTCATAGCTCTAACCCAACTCTCATCTTTGCATGCATCACACATAGACTTAGGTTCTATTTTAGAAAGTAAACACAAATTTACCTCAGTTGCTACTTTACTTCTAGTCTTCACACCTTCAATCTTATCTCCAATTATCTATTCCTCCAAATGATTCTTCTATACATGTCCTTAGGAGTCTTAACAACAGGTTCTAGGGTTTCTTCTTCTTCAATCTATTCTTCTTCTTCTTCCTTCTTACTCTCTTCACATACTTCTCCACAACTATGATCATCAGGTTCAACTTCACTTATCTCAATAGGTTGGTGCATATCCTCATCAAATTTTACATTAGCACTCTCAACAATCTTCCTCAATCTTTTATTGAAGTATCTATTTGCTTTACTAGTAGTTGAGTACCCAAGAAAAATTCCTTCATCACATCTAGCATCAAACTTCCAAATATTTTCATCATCTCTTTAATGTAACATCTGCTTCTAAATACCTTAAAGTACATAAAAATAGGAGGCTTACCAGTCCATAACTCAAAAGGATTCTTTTTGTTGTTGCCTCTAATCTACAATATATTAAGAACATAAATAGTAGTGTGTATTTCCTCTCTCTAGTACACATTAGGTACATTTGATTCTTTCTTCATGGTTCTTGTAGCTACTTGTACCATCCATTTTTTTCTCTCAACCACTCCATTCTGCTAAGGGGTTCTCAGAGCAAAAAAAAGTTTTTTATTCCATGCTCTTCACAAAATGCATTAAATTCACTAGAAGTGAATTCTCCACCTCTATCAGATCTCAAACATTTGATTCTTTGGTTTACTTCATTTTCCAATCTTTCTTTGAACACTTTAAACCTATCCAAAGACTAAGTCTTTTCTCTAAGAAAAGTAACCCATGTCATTCGAGAATAATCATCAATAAGGAGCATGGAATACCCATCACCATTTAGGCTTCCTATTTTGGTCAGGCCACATAGGTCTGTATGGATTAATTCCAACATTCTGGTAGTAGATTTCTCTTTTCCCTTAAAAACTACATCTTGTTTGTTTCCCTAACTGACGACTTCTACAAATAGTATTAGTAGGCTTTGTGATTATAGGTAGACCTCGGAAAACATCTCTTGAGATGATCTTGACCAGATTATCAAAGTTTGCATGTCCCATTCTTTGGTGCCACAACCAACTTTCATTGACTTGAGATACAAGACATTGACCATCAACATCCTTAAGCTGATAGATGTTTCTATGAGTTCTCCTTCCTGCAACTACCATATCTTTGGATCCTTTTTCTGATTTTGCAGGTATTATTCTAAAACACAAGTTTAAAACCATTGCTACACATCTATTCAACACTCAAAAAATTATTCCTTAAACCCTTTACATAATATACATTATTAGTGTTGTGTATTCCATCATAAATAATTGTACCTAAGTTCCCAACAATCTTTGCTACTGAATCATCACCAAACATGACCAAACCACCATCATACTTTTCAAGTTTAGTAAACTTAATTTTATCTCTGGTCATGTGATTAGAGTATCCACTGTCAATCACCCAGTAGTCTTCATCGTGTCTAGCATGAAAGGCGGTGACCAAAGTACCTTCCATCTCATTCTTTTTATTCTTTGGAACATTCTTTCTTGCACATTTTCCAAGGTTTATAGACACAAATTTATTCTCCAAGGCTAAAAACAAGCATTCACTATCATCACCCTCATAATCAGATTCATCATCATAGATTTTGGCTTATTCTTTAACATAATATAGCTTCTTGTATTTCTTATCCTTTCTATCCTTATCTTTAGAATCTTAATTCTTCTTATGTACATCTCTATTCATACATCTTCAAGCATAATGACCAATATTACCACAATTGAATCATTTAAAGGGAAACATACCTTATACTTACTAGTACCTTTCTTCAACTTCCTAGTAAAATTCACTTCCAACTCATCAAAACCATCACTATCTAGATCATCCTCAGTCTTTGTTGCTTTAAATGTTGTTTTTGTCTTTTCCTCTTTCTTTCCAAACTTTCTCCTCTCAAATGCAATCAAGGTGCCAAATAGCTCTTCTTTAGTGTATTTCTTAGGATCATGCATTTCTTCAATAACTGAGATCTTATCACTAAACACACATGTAGGGGTATGAAATATACTGAGCCATTTTTTTTATTTTTTTTAATGCAATTACAAACAACATGCACCCATTAGGGTTAGCAATATCCAAACAATGCAGAATTCAACTCTAACCAAGAATGTACACCAGGATCCTGAAATGGGCAAGGTGTGAGCATATGGTCAGAGGATCTCATTGCTCAATAGTACTGAATAAATCTAACCAAGAATGTGCTAGATGATAGCGAGCATATGGTCAGAGTATCCCTACCAACTAACTATGCTGAAATTAAGTCTCAACACAAAGAATGTGCTTCCCAATCCCAAGATGAAATCGGAGCTACCATATGGCAGAGATTCTAAGGATTACAATGCAATACTCAAAAAGTAAATAGGTGACAAGCCAACCTCTTCCACTTATTCAGTGGGCATTACAAATCATGATAAAGAATGATTAAGAGAAATTCTAACAATACTACTGTTCAGCTTACAATGAGATGTAGAATGCCTGCAATATCAAGGATTAGAGCTCTTCAAATTGCTGCAATAGTAATATGTCCTCCACTAGGTCAATTATGAATTCCTAGCACCCACCCTTCACTAAAATGTAATTTTCTCAAGTTTGATATGACAGACCAACAACATGAATAACAGAACCAACAACATAGATCCCTATCAAAATGTTCATAACTCTCTCATTTCTCACCCAAATAATCTCAGATTTGTTGCAATGACTTTCTAAGAATGAGGTGACCAAGATGCAATCATGAAACTACACCTAAACCCTTGTAATTTTTTTAAACATTCTTTCCAATGCACTGAAAAGGGGTGGCCAAGCTAGAAGGGGTGATTTGCTTCTTAAAAATGAAGTTCATCAATATAATATCTGCAAATGATCTCAAAGGGATGCCCTGGCATGGAAAATAGATTTGTGCAATACCCAGAATGAAGATATTTTTATTTTCAAAGTTATGAATGAAAAACTACAAACTGCTATGATATCAACAACTCCAGAAAATGATATGAAATGCAAATAACTGATCTCCAAATGATAGAACAACACTACAAAGAAAACCTCACTACAAAATCCACTCAACACAAGCAAACTTCTCCACTAGGTGCTATCTCTCAAGCACGAAGTCGAGCCAAAGCTAGGAGGCATTCATTCCTCGAAGTAACTAGTCCAACACCATTCTAACATCATAACATTACTCAAGATATGAAATACCAAAATGAAGACCCAAAGCTCCCTTTTATAATTTTGAGAGGACCCTCCAGAAGCTTCTAAGAAAGAAACCCTAATTTTCAAATTTTGAATTCAACCTTTTCCCTCCAAGAGAAGGTGTCCCACTTTTCCAAGAAAATTTAACTTTAATTTAAAAATAATCTCCTCAACAAGATACGTGTCCCTTTTTCAAGCATTATTTAAGACCTTAGAAAATATTAACTTATCTCCATGAGTTGTCACCCCTCAAAGTCCCCCTTTTTAAAACAACTTAAAGTTGTTTCACTAGGCCAAGGGGCAAACTATCAAAATATAACATTAAAATATAACATTTTTAAATCAACTTGACTTATCTCTTCAAAAATGCTTCCCAAGGCCAAGATTGATCAAACCAACTGAACTGACAGAAGATGAGAGCCAACTGTGCCGAAACCAATAGGACCACTGCCAGAAATAGAATTTACTAAAAATAGTAAATTCCCGAAGGTGCCCGGAATGCCAAGAAAATCACACCATGGCGAAGCTCTCTAAAAACCTAGAAAGGATCCGCAAATCAATCACCACTTCACGAGCAACAACAACCTCCAAACATGAAACCCTAATTTCACCTTCCGAGTAGCCTACGAGTCTCTAGAATAGGCCAATGGTCAACTGAAAAGATCATGCTCGAGAAGGGGACATTACAGGTTATTAGGATCTTCTCAATTATATCTTCACCAATTAGATTTCCCCCTTGATTCTTAACATCATTTGCTGCAAGTTCAACCCTCTGGAAATAGCTTGCAAAATATTCACCTTCTTCCATTTTCAAATTCTCATATATGTGCTTTGCTGTTAGCTTCTTTGACAATTTCACTCTATCATTTTCTTCATAAAGATCTTCCAACTTTTTCCAAACTTGATAAGTAGTGCCTAAAGAAAGAACCTTAGTTCGCTTAGTTTTAGATAAAGCACTGAAAAGAAGAATACCTCACCTTTTCATTCTCCTCATAAGCAGAAACCTCATTTGTAGTAGTAAGACCACCTGTCAGAGCAACATACTTCATTTCAATAGCCTTCTAGGTCTTGTAACCAAGAGAGAATATATTGTCTCATCCGCACTTTCTAGTCACTGTAATCGGATCAATCAAACATAGGGATCACTGACTTATGCACCATCAGATCTTCCTTAAGTGATTAAGCTCTACACCAAGGAACCAAAAGCTCTAATACCAATTGTTAAAAGGAACAAGACAATTGAGAGGGGGGGAGTGAATCAGTTGTCACCAAATTTAAACTTAAAACCTTAACACTTATCAATTTCACAACCACACTATTATGTTATTAAGTATGAACATGAAATGCAGATAATAGAAAGCAAGATCAACATAATGAACACCATATTTTATGTGGAAAACCCAATAAGGGAAAATCACAGTGAGGATTAACTCGCAATATAAAGAGATAACAAAACCAAATACAAAGGCTCACTACCCATAATAGGACTCATTTTCTAGATACAAAGGGTCACGACTTACAAAAATGACTCACTGTCCAATAGGGAGGCTCACTGCCTACTGATACAAAAGAAAAAAAAGATCCACCATAGCAATTTACACACAGCTATAGCCTTGATCATAAGATTGTAGAAACCTTCAGCTCACTGCCTTTAGGAATCTAACACAATGAAGTACTACTTCCTCAAATCACTTTCACACAATTATGCTCTTCACTTGTGGCTTACTTCATTACTTTGCATCATCCAATCCTTCATATCTCAACCTGCATTTATACCATCTTCAACTTTAGAAACATTCTCCAAGGTCAGCCACATGCACTTCATTCATAAATTCAAATGAGGTCGGCAACTCAACATTCCCACGATGGAAAGGAATGAGCATGGACCAATTAAACACTTAACCAAGACCAAAATTAATGTCTTAGATCAACCACATGTACTTTCTTAATTAAATTTAATTCTTCATATGAAGTGTAAACACCAGGCTAACCAAACCTAATGAAAACAAAAATGAATAGTAAATGCTTTCTAGGATAACACACAAACAACATAACATGCTTCATCATTCATGAGAACACATCTTAGATACTTCTACATACATTTGCAGTAGGTGTAATGACCTTGAATACAAAACACCTTTCAATAGCCCATCCAAACTATGCAAACTCACACAACAATTCTGAAACTCAACTTCTAGAGCACCAAACCTTGAATGTCTCTGCCATAACGTAGAGAACACCATTATAAGAAATATTCTAGATCCATAAGAAGTGAAACAAAATAGCATAGGACTACAGAGTAGAAACATTTCTTGCAGTTCACAGATAACCAAATTTTTCAAAATAGTTCACACATCAGTGAACACAAATTTCACCTGTCATCAAACTAACAACAAAAAATCAGGAGATATCATCATCAGATGACCATCAACAAACCATCAGATCTGCACAAGCATAGGATCAACATAGGAGAAATGTGGAGCAGATTCTGAAGCATATTCTGAATATATAAATAACTTTGACTTCACTCTTTGTTAATTTTCTCAAATTCACTTGGTAACCCATCATTTCAGCACATCTACAACATCATAAGGA
Organism: Sequoia sempervirens; assembly: GCA_007258455.2. NCBI lineage: Eukaryota > Viridiplantae > Streptophyta > Pinopsida > Cupressales > Cupressaceae > Sequoia > Sequoia sempervirens. The sequence goes on from VDFB02271358.1 coordinate 957,762,093, forward strand.
TAGCTCCATGTACTCACAACATCTTAAAAACATCTCAACTATACATACACAATCTGCAACATACTGAACTATGTTGACATCATTGCCAACATTAATGACAACACCACCAAACATGATCATACAAGTGCAACACATCGGTTTTTCCTTGATGACCCTTCCTTGATGGAAATGATACTAATTATAATAATATTGTCAACTATAATAGAAATCCCACTTATTCATATATTTCTATTTCTATCCCTCTCCCTATTTCTTCATCTTTATTTTTCTATCTCTACTTCTCTCTGTTTGTTTGTCTCTTTATATCTATCTATCTCTCTCCCTCTCCCTCTCCCCATCTCTATATCTCCTTATAACTCTATCTCTTTATCACTCTATATATCACCATCTATATCTCTCTCCATCTCTCCCTCTACATCTTCCTTTATATCTCTTTATTTCTTCCTCTCTATCTCCCTATCTCCCTCTCTCCCTATATCTATTTCTCTCCCTCTTCCTCTCTCACTTTATCTTGATCTCTACCTCTATGTTTCTCTCCCCCCCTCTATCTCTAAACATGTCTTCCTCTCTCTCTATACATGCATCTCTCTTCCTCTCTCCCTCTCACTCTTCCTAGACCCCCCTCTCTCTCTATATATTTTTTCCTCTCTATTTCTCTCCATATTTGTTCTTCCTCTCTCACTCTCTCTATCTTGTTATCTCTCCATGTCTCTCTACCCCTATATCTCTCCCTCTCTCTCTACTTCTCTCTTTATATCACTTCCTATATCTTTATCTTTCTATCTTTGTCACTCTCTCTCTCTATCTGTATATTTATCTCTTCCTATTTGTGTCTACCCCTCTCTCATCTCTTTCTCTCTTTCTCTCTCCCTCTCCTTCTCCTTTTCCATCTCTATCTCTATTCTCCTCTCTATGTCTATCTCCTTAACCCCCCATCTCTCTCTAGCTTTCCCCCCTCCATCTCTCACTCTTTCTATCCCTATTTTTCCCTCTTTCTCTATTGCAAACATAACATGAGCCTATTGGTAATGGAGCTTGATTATCTTCCTAATTAAGAGGTTTTGTTTCAATCGTGTTTGGATCCATGTAAGTGGATGCATAGTTGATTTAAAGCTATCACTTCTCCATTGGGACCTTTGTTGCACAAACACCATCATTTTCTAAATGAACTACAAATTGACCTCATGTATTGCACAAATTTATGTAAAAAATATACCAAAATTTTCCCCAATTGACCTTCCACACCTTTTCAACATACCCATTGCACACCAAGGTGCAATTGCTAGTATTATTATAATAGAGTAGAAGGTGGTTCAATATAGAACAATTTCATACAAATAATAGGTTAACCTTCATAATATTTGGGGATACATCATTGCTTAATCATTGAGCTGACAACACGACTCTCATGGTCAACAATTTATTCACAGCCATTCATTGAGTAATCATTATTCCGTCTAGAATTCCTAATTGAAACGAGAAAATGAGAACCTATGACAACAAGTCAAAAGACAACTTATCAAAAGAAATCCCATTCCACAAACCACATATAATTGTCTTCAACAGAAGACTTTGACTGTCACTTTCACTTACGATTCTTCTATTCACAAGTCTTGCTCTGGATCGTAGTCAAAAGTCTCAAAATAGAACCTAGTCACCTCAACTATTGAAATACTGATGCAAATTTCTTTACAAGTGTATGGAGGAAAGAGGGCCAAATAGGTAGTGGGGATGGATAAATTACCTGTCGACTTAGTTATCAAACATTTTAGAAAAATAAAGTGGACTTCTTGTCCTTCCATATACTAAAAACAATTTCCACCTTGAAAGCATGACAAATTTGGTATATTTGGAGGGAATTCTAGGTCAATCTCCTAGTAAAACCATATGCAATGAGAATGGATTAGTCTAAAAGGGTTTAAAAAAATCATGAGTCCATGTCCATGTAGCTTGAGCTTTGGGACAAACTAGAAAAGATGCTTGAGGATTTCTTGATGAACACAAAATTGGCATTAAGGATCCTTGATTCTAATATGAGATAATCTAGAACCAATTGAAAGCTCTTCGAAAAGAATACACTAGAAAAAATGAGCAAGATTCAACTCTAGAATAGCCAACCAAAAAATTAAAACCTACGCTACTAAGTGCTTAAAGAGGATTGAAACGATAATTTCTAGTTTAAAATAGGCATGTCATAGAAAAATGTGAAGATAGCCAAGAGTAGCCCTAGTGAGGCTTGAGTTATGAAATAGTGTGTAAGGATACCATTTTGAAACTTTCCATTAGGGCTTGAAATAATGAATCCTAGTGTTGTGAATTATATATGGAGGCGCACATTTAATAACAAATTGGAATGTTTCAAGGTCCTAGTCAAACAATTGAAATTTATTTTTTGATTTAGGCCAAGTAAGAAATTCCTAGTCCTACTAGAAAACACATTTGAAAGGGTCTTGATTCTCTTCTTGAAAAATTCAAAGGATGGACCCATAGAGTCCTAGCTAGAGGATGGTCTCAAGACAAGAGATAATTGGAGATTTATTCAAGTCTGATATTTAAAATTTCTAAGTTATTTTGTTATTTGGACTAATTTCTTAATTAAAAGAGGCGGCTTATCTCTTAACAAAAATTAGGGAATTTTGTTTTTTTAATTATAAATATTTTTAATATTTTAAGAGTTTAATATTATTTAAAATATAAACTAAGAGTATAAATCAAAGAGTTTATAATAAAAAGTAGTTTGTTGGTTGGTATATATGATCTATTAAGGTATATGTAGGAAAGTGATAAAAGTAATTACTTCATGCCAATCTATTGCTTGCACATAGTCACACCAAGAGAAAGGAGAGGTCAATCATCTTAAAGAGGAACCACTCATGGTTAGGGTTTTGTAGAGAAAGGATCAAGGGCCTCCCATCCATATTGAGTATCTTAAAGAGTGGAACCAAGTCACCATAACTAGAAGGTCAAGGTAAAAGAAAAACCTTGATGCTAGCTTACACAAGATTATCAATTATTTGCACAAGGATTAAAACCCCTTTATTGAGAAGGAGATGATAAGAAATGACTTTGATTGTGTGTTTCCACTCTAGACCAACCTAGAAGTAAGTAGGAGGAAATATTCCTTGTGTAGGACCATTTGATCAAATGGTGCTCATGGTATAGGGAAGACTCTCCTAAGGTCCTAGAGATGCTAGAACTATATTCCCACTTTTTTCACCTATATCTAGATCTAAATGTATGAACAAAATAGCCTCAATAGTAAAGATATCTTAATTTCTAGACTTCTAGAGTGGAAAAATAATTGAAAGTACAAAAACTAAAAATTTAGCTTGACATATGATGGCCAAAGAGAAGAATTCCCAAATAGACTAGCTCTCTATGAAATGAACTCTCATAATAATGATGAGAAAAAGGCTTTAAATGCATTTCCAAGCATCTTGGGTCCAAGGGAAATTTTGACGAGCACACGATTATCCTGAGAGGGGGGGGAGGTAAATCAATATAATACAAATTTTACCAATTTAAACCTTTATCAATCTGAATAACATTATTTACTCAACAAAAATAATTATGCACATGAGAAGAGCACAATAACACATGACATTTATGTGGAAACCCTTACGGGAGAAAACCATAGAACAATATTGCTTATATATAAAATCTTCTTACAAATTTGTAGGCACCAACCTAATAGAGATACCAACTCCCTCAATTCATAGGAACCAATCTACTGGAGGCACCAACTCTCTCAACTAAACACCAACTCCCAAAACTAAATTCGTAGGCACCAACCTAGTAGAGATACACCAATATCTCCTTTAGTAAGCACCAACTTCCAAAGAAAAGTACCACCTTCTATGTTACTCCTTCAATAGATTATGGATATTACAATCTTCTTCATTTTTTCACTCCATGATTACTATTATAGTAATCATGCATTTATTAGTCTAATTTATTCTCATGCATTTAAGCTAAACTTAGGAGTTCTTTATTTAGTTAACTAAGTGTTTTTCTATGTTAACTGAAGTGAGCTATTATTAGATCATTTTGTCTCACCACATGTGATTTTGACACTTGTCATGATCTAATCCCTTTACCATTTAGGGTTGCTCATATATAGCAGTCAACCCTCATTGTATTATTAATCTGAATATTTACTCTCGAACTATCAACCTTTGAGCACTTTTGTTTTCCTTGATGATTATTGAAGTTCTTCTATAGCTTATTCTTGTTGAGGACTATTGCACATTTTGTTTGCAAATATCTTGTGTGGAAGGTGTCTTTGTTCATTTTTTGATCTTGTGGCTCATGGTCTTGTGGATTTTCAAAATTCTAACATGGTATTAGAGCATCAATTCAGTGAACCCCTTCTCAATTTTTGAGGTTTTTTTCTTCAATAAGGCTCACAGGCTTTAGATTTGGAATCCCTTTTTCTTTTTTTTTTGTAAATTTTGGTGCATTTTTGCATGAAAAGGACCTCAGCATTGGATTTAGAGCTGTCGAGAAAGTTATATTTTCCTTTTGTTTGGCCCAATTTGGACTCTTGAGGTCAGATATGTGTTGGTAGTTACAGTTTCAGAGCACTTTGAGCTGAAAAGGACCTCACAGTTACATTTAGGAGGCCGATTCCACAACTTTCAACTAAAAATTTGTCTAATTTTTCCATAGGAGTCTCGGGTATGTGCATGATCATGATGGGCCAAAAAGTGCAATATGATGGGAATGTGTAGGGTATGTCGCTGACGACTTTTTTTTAACCCAAAATCAATGAAATGAAATGGGTTTTTAAAGATCTTAGCTTTCCACCAATATAAATTATGCTTTACTTTGAATATAATAAGTAATTATTATTCATTTTCTATTTGAATTACAACTAAAGTCCTGATTAATAGGTTGATTGAAAAGAATCTATAGCTTTCAAATAGTATCACATTTTTTTAATCCGAAACATGTATCACATTCTATGCTTCACATACTCTAGGATTAAAAAAAGAAAAAATGAATTTCATTAAGTTTTGACCAAGTTAAGGTGGTTAGACACACAAGTTTTTATATTTTTTAAAAGTTGTAATAAAAAACTCATAATTAATTATTTACTTGGAAAAAAATTACAAAAAAATATGCATCACATCGAGACATGAGTCCTCTACTTATAAATAAAATCTTATAAAAAAATATGATAGACACCTACTTCTTATTTTTTCCCTAAAATTTAAGTACATTGAAATTTCAAATTTTCACCAAATAGATTTCTTTTTAAAAAAATAAATATAGTAGTTTAGAAACTACATTAAATTTGATACAAATTTTATTCTTACATATTTTTGAAATAATGCAGATAACTTATTCAAATTTTTACGTCAAAGTTGTCTAACTTTGATTTTTCTGAATTTTTTGCCACTTAAGGGCCTACTTTTTCCATGATGATCTTGCACATACCCTCTCAGGGGATTTTTTTTTTACTAAGGGCCATGGTACAATCTATCATACAATTTTAAAAAAAAAGAAAAAATAAAAATAAAAGGTGCTTTGTTTATAAAGCACAATGGTTATTATAAGTGTTGGGCGCTTTCATGTGCCACACTTTTTTAAATTGTTTTTTAATTAATTTTTTGTCAGAAGCCATACAATAGACTTTTCCAGGGGGTCAAAAATTTCTTGGAATCAAATAAATTTTTGGCAAGCTTTTTTTTCTTCTTCTGTAAAACAATTTTTTTCCTAGCGAATCTTCAACTTTTAGGTGGCATCTTTTTTATCTAGGGCTGATTATTATTTTCGGCACAACAAGGAATATTCAGCGGAATATTCCACTGATGTCAACATGATGTTAGTGGTACAAACTCCCGATGGCCCCTTCAAGACCCCTTTGTGCCCTAAAGGGTATCTTTTTTTCTTTTGGCCATAACTTTGGTGTATGAAGTTAGTTTTTGGAAAACAAGATATCATTGGAAAGTTGGTTCCACCAAATTTCCAATGGTGTGAGTATCATCACCATTTTTTGCTACTAGTACATTCTATAGATTTTTGAAGTCAGAGGTGTTGGTTTTAGTCCTGAGCTCATAACTTTTTACTGATTTCTCCATTTTTCATGATTCTAGCAGTGTTGGAACCATCTTTCAGAGCTCTTCACTTCCATCCATACATTTTTTCCAAATTTCTCTCTAGGTATATTTTGTTAAGTTTTTTTGTGTTTTCACATTCTAGTAAATTACTTGGACATCTTAGCTCTTGGGAACTTTTTGTTTGCATGGGATGGCTTATTTTTAGATGTTCTAAATGTATTTATAGTATTCTATCCTATTTGGGCATTGTAGAAATCTTTTTCATGCACATTCTCTTTTTTAGATGCACTAAGATAAAGTGCCATTTTGGTGTATAATTTTTGTGGATTTGCACATCCAATTGTGCCTTTTGTAATCACACTATTATATAAAGTGCCTTGGGGGGGTTGATTTTGGCCTTTGTTTTTCCATCACACCTTTGTCAAGTTAGTGTCCCTTCCATGACAATAGTGAATCCTAGTTATTCTTGCCTGATACGTATGTGCCTTAGTTTGCACACCCTTCTATTTGTAGGTTGTTTCTCCTACATGCACTTCTTGGACTCACACAGTTTCAATGTACCTAACTTGGATCTCCCTTTTCAGCATTATGGGGGGGTTTCTATTGTTGGTGGTAGTGCTTGTTTTGTTTCACAGTTTGGAGTAGTCTATGTATCTAGTTCTTGTTCCTATGTACTTTCAGATGTAGTGTACATTAGTGATTGGTTACATGCATTTCATTATGTTGGAACATTTACCATATGGACATTCTTACATTCCTATTTTTTGAGGTGATCTTCCATTTTCATTTGATGAAATACTACTAGTGTGTGTATGAAATATGCCTGTTATAAAGGATTCAAAACACAAATCAATAAAACATTGGATCAAAGAAACTAAAAGAAAAAAAACAAATAAACAAACTGTTAATGGCAGCTTCTCCAAAGTCATCTTATTGCTCTCAGATTTGATATGCTAAGCTCAACAAAATGGACTACTAGAGAATGAGATTTAAACTAAAGTGCATTCTATGCTAAAATGCAAGATTATGCTATGCTATGATAAGATTATTGCTAAGATATGAATATTGCTGAAATGCTAAAAATGCAAGTGCGTAAACAAAATTACGTATATCTTTGTGTGTCCCCAATGCCTAGATTCACACTTGTATTTATAGAGTTTTTCGAGAATTTTGATTGGCTGAGTTGGTCAACGGCTATGATAATTCCTGATAGATTGAACGGTCAAAGATGGATGAAACTAGAGAGAAAATAAGAAGAAATCGAATAAAGCAAGATTTTTCCATTTTCATGGAAGAGATAAGATGAGATGATTAAAAATCATCTTTTTTTAGAAGATAATGGAAAGATACTGAGAAGATAAATAATACATTATCTAATTCATTTATTTATTTATGGGTGCATGTTGATTTTTCCTAATTAAATAAATATTTAATTAAGATTTTGAGGAAATCAGAAGATTTCATAATTAAATGAAATATCTAATTATGATTTGAAGAAAGTAAAATGAAATTAATTAAATAAAATATTTAATTAATTAGAAGAGAGTTTTAAAATAGAAGAAAATAAATATTTAAATTTAATTAAAAAGATTAAACTAAATTAAAAAAGATGATAATTAATTTAAATAAATAAAATGTATTTATTTAATTAATCAAGTGGATATGTGAAATAATCAAATAAAATAAATTTATTTGATTATAGTAGGAAAATGAATGAACAATATAATTGATTAAATTTAATTACATTGTAGAAGACTTTAGAAAAATTAATTGAATTTAAATAAATATTTAATTAAATGTTAGGAATGAATAGACATGACCAATTTTATGCATATACATTTTTCCCCTCTTTGAAGTGATGTGTGAAACGTATTGCTTCAAAGAAAATAATTTTTTTTCCCTTGATATGTTTTTGATGTTGATGTTGATGATGCCCACTCAAGAGGTAAATAACGGATGATGAGAAACAAAACTTGATTAGATGATGACAGTCTGCTGGTGATTCAGTGATTTTGCTCCCGATAATTGGTGTAAAGATGCCCTTAGTGAAAAATAAAATAAATGTCATAAAAAACCCACCTTAATTGACCCATATAAGGTAAAAGGGGTAAAAGTAAAAGTCATTTGCACCCTTTTACTAAAGTGAATTTCGTGCTTTGATAGTGACGTAGCGAGATGTCGATTCCATATCACACATAGATTTGAGTGGGCCCGTCGATTTCAAAGACCAACTGTGTATGGACCACCGGTGAGTCAATTGAACCCTTTGTGATTCAAATTTTTGTGAATTTGAGCGATTTTTTATAAGTTTTTTACATAGATTTAGGATAAAAATAACATTTTAGCGCATCTGCAGGTCTATTTTAGCGCTTCCAAAAGTTTTTTTTAGCGCATATAGGGTACAAAATCACACATTTAGGATTGGTTGCAATAGGGGTGTATTAGCACATATAGGATATGAAGTAGCACTTCCGCAAGGTAGATTAGCGCATCCAGGATTGTAGCATTTTTAGATGATGAAATAGGGAATATGAGTGGTATCTTAGCGCATATAGGGTTTTAGCACTTATAGGAGAAACTTTAGCACTTTTAGGGTATAAAAGTAGGCATAATTAGTTTTAGCACTTTTGAGGTAAACTGTAGCGCTTTTGAGTTTTAGCGCATCGGAGGCGCAAATTAGCGCATCTAGGAAAAATGTTGGAAGAATGCAATTGTGATGAAAATGATGGTGTATACATTGCTTCCTTGGTCAATCTATAGATAAATTATTTTTCCATCATGTTGATATTGGTAGAAATGATAGAAAATATGATGATTAACTGATAACTTTGCTTCCCTGAATAGAAAACAAAGAGTAAGATTTGATTGATGTGATTGACTGATTGTGTGATAGCTTTGCTTCACATGAATGAAAGAAAATGAGTAAATGTCTAAAAAATTTGTTTTCTATGATAGAAACCAAATAGTAAATGATGGTTTTTAAATGTATTTGTATTCATGGTTGAAGTACAAAATGATTGGATTGTTGATAAACTTGATTTCCTAAATAGAAAAACAAATAGAATAATGATGATAGAGTAGATTTTTTTTGTTATTAAGATAGATAGATGTAGCATTGATTGCATGGCATGATTGATTGTAAGATACGGGTCACTGATATGGGTCACTGATATGATGTGTTGATATGATTCTCTGATCAGTGTGATATGGTTCATTGATATAGTTCACATGATAAATAGAGCACTTGATATGAGTCATTGGTATGAGTCTAATTAATTGTCCTTGTGATGACCAAAAATAGAAGGTTTTTGACAACCTCTAGATTAGAGAGTGGTTCCCGATATGTTGGGATCAGATAGGAGAGTTGACTCTTATAGAGGTACAATGGATGGGTTCCTATGGACTAGGACCTTTGTTGACTATCCCGAGAGGGATTCAAGTCAATAGAGGAGTGTTGACTGCATTGGCAGAGAGGTGACATTTTGATCATAACACCTTTCATTTGCTGACGGGTGAGATGACCGTGACACCTGAGGATGTGTATAGGATTCTAGGGATTCCTGTGGTAAGTGTCCTTGTGGTTAAACCACAAGGAGATAGGAGGGATGGATGCATTGAGAAGGATCTATGGTGACATGTCTATATCAAGATAATCGGTGTTGTGGGTGGATTTCAGTAGATATCTAGCCTTATTTGTTGTGTTGTTGCATTCATTGGAGGCTTCCTTTGACCGGACCATCAGTTGAAGGGATTCTCAATTGGCTGGGGTAGGATACTGGAGTGGATGGTGACATAGCCGTGGAGCTATGCTTGGGGGAGCTACATTTTGTCCCACTTATATCATGATCCACATCAGGTTGTATACAAGGGTCGATGAGTTTGGCCAGTGGTGTGACGTTGCTCCAAATCTGGGCATGGGAGCATATTGCAGTGATGAGGCCAGAGTGTGCCAGGGCTAGGCCACCAGGGAGGCCATATGTGTATGCATATTTAGGAGCACTTGTCCAGCCCAAGCTGGGCAAGTTGGAGTACTGGCGGCGTGTGCTGGATGATGTGGATGTAGTTACATGGAGGCTGTATGTAGATTGCGAGCCCTAGGACACAAAATCATTTGGAGATGCCATATGTCTACATACCCCGATATCTGATAGGATGAATTCCATATATTATTGAGAGATTTTTGGCCTTACGAGTATAGAGATAGTACAGATTCACTCAGGGGATGCTACTGGGCGTTGCTCAGTGACATAAGGATGATCCCAGATGGGGCCGATGCATCACATACCAGTTGGCCTATACAACGTACATGGGCTTGCAAGCTGAGGTATGGGCATATAGGCTAGAGGTGATAGATGCAGGGATGTCAGATGAGTACTTAGAGTACTTTCATACACATCGATTCCCACGGTTTACATGTCCTGATGAGCTAGGGCCCATCGCAGTAGTACACCAGCCCAGGGTGGAGAGATAGGAGGGTGTGGCCGGTGGAGAGTAGGTGGAGGAGGGTGGAGAGGAGGAGGACGGTGGCAGGGATGATAGCTTAGATGATGGGGGTGATGGGGGAGATGATGGAGGGGAGGAGGTGAGGGCAGTGAGGCAAAGGATTGACAGCCTAGCCAATGTGTAGATTGTACGGAGGCCCAAATCTAGTGGTAGACCATAGACTGTTATCAGGGTTCCCTCCTCATCATAGTAGGCACAAATAGACATGTTGCAGGCCTAGGTACAGGTTGTGTAGGGTTAGCTAGGTCAAGTACAGAGTGTGATAGCACAATTGTAGGAACAACTTGCTTAGTCACAGGCTCAGGCTTAGGTTCCAGCACCGACACAAGTATCTCAGCTGATCTTAGAGAGGGATGTATTGAGACGGAGGGCACTGGAGGCCAAGGCCATCACTCAGAGGCTCATAGCCACTATAGAGAGTGCATCTTTATGAGAGGCTATTGCAAAGGGTATGGAGATGGCGAGGGAGGCAGAGTACTACCATGTTAGATATGAGGAGTTGTGTCCTCCTGAGCGCAGGGAGCCATACCCATGGTCATGCAATAGGACCAGGAGTAGGTCACAGACAACTACACAAACTATGGGGGTTATCGAGCCTCAGTAGGATCTAGATGCAGGTACCAATGGCAAACCACCTTCTTCTGGACCAGCTCCATCAGGGGCATCAACCAACTAGTTTGCAGATGTATTTCACACATGTATATCATTTTTTGGAGCATGTATTTTGATTTTTATCATATCCCATGTATCTCTCTTTGGAATTTTTAGTTTCATTGGACATTGGAAATTTGTATTATTTATGATGAGTGATGATATGTAGCTGTGATGATTTTTGATGATGTGATGTGCATTTACGAGATGATGATGTGATATGCATTTATTTCTATATGTTATGGATTTTGGCATGCATTTTAATGATTTGATATGATGTGTTTATGATGATGATGAAAAAAATGATAAATGATGCGTACTAATAATGTCATGTAGGTGGATGGCTTATGATATGATTATGAAAATATACCATGGGATATTTGAAATGTTTTATGAAAGATGTTGTTTTGGAAAATGATATGAATATGCATGTATGGAATATTAGTTTTTGGATTTTCAAATGTAAAATGATAATATGATGGAAAATGAATGTTTTTGGTTATGATATGCATCATGAATTTGTAATATGATTTGATATGAAAAAAGGATAGGATAATTATAGATATGATATGAATGTAATGTGACAAATGATATGAAATTAAATGATGAATAATAATGTGATGTATGATAAATGATACGTGATGAAATGTAATGTATTGTAACAATGAGTGATAAGTGAAATAAATGATAATTAGATGATGAAATGATAAAGAATTTGAATGATATGAAATGATAATGAAATAATAATGATAATATGAAAATGAAAGTGATATGATAGTAAATAATAATGATAATGATAATAATAATAAAATGATAATGAAATGAAATGATAAGAATGATAATGAAATGATATGATAATGATAATGAACATGAGATGATAATGAAATAAATGATGATGAAATGATAAAGGATTTGAATGATATGAAATGATAATGATAATGAAATACCAATATGAAAGTGATATGAAAAATAATAATGAGATGATAAATGGAATGATAAGAAATAAATAAAAATGAAGTGATAAATGAAATGATGAGAAATAAATAAAAATGAACTGATAAATGAAATGATGAAAAATAAATTAAAATTAAGTGGTAAATGAAATGATGAGTAATGAATAAAAATGAAGTAAAGTGATAAATGGAATGAAAAAATGAAAATGAAATGAATATGAAAATGATAAAATGTTAATGATATGAATATGAAAGGTGATGATGAAACCAATGTTCGAATGTCCTCCACAAATTGTCCAAACAGACATGGCAGTCGTTGATGTTCTTGCTAGCCTTTCAAAAACTCTTGTGCAAATCCAGTATGCAGATATGTACAATGAGCGAGATGAAATGCAACTAAATGAAATCAACCATTTGTTGAGATTTTTGTTATATTTCGTGAACCATCATAGAGCATTTTAAAATGTTGAAAGTATGTACAAGCATCAAAGGGTAAATTAGCACCAATGATGACCTGTGTACAACTTTCATTATTTTTGATATAGCAAGTAAACACAAGCATTGAGGTATAATTGAACCAAGATGACCTGAGCATTCCTTGCATAAACAGATAAAGATTAACCACCTTCTGATGCAAATGTGGAACTGTCATCAATGATATTACTTTGGAAATCATGTCTCGTGATATATTTGCACCAGATTGCTAGTCAATCTCAAGACAACATACAAAGAAAAATCATTCTCTTTCATTGCCACTCTAGTTCAGTATATCATTGAGAGGGCTCCAGAGAAATGATATCGAAAATAAAACAACCATTGTTCCAAATGAAATATTGTTATTCCAAACATTATTCACATTATAGATCATCCAGATATGAGTCATGATATGGTACGCAGCTGAAAATTGTTGTGATATGTATCAGTGATTGGATAGGTGTGCATAAGGTTTGATTGTTTGTTCAAAAGATTGGATTTTGATACTATTGTCTAGTTGTTTTGGTAAAAATCAAAAGTTGATTGCCCCTAGTATGTCAACATTTTCCCCTAGTATTGACACAACTTGCCAAAATGAATATGTACAATAATCAAGCCATGGTAATATAAGGAAAGTAAAGGTGCGGAAACAACTCTCCTAATGTCAAAACCTCAGGGAAGAATGCAAAGATACCTTTTAAATTTTATAATTACAGTCTAATCAAGATGCACTTTGAAATAAATAGCAGAAAAAAATTATTTGAAAAACACATATGAACACCAGATATATGTGGGAAAACCCTTACAGGAGAAAAACCCACCACACCAAGAGAAGTCACTTTGTATTATAGTAACAAAAATTACATATAGAGTTTTGACTTATCTTTCTGATGTCAGATTACAATAGCTTTCACAATGATCAAACTTGTACAGGAACCTTCAAGTTACAATATTTATAGAATAGAAATCACTCTGATACAATCACACAGCAATCCATAAATCCTTCGAATCATCTAACTAGAAAACCCAACACAATCTGTGATCATAGAGTATAACCATGTCTCCCCTCTTTGTCAAGATTCCTCTCAGTAATGGCTGCAATAGTCCAACTGCTAGCGGTTCCCATTCGGCTCCTCTGATTGGTCCATGAGATGCCACATAGGAAATTCTTCACTTGGTCAAAAAGCTTCAAGCTATGTTGGCATATTGGTGAGACACTGACCGTGTCTCCCCGATGCCAACATAGTCAACATTCGATATCGCCAAGAGTTTTTTCCATCGGAAAGAGGTTATATCGCTATTCCCAAGTCACAACTTCAGTTTACATTTCAGCAAGACTATCACCCTTCAGTGAGACCACATACCAATATTCAAAGTCACACCGAAGAGTTATTATGTCAGCAGGACATACCGCTCTCACTAGGACCTCACACTGAGCCTTCAAGTTAATCTGAGTGCATCCACCAGTCAACGAGACTCATCACTTTTTCCAGGACTTCATACAGAGGTCCTAAGTCATACTGAACATTAGCATTGCTATTGGAACCCATCTATTGCTAAGACATTCAACTATCACCAAGAGGTTTCACCGAGATCTCTCATGTTACTCTGAAGTGCTCATCTATCGCCAAGACATACGTCCTTTGCTGAGACTTTACTCTGATATCACCGTTCGCCAAGAGTTATACGAAAGACCCCTCATCATCGGCGAGACTCATCATTGTCACCAGGAGTTCTTAGCGAAGCCTTCGTGTTACACTAAAGACTCCAAGTGTAAAACCATCGGTGAGACTTCTAATATTCGATGTGACATCATATCGAAACAAACCTTCCAGTGAGAGTTTCCTTGCTAACTTCAAACTAAATGCTGTCAGTGAGACATTAACACATCACCCAAACTTCTTCTCGAACTAAGCCTTTCGGCCAAGGGTCTCAATGATAAATGAAATTTATGGCCTGTCGACCAGAGATCTCCACGCAATAAGAGGTCACACCGAATGCTTCTTGTCACAGTGATAGTTCATTCGGTAAGACATCTGTAAGGTCACAACGAGCTATACAAAACATAATGTTTCAAAGCTGCTAGTTGGCTAGACATTGAATATGTCATACTAACTTGGCTCCAATAGAGGTTACGACTTGTGATGATTTAGGAATATATGTCTAACAGGTAAGACATTATTGCTCTAGGAAACATGATGCTAGTATGGCCCTAAGATGATGGAAAGATGTATGAAAATGAAGGCTGAGAAGCTAAGTGTAGAACATGAACTAATAGATGGAGAGCTACAAATAGCGTATGTTTGTCAGATTTTCACTATTTGTTTTTATTGCATTTTTCTGATTTTTTTTTTTTTTTGTCACTAACGAGATGCCTATTTGCCAGGTTTGCATCAAGGTAACCATTTTTTTAGGACCTTTTGTTGGATGTTTTTAGATTTCTTTAGAACCTTTTTTGATGTTTTGGATTTCTTCAGGACTTTTTCTGATTTTTAGATTTCTTCAAGACTTTTTCTGATTTTTAGATTTCTTTAGGACATTTTCTGATTTTTTTGTATTTCTTCAAGACTTATTCTACTATTTTTAGATTTCTTCAGGACTTTTTCTGATTTTTAGAATTCTATAGGACATTTATGGATGATGATGATTGTTTTAGACATAATACTTCTTTAGGTGCATGCTATTGATGAGCTTGTCAAACAAATGCCCTTTTGGCGTTAACAGCTTGTATGCTCAAGAATTGTACACTGCTATGAACACATAAGGACCTAGCCAATTAGGTTCAAACTTTCTCTTCTTTTCTCTATCTTGCTGATTGTGTGGGTTCTCTTTTAGAACAAGATCACCAACCTGAAAGGTACACGGTTTGAATCTATGATTATAGCTATGAGACATCATTTGTTGATAGGATTTTAGATGGTCAGTTGCTCGTTGTCTCTTCTCATCAAAAAGTTCTAGCTCTTGCAATCGGGAAACTCTGTATTCATCATCAGTTATGAGACCCTTCAGTGAGACTCTAAGTGATGGAATCTCGACCTCTAGAGGTAGAATGGCTTTTGATCCATAGACAAGAGCAAATGGCGTCGCTCTTGTTGGCATTCATATACTAGTTCTAAAGGCCCACAATGTGGGATTAATTTGAACATGCCAATCTTTTCCTGCATCATTCACAGTCTTTTTCAATATTTTAAATATTGTTTTATTCAAGGCTTGTGCTTGGCCATTCCCTTGTGGATAGTAAGTTGTTGAATTTTGTGTTGAATATGGAATCTTTTGTAAAGTTTGCCAACATCCTGATTTTTGAATGGTCGTCCATTATCTGTGATGATGGAGTTGGGAATGCCATACCAACAAATGAGATAGTTGAGTATGAAAGCTAAGATTTGTTTGCCAGTAACCTTAGTGAGAGGTACTACCTCAATCCACTTGGTGAAGTATTCAGTCACTGTAATGATGAACTTGTGGTCATTCGAAGATGAAGGATGGATCTTACCAACAAAATCTAACCCCCATTGAGAGAATGGACAGGTTGGCGTAAATGGCTAAAGTTCTTGTGCAGGAGCATGAATGAGATTCCCATGAATCTGGCATTTTGAGCATGTTTTCACAAAAGTGAATGATTCCCTCTCCATTGTAGGCCAGTAGTAACCCATTCTAATCAATTTTTTAGATAAGTCCACTCGAATGAGTACCAAAAATGCCACTGTGAACTTCTTGTAAAGCTTTGTCAGATTCATCATGTTCAAGACATCGAAGTAAAGTACCACCAAGACCACAATGATAAAGGGTATCAATGATAAGGGTGTATCAAGAAGATTGGCAGATGAAATCTTGTTTTTGGTTACAGGATAAATCAGGTGGTAAAATTTCATCTTTTAGGTAGGCATAAATCTTTCCATACCAAGGTGACTCGGATCCTACCAAGTTGCAAATGATTTGGATTTCGGGTGTGTCATAGGAAGGTGTAAATGATTGTTCCACCAGAAATTTGTAGTGAGCCCAATTTTTTTGTGAGTTGTAACAATGATGCGATCGTAGCCATGGCATCAACTACTTTCTTATCAAGCCTTGGAATTTGTGTGATTATGATGTCCACAAAATACTTCTTGAAGTCATCCACCATATTTTTATAAGGAAAAAATTTGTCATCTTTGGTCTAATAATCGTCATTGATTTGATTAATGACTAACTGCGAGTCGCCATACACTTGTAGTTTTGTAATCCTCCATTCCAATGCTATTTTAAGTCCAGTGATTAATGCTTCATAATCAGCTATGTTTTTGGTGCATGGAAACATTGGCCTATATGATTAATGAATGGTGTGTCCTTGGGGGGTGATGAAAAGTATGCCTGCCCCCCATCCATGTTGAGTGAAAGAACCATCGAAATATAAGGACCATGGTTGTTTGGATTCTGCAGTAAAGACATCGACATCTGGAAATTCAATGTGTAGAGGATGGTCTGCTTGCAGTGGTGCTTTAGCTAGTTGATCAATGATAACTTGTCCTTTTATTTCCTTGCGATCAACATAATGGATGTCAAACTCACTCAGAATCATTACCCATTTTTCTAGCCTTCCTGTCAATGATGCTTTGCTTAATAGATAATTTAGTGGATCAATCTTTGAAACAAGATTGATTGTATGTGTTAACATGTAATGCCAAAATTTATGTGAAGCAAAGACTACTACTAGACAAGCCTTCTTGATGGAAGTGTAGTTGAGTTCATGGTTTGTTAGTGTTCTGCTGATATAATAAATTGCACGTTCTTTACTTGTGTGGTTTTCTTGTGCTAGTAATGCACCCAATGATGTATCTATTGCGACAATATACAAGATTAGTGGTTTGTCTGGATTTGGTGGTACTAGGACTGGTGGAGTCATTAAGTACTATTTGATTTGTTGAAAATCCAATTCACACTTGTCATCCCATTTGAAAGGAACATTCTTATGTAGTAGATGTGTGAAAGGTAGACTTTTGTCGGCCACTTGCGTAATGAACCTCCGTATAGATTGAAGTTTTCCCTGCAATGATCTCAATTGACTGATGTTCCTTGGAGGAAGCATTTCCATGATTTCCTATACTTTGGTAGGATCTACTTCAATTCCTTTTTTTGATACTACATATCCTAAGAGTTTTCCAGATGTGACCCCAAAGACACATTTCTTGGGATTGAGGTGAACTTTGAATTTCTCCAATCTGGAAAATATTTTGGACAATACTTCAAGATGTTCCTCTTTGGTGTGTGAATTTTCTAATATGCCATCTACATAATTTTCCATGAATGTATGCATCATATCATGAAAGATTGTAGTCATGGATCTTTGGTGAGTAGCCCCTGCATTCTTTAGGTTGAAAGGAATGATGTTCCAACAGTAAGTTCCCCATGGACATGTGAAAGCTATTTTCTCCTAGTCTTCGGGTGCAATTTTGATTTGGTTGTAACCAGAAAAATCATCCATTAATGAATACATGGCATGGCCAGTTGTTAGATCAACTATGGTGTTGATGTTGGGAAGTGGGAAGTCATCCTTAGGATATGCTTTATTAAGATCTCTGATGTTTGTGCATACTTTGACACTTTTATCTAGCTTAGATACAAGAACAATGTTAGAGATCCATTCTACATAGCCGATTGATCTTATGAAGCCCACATCAATAATTTTCTTAGTTCTTCCTTAACCAATAATGCAAAATGGGGATGCATCTTTCTGAGTTTTTGTTTCATAGGTTTAACCCCGGGTTTGATAGACAAGTGATGCATGATCAGATCAAGATCAAGACTTGGCATGTTTGCATAAGACCAAGCAAAGTTGACTTGATTTTCTCTTAGAAAATCTATGAACTTTGGTATTTCTTCCTCTGTCATTGATGCAGCTAACTGTAAGATCCTTGGTTTGTTTGAAGTTTCAAGATTGACTACATTTGTGGGCTCAATCAAAATAGGCAATCATTCATGGTAGTGCTCTGGGAGAGTGTCAAGATTCCCATCGTCTGGTGCCTTAAAAAGGTTTTCACCATTCGATACGCTCTTTATTTTATCTTTTGTTTGATCTAATACTACCAGATTCTAGTTTTCACCATTAGATCTTTCTTTTTTATTTTTATTTTTGTAGCTAAGAGACTTGAAACTCTCCTGATTAAAGACTCTGTGCCGAATATCGCTAGTGGAACAATCATTTATGTCATCTATGGAAAGGAAGTTGACGATAGATTATTCATTTGGAAACATAGGTATATTGATAGGTTCAGATGAATGAAAGATAGTGGGTCGTCAGGTTGCGTGAAATCGGTTATGGTTATGGTCATAACAAAGTTTACTGTAGGATCCAAGGTATGAGGTGGATCAATGATGGTACTGTTCTCATGATAATATTGTTCGTTTAAATCTAACTCAGTATCACTAGAATCATAGTTACCTTGTAGTTCAGATTCTTGTGGTTGGGACCCTGACCCTTCACCTTGTTGGAACTATTAAAATTTGATGATTTTTGCATATCTTTCATACCCATTGAGTCTCCATATGAGTCCTTCCTTAGGCATATTTTCTTCATTTCATGATATTTTTACTCATATTTTGGCTCATATTTGTCCCATAAATCATCTATGTCTGCATTTTCCACATTTTGGTCCATATCGGCATGAGTTTGTTTAGGTCTCCCCGACCCATTGTATATTTCTGCTAATATTTATCTGTTGCAAGTCTATCGGCAAGACCTTTGTATTGTCACAACAATTTGGTTTTACTTGCAGGCTATCAGCGTAACATTCATGTTGTTTAGGCAACCATGGAGACATCTATCGGCATGAGTTTTTGGATGTCGGGTAGTGTCTTACCAAATTCAATATGTCTCCCTGACTAAGTATATGGAGGTTCATCGGTGTGAGCTTGGAGTTATCGGCATCATGTCTTGGTGAATCTTTCTTGTCTTACCGACTTGTGCACAATGGATTCACTTTAGCCTAACATGTAGCCTTTGGTGCAATGTCATAGCAATTTCATTTTGTCACACCGACCGACAACTAAAGGAGCAGCTCGGTGAGAGATAAAGCTATCGATATAAGTTCTCGGCGAGTGACCTTCGGTCTCGCCGACCTTACACATGGAATTTATTTAAATAGGCCTTTCACTGAGACTAAGGTGACTTCAGAGTAGGTCCTGGCGAATGCAAGTGATTCTCACCGATAATATACATATGAACTTTATCGACATAAGAATTGTGGTGTCTTGCCAAGTGATATATGGGGATTTCACTTCGGCCAAACATGGGGAGCTTCAATGAAAATTCATAGCGAGGTGAGCATGTCTCACTGATAGGGCACAAAATGGTTTCTTTCAAATGACTTTCGGTGAGAAAATCTGAATGTCTTGGAAAAGGTGAATATAACAAAAGATACTACTTAGTGTGACTTATTTGATTTTGGTGCATGGTCTTGGTGAGGTGCCTAGGGTCTCGCCGAATGGAAAGTATAGGGGACTTTGTCAGCATGAAAATTGGATTTTCAAAGTGACATATGAGTTAGATGGGAGGCTCTTGGTGAAACATTAAGTAATCTATATAGGGTCTCTCTGATACCTGGATGTCACAGTGATAGTGAATCAAACAAAAATGCATCTCGGTAAGATATTTCTTTTGTCTCAACAACTTGGAGATGGTGTTCAAGGTGACTTCCGATATAATGAACCATTATCTGCATGATCTTTCCCCAATTCCACGAGGTCACAGCGAAACATAAAAGAACGTGAAGTTTCTTCGTGACTTCGATGTAACAAACAAGATGTTGTAGCGACATATAGGAGGCAAAAACGCATATCGGTAAGACATAAAATGGTCTAACTGACATCTCACCGACTCAAATGAAGTCACAACGAAAGTGAATTAGACAAAAGGAGTGACTAACAAGTGAATTTCCTTTGGCATAACTATACGTTATGTCTCACTGACTTTTTCACTGATGAATAACAAAAATACAAATCTTGTGGCCGACAGGTTGATGCTTGAAGACCATTGTTGGCCGACATATTTCGAGCCTGAATTTGATGGTGGGTCGACATGGAATCTCAATATGATATGTTTTTCTCATGCTGGTGTATAAATTGGCATATTGTAATTGTAAAACATCACCAGTTATTTGATATTTGATACACAACAAGTAGATACAGTAAAGTAAAATTATCAGATCAAAGACTATTGTTGCATGGTTTCAGAATGGAGGTATTTATGAAAATCAGTTGATGTTGTTGCATTTCTCTAGTGTTAGTTATTTGTTGAATCTAATGAAAGTATTGCTAAGTTTTCTCCAAGATGGATTCTTTCTGATTGTTTAAATTGATATAACAATTTTGTATCCATTTTATCAGTGCACATTTGTTGTACTTGTGTGATTGATTGATTGGTTCTTTCAAGTAAAGACTAAATCTTTTTAGTTAATCACAGTAATAAGAGGGATTCATTAGGATTGTTCAAGTAGAACTTAGTAATCACATTCTTCCATGTTTATACAAGTTGTAAACATAATATATGCCAGATAATTTGAATTTTCTCAAAGAAGTGTTGTCCATCTTGATTTCATTTGACTCTGCATACCCAATAAGGCACTAGTCTCTGCACTTAATCATATGGATTCATTCAGTTTCTTTACATCTATTAGTTAAGAATTCATTTTAAGATTTAGATTAGAATATTGTTATTGTTTTCAAGTTTGATTTCATTTGTTCACCTCCAATTGCCATTATGAAAAAATTGCTTTAAGAGTATAATCACCAGTTAAGTCTGCATCATTCAGAGAGGTACACCCACCCAGGTTTAGCAACACCTAAAGAGTAGAAGGTTGAATTCTTTTGACCTTGTCTATTACCCTGAAGCTTATCAAGAGATTGGTAGCCTCTTGAGGCTTCTTGAATGAAAGAAGATCTCAATACAGGGGAGGTCATACTGCAGCTCTTGCTAGTAGCAGCAAATAGATACACACAGATGACAAGGTCGATAAGGGAAAAGGAATAAGTGAAGACATGTGCATGACAAATAAAGATAAAACATCAAGAGCACATTTTGAAACATATGATCATTATGATACATGGAGAGATAATTCAAGTGCAGATCTTTGTACCCCTAAAGAGCAAGTAAATCCATTTTATAATCCTCAAAATCAACCTAAGTTTGATGCCAGACTTGAAGCAAGAGGACTCAGATACCGACAGGAATGTGAACAAGGATAGAAGGCAAGTAGAATGTGTTTGCTAATCATGAACTTCCTGATGAAGTGAGAGCATAGTTTGAAGTACAGAGGAAGGAGATGGAGGAACTGAGGGCTGAACTACAGAAAGCCAAAATTACTGCTCAGACTATTGACTGCCCTCCAAAGTATGTACCACCTCATAAGAAAGGTAATCATGGTGTAGGGCCATCTAATCCTCCTCTATCTCCTCACTATTAGATAGGGAATCACTACAAGTAGCCAAATCATCCACCTCCTGGTCAACATCACATCCCCAAGCATAAAGCACAATACAATAATCCTATGCATCAGTATCAATATCCATCTATCCCTCCCCCGCACCAGTATACAACAATGATCAGGCAGTTTGATTTGGTAGGATTCCATCTATGCCCTTACCCTATGGATAACAGCTAGAGAGGTCTAGTCCCTAAGTTTAGAGGGAGTAATGCAATCACCGCTGAAGAACATTTAAGAAATTTTAATGTGTTCATCCAAGACATAGGAATGCCATATGAAGATTTACACATGAGGTTGTTTATGATGTCACTTATTGAAGATGCCAGGGATTGGTTTAATAGCTTTCCAGCATTCTCAGTTAATTCTCTTCAAGTATTCCAAGATCGATTCCTAGAGCAATATGGGAATCTAAATGCACCAGATGCATCTCTTCATGAATTGATGCGAATTTAGAAAAACCAAAATGATTCAATTTATGATTTCAACCAAAGGTTCAATAAGTTGTAGACTAAGGTACCTCCTAGATCAAGACTGCCAGATTCTATAGCTTTAAGTGTCTATTTAAATACATTTTATCCTAAAACAAGGTATGAACTAAGGAGTAGATTTCCAAGAGATTTGGATGAAGCACAGAAGATAGCACTGACAATTGAAAACAACAAAAAGGTTGCTGGTATATTCAGTAAGAGAGACAACCCTAGGCCTCCTCAACAAAGTAATAATTATCAGTATAGATAGGAGAATACATTCATAAATAAGAACAAAAATGAGAGGCCAAGGTTGCATGATATGCCCTATAATATAGACTGGAAGGATGGAAAACCTATAACAGCTAGGCCAAGAAACAAAGAGACTCCTGATCCATTGAGCAAGAAATGAACTTACATATTTGAGTAATAATTACTTTTGTGAAGCTTGTGATAAGCCACATTCTTTAGAGTATTGTGTTGTAGCCCAAAGGGTGCAAGAAGAGGGAATGTTGATGGAAAATAATGGAGAAGATCATACAGTGTATTTGACTTCAAATATTTTTCACCATGTTGAGGAAAGATACTGATCTTCAGAGGATGAAGGCTATGAATATGATGTTTCAAATCAGAAGTATAATGTCCATATGGCTGAACAACAAGTATTTTATGATTCTAATAAAGATTATACTGAGCCATATTCTGTTGAGGTGCTTAATCAATGTAATATGAGGAGACTTACTGAAGATGAAATAGAAAGAATAATTGTTGCTGCAATTGAGGAAGCACGAAGTAAATACTAGTTGAGAAACAAAAAAGTAAATGATGTAGAAGGTGTTCCTGGGGGAATTTTTATAAAAGATCAGAAGGAAACACAAGGAACTATGAAAAAGCAAGAAAAGAGGCAGCTTGATAAAAGTGAACAGACGCCAATCCAAAAGGAGGAAGTACAAGAATTACATAAAGAGACACAAGCACCTGGCTAACCTAATAAAAAAAGAAAAAGAAGAAAGAAAAGGAGAGGTGCCAGAACAAAAGAAGACTGCTAAGGTGGAGATCTCTTCTTTTTACTTCACTCAGGAATTATCCCAAGTCAAAATGTATGTTACACTACTTAAGATGATGAAGATTAAAGAGTATAGGGATACTGCTGTTCAATTGATAACAAGTGGAAATGAAAAATATATAAATTTTGAAAGCAAAGTAGATGTTAAAGCAGTCAATAGGAAAGAGAAAAAAAATGACTCTGAAGTCTGCTTGAGTGATATATTATCAACTCCCCCTCAAGTTGATCCTTTTTTCACTACGTTGTTTATCAATAATAAACTGTTGAGGAATTGCATGATAGACTCTGGTGCTGCTATAAACATTATGCCAGTAGGAGTTATGAAGCAGCTTGGCATGTGGGTTGATACTACTGGAGGCAAGTGTTATGCAATGGATAACAGACCTGTTCCTGTGGTTGGTATTATGAAATATGTTGAAGTCAAACTAGCTACTTATCCACAGGTGGCTTATAATATAGACATAACAGTGATAGATACTCCTCCTCAATTCGGGATGCTCTTATCAAGGCAATGGACAACAGTTGTTGGTGGAAATGTTCAATTTGATCTATCCTATGCTACAATTCCAGTGAATGGCCAAGAAGTGAAGTTGTACATGGAACCAAGAATGAATCAACTTGTTGACTATGTATCGCAAAATCAAATCAATTGTTTTTGTGATATTGATCTTGGGAATTTTAAAATTGAACCAGCTCAGCCAGAATTAACCAATAGTGATCCAATTGAAAAACATGTTGCATAGAATTGCGATGGCATATGGAAGATGTATTTTGATGGAGCCTGCAACTAGGAAGGAAATGGAGCTAGGATTGTATTTTTTTTGCTTGAAGGTATTACTTTTAAATATTCATTTCTATTAGCATTTGAATGTACAAACAATGTGGTAGAGTATGAAGCTTTATTGACAGGCTTGAACATAGCTTTGAAACATAAAATCAAGTTGTTGTCTATTTTGGGTGATTCTGAGTTTATTGTTTCACAAATCAAACCAAAATATGCAGCAAAGCACAAAATATTAAAACAATACAAGAATGTTGTATGGGATACAATTGAATTTTTTGGTGCATTCTCAATTAAGTGGATTGATAGATCAAAGATTTTTTAGCAAATGTGGTGCTCAAAAGAGATGATATTACACTGGTTGGGGTATCACAGATTGAATTCAAAACAAGGCCTGTTGTTCCTAATAACTTTTATAGTTGGCAAGTTTTCAATGATGATATTGACCTGCTGAATTTTCTTCATTGTATAGATCAATATGAAGCACAAGAAATTGATTTCAATGATTTTGTTGAAGAAGTAGATGGGAAGAAAATAGTGTTTGGAAAAGAGATATTGCAGCTCAAGACAAATAAGCTTCCTAAAGGATTAGTGGCACTAGAAATGATGTATGATGGAAATGATCGGTCCCTCATGAAGCAAACACCAGTCAAAAGGGAAGATGTTGAAGAAATTAACTTGGGGACTGAAATAGCACCAAGAAAAGTGTACATAGGGAAAAAGATAAATCCTACAATTAGAAGAATGCTAATTGAGTTATTGAGAAAATACAAACACGTGTTTTCTTGGTCATATGAAGATTTGAAAGCATACAGGGAGGATTTATTTCAGCATGAAATACCATTGAATCCAGATGCTAAACCTTTTAGAAAAAAGCAAACACCCATGAATCCAACACTGGAGCCTAAAATGCAAGAAGAATTGACAAAGCTCAGAGATGGAGGAATTATTAAACCAATCAGGCACTCAACATGGGTTTCAAATTTGGTTCCTGTGAGAAAGAAGAATGGTGATATTAGATTATGTGTGGACTTCAAAAATCTGAACATGGCATCTCTAAAAGATAATTATCCTCTACCCAATATGGAGGCTATATTGCATAAGGTGACAGGGTGTGAACTACTATCCATGATAGATGGATTTTTAGGGTATAACCAGGTTAAAGTCAAAGAATCTGAGCAATACAAGACAACATTCACAACTCCTTGGGGAACATATGTATATATAAGAATTCCATTTTGTCTCACTAATGCTAGAGCGACTTTCCAAAGAGCTATGGATGTGGCATTTGTGGACTTGATCAATGTTATCATGGTAGTGTTCCAAGATGAATTGACTGCTTATTTGAAGAAGGCTAAAGATCATGTGTAACATCTGGAAAAGGTATTTATTAAAGCCCTTGAATATGGTATTAGTTTAAATCCAAAGAAGTGCCATTTTGTAGTCATAGAAGATAAGCTTTTAGGACATATTGTTTCAAAGGAAGGGATTAGGATAGATCCTGAAAGGGTTGAAGCTATTGATAAAATTACTATCCCCAAAACTGTCAAGGCTATACAATTGTTCTTCGGACAGATTAATTTTTTTAGAATATTTGTTTCTAATTTTGCTGAGACCATTAAGCCCATATCAAAGATGTTAAAGAAGGGATAGAAAATGGACTGGACTACAGAAGCTTTAGATGATTTTATATCTATCAAAAGGGCCATCAAGGAGGCTCCTATTCTTAAATATCCATATTTTACAAAGCCTTTCTAGATATTTTCATTTGCTTCAATACACATAATTGCTACTGTTATGCTACAGAAGAATGATGATGGTCATGAGCAGCCTGTGTCCTTTTTTAGTAAATCATTACAGGGGTCTGAATTGAAGTATGACATAATGGAAAAATAGGCTTTTGCATTAGTAAAGGCCACAAAAGCATTCAGACCATATCTTGTTGGAGCAAAATTAATTTCTTATGTCCCTCATGCAGTTGTCAAAGATATCTTGACACAATATGAAGTTACAGGGAAAAGATGCAGATGGATCAATAAGATTCAAGAATTCAACATGGAGATACAGATCACTAAGCTAGTAAGAGGTCAAGGCTTGGCTAGGCTGATGGTAGAATCAAATATTGAAGCAAGTCAAGACTGTAATGTAGAAGAAGGGACTGCAATTGCAAGCATTGAGCATACCCCTTAGTATACTTATATCATGCATTATCCTAAATACATGAAGTGTCCAGAAGGATTGAGTGACAACCAGAGGAGAACTTTGAAGTTGCAGGCATCCAAATATGTTTTTATGGATGGGGATCTCTTTTGGAAGAATAGGGATGGCATATTGTTGTTATGTATGGATGATTCATAGGCCAATCATGTTTTGAATGAAATGCATGAAGGAGTTTGTGGAGGACATTATTCAACAAAGACAATTGCACACAAAATTCTCAGGGCAGGTTATTATTGGCCAAAGGTTTTTAATGATTCTTTTACACATGTGAGAAGATGTGAAGCTTGCCAAAAGTTTTCTAGAAACTTAAAGCATCAGGGTGCTTTGCCACTCTAACCTTTGCAGGTTGATGCTCCTTTTCATCAGTGGGGAGTTGATTTCATTGGAGAGATACAAGAAAATTCAAGTGGAGGACACAAGTGGATACTAGTTGACACTGATTATTTTACCAAGTGGGTGGAAGCAATCCCAACTAAGAAAGCTACAAGTAAGGCAGTGAATAATTTCCTAATGGACAACATTATCACCAAATTTGGTACACCATTGAGGTTAATCACAAACAATGGGATGTGTTTCAGATCAGATGAATTTAAAGGCTTTTGTGATACATATGGCATTACTATTTCTTATGCATCTCCTTACCATCCACAAGCTAATGGACAAGCAGAGTCTAGCAATAAAAGTCTTTTGAAGATTATAAGGAGAATGCTAGGACAGAACAAGAAGGCTTGGGATTCAAAATTGAAATTGGCTGTGTGGGCTGATAGGATCACTGTGAAAAAGGAAATTGGAAAATCCCTATTTGAATTGGTGTATGTAGCACAAGCCAAGATTCCTTTGTAGAATTTGTTACCAGTCTACAAGTTTGTCCTTCAAGAGGATCTGGATGTCCCTGAACCTATGGAGGAAATAATGGAACAATTGGCGAAACTTGATGAATTAAGGAGAGAGGCCCAAATTCAAAACATGAAGTTACAGACACAGATGAAGTATCTATTTGACAAAAGGAAAATAATAGAAAATTTGAAGAGAATGACTTGGTGTTGATGTGGAATGCAAGGTGTCAAGAGAAAGGAAAGCATGGTAAATTTGAGGCTTTGTGGCTGGGACCTTTTGTTGTTGTTGGATAGAAGGGGGGAGACTCATACTATCTGCAAAACATGACTAGTGAAGATCATGAATTGCATGTTCATGGGCAATTCTTGAAGCTTTTCTTCTCTTGAGCAACACAGAGGATTAAGGGTTGCTAGTGCATGGACAACTCTTGCTCATCCTCTCTAAAATTATTTTCCATGCACAGTAGTTTAGGATTTTTTCCATCTCCATTTTTCATTTACTTCCATTTCCATTCATTCCATTTCTGCTCACTGGTTTGTCATTTTATGTCTAGTCTACTCACCCAAAGATCTGGATCCTTGCAATGATCTTACTATCATTCATCCCTAGATGGAGCCACTATTGGAACTATTAAAATTTGATGATTTTGCATATCTTTCATACCCCTTGAGTCTCCATATGAGTCCTTACTTAGGCATATTTTCTTCATTTCATGATATGTTTACTGATATTTTAGCTCATATTTGTCCCATAAATCATCTATATCTGCATTTTCCACATTTTGGTCCATATCGACATGAGTCTGTTTGGGTCTCCCTGACCCATTGTATATTTCTGCTAATATTTATCTGTTGCAGGTCTATCAGCAAGACCTTTGTATTGTCACAACGATTGGGTTTCACCTGCAGGCTATCAGCGTAACATTCATGTTGTTTTGGCGACCATGGAGACATCTATCGGCATGAGTTTTTGGCTGTCGGGGTAGTGTCTTACCGAATTTAATATGTCTCCCCGACTAAGTATATGGAGGTTCATTGGTGTGAGCTTGGAGCTATTGGCATCATGTCTGGGAGAATATTTCTTGTCTTACCAACTTGTGCACAATGGATTCACTTTGGCCTAACATGTTACCTTCGGTGTAATGTCATAGCGATTTCATTTTGTCACACCGACCGACAACTAAAGAAGCAACTCAATGAGAGATAAAGCTATCGATATAAGGTCTCGGTGAGTGACCTTCAGTCTTGCTGACCTTACACATGGAATTTATTTAAATAGGCCTTTCAGTGAGACAAAGGTGACTTCAGAGTAGGTCCTAGCGAATGCAAGTGAGTCTCACCGATAATATACATATGAACTTTATCAGCATAAGAATTGTGGTGTCTTGCCAAGTGATATATGGGGATTTTGCTTCAGCCAAACATGGCGAGCTTCAATGAAAAGTCACAGTGAGGTGAGCATGTCTCACCGATGGGGCACAAAATGGTTTCTTTCAAATGACTTTCAGTGAGAAAATCTGAATGTCTTGGTGAAGATGAATATAACAAAAGATACTGCTCGGTGTGACTTATTTGATTTCGATGTGTGGTCTTGGCGAGGTGCCTGGGATCTCATCGAATGGAAAGCAGAGGTGACTTTTTTTGGTATGAAAATTGGATTGTCACAGCAACATGAGTTAGATGGGACGCTCTTGGTAAAACATTAAGCAATCTATATAGGGTCTCTTCGATACCTGGATGTCACAGTGATAGTGAATCAAACAAAAATGCATCTCGGTAAGATATTTCTTTTGTCTCAATGACTTGGAGATGGCGTTCGGGGTGACTTCCGGTATAATGAACCGTTATCTGCATAATGTTTCCCCGACTCCACGAGGTCACAATGAAACATAAAAGAATGTGAAGTTTCTTCATGACTTCGATGTAACAAACAAGATGTTGTAGCGACATACAGGAGGCAAAAATGTATATCGGTAAGACATAAAATGATCTAACTGACATCTCACCGACTCAGATGAAGTCACAGTGAAAGCGAATTAGACAAAAGGAGCGACTAATGAGTGAATTGCCTTTGGCATAACTATACCTTATGTCTCAACTGTTTCACTGATGAATAACAAAAATACAAATCTTGTGGCCGACAGGTTGATGCTTGAAGACCGTTGCTGGCCGACATAATTTGAGCCCGAATTCGATGGTGGGCCGACATGGAATCTCAATATGATATGTTTTTCTCATGTTGGTGTATAAATTGGCATATTGTAATTGTAAAACATCACCAGTTATTTGATATTTGATACACAGCAAGTAGATACAGTAGAGTAAAATTATCATATTAGAGACTATTGTTGCATGATTTCAGAATGGAGGTATTTATGAAAATCAGTTGATGTTGTTGCATTTCTCTGGTGTCAATTATTTGTTGAATCTAATGAAAGTATTGCTAAGTTGTCTCCAAGATGGATTCCTTCTGATTGTTTAAATTTATATAACAAGTTTGTATCCAATTTATCAGTGCACACTTGTTGTACTTGTGTGATTGATTGATTGGTTCTTTCAAGTAAAGACTAAATCCTTTTAGTTAATCACAGTAATCAAAGGGATTCATTTGGATTGTTCAAGTAGAACTTAGTAATCACATTCTTGCATGTTTATACAAGTTATAAACATAATTTATAACATATAATTTGAATTTTCTCAGAGAAGTGTTGTCCATCTTGATTTCATTTGACTCTACATACCTAATAAGGCACTAGTCTCTGCACTTCATCATTTGGATTCATTCAGTTTCTTTACATCTATTAGTTAAGCATTCATTTTAAGATTTAGATTAGAATATTGTTACTATTTTCAAGTTTGATTTCATTTGTTCACCTCGAATTTCCATTGTGAACAAATTGCTTTACGAGGATAATCACCAATTAAGTCTACATCATTCAGAGAGGTACACCCACCTAGGTTTAGTAGCACCTAAAGAGTAGAAGGTTGAATTATTTTGACCTTGTCTATTACCTTGAAGCATATCAAGAGATTGGCAACCTCTTGAGGCATCTTGCCTATGTTTTTGAGAGCTAACACACCTTTGATTAGAGTTGGGGTATACTTGTGTATTCCATCAACCTCTTTGTCCCTCCAGAACTCATCATTGTAGATGGTGTCCCATTCATATTCAGTAGACTTTGTGTCAAAGTTATTATCCAAAAAATTCTGAATTGTTGCCTAACATGCTTCTCTACAATCTAAACCTTCTTGTAATGTGAGAATAGTGTCATGTAGTTGTTTGGATATTCTTTCTTTTGAGGTAGTATCATAACCTAATCCATTTTTTTCTTTCGTAGCAAGTCCTGGGGGATTTATAGGTTCAACTACTCTGTCTTTCCTCTTCTCAATAGGACCATTACCATCATATCCCATCTTTTGCATGATTGTATACCCTTTTCCATATCTATCTATTGGTAATTTGACATTAAGCACTATGTCATCTTCATCTTTATAGAGCCAGTTTAGAATTTCTCTATCCTTAGGATCTTCCATGGGGAATTTCTCCTTCATGAATTTTCCATTAAACTTTGTGCTTGGATCTGTTGGTGGTTGCATTGATGTTGATGCTGCTGATAGTTGATGTTGTGTGAGGGAAGGTTTTCCTTGTTACCGAGGTGATGTCAGAAAATTAGCAAGACAGAGAGAGTATTCCCTAACTCCATGGTCCTTGAATTTTAGTTTTCTGTCAAAACTATTAGTTAATTGACTGATTTGCGTATCAATCTTGAGAGAAGTACTAGCACGAGCTTCTCAATTGTTAGGAACCAAAGTATCTTGACTGGCTTTGATATTGGCACAAGATTGAATTTTTGAATTATTAGCTCGTATCATGATTTCCTGTCCATGATAAGGAAACTTAAGACATTGATGATAGGTGGATGGGACAACTTGCATTCCGTGGATGCAAGGACGACCCAACAAGATGTTGTATGCAAGATCATGGTCTAATACTTGATAGAAAGTATTTTTGATAACAGGTCCCACTCTGATTGGTAGCATGATTAAACCCTTGGATGCTCTTTCCTCATCATCATAGGCTTTAATAGTAATCTTTCTTCTGAGATCAATGGAGTCCTCAGAAAATCCTAAATCCTTAACCAACTTCATGGTACATATGTTCAAACCAGCACCTCCATCTATTAGAACTCGTCTGACACGAAACTTGAGAACCATGACTTCTAAGTATAATGATGACTTATGGGGGTGAGTTATGGAAACACCATCTTTTCTGAAGAATGAGAGGCATGTGGGTGAAGACAAGTGTCCTACCATGGCTTGAAATTGGTCTACATCCAAATCAGTGGATACAATTGTTTCAACAAGGGCCTTTTCAAGAATTTCCTTATGTGCTGGGGAAATCTTCAAAAGTTCCAAGATGGAAATCTGAGCAGGAGTTTTCCGAAGTTGGTTGACTAGATTATATTGATGTTGAGGTGGAGGTCTAGTGGATTTTTAAGAGGAACCTTTTAAGAAAACTTTAGCTTGTCCCCTTGTTGTGTTGACTTCCCTATATTCCACCTTTTTGTTGACTTTAATAACATTGACCTGTTCATCGTCACTGTAGATATGATTGATTATCAAATCATCAATATGATTCACACTTTTTCCAAAAGACTCACCCTTTTGATAGTTCGGTAAAGGGTTGCAAAATGCTTGGTGGTCTTCATTTGACTGTTGATGTCCTTCTATTGTGATGGTACCATTTTTTATTAAGTCTTGGATGGCATTCTTCAAGGCTTGATAGTTATTTGTGTGATGAACTTTGCACCGATGATAGTCACAATAGTATTCCTCATTCCATGATGGAGGCTTCACACTGAGTTCATAATTTCATTGAGGTGGCAATGTAATGACATTTTTAGCCATCAACTCTTTGAATGCAGATTCCACAGATTGACCCAGTGGAGTGAAAGTTATTCTACTAGAGAAGAATGAAAATCTTTGTGGATGTGTGTTTGAGGTATTCCCTAAGGAGTTGCTATTGTTGGTTCCCTGGTAACCTTGATTGTTGGTATTCCCTTGATTGGGAGTAGAATGTTGATTCACATTATTCCTCGAAGGAGGAGGATTATTTCCTTGATTCATAATCGAATTGACATTGTTATTTCAAGGAGCTCTTGGAGTACTAAGGAAAAATGGCTTAGTCGAGACATGGTTTGCATCAACAACACCATCATTCACCGTGTTCTTGTTGTGAGTCCAAAATTTAGACGTGTCTTGATTGTTATGATGATTGGATGAGCTAGGGTTGTCCTTGTCAAGTTTTATTATTCCTCTTTTGACCAAAGCACTTTCAATGGTGTTAGCATCTTCGATCAATTTCTCAAAAGAGGGAGGACAATGTAAATTCAAATGATAGCTCATTTATGAATTCAAGTTGTTAATGAAGGTGGCCATCTTTTCCTTTTCAGGAACAAGACATGGATATCTAGCAAATATTCTCCTCCATCTCTGAAGAAAATTAATAAAAGGTTCACCAGGTTTCTACGCAACTTTGTAGAGATCTATGATAGTGATTTGGTGTTGGATGTTGTAAGCATATTGTGAGATAAACAGATTGATTAATTCTTCAAATGTCTTGATGGGAGGTGTAATCTTTGATAGCCATTCCATAGAGTGAGCTCCAAGACTCCTAGGAAACAACCGCATCAAGTAAGGGTCATCATGAGCAAACTCTAAATTCATGTTTTGGAAATCTCTAACATGGTCAATTGGATCCGATTTCCCATTATAACAATCAAATGTTGGAATTTTGAAATGTTTGGGAAATGGAATCATGTTGAGACTTTGATTGAAAGGATAAGGAAAAATGTCCTCAAGAGTATATTTCTTTGTGGTGGTTCCCCCTTGTAACTCTTTAACTTGTCCTTGAAGTGCCTTAATTTTTTGAGTTAAACCACTAAGATTAGATAGGGGTGTTTCTTTAGGTTTGTTCTTCAAAATCTCAATATCAAAGTCATGCGGCAATTTAGCTCCTTGATCAGCTAGATAGAGGAAATATTTTTCTTTATCACGTTGTGAGATATTTTCTATGGCTTTGTAAAATTTTAGATCTTGCTCAGCCTCCCTAAGGTGGCATTCATCCTCGTGTTCATCATCACTATCTATAGGAGTATTGTTGCTTTGTACTTGTGGAATGGATTTTATTCTCTGTTATCCATGTCATTGTTGAAAAGTGGATTGCGACTTATACTGTAAATGGGATTACTATTTTCACCTTCTTCTTGAGTGTTTTGGGTATGACCTTCTTGTTGGATCTCATCCTTTGACTTATTGTATTGAGACCTTGTAAAGATAGGCATGTAATTTTGAAAAGTTATTCTAAACTTAGATCACAGTTTTGATAAGTGCGATAGTGATGATATCTTGATCTGATAAGATGGGAATCTTATGATATGATCAAAGATGTTCTTAATTTTTTATTGTGGCTTCTAATGATGAAGGATGTCAGAATCTTGTTGGGGGAAGTTGAATCAATAATCAAAAATTTGTTTTGGAAGGTGCACTCTTAAAGATTTAATCTTTGTTTTCGAAAAAAGGTTTCAAAATCATTGAAGGTTATGACTTGGATGTGATGGATATTCAATGGAAGGTTGTGGTATATTATCAAACTCAAGAGGTTGGTTAAGATTATGTCGTTGAGATAGAGCTAATCTTTGATAATAAGCTCAAGAATCCAAAGGATCTACAACATACTCGTCAGTGAATCCCCTAACAAAGTCTTGGTACTTATGAAGAAATCCATGGTAATGAAGCAAGACGTGTCAAATTTTGTACAAAATTTTTTTCCTTTGCAATTTTTTCTTGTACCCTAAAGGTTTCTTGGGTTTCTTGATCCTATTGGAAACTGATTTCTTGAAATTTTTTGTTGATTTCCACTCTCTAAGCATGGGGGAAATATCATAATTTTACTGGACCAAAGATATGGACAATTTTTGTTTGAATGATTTCAGTTGCTATTTTTCATGTTCATTTTGGATGATCTTTTATCTGAGTTAATGTAATGGAAGACACAACAAACATTCTGAAAAATAATTGTTGTTAAAACCCTATACTAACATCAAGTGTATGATCAAGAAAATGTTTTGAACAAGTGTTTTCATAGGTTTAGTACATGAAAGAAAATTCAGGCAGACTCACTCTTAGTACTCAAGTAGGTCATCCTAGTAATCAACAACACAAATCTTAGAACTGCGTCGACTCACACAGTCGTGTCACCCCCGAAGGGCACCCATGTTTTTGTGTTTTCTAGGTGCATACTCAGAGTGACAGAAGTGGATACCAGATCCCCTAAGCAAACGGTTCTTGGCAGTTATATGGTGAGTGTCTTGGGGGCAGATTCTTCCCTCCCCTTGCACTGTGATTATTAGGATGTTTAGAAACTGACTTCAGATGGTTGCTACACTAGGTTCATAGTAAGGGTTTCCATTCGGTGCAACAATAATAAGCTCCCTCAAGAGACCTCCCAACCTTTAGAATAAAGGCTTTAGGGATGGTTATCTTGCACACTATCGAAAAAAGAGGATTTCCCAAAATTTGCTTTAAATTTTATAGTGGGGCGGAATAGCCTGGCTTTGGCTTGAACCCACTTGAGTTGTTCCCGTAGGGTGAGTATTTTTTCCCACTATGGTAGGCTCTCTAAAGGATGTAATTAAAGCAGTAAAATTTTATGAAATTGGAAAGGAAAGTCTGGTATTCTGATCACCCAGTCAAGGGGAGAGCATAGACCTATTGCCATAGTCAAAGCAAGCAACTGTTCTTTTTAAACCCAAATCACAATGAGCATAGACCTAGTGCCCCTATCTAAGTCAAAAAACCAACATCTTGTATATGATTGCACTGTGTACTATTTTTACAAGTCTTTGTGTTTTCAAATCAAAGTCATTGTTCTCATGCACCACACATTTCACATAAAATTTGCAAGCTCACCCATGAACCTTGATAAAGTGTAAGATCACATTTGACAACCAATAAAGAAAATACTGAACACTAAGAACATTCAATGTGTACAACCATATTATCAAATATAAGTGGGAAAGAAGAATGGAATACCCCAAGACTCCATATATTTACTCCATTGATTAATTGAGATCATTTGTACCCAAGTCTTGTTGCAGACTACTATCCATGCATAAAGTCATTGATCTAATCTAAGTGAAGATATTGCTTCATAAAAAAACAAGTTGTTCAATTTTAACTGCAAGATCCTTGTGTGGTGACTATCCTAGATTGCTTCATTTTAAATTCCATGTCTATCCTAGGATTGATTCATTTTATCCAAATGTGATTATCCTAGGATTGGTTCTTTTTAACTAGAGAAAATTCTGTCTGCAGAAAGCGTTAGACTTAGAATTTAGTTTTTGTGTTACAACCCATATGGGCTGAAACATACAGTATATGCGTCGAAACAAATCTCATGTGCGCTAAAACAAACCTTAGATGCACATACACAAATCTCATATGCATTGAAACAGACCTTAGATGCGCTACAGAAAAATCCTAAATGCACTAAAATAGTTCCTAAATGCGCTACTTTAATTAAAAAAAATTTAAATTTGTAAATAATGCAGCCCTAATGCTCTAAAATTTACCTTAAATGTGCTAACTTAACTCTTATATGCACTACAACAGTTCCCAAATGCACTAATTTAATTAAATGTAGATTTAACTCTAAATGAAATGAGACTATATGTGCTATTATATCCCTCGGATGTGCTAAATTATCCCTCAGAAGTGTCGAAATAGTAACCAGATGCGCTGGAAAAAAAACTTGTAAAAAAGAAGAATCAAATCCCCCAGATGCACTGCAGAAAGTTTCAGATGCGCTAAAATGCTAAATTTTGCTGAATGGCAGGCTCTAAAATGTAGAAACCTGTCAAAATGTTCTACAGAAAAATGTCAAAATTGGGGCATAGGCCCCACGGTGGGCACCATTTTATGTGTGTGTGAAAATATGCCTGAAAACACAAATCAAGAAAACATTGAATCAAAGAAACTGAAAGAAAAAAAAAATAAACAAATTGTTAATAGCAGCTTCTCTGAAGTCATCTTATTGCTCTCTATCTCCAGCATTTCATTTGCTCAAGTTTCTCTTAGATTTGATATGCTAAGCTCAACAAAATGGACTACTAGAGAATGAGATTTAAACTAAAGTGCATTCTATGCCAAAATGCAAGATTATGCTATGCTATGATAAGATTATTGCTAAGATATGAATATTGCTGAAATGCTAAAGATGCAAGTGCGTAAGTGTAATTGTGTATATGTTCGTGTGTCCCCAATGCTTGGATTCACACCTGCTTTATAGAGTTTTTTGAGGATTTTGATTGGCTGAGTTGGTCAATGACTGTGATAATTCCTGACAGATTGAACGGTTGAAGATGGATGAGAAAAATAGAAGAAATCAAAAAAAGCAAGATTTTTCCATTTTCATGGAAGAGATAAGATGAAAGGTTGTAAACGTTGTTATTTTAGTTGTTCCATCTTCTACAATTTTCTACAGTTTAGAAAAGGTTTGTTGAAATAATTATGCAAAGAATTATGATAGTGTTGGCTATGTATGGTGATATATTGTTGTGTCAATGATGTATTGAGAGTGGTAGTGTGTGTAATAGTGGGTATAAAGCTAGACATTAGTAAGTGACAAAATCGAGCATTGTATAACAATCCATAACAATAGATGCAGTTGACAATATCTTAAAAGGTAATTTCAAGGGGCTGTCGTGTTGTGTTAGAGGTTAATGATAAATTCATGGCACATTATTTGTACTTTGACTGTGATAAAGTTACAACTTTCTTTTATCAGTACTATTTATGAATGTTACTTGGACAAGGATAGTTTTTGTTTAAGATAGCCATGGAACATGTTCAAGGAATGCAGGATAATGTTTGTTGTGTAATGCCTTGATTGCAGTAACAATCCTCTATGGTGTTGCAAGTCTAGCTAACTTTGATAATGACAAAGTATATTGATTTTCAATGGTATGGTGCACTCTATTGTTGTGACAGAAATCTTGATAACAGTATGACTTTATGCATGGATAGTAGTTTGCAACAAGACTTCGATACAAATGATCTCAATTAATCAATAGAGTAAATATATGGAGTCTTGGGGTATTCCATTCTTCTTTCCCACTTATATTTGATAATATAGTTGTACACATTGAATGTTCTCAGTGTTCAGTATTTTCTTTGTTGGTTGTCAAATGTCATCTTTCACTTTATCAAGGTTCATGGGCGAGCTTGAAAATTTTATGTGAAATGTGTGGTGCATGAGAATAATGACTTTGATTTGAAAACAAAAAGACTTGCAAAAATAGTACACAGTGCAATCATATACAAGATATTGGTTTTTTGACTTAGATAGTGGCAATAGGTCTATGCTCATTGTGATTTGGGTTTAAAAAGAATAGTTGTTTGCTTTGACTGTGGCAATAGGTTGTTTGTTTGTTTTTTGACATCAATGCCAAAGGGGGAGTTTTTTGCCCCTATTGGCATTAGTGTTTGGAATTAATGTCAAATATAGATATAAGAGCATTGATATAGGTGGTATAGGTGTTTTGGTTGATAGTTATTCAATGGCATGTTGAGAAAGAGGATAATTACATAGCACACTAATTTCATTGAGAAAGTTTCTCTAATACCTAATGCAAAGGTTGTCATAATACAAAGGCAAAGAGCTAGGTATTAAGATGCTCAAAGACATTGTGATAAAAAGGGAAAATAAATCCCATTGGGTTCAAATTATCATTTGTCATAAAAGACTTAATGAAAGTCTTGTCAAGCTCATTTTAAGCAAAGATAATATGTTTCATTCTTTTGAGCTAGGGAACAACATGTTTGCTCGGGTTTGTGGCGCAACCATGGTGAATGCCAAAAGGAATAGAGTGGAAAAGTTAGAGGTTCCATTGGTACTGCTTTCCATTGACAGTTTAAATGCTTTATATTGTTGTCTTGTATTATTGATATTGGGTTAGTTTTTGCAAAGGATTAAGTCTTTATTAATCGGGTTTATGAGTTACATCTAGTTGTGATTAAGAGAAGTTATGGGTAGTAGGTTGTGATGAAAGATTGAAATGATTTGTTTTGAAGCCTATGCATTTTTATAAAGTTTATGTTTTGGAAAGCTTTGTAAAAACTTTCAGGCTCGAGCCAGGGCACGACCCAAAATAGTTAGGACATTGAAAAATCTTGGCCAAGGAAGGTTTTTGTGGTTGCATGACAATTTGGACTCGAGTATGGCAATGAAAATTGGTTATTCTATGATAGGTATAACATGTTCTATCCTCCATATTTAGTTTTTATTTTCTGAAAAGAAAAAGAAGGCATTCTTTAGGATTCAATCTATAGTTTTGTTCATTAAGTAAAACAAAACAAATGTTTTTGTTTAGTTATTATCAAGCTCCATTCATGTGTTTACCATTGTTAGTTTGTGTAGTATCAAAAGTTAGTTGTTCCAGTCATGGTTTAGTTTTCGTTATTATTTGGAAACATAAGTTATACATTCAAATATCATTATGTGAGGACAAAAAGCATTATGATATACCATTATATCAAAACAACAAAGGTAGTTTCAGATTTGGTTTTTCATGGTAGTTGGTGATTTAGTTTTTCAAAAGGTCTTTCCTCATTCTATTTATGAAAATAGAGAAAATATTAAATACTTCATTGTTCTCATATTCATGTTGATGAGAGGTTTTGGAAAATAAATAATATATCTTTCAGAAAGGCAGTATATATATATATATATTGTTTTTTGAGGTTTGAAGTTTTATGACTCTGATTCTGAGGTCATTGCAGAACAGAGTATGTAAGTAGTGAAACATAGATCAACTCTGTATTTACATTGCTTTCATACTTATACATGTAAAAATACTATAAGTGAGATAGCATAGCATTATAAGACTATCATTGAGATAGCACCATTGTCAGTGAGACAAATCAGCTAGTGAGGCTTTGTACAAAGAATAATTTTTCAGATAAGGCCAGTGAGGCCAAGTTCGAGTGGTTTTACTCCATAGGATGGTTTCCACTCAAGACAATCTCTATGTCAATATTTTTGTGTTTTTTCATTATTTGTTCATCTGGTTTGTATTGCATAAATTCATTTATGATCGAAATTTTGTTAAAAGAAATAAAAAGAGTTAATTTGACTATTAACACTGATTCACTCTGCCCTCTCAATGTTAATTATACTCCAACACAAATAATTTATTGAAATAATCTTGGAAGGGTAGTAGTTGGAGTTTATGTGAATGGATAAATGAAACTAGTTATAGTAGAAATTTTGGTTCCTACAATGTATTTTAGGCTGACTTGTAGGAGTTAATGGTGACTCCTCAACACCCCCAAGATCAGTTGTGATCAAAACCACTTCCACAAGAGAGAGAATGGAAAGAAAGCTTGCTTCACAATGCAAGATTGATTAATGGCTGAATTGCTATTGCTTGATCAGCTTGAATTAAAATGTACATGATATTCCTTGCTTATATGGGCAGGGTTGAGAGATAGGAATGAACATGATGTTGAAAAATGTCATAATCCAATGGCATGAGACAACCAACAACCTAATCACCTAGGAAATTATGCATCCTAGCTAGATAAGATAAGTTATAGATAATCCAACTAAGACTTCTAGAAGGAATTTTTACCTAAGTAAACTTAACCATGTGAATATGTCCCCTAATTACCTAGTGAATGAATAAGCTAGGTACAAGAC
The DNA here is from genome assembly GCA_007258455.2 of Sequoia sempervirens. Classification (NCBI taxonomy): domain Eukaryota; kingdom Viridiplantae; phylum Streptophyta; class Pinopsida; order Cupressales; family Cupressaceae; genus Sequoia; species Sequoia sempervirens. The sequence goes on from VDFB02271358.1 coordinate 957,802,324, forward strand.
AATTATTCACACCAACACTCCCCCTTAAGTGCAACTTAGGGAGAAGATGATTATGCAAACTACTATGGGTCCCATCTACTAGGCCATGTTAGGTACCCATTTACAATGCAAATGATGCAATCTCTCACAAGCAGAGAAAAGGAGAAAACCCTGTGGGACAAAACTCCTCTCCAAAAGAGAGAAAACAAAACAAAACAAACATGATGTATGGAGGACTCAATGATTACCCCCAAGGAAAACATGCATCATGTATCTACAATCAAATACCCCCCCATAAGAGGGAAGTAGAGTGATAAGATATCCCCCCCATGATGAAGAAGCTCGAATGCCGATGAAGAATGCCTGAAAATAAAAGATGACCCAATGTTTGCAAGCAACATATCTTCCCTTAGGAAGAAACAATATAATAAGATGATGATGAAGCCACTCCATGTCCAACTGAAAGGAGAAAGCATGAATGCTTAACATGTATGCCTCTGAAAACTGATGAAGATCCTCCAAGCTTGAATGAGCCACAACATAATCATGGTTAAACTGAACCAAGAAACATGAAAAATCAAGTGATGGAGGAGACTCATGAATGTCAATCTCCAAAGACAAAGTAGAAGGGATAACAGTTGTGTAGAAACTGTTATCAAAGAGGAGAGAAATCCCCTCAAGTGTGTCCTCCAAATCTACAGTATGAGACTCCATGAACAAGCGAGAAATCCCTATCAAATATTCATCCCACAAAGCAAGATCTGAAAAACTATGATCATCCTGCTGAAGAGAAGCATCAATGGCTGAAGAAGCAGGAGGTGGAGGAGTAGGAAGCTCAACATTGGTTTCTAGAATACCAAGGTGTAGTTGACCAAACTTCTCTACACTATCATGGTTCACACTCAATGGAGTGTGTGATGCAGTCAAAGGAACATTATCATCTTCTAAAGCAAAATGTGAAAAGGAATATACATGAGATGAATGATCAACCATCTCGATAGCAACAATATCCCTAGTCTCCAAGTCCCTTATGTACACTCTATCTGGAGTGAATTCAACTATTTTACCTTGACCCGCATGAGTAATTTGATAAATAGAAAGGAGATTAGTGGACAAGGAAGGAACACAAAGTACATTATTGAAATTCCCTTCCCCCATATCAATAGAACCCTTCCCACTTACCTTCATATATGTATTGTTACCCATCAATATATGAGGTGAATTACAAGGCTCAAAAGAAGAGAACATATCCATAGAGGATGCCATATGATGAGATGCCCCTGAATCAAGAAGCCATCTATTAGATTCAGGACTTGCAGAGGCCAAGAGTGCTTGTCCTTTCATCTTGTGTAGCCCATAAGTAGATCCAGTGTCCTATGACTGAGATGATGATGAGGGAGCTGCTGATTGAGATGCTAAAGAAGAAGTAGCAGACACTGATGAGGGTAGCTTAATGTTATTCTTTTGAAGAAGGTGTGTCAATTCATCAATCTTCTTATTATAACATTTATGCTCATCATGTCCTAACCTTTTACAATATGCACATTTTGACTTCTTCTTTTTAGATGATTCCTCTTTAGAAGAGGATGTGGACTCAGGAGTGCTATGTGAAGGATAATCTTTACCTTGCTCATTAGACTTGGGTGCCTTTTTCTACTTCTTACCTATGCCACTTGAATCCTTTGTCTCCTTTGCAACAAGAGCATGAGATCTAGAAGACTTCAATGTGCCCATGTGTACTAACTTTTCTTGTTCCCTTGTGAGTTGAGCTGCAAATTCATCAAGAGAAGGCATTTTGTATGCATTTCCAAGAGCATCCATTGTAGCATAGAAAGTAGAAACAAACACTGAATAATTAGGACCAAGCTTAGCAAGAATAGAAAGTATCAATTGTTCATCCTCTTTAGTTACCCCACAATTAGATAACTGCAATCTAAGAGAATTGAGCTTAGAGAAAAAGTCTTGGACATTGTCAAAATCTGAAGGATTAAGACCCATAAGTTCATTCTCCAACTTAAATTTCCTCATCTTATCTGGCTTACCAAAGAGACTCTCTAAAGTATTCCAAGCTTCATTAGGATGAGTGCAAGATGCAACATGATATCTAAGATCTAGAGAAATGGACAACTTCAAAGTACCAAGAGCTTCATCCCTTCTATCAAGCCATTTTCTTTTCTCTTTTGCTCCTACAAGTTCTGGATCTTGACCAAATGTGATTCATTGCAACTTTGATTTTAACAATAAAAACTCCATTTGAGATTCCCCTCATGATAATTATATGGAGTTAAAAGTACAACTTTAGTCAAATCCATGATACAATGAGATATTACAAAAGAGGAACAACAAATTTCCCTCACAATACAAGAAATCAACCTCTTTGTCCCAACAAGATTTACACTTTTTTTACAAATTTACAAGGAATCCCAAACTATCAAATCAGCTACAAACTGAAAATATGAAAATCTGGAAACAAATCTGCAAAAAGTGCATGAGTAGATATGAAGTACTCCTGAATACCTTCAAAATGCCATAAATTTGGAGAAAATCGAAGATCAGAGCACAAAGATATGAGCTCAGAAGAAAAAAATGATGATCGGGCTTCAACCTAGAAAAAGAGGCACAAAACTGCAAAATATCTACACCACTGAAAAATTCAGGTCTTCACCTTTCCAACGATATTTCGTTTCAAACATTTCGCCTCCATATGCAGAAGTTATGAAAAAATGAAAAAAAGGCCTATAAATAGGCACTTGGGGCAATTACAAGGCTAAAATGAAGCAAAATTCGGGCACTCGGGCACTATGCTTCGGTCACCCATGTGACCAGGTCTGCTATCAATGCAAAAATAAAACTGACCAATGCTAAATACAACCGTCAATCTTTACATATACATGGTCAGCATATATTAGGGTTTTATTAAAAACAGACATCAACCTTAATAATAGTGGGCATAGAATGAGATATCGACGAATGATCAGGCCGACAACACTTGAAAACCACATATTTACAAAGATTTTAATATAAAACTATGATTACTGGTACCTGTGGCTGATGGAGTATATGAACGGCCTGCGGATATATTGGCTAGTGACTGGTAGCAATCAAAGGACCTTGTACAATGCCGATGGGACCGGTAAGGTGCCGATGAAAGATCTTCATACACAACATGCAGCCAATGAATGGATGTGTACCGCCCATCTCAGACACTGGAAATGTTGGTGGATGCAAATCGTTGATGGAATAAATGATGATGGAGAGTTCACCGTTGATGTGGACCATGATGCAAGCAGCGACAAAACCCTCAATGCCGATGGACGATCATAGACTGTGAATTTGAATCTAGATCGTATTGATGGAGATTACACAGACCACAGAGCCAAGGAATATTCCAATAGAATGCTACTTTGATCGCTGATATGTAAGCCTAAACACCAATGACCACACACTAGTGTATGTCATCGATGGGATGTGACCCACCAACTGCGGGCTTTCAAAATACACAGTCAGAGACAAATATCCGACCACGGGCATGGCAAAGAGTAGAAAACGATGCGTTAAGGAAGATTGATGGAAGATGTACGCCAATCAACGACCAATCAATGGATCTGAGTACCTTATAAGGATCTGACACTGATGAGAATAAGGACCGGAGCCGATGATGTATGCCAGAGAACACGTACGCTGACAATCTACAATAACTTTGTCGACAATGCCTCCAATAATGTCTGCGGACTTTAATAAATATTTTGCCTAGATTTGAAATGAATCCCCGAATATTGCCACAAATATTTTGCCCGATAAAAACAATTTTTTCCCCAAAAATTATAACAATACCGCATAAAATATTTTTCTAAAAAAATATTTTTTTTCTGAAAATAAGAAAAATCGTACCGCTTGGGAGGCTATCCCAGCAAAAAAAATTTCCTCAAAAACAACTTTTCCCAATATAGGCAAATTTACAGTCAAAATTTGTCTGCGGAGCTTTCTGAAATCAACCGTGAGGTTATTGAAACCCCAATCTGCATCCAACAAAAAAATTCAAGCCAAAATATCACCCTCAGATCTGGGAAGGAATCTGCAACACCCAGGCAACTCTGATACCATGTAGGAGTTAATGGTGACTCCTCAACACCCCAAGATTAGTTGTGATCAAAACCACTTCCACAAGAGAGAGAATGGCAAGAAAGCTTGCTTTACAATGCAAGATTGATTAATGGCTGAATTGCTATTGCTTGATCAGCTTGAATTAAAATGTACATGATATGCCTTGCTTATATGGGCAAGGTTGAGAGCTAGGAATGAACATGAGGTTGACAAATGTCATAATCCAATGACATGAGACAACCAACAACCTAATCACCTAGGAAATGATGCATCCTAGCTAGATAAGATAAGTTCTAGATAAGCCAACTAAGACTTCTAGAAGGAATCTTTTACCTAAGTAAACTCAACCATGTGAATATGTCCCCTAATTACCTAGTGAATGAATAAGCTAGGTACAAGACAATTATTCACACCAACATGACTTACAACTAGATATAATTTCATTTAAATGCATTGATTTTATGAATATATTTAAGTGGTGCATTTAAATGAAACTATAGCCATACTCTTACATTAATTTGTAAGTCATATCCTAAAATACATTGTGCTAGGCACCAAAATTTCTACTATAACTAGTTTCACTTATCTATTCACATAACTCAAATTAATACCCTTCCAAAATTATTTTAATAAAGTATTTGATTGATCATTTATTGTATTCAGTGTATACCATCATCGAGAATGGAAAAAAGGGCCAATTATTACCCTTGCAAATTATTTTAAATAATAAATTGTTATTTAATATCGTTTTGTATTTGATTGATCATTTAATGTATTGAATGTTGGAAAACTTGGGTTCAAAATGTATTTGTAGACTCACTCTTTGACATATCAGCCTTCGAACATAGTCAATTCATTGAACATGCAATATTCCAATCAAATATAGAAGAATATTAAATAAAAATTTATTGAAATAAATTGGAAGGGTAATAATTGGCATTTTTGGATGCCTCACACTAAGTGAATGGTTAGTGGGTAATGCTTGGTGATGGTGTACATTCAATACAATAATTGATCAATCAAATACTTTATTGAAATAATCTTGGAAGGGTAGCAATTGGATTTTATGTGAATGGATAAGTGAAACCAGCTATAGTAGAGATTTTGGTGCCTAGAGAAATGTATTTTAGGATATGAATTACAACTTAGTGTAAGAGTATGACTATAATTTCATTTAAATGTACACCACTTAAATATATTCATAAAATCATGCATTTAAATGAAATTATATCTAGTTGTAAGTCGTATCCTAAAATACATTATAGGCACCCAAATTTCTACTATATAACTAGTTTCAATTATCCTTTCACATAACTCCAATTACTACCCTTAGTAATTTGAGTTATGTGAATGGATAAGTGAAACTAGTTATAGTAGAAATTTTGGTTCCTAGCACAATGTGTTTTAGGATATATAAGTACAACTTAATGTAAGAAAGTATGAATATAATTTCATTTAAATGCACCACCTAAATATATTTATAAAATCACGCATTTAAATGAAATTATAGAGTTGTTTAATCCATATCCTAAAATACATTGTGGGCATTGAAATTTCTACTATAACTAGTTTCACTTATCCATTCACATAAATCCAATTAATAGCCTTCCAAGATTATTTCAATAAAGTATTTGATTGATTATTTATTGTATTGAATGTACACCATCACTAAGAATGGTATTATATATTCACTTAGTGATGCACCCAAAAAGACCTAGATGTGTGTAATGACAAAAGGATAAACAATTAAGACCTCAGTCATAATAAAATATCTCCTTCTCTAACATGAAGTAGAATTGCACCACACATAATTATAGTGTAGAATTTCATTCAAAATTTATGTATTTATATGCTTACATGTAACTTTTACATGTGAATGTTTCATTAGGATATTTTAGTACCACTTCTTTTAAAGTAAAAGTTTTATAATCCTACTTTCTCCCTTTCTCCCTCTTTTTCATAAATAGTTGAATGAACTTAAAATTGTTCTTATTTTTACTTCATGATGTTCAAGCCGCTCATTGCTCATATTTCCTAATTTTTTTATAATTTACTATGGAGCATCTTACTAGAAAAATGGTTATTGCATATTTTACTAAATTAGAGAAATAAAACAAGTACATATTTGTAATTTTTTTTATTTTAATTAAATTTTCAAATCTTTGTATTTATATAGATATGGGGGTGGGTGCATGAAGTTGGGTTACACTTTTGTGGATAATTCCAAATTTTTTTTTGAAAATGACATAATGCGAGCGCGTCATAACATGCTCATGTTATGTCATTTTAAAAGAAAAAAAAAGAAGGTTAAAGTGTTTCATTTTCTGTTGTCTATTTTTTTGCTCTACCTGTGGCCAAAAACCCTCATTTTCACGCTTGTGTTCTAGGAGGAGGCATTCTACAAAATTCGTCAAGAAGAGTTATTTTTTCTTTGCAAAGATGGCACCACGATGATGAAGAGGTGCAGGAGGTAAGTATTGTTTGCTATTTGTTTTGAATTTCTTAGTTTCAAGTTGATTTTGTTTGTTTTAGGTTAGATTTGATTGTTTTTTTTTTAAATTTGTAGGAGATGAAAATGATCCTACAAATCCTCAAAATCTTCAACAAGAAGAATAGGAAAATCCTCAACAAAAAGAATGGGAAAATCCTCAACAAAATCAACCTCCCCCACCAATCACTCAACACCCTCCTGACACTCAACAAAATTTGAGTGAAATTGAGAACAACAAAAAACAAATTGAGGATTTTATCAATAGGTTGAGTGATCCAAATGCTTCAACCATAGAAAGAATGACCCTAGAAAACTCACTGAAAGAGATGTTAAAAAATGTAGATTCAATAACCCAACAAATAACTGGATGGCAAGATAGGAGGAAGGAAGCTAGGGCATATTATGCAGATAAACTATCATATAAACAAGTAAAAGATTTAAAAATTACTAAAGGTGATTTGTGCTCTTTATTCACTAACCCTAGAACACATCAAAATCTTAGCCTCATTGTGAAGAGGTTTCCTATTCATTGGTGCCACCACCAAGAGATTAGGAATAGTTTTTATGATAGGTGGTACTTGGTCTTTGATTACCCATTGTGCAACAATTGTGAAGTCCCCCAATGTTTTCTTAAGAAACTATACAGTGAGTTTGTATTGAACCAAATCCCAAATTATTTTGATATGAGGGAGTTCTAGGGGAGAGGTGGGGGTTGGCTCAGGATAGGCCCGGTGCATAGCCAGATCCTACGCAACAAGGGAGACGACCTCTCGCTAGGCTGCCTCGTGAGCACATTGTTATTCTTGTCATTGTGAAGGAGAGTGCCGACGTAGAGACATTGCAGGTGATCAACAATTTGATCCAGAGTGTCATCCAACATACTAGCCCTATTGTACAACACCATCCAGGGGATTCTTTGGGTGGTGGCCTTCGAACCCATGTGTGTCAATCTTGCGGGGTGACTTGTTCATATGACCCCACCGACACTCAGGAGGTTGCTACGTAGGATCCGTATGCATCTACGGGGATGGAGAGGATGGCTGACATTTTGCATCATGCATATGGCATTGATAGTCAGGTAAAAGTTAGCATGTTCATTGAATTTAATTTATTAAATTTTGATTATGAAATGTAAGATTAACTATTTTAGTTTTATTATTTTAATAAAATTGCAGGGTCATAGTGTTGAGACTAGATACATCGGTCCTCCACCCACTTATTTATGTAGTACACCTATTAGTGGGGTATGCAACTAGTAAACAATTATAAATTTATTACATGTTAATAGCATTGTTTTATGAATGGTATTTTAATATGTTATTTTGGATGTTGAACAAGATAATATTGGAGGTTTAGAGAAAACATCTCCTAGTGCCAGTGGATTTACTCAAACATACATGGAGGTAATAGAATAAAGAGAACTTAACTAATGAATTCTACTTAATAGATTTGTGTAGTTTATATTCATATTGTTGGTTACATTGCATTAGACATCATTCAAAGTCAAAGCATTACTTCAAATTCCATAAGTAATAACTAGATGTTGATAGATGACAAAATTTCAACTACATACAATATAGTTGTTTAGAAAGTAAACATAAGCAACACGATGCAATTACTTCACATGGAGGCATGTGCTTGCAAAGGTGCACCAACATGACAAACTATGGATGCTTGGAAAAAATCTATGAAACCATAATAGTAAGCAATAACATAGACAAGTTAGTTAGTGATGTAGAGCATCATATTAAAACACTCAATCATTAGGGTACATCTCATGCAGAGCATCCAACAAACACCATCAACATCATTTCTTCAAGAGATTTCAATCCCAAATAGAATTAGGAGAAGATCAAATATAATTTCATCAGAAATATACTTTTCATTCAAACAAAATCCACTCAAATTCTCTTAGCCATTCCATAGGACATCATTCATCATTCCACTAATCAGTATTCCAATTTACTCATTCAAAGAAAAAACCATATTGGAGAAATTTGACTTAATTAATTAGATTCACATCATTCTCATCCACCATAAAAATAACATAAACCTAATTATTGACACTTGAACAATTCATCCTTTCATTTATTCACCAAGGCAACTAATCAACTAAACCATACCTCACTATTATCATTCCATTATTTCACCAAGGCAACTAATCAACTAAACCATACCTCACTATTATCATTCCATTATTAAGCACTATACTCACCATATTTTGACAGCAGTAGTATATTTACAGGTTACAAAATCTTGCTACAACAAAATGTTGATTATCATCTTGTGGTTAATCACCAATTTTCTCAAAAGGCTTCATAATACTCACCCATCCAACCATCAAAGTCACCAAACATGTCTTATACACCTTAAATAAAATTAGTAACATCAATTATATCATTATTTTGATAGTAACCAAGCACTCAATATCATCCTTTCCACTATTTAAACAAACATCTTTGTTTTGATCAGACAATATCATATTCCTCTAGTAGGTCTATCAACCATTGAATCGGGTAGTTACATTCCTATCTCAAAGCTTATTAAAAAACTCAATGCACATTTAGAAACACTTTCCATCACATCACAACATATCAAAGTTCTTAGACATTTGACATAAAGAAAATCATCAAATTTTAGAATGTCCTCTAAAGAAAGGCTAGTAGATTAGGCCTGTTTTACAAAGGAGACCCCTTCAAAACCATTCCAAATCACTCAAAACCTCAAAAAATGTTGGTGTAATTAATATTTAATTACACATTAGCATAAGTTTACTTAGGCTTTATTTAATTCCTACGTTATAGGATCTTATCTTTATCTTTTGAGCTATCTTGTTGCTCAAGATAAGATTAGGGTTATGCATCTTTGCTTTTATAAAGCAAATCATTATCATGTAATTATTGAATTCTCGAATAATATTATGTTGCACATTTTGCAACCTCTCTGCTTTTTCTTATTTTCTCTTCTGTGGAAGGTCTTTTTGGTTTTCAAATCTGATCTTGGTTTCTAACAAAAAAGTCTTCAAGCATGTCTTATAACTCAAGATTTCACCATTTATAGGGATTGAAAACCATGAAAATGTTCTGATCCAATAAACCCTCGTTTATAGGGTGTAAAAGCACAAATCAATGAGGGTTTTATGAAAAATACTCTTGCAAACCTCTATTTCTATGACCACCACCTGGAACATGATCTTTTATGTCTACCAAGACCTTCTACATCATTTCCAAGCCTCTGCAAACATTATGTATTCATCACCCATGACTGTAGCATCACTTTGTGTAGGAAAATCCTCTATTTTCTAGTGTAGCAGCAACTCTACCATGGTATTCTTGCTTTTCCCTACACTTAAAATCATCAAAACATGCAAAAAAATAGAACATTAACCTACTCCACCAATTTAATTGACTTACATTGGTGGATTAGTGAAGAAAAACCCTATTGGACTCTCAAACTTGCTTCTAAAAGGACTCTGTCAGGCACTTAAAACTGCCTTTTATTCTTTTGTTTCCTAAAACTAACCTTCCAACTCTTGAAATTGGAAACTAACTCCTCTTTACATGTATTCACACTATGATTTAACTTTGGGTGTTCCTAAATTACCAACACAAGAAAACAAAATAATGGAGTAATGTTGCAAACTCAGAAACATGGATTTTTTATTTCAAAATCTAATTACAAGAACACAAACTTCTGCTTTTTCTTGCCTTTACATGCCTTTTAAAGATATTTCCTTTTCCATAACTATCTTTCCATCAGTTGAAACTACCCCTTTTAACAATTAATATGCCTGATTTCCTTGTTTTTGTCAATTTAACAACTTTTAACAATATTACATTATTGCATTGTTTGCATTTTCCCACTTTGAATAATTTATTGTTTTATTTTTAGATGTTGGTTGTGGAAACACCTCCAAATTTTATGAGGGCAATGGATATCGGCGTTTCATCCACTATACAATCCTCGATGGCTCTGATAGGGGAGGTATGAGGAAAATTACTAAATTTCAATTTACATTCATTGTTATAGATGTTAGTTCTAGTGAAAAATCAGACCATTATTGATTCGTAGTTTAATTCCTATTTGGATGGTTTATATAGGGCTTGAGCACACCTCAGCATTGGCATGCAAATATTTCCATCATGGAGAGTGATCGTGAGATGGCCGTAAGTGATTATTTTGTTAAATATATCATTTTTTATAATGTAATTTCTACATATTAATGTCTTTACTTCTTATTGTAACAATTAAAACTTCACCAGGAGCTAAACCCTAGGAGGAGTAGCAGGAGCACTCCTTAAGCACAACAGAAATGAGTGATGGACTTATCACCATCCAATCGCCAAACAAAGGGAAAGAATTTATTTCCAGAGCATGGAGAGAAATTAATTTTGATTCCAAAGCCCTTTGTTGTATGCTTGGACATCGCAATTTTGTACATATTATGCATTGGATATATTTGACATTGTATGCCTATATGGCATTCTCATAAGCCTATATGGCTATTTTGTAACTATATTTTATACTTATATCAAATTATACTGATGTATGCATACGTGCCTATTTGGTTAATACAAATATTTTTTATCGATATTTGGTGTCCATATTTGAATTGAGAATTTATCACACATCTATAGAGAAACAGAGGAATACTACAAACTAAAAAACATTACGCTCTTTTTTTCACTGACTTGATGTACTCTCCAATATCTCTCTTCTCTCATGCGAAGAGTTAGAACTGCTTGGCCATGCCTTTGCATCATTTAGGAAGTTTTGCTCTTTTTGACAATGTCAAAAACATGGCTACATATAGATTAGGCAAAAGACTTTTCCTTTTAGATTAGCAATGCATGGAAGTTTCAAAAAGTATCCTTAATATTACAAAAATATATGTGTTTATACCATAGCAGCAAAAATATTTTAGGGAAAAAATCGGCAAACCAAAAGTATAATTTTTTTTGAAAAATTTGAGAAAAAGTCTAGAAAAAATTGGAAAATAATCAGTTTTAAAAAAAGGGTAAAAAAAAAAGTTGAACAAGAGATAAAAACTTGCTTTAAAAATTTTAAAGGAATTTCCATAGCATAGAGATATAGAGATCAAATAAAATAAAGAGTTTAACTAATAAATTGTAAAAAAATAAAATTTGTAGTTTATATTCATATCGTCGATTACATTGCATTGCACATCTTTCAAACTCAAAGCATTGCTTCACATTTCATAACTAATAACTAGATGCTGATAGATGAAAAAATTTCAATTAAAATATAGTTTTTACAAATTCAACCTAAGCAGTTATGCACAGTTACTTCACATTGTATAACTAATAACTAGGAGCAGCTGCCAATTGCATTTGCTTGTCATGGCATTCTATGAGACCACATTTCTTTGAGGCATTTTTTCAAATAGTTCACTGCCTTGTCTATACTACCATATTTTTTATACATTTCTACCAAAGCATTTTGTCAAATATTTCACTACCTTGTTGCTACAGTTGAAAGCCTAAAACAAGTGCTTTCGAACAAGCTATCGATGCTTGGAAAAAATCTATCAAAAGCATAATAGTAAGCAATATCATAGACAAGGCAGTGAACTCTTTGAAACAATTCCTGAAAGAAATGAGGTCTCATGGTGATGGAATTCCATGACAATCAAAAAAATGATTGTCATGGAATTCCATCACCATGAGACCTCATTTCTTTCAGGAATTGTTTCAAAGAGTTCACTGCCTTGTCTATGATATTGCTTACTATTATGCTTACTATTATGCCTTGTCTATGGTACCACATTTTTCATACATGTCTACCAAAGCATTTTATCAAACAATTCATTGCCTTGCTACTATGGTTAAAAGCCTAAAAAAAGTAATTTCGAACAAGCTATGAATGCTTGGAAAAAATCTATCAAAGCATAATAGTAAGCAACAAGCTATGGTCTCATGATTTTGTTTTCATGAGAAAATCAACGTGATTTTATTCACATTTTTTTGCAAGTTATAAACACATTTTTTTTGGAAATTTTGTTGTTTTAAATGACATTCAAGTTTATGGTGGTTTTTTTGTTTATATGATGATATGTGATAATCTAATCCTAATTCATTCTTCTAGGTTCCATAGATATATATTTTGTTTTTACATGTTTTTTGTACCAACGAACCCAAAATGAACTAAACCCCCATCCAAATTTTTTTGGCCAGAGTGGTGAACTGAATCCCTTAACCTGAACCTCAAAACCTATTCCAACACTCTTCATTTTTGCTACACAAACTTAATCGACCACCAAATTATGTTTCCCCTTGACTTTACCCACGTTTACTCCCTCAAACCTCTCTTTTTCATTCAAAACCCCTATTTTCCCAACTAGGGCATGTCATGCCATAACATACTTTTGACATCCCCTATCCTTGTAGACCTTTTGAACACATCAAACTCCATAATCTTACCCTATTTCCAACCTATTCTAACTTATTTTCAAGCAATTTCTTATTTTCACCTCTTCTAGCCTTGCTTTTAAGGGTCCTCAATTTTGAATTTTCAACAAGTGAAGCATTAGTAATCTCTGCCAATGCCCTTACTAATGCTATTTTATTATTCCTACTCCATATTCTACTTACATAAAGACCATATCATTGAGACACAGCCTGAACAATAAGTGGAATGGCCTATTTCAACATACTACACTCAAACCCTTAAGGGATTGATCCAGTTGAACGTAGCTCAAAGCGATTCCGGATGTTTGGGTGAGAAAGAGGAGCATGCCTAGCGTAAATATGCCTATTCAGATGCATTGGAATAGTCTGTTTGGTCACACGAGTTGCAGAATGAAAGTTGCACCACTTTGCAACTTTCCACTGCTTCCATTTGACACTTTTTCCATCAACTGAAAACTGGACACTACGGGAAAACCACTCCGAGATAACAAAAACCAAGAGAGGTTATTGTAGAGGGACCCAACATGATCCCATAGGATTAGATGAGAAGTTTCTAAGCATCATGATTTTCGAGTAACCTCATGCTAAAGTTTGTAGTCATTTTTCCCTTTGGACCCTTAAGGGATCGATCTGGTTGAATGTAGCTCAGAGCGATTCCACGTGTTTGGGTGAGAAAGATGACCATTCCTAGCATAAAAATGCCTATTCAAACACATTAGAATAGTCTATTTGGTCACACAAGTTGCAGAACAAAAGTTGCACCACTTTGCAACTTTCCACTGCTTCCATTTGACACTTTTTCCATCAACTGAAAACTGGACACCACGGGAAAACCACTTCGAGATAACAAAAATTGAGAGAGGTTATTGTAGAGGGACCCAATGCAATCCCATAGGATTAGATGAGAAATTTTTAAGCATCACGTTGTTCGAGTAACATCATGCTAAAGTTTGCAGCCATTTTGCCCTTTGGACCCTTAAGGGATCGATCTGGTTGAACGGAGCAATTCTAAGTGTTTGGGTGAAAAAGAGGACCATGCCTAGCGTAAAAATTCCTACTTAGATGCATTGGAATAGTCCATTTGGTCACAAGAGCTGCAGAATGAAAGTTGCACCACTTTGCAACTTTCCACTACTTCCATTTGACACTTTTTCCATCAATTGAAAACTGGACACCACGGGAAAAACACTCTGAGATAACAAAAATTAAGAGAGGTTATTGTAGAGGGGTCCAAAAAAATCCCATAGGATTAGATGAGAAGTTTCTAAGCATTATGGTGTCCAAGTAACCTCATGTTGAAGTTTGTAGCCATTTTTCCCTTTGGACCCTTAAGGGATCGATTTGGTTGAACGTAGCTCTGAGAGATTCCACATGTTTGGGTGAGAAAGAGGACCATTCCTATTGTAGAAATGCCTCTTTGGATGTGTTGTAATAGTGTGTTTGGTCACACAAGCTGTTGAATGAAATTTGCACCACCTTGCAACTTTCCATTGTTTCAATTTGACACTTTTTCCATCAACTGAAAACTAGACACCACGGGAAAACCACTCCAAGATAACAAAAACTAAGAAAGGTTATTGTAGAGGGGCCAAATGTGATCTCATGGGATTAGATGAGAAGTTTCTAAGGATTACAGTGTCCGAGTAACATCATGCTGAATTTTACAACCATTTTTTCCTTTGGACCCTTAAAGGATTGATCTAGTTGAACGTAGCTCGAAGTGATTCCGCATGTTTGGGTGTGAAAGAGGACCATGCATAGTATAAAAATTCCTATTTAGACATGTTGGAATAGTCTTTTTGATCAGACGAGTTATAGAATGAAAGTTGCACCACTTTGCAACTTTCCACTACTTCCATTTGACACTTTTTCCATCAATTGAAAACTGGACACCACGGAAAAACCACTCTGAGATAACAAAAAACAAGAGAGGTTATTGTATAGGGGCCCAACGCAATCCCATAAGATTATATGAGAAGCTTTTAAGCATCACAGTGTCCAAGTAAAATCATGCTAAAGTTTGCAATCATTTTGCCCTTTGGACCCTTATCGATCTGGTTGAACAAAGGGTCTATACTCTAAACTTATCCAAACCTTACCAACTCTTGGGGAAGCAATTCTAAGGTGTCAAAACTTCAAAATCCACAATCAGATCTCAGTTATATCACCGTACAATGGGTAAACCACAAAACCCTCTCTTGTAGCCTAAACCCTAGGGGGTTTATTGAAAATGATACTTCCAAACCTAACCAGAACCTAAAAATTACTCAGAAAAGTTTGTGATACCCTACACAAGCTCAAAAAATCCTAAAATAATGCTGCCATACACAAAAACACAATTTGACTCTTCAAAACCACCATTTTTCTTAAAGAAAACTCACTTTTACATACATGGGTTTCACACCCATCTCACTTTTAGACCTCCCCAACACTAACACATCATTCCCACACCTTAATAATGTTAGTGCAGACCCATTCCTTAAGTTATAAAGGCTACAGAAAGAGGAATGGGTCAAAAATCCACTTTTATTGACTTGAGAGTTCTAGTCATCTTTCTTCCTCTTCCACCAAATGCTTCCCTAATCCACACGTCTGCCAGCCTAATTGACTTTGTTTTTGAAAGCTAAAGTTTCTCCTGAGTCACCAGTGTTGCTCTCTCTACCTTTTCAGACTCTTTCATTGCTACAAATCATCTCTGGGATTTAATCATTTGTACCACATGTGGTTGATGTACTTTGAATCCTTGCATCTAAAGGAAATTTCCTCAACATAAATACTGCTAGGGAATTTCAATTTTTCCATTGTAGTTGGTATTAAAGCCGGTAACTGCATTAAATCTAGCCTTTACAAATGATTCTACATCTTTCCAATCATGCCTAACTATTGAGCTTGTAACTAACATGACTTATTACATTATAAATCAATTGACCATGTAATATGACCTTATTCAATTGACAATTTACTCAAAACACAATTTACTAACTTAAAATAATTGCATGAACCAAAGTTGCTCAATAACCTTGGTGCCCCTACACCAAATTTCAATATTTTACAAATCTCATTACAATGCCTTAGGTACTCTGTTCTCACAGATATTTTACAATTTCACTCATACATTCAATATTTTCTTATAATGTCTACATCATAGGTTCTCATTTAGAGGTTAACTTCAAATGAGTAACTTGAGATTCCCTCGCAAAGCTTCACATGCTCTTTTATAATGGCTTCAAATCAGAATTGAGATTTGTCAAGATCATCAAAATAAGGATGTTGGATTTCTTTTTTGGCTGAGATTCTCTTTGATGGCTCAAAAATCAGCATTTTCTACAAGGAGAGACCAATCAATTTTTACTAGTTTAGTTACAAATGTACGCAAAGTAAAAAAAGAAAAAGAAATAGATCATCCAAAATGGAAATGAAATGAAAATAGATGGAAGGCACTTACAGATAGTCATGGAAATCTCTCAACTTAGTCACTCCTAGTCATACATCTTCACTGCAAGTTCCAAGATACCTATTCTACACAACACCTCTCATGAATCTAGAATATCTTGAAATTCGAGATGCTCCTATAATGTCTACATCATAGGTGCTCATGATAAGGTTAACTTCAAATGAATAACTTGAAATTCCCTCACCAAGCTTCGTACACACTTTTCTAATGGCTAAAAATCATAATTGAGCTTTGTCAAGATCATCAAAATAGGGATGTTGCATTGATTTTATGCCTGAGATTCTCTTGGATGGCTCATAAATCTGCATTTTCAACAAGGGGACACCATTCAATGTTTACTTGGTTACTTACAGATACAAAAAGTAAAATAAGATGATAGCATTGGCATCAAAAAAATTAATGTGGATACAAGTATAAATTAATAAGAACCATTGTGCATATACTTACAAATTAATCTAATGAACCATCTGGATCTTCTCTACTCTTTATTGTGTCAAGTATTCCCTCATGGTCAAACTCACGAACCTTCCACAAGGTCTTGTTCAAAGGTCTACCCCCATATTTTCTCAAATGAGCATTGGATTCCACAACAAGTTTTGAGTAATGAAGAATCTTAAGATTCATGTCAAAGTCCTCAAACAACCAATGTTTAACACTCTTATGTGGGTACCTTCTAAGCCACATTCCAGTAATAACAACTGAGCCTGTAGGGTATTCAATGTTTCCTCCATCTATAACTGGGGCTTCCAATTTATTTTTGGCCTCAACACAATGGTACAAGTAATAGTCAGTTCCCTCTTCATTTTCTTCATCTACAATAATAGCATAAACATGCCCTGCATTGATATGTGAAGAAAATCACTTGAAATTAGTCAACATTACGAATACAGTACAAAGTAAGATAACAATATGGAATTTCAAAAACTAGGCAAGTAGATATATTACCTGGTTGAACTAGATCTAATACGTGGTCAAAGTCGACCGATGATTCCATCTGTGTTAGTTCCAATGTCGTTAGAGGGTGATATGTGTGAAGTGGGCTAAGATAACTTGTCAACCATTTGTGAACCCACTCCCTTGACTCACAATCATTCCAGGCTTGTATTGTACATGAAGAACAAAAGCATGCCATCTTACGTGTATTGATACTCCATGAATTTGCATTTGAGCTAAGGAAAGAGTGTAGCTCACTTGATCTTGTTAGTGTAAAACAATCCTCATATGATGTAATGTTAGTATCATCCATCAACCAAAGAAATCTATGAACTGAAGATGTACCTTCATTACCTAGACCCATCGAAGCATTACACCACTCGATGATTGAACTTGCATATGTCAATTTTGTACTGTCTTTATACTTTAACTCTTCTCATGCTAATGCTCTTTTCACACATGGTCCTACACCATCATTCTCTCCCTTTCCATTCTTGGCCTCACAAAATTTCCACAAATGTTGAACACTTGTAGTGAGATGAATCCTGCACAATGAGTAGAACATGCATGTGTTCTTGAACTGTGTTGCACAGTTATCCTACCATGTTATATGTTGACCGTATGCTATGCCCCTCCAAGCCAAATCACTATAGAACATCTGGAAGCAACCTTGCACGAACTCTGGAGAATGTGTGTGATCATCACTAATATAAAAGTGATACTCCCTCAATACCTTCCTTTGGTCCTCTGTACTATCAGCTACATGAATGAATGCTATGTGCACAAATATCGAAACCTTTGTGGAGTTGTAATACTGTGACTACACCTCACACTATGGCTATAGAGTGTAGTTCTCTACAAATTCAACCACTGATACTATGCTTCCAACTAGAAAGGTGTCCTTACATAGCTTGAATTGTGTGTCCATCCATCAGGCTCTATGGGTATGCCTTGCATGCTCATACACTAGATTCTCATGAAACATTGACATAAACTAATACACTAGAATCTTCTCAATAACCAAATCACACCTTTTTGCTTGAGACCCATCTTTTGTAGCATATGCCACTATTTTATACTTCCCAAAATCTACTAGTTTATGTGCCACCTCATCTGTGCTTTCCATATGTTGACATACTCACATTCATTGCAAGCCACTGCAATTCTCGCAGGAACCATCCAAGCATGTTGTCCTATAGAATATTTGGCCATCCTCTATTTGACATAAATTTTTTGATAACTCTCTTTAAGATTTTTTTAGGGCTTCTATGCCACAATCTTGCAAAACATCCTTACTATGCAAATCTAAACATATAGAACAAATCATAATGTTTAGCGAATTCAATATGTCATCTACAACAACAAGTAGTGCATGTGTGATTTATCTTGACATAAAAAGGTTTAAGCATTTCAAAAAATATTTGAGAAATACTAATTTGAGGATAAGAATTTTGAAATTTATGAAAAAATTGGGTTTGAGTCGTATCCAAAAAATGCTTTGGATGTGCCTCACGGTTCCGAATACTGATTCTCCTTCTTATGACATCCCTTTGATTTGGAGATGGCCTTGTATTATTCTTCCAATAATCTTCAATTAGTGTTCTAAATGCTTCAACAAATTTTTTATCTTTATGCGGTAGTCTTCTTGAGAATTCCCATAATTCATTTGAATTGGTGCCCTCAATTCTTTGTTGCCTTTGAACAGCTTTCGATAAAGTTTTCCTACTAATTCCCATTTTTTCACTTGTATTTTTAATGAGACAAGATCTCTTTGTTTGATAGCTTACCAAAGACGATGTAATGACACGTCGGGTGACATTACTATCTTTTGAGCATGAGTTCTTACCCACACTCTCATAAGCATCCATTAGATTCTTCACAATAGTGTTTTCACTTGATGCATTTGATGTTCTCAACCTCAGAGTCTTCATGATGTTTCTATACTTTAAACCCCGCATCATTTGAAAAAATAGTTGACATCTTACGGTTTCATTTAGCCTTTCAAAAATATTTTCCAAACCTTATCAGCATATCTTCTACAAGTGCATTCTAGAATCATACCTTCCATGTGCTGAAAAATATCCTTATCAATATTAATAAAAAACTTTGGCTTTCTACACAAAATTCTAGGTGGTGTTCTCCTAGGTACATACATCTCAACATTAGAATTTTCATCAATATTTAATTAAGGTTGGCTAGATTGTGTACCTTCAACTGAGGGTGGAATAAAATACATACCTTGAGGTTCACATGGGGATGATGGCATACCTTGTTCATCAAATCTGAGTGATGATGTACTCTCAACTTCATATGTGGTGGATGGTGTCCAACCATACTCACTTGTGCTTAATGGTGTCTCTCCATTTTCACTTGTGCTTAATGGTGTCCCTTTGTATTCACTTGTAGTAGAGGGTGTGTCTCCAACTATGGTATCTGCATCTCTCCTAGCATGAATATTTTGCATTCATGCCCTTTGTGCTACCAATTTCTTTTCTCTTTTTGACGGTTGAGGTTCCTCTTCAATTGGCTTGTTTTCGTCAAGCGTTTCCAATTTCTTCTTTTCACAATATGTTGCCACCCATTCTCTCTCCTATTCTTTGAAGGTTTCATACTCTTCGTCTATTAGATCTTTCTTCCTTGTTTGTTTCTTCAACATGGTGGATAATTTTACCTATAGCATGGTAATGAGATGAATATTAGTTCCTCAAAAATGTATCCATTAAAATAAATGAAATATATGTCATTCCAGGCTTCATAAATAGACAACATAGGTGATGAGGTAGCTAAATACTAATGAGGTAATTTAGAAATAGATGGTGATGTAGAGGGGTGGTGAACACACTCAAATAACCTTCAATCTGATCACAACTTAACTAATAAAGTACTTATTCAAAAGATATTAACGTTTGGACATCAACTCACCCTCAAAACCCTTCTAGGGTTCCAAACACAAAAATCAGACATAAATCTTCACAAACACCTCAAGACAGCAAACCCTTTGAGTTTTAGACACCATTTACCAAGTACCTCACTATGTTAAAATGTTACATATGTTTCCTTTGCAACATCTATGAGATTCAATTCAACACCCCCTGCTTGGGCTACTCAAATAGGCTTGATTTACAAAGGAAGTACCCACTAGAGTTTGTCAAATACCTTGAAACCTTGGGACAACAACACCAATGCCCAAAAAAACCAAATCCACCCTTAGTTCTTTGGTTCAAGTCTTCTTATACACTATTCTAGTATACCCTTCCTTTCCAAGCACTAAACAAGGGTTTAGTATAAATAAATAACCTAGGCCTTTCTGACCCAACTAAGGCTTCTAACAAGTTTCAAATACCTTGACTCAACTTCACAAGCCAGTTATCACCTAGGCAATCCTAAATGTATTTTTCACAAACCACCCCTCAATGCCTCTTCTCACACATATAATTCACCTTGCTTTGGCCTAGGGCATCACCATTTTATCAACCCATGCATTCTTAGGTTGAAAAAACCTTAAAGAAACATAAATAGAATCTAGGAAATCCTTTCCACTAAGCCATAGATCCAGACAGTAGGTGGAAGGCTTAAATTTTCATTTTATTGCTTTCAAAACCCTTAAACACAGAAAAACAGAGTAGTTATTAGAACTTGTTGATCCCTCACACAAAACAATGAGTTTAGGCCTCCAAAAAACGTGTAAATAAAGGTATCCACATAAATATACAAGCTCTCATAGTCTCAAGTCATGATAGGCCTATATGGGTTGGTACCAAGAAGAGAAAGTTCAAAAAAACAATGAAATGCAGTGATCAGCGTTTTATAATGTTGAATTCTCCTTCCAAAAACTGAACAACAACCTTTTCCACAAGGGAATACAAATTTTGTTAATAGTTTCAATAAGGTTTTTAGAAGTTTAAATAATCCTCCCATGGTTGAGGCATGATTGATGAAACACTTTCTTTGAAGTTCTAATGAAAAATTTCTATTTTCTGGAAAAATCTGTGTGTAAAATTTCTGCTAAAACACGTGGTACGAAAATTGTACAGACTATATAGGTACAAAATTGATATGGTTGGATAGAGGGAAGACCTGGATTTCATTTAGCATTGATTTGAAAAAATTTCATTGAGTATAGAAAAATTTATCTCCATTTTAGTAGGGGCAGGTCTGAAACCCTCTAAACTAGGGTTTTGGTTGAAATGTGGCTTTTCCTACCTTCTCCACATTGTAATAATGTTGATTCTTGGTGGGATGGAAGGTACTTGTGTATATTTTCATATTTCCTTGGTACTGGAGAGAGGAAAGGTGTGTGGAGGAGTTTATGCTTTGAACTAGGTCTAGCATCTTCATGTGACAGGCCTGATTGGTGAAGCAAAAAGTGAGTTTTGCTTGTTTTGTGTGGCTTTTTCTTGTCTGGTTAATACTTGAAATGAGATTTATTACACCTATAACCCCCAACACCTATAAATCATTAAAACAACACCAATGGCTTGAAATGAGCCTTATTACATCCAAAAAACAGTAATCTTTCATGCTTTACATGTAAATTCAAAAACTTTCCTTCAATTGTTAAATAACAAAATGCCTCAAAGAGATGTGGTTTAAAAATGTAAATGGAAAGTGTATAAAATTGTGTAATTTAAAATGTCCATTGACAACCTAAGGTTGTAACATGACAAACAAACAATGATGAAAATGGAATATGCAAAACAACAAAAATGAAAGAAAGCCATAATAGAATGAAATAAAATATACAAAGACTTCGCATACCTAAAAAACTAGAGTTTGAAATGGAGAAGTTCTACCCAATTATGTATCCTTTGCTTATTCTTTCCTCAAACTCCTCAACAATTTGACTTTTTCGAAAGCTTGTTCCCCTCCAAACTTCAATTGTATATCAATTATCACTAGAATTCAAAATTTAATTGATATTATATTCCTTTCAACATGAAAACTGTACTATTTCATGCAAAGGTGGTGAAAAGATCATGAAAAAGGTGGTGGAATCAAAAAATCATGCATGGAAACTTCCCTCAATCTTGAAAAAGATACTTTTTGTTGTAGCCCACGCAGAACTAGGAGAATATGCAAAATGTGGGCCGACATCATGGGTATGTTGTGTTTTTTTTTATCATTTTTAGTAAAAGAAAAAATGCTCTCGCATTATAACATGAGTGTGTTATAACGCGCGAAAGTTATTTCTCCTTAGAATGGCCATGTCCCTACTTCTCAAAAACATACTCGTGTTATCATAAAGTTGGTTTCTTTTCTAGATTTATTTTCTCTTTGTCTATACTCTTTCCCACTCTCTCACACCCTCTATCCCACCCTCTCACCCACTCTCCCACACTCTCTCCCACCCTCTCCCACTCTCTCCCTCCCTATCTCCCACTCTTCCTCCCATCTCTCTCTCTCTCTCCCACCCTCTCCCACTCTCTCCAACCCTCCCACCCTCTCTCTCACCCTCTCCCAACCTCTCCTCCCACTCTCTCTCTCTCTCTCTCTCTCCCACCCTCACCTCTCAACCCTCCAACTCTCTCTCCCACTCTCCCACACTCTCTCCCACTCTCTCCCACTCTCTCCCACCCTCTCCCACTCTCTCCCACCCTCTCCAACCCTCTCCCACTCTCTCCCTCCCTATCTAACACTCTCCCACTCTCTCTCTCCCACTGGTGCAGGAGCACCTAGGCTAACCTCCATTTTGCTTGTTATCAATTTTGGCTTGTAATTAACCTTAGCCAAGTCAGCATAATGGTGTGTTTATTTTGGACCTTAGAAGGTCTTGATTGTGTGTGGTAAGTTAGTCACTAGGACTAAAGTCATCTTAGTTTACTCATTGTTGTTAAATTTTGCTTTAATTAGCCTCAGCCAACTTATGTTGGAATGTAAAGCATTAAATGTGTGCTAAACACATCTAAGGTGTTAGAAGATGCCAAGAGGCAGTTAGGCGAGCTGTTGGCTCAGAATCAAGAAGATTGAGGTCCTAAGATGTAGGATGATGGAAAAGTTGCAAGAATGTTGCAAAGTTGCATGACAACATTTGTTAGGTTGCATGCAAAATAGTTGTCTTGGATTCCCTAAAAATTAGGAGTGAGGGATCGATAAAATTCCCTTGAAATATGGCAAAGGCATCTATGTAGGTGTGGTGGCTCGTAGACAAGCAGTTAGAATGCATTGTAATCAAGTTTTTGGTTTGTGTGAATAAAGAAATTATGCATTTCCTGTGTTTACCCATGTATCTTGAGAAACAGAGATATCAAAGGCACTGCATATACTGATTTAGCACTGTATTTGAGTTCATAGAATAGTTTTGAGTGCCTTCCATTTTGTAATGAAGCTGCTTAGAGTTGATTTGTTTTTTTGAATTCACAGTTTAGAGTCTAGAGGGTTGTAGTTGTTGTTTTTGAGCAGTCAGTCTTTGAATGGCTCCCCCATAAAATCTAACCACGGGATCTCCCTGAGATTGGATGGAAATGATAGGGGAGCCAATCACTTGTACATATTTAGCAGTAGGAAGTATAGGGAATGGAGCAAGGATTACTAAACTCAAACCCTAGGCGAGCTAGGACAGTCTGGTTAGAGGTTTGAGAGTGAAAATTTGAAGAACTTAGGCATTGGAAGGAAGTATTGTACGAAAAAAGTACAGTTCCAGGTGGGACATGACCAAACACAAGGATGCTAGAACGATTGAGACTTGATCAATCCATTTTTGTGAGAAATTAGCAGGAGATCATTGAAACCCTAAGAATTAGGCCTAATAGCCCTTTTTACCCTTGATTGTAGGAATCTACTATATGGAGGAGACAGGGGTCTGAAACCCTGTTAATGTTTTAAAGGACTAAAAAGGGTGTCCAAAAGTGTAATTTATATGCTAGGCTATTTGGAGAGTTTGGACAGGAAAAGAAAAAAGGTGATTGGTAAGGGCTACAAGAATTAGGCCTCTTCAAGGCAAAATCTTGAGATCAGTAGGAGTGAAGACTGAAGACCCTCCAAGATGTATTCAATTGAATGTGAAATGAAAGAAAACAATGTCTCTAACACCCTTGCAAGCAGTTCAAGTTTGATAATGAAGTTGGAACTTAGACCCTTCTAAGTGTAGGAGATAGTCTACAAATTCAAATGGTGTTAAGTCCTCCAAGGTGAAGCACAAGGAGTGAGACTCTTGTAGTAGAGTTGAAACTAGGCTTAGTTGATGATCTAAGTCAAATCAGAACCTAGACGCTATTAGGTTCTTGGGTGAAGACAAAGAGAAGTCTTCTAGTAGGTTGGTGCAAGCAAACCCTAGAGCACTATACACCATATTGGTATCAGAGCCTTTGTTTGATCAAGGCTTGTGATTGATGTTGCAACCCACTGAGTCAGTAGGAGAAAACAAACCAGAGGAAAGAACCATGGTGACCAATGCTAAGTTAGCTAAGAAGGTAGAAGAGCAAGAGGAGGACAACCGACTACTAAGAGAAAGGTTGTCTCAAATGGAGAAGCTCTTGGATGAAGTCCAAGAAATAGCAGACAAAGTGAAGGATAAGATAGAATAGAAGGAAGAGCAGGAAGCAAAGGAAAAAGAAGAAGACTTGGAGGAGGAAGCTCCAAAACCTGACCCTGTTCTTGCTGAAGAACCCTTCTTGAAGGCACTGCAGGCCTTAAGTGGCAAAGCTTTGGAAGGAGTGCCACTATTCAGTGAAAAATGGACCCTGATTCAGTTGTGAACTAGATTGAGAGTATTGAAAATCACTTTCAATGTGATGGTATAATAGAGGCCCAAAAATTAAAGGTGGCCAAGTCAAGGTTGAGAGGAGCAACTCTCACATGGTGGAAATTTGTACAAGCTGAAAGAGAGAAAGAATGCAAGGGTCCCATAGTTACATGGAGAGGAATGGTAACTAAAATAAGGAAAACCTATCTACCTGATGACTATGAAGTTCAGTTGCATAAGAGAAGACACAATCTTAGGAAAAAAGATATGGATGTCCAAACATACACCGAGGAGTTTCAAAAATTGTGCCTCAGATCAAAGGTGATTGAAGATGAAAGCATCAAGCTAGCAAGGTATTTGAATGGGCTTAAGTGGTCTATCTAAGAAGACATGAGCCTAGTGAACTTCAAAACCATCCACCAATGCTATCAAATGGCCTTAAAGATAGAGAAGAAAGGCAAAAAGAAACAAGAGAAAAACCCCAAAAGTAGAGGTAAAGGGAAAGACAACAGAGGACAAAGAGGTGGTTATGGTGGAAGGAGTTCAGAACCAAGGACCCAAGGAGAAATCAAATACTTTGAGCAGCAAGAAGGAAGCTCTAGTAGAGGTGGTAGAGGAAGAGGCTCCAGCTCCAGAGGAAGAAGTGGTGGATAAGGAAGAGGTAACTACTTCACCAACATGAAATGTTACCACTACAATCAATTGGGACACCTGGCCTATAGATGTCCAGAAAAAGGTAGTACTTCTCATGGAGGTTATAAGAGAACTAACCTGGTTCATGATGAGACAACTGCAATAGATAAACATCCTGAAGTACCATTGAATTCAGAGGAAGGTGAGAACCTCATGATGAGGAGAACTTTGATCAAGGAGCCGGTGAAAGAAGAACCAAGCCAAAGGAGGTCCCTGTTTAGGATAAATTGTAAGGTGATGGGGAAAGTGTGTAGAGTCATCATTGTCTCAAGGTCTACTGACAATATTGTGTCAGAGGAGACAGTCAGCAAGCTGAAGTTGACAAGGATACCCCACAAATATCCTTACAAGGTCAGATGGCTCTATAAAGGTCAACATGTCTTGGTGAATGAACAAGCATGGGTGGAGTTCTCAATTGGTAGGTACAAGGACAAAGTTTTGTGTGATGTGTTACCTATGGATGCATGCCACTTGCTCCTAGGTAGACCATGGAAGTTTGATCACCAAGCTGTGCATGATGGAGCAAAGAACTCCTATACTTTCAAGAAAGATAAGGTAACCTTCAAAATTCAGTCTTTGCTAGAAGATACAGAGGTGCAGACAGTAGGTCCTAAATTGCTCGTGTTTGGTGAAAAAGAGTTCCTAGAAGCCTTGGAAGAAGGAGAAGGAGTTGGTTATGCAGTGATGATAAAGCCAAGAGAGGGAAGCAATGAGAAAGAAGCTGAAAAACCAGAGTTACCTAAGGAGATACAAAAATTGTTGCAGACCTATGAAGGCATTGTAAGTAGTGGTCAACTAGCAACATTACCCCCTAAAAGAGCCATAAGTCATAGGATAGACTTGATACCAGGGGCTACCCTACCAAACAAAGTAGCCTATAAGATGACTCCTCAACAAAATAAGGAAATAGCTAGGCAGATTCAAGAACTCCTAAACCAAGGTCTTATTAGAAAAAGCATTAGCCCATGTGCAGTACCCACTGTCTTAACACCTAAAAAGGGAGGAGAATGGAGGCTTTGCATTGATTCCAGGGTCATAAATAAGATAACCATCAGGTATAGGTTCCCTATCCCTAGGATTGAAGATCTCATGGATTGTCTAGGTGAAGCTAGGTACTATACCAAGATAGATTTAAAGAGTGGTTATCACCAAATTAGGATACATGAGGGAGATGAGTGGAAAACAACTTTCAAAACCAATGAGGGTCTTTATGAGTGGCTAGTTATGCCATTTGGATTGTCTAATGCCCCCTCCACATTCATGAGACTCATGAATGAAATCCTCAAAGACTACATTGGAAAATTTGTAGTAGTGTATCTTGATGATATACTAATCTATAGCAAAACAAGAGAAGAGCACCTCCAACAGATAGAGTTGATTTTCAAGAGGCTGCAGGAGGAGAAGTTGAAGATCAATTTGGAAAAGTGTGAGTTCGTCAAAATAGAGCTGGTCTACCTTGGATTTGTGCTATCACATGGCAACTTGAAGATGGATAGCAGCAAAGTGGAAGCCATCCTCAATTGGCCTACTCCAAAGACAGCGAAAAAGGTAAGAAGCTTCCATGGTCTTGCTTAATACTATAGGAAGTTTATAAGACAGTTTAGTGCTATTTGTGCTCCTATGTTGGATACCATAAAAGGAGGAATGAAGACTAAGTTTGTATGGAATGAGAAATCTAACAAAAGTTTTGAGTTTCTAAAGGAAAAGATAGCTACCCAACCTATTTTGGTGTTACCAAGATTTGAGAAGCTATTCACCATTGAGTGTGATGCAAGCAATGTGGCTATTGGAGCTGTTCTCAATCAAGAGGGAAGACCGGTGGCTTTTCATTCAGAGAAGTTAAGTGAAGCCAAGAAGAATTATTCTTCTTATGACCTTGAGATGTATGCATTGGTCCAGACTTTAAGGAAATGGAGGCACTACTTGCTTCCCAAGGAATTCATAGTGTATTCAGACAACCAAGCACTTAGTTTCCTGAATTCACAAGAGAAGTTGAGTCACAGACACATGAAATGGATGGAGTACTTGCAAGCTTACACCTTCAATATCAAGCACAAGAAAGGAGCTCTCAACAAGGTGGCAGATGCCTTGAGTAGAAGAGTCCTCACAATTCAGGAAATTCAGTTGAAGAGCATGGGGATAGATCATTTCAAGGATCTATATGTAGATGATGAAGATTTTGCAGACATCTATAAGGTATGTGTTGAATACAAGAATCACTTTCATAGTAAATATGTTGAATATACTTTGCAAAGTGATCTTTTGTTTAAAGGGAATCAACTATGTGTTCCTAGAGGTTCTATTAGAGAGAACTTGATACAAGAAAAGCATAATGGTGCATTAAGTGGTCATTTTGGGATCACCAAGACTCAAGAACTTGTCCAAAGGTTTTACTATTGGCCAAGGATGAACCTAGATGTTAGGAGGTATGTAGAGAGTTGTATGGTGTGTCAAAAGGCCAAGGGTACTTCTTCAAATGCAGGCCTATACCAACCACTGCCTATTCCTACTAGGCCATGGGAATGCTTGAGTATGGACTTTGTAGTTGGGTTACCCAAGACAAGACAAGGCATGGACAGTGTTTATGTGGTTGTGGATAGATTCAGTAAAATGGCTCCCTTTGTGCCATGTAAAACAACCAATGATGCCAATCAAATAGCCTCTCTTTTCTTCAAAGAGATAGTAAGGATTCATGGATTACCAATCAACATTGTATCAGACAGAGACACTAAGTTCATGAGTCATTTTTGGAAGACTCTTTGGCAAAGATTGGGCACTAATTTATCCTTTGGATCTACATACCATCCCCAAACTAATGGTCAGACCGAAGTGGTTAATAGAACTCTTGGAAATCTCTTAAGGTGCTTGACCAAGGAGTATGGTCAACAATGGGATCAGTTGATTGGGCAAGTTGAATATGCCTACAATGACATTGTAAATAGATCAACAAGGAAGAGTCTCTTTGAAATTGTCTATGGACTACATCCTAGAGGAATCTATGAGCTGAGAGAGTTAAAGGATGGAGTCAAGGGAAGTGGGTATGCTGATGATTTTTCCTATGCAATGCAGGAGATTCATGATGCAGTCAGAAAGACATTGGCAGAAAATACCATGAAGCATAAGACCAAGGTGGATGAGCATAGAAGAGAAGTGTAGTTCCATGTTGGAGATTTGGTGATGGTGCATTTAAACAAGTCTAGACTACTGAAAGGAGTCCCTCATAAGTTGCAAATGAAAAGGATAGGTCCTTGTCCTATCTTGGAGAAATATGGAAACAATGCTTTCAAGGTGCAGTTACCAGATGACAGTGGACTGTCCTCTATTTTTAACATTACAGATCTAGTTCATTATAAAGGACCACCACCAAACATGGATCAAACCCTCCATGAAGTCATCCAAGATGTGGAGGAACTCAAACTATCCTCTGCTACAGTCAAACAAGTTGACAGTGTATTGGATACTAGGGTCTTTAAGAGGACTAGAACCAAAGAATACAAAGAACATCTGATTAAAAGACATGGTCAACCTGATGATGATGTAGTGTGGATCAAGGAATCAGAGTTCAAGAAGTTGGGAATTGATCCCAACTTGCTCAATCCAAGGGTGGATTGAAATCTTTTGTTTTGGGGAGGATCGTGCAGGAGCACCTAGGCTAACCTCCATTTTGCTTGTTATCAATTTTGGCTTGTACCTGACCTTAGCCAAGTCAGGATAATGGTGTGTTTATTTTGGACCTTAGAAGGTCTTGATTGTGTATGGTAAGTTAGTCACTAGGACTAAAGTCATCTTAGTTTACTCATTGTTGTTCAATTTTGCTTTAATTAGCCTTAGACAGCTTATGTTGGAATGTAAAGCATTAAATGAGTGCTAAACACATCTAAGTTGTTATAAGATGCCAAGAGGCAGTTAGGGGAGTTGTTGGCTTAGAATCAAGAAGATTGAGGTCCTAAGATGTAGGATGATGGAAAAGTTGCAAGAATGTTGCAAAGTTGCATGACAACATTTGTTAGGTTGCATGCAACTTAGTTGTCTTGGATTCCCTAAAAATTAGGAGTGAGAGATCAATCAACTTCCCTTGAAATATGGCAAAGGAATCTATGTAGGTGTGGTGGCTCATAGACAAGCAGTTAGAATGCATTGTAATCAAGTTTTTGGTTTGTGTGAATAAATAAATTCTGCATTTCTTGTGTTTACTCATGTATCTTGAGAAATAGAGATATCGAAGGCACTGTATTTGAGTTCATAGAATAGTTTTGAGTACCTTTCATTTTGTAATCAAGTTGCTTAGAGTTGATTTGTTGTTTTGAATTCACAGTTTAGAGTCTAGAGGGTTGTAGTTGTTGTTTTTGAGCAGTCAGTCTTTGAATGGCTCCCCCATAAAATCTAACCATAGGATCTCCCTGAGATTGGATGGAAATGATAGGGGAGCTAATCACTTGTACATATTTAGTAGTAGGAAGTATAGGGAATGGAGCAAGGATTACTAAACTCAAACCCTAGGCGAGCTAGGATAGTTCAGTTAGAGGTTTGAGAGTGAAAATTTGAAGAACTTAGGTAGGGGAAGGAAGTACTGTATAGAAAAAGTATAGTTCTAGGTGGGACATGACCAAACACAAGGATGCTAGAAGGATTAAGACTTGATCAATCCATTTGTGTGAGAAATTAGTAGGAGATCATTGAAACCCTAAGAATTAGGCCTAATATCCCTTTTTACCCTTGATTGTAGGAATCTACTATACGAAGGAGACAGGGCTCTGAAACCTTGTGAATGTTTTAAAGGACTAAAAAGGGTGTCCAAAAGTGCAATTTATTTGCTAGGCTGTTTGGAGAGTTTGGACAGGAAAAGAAAAAAGGTGACTAATAAGGGCTACAAGAATTAGGCCTCTTCTAGGCAAAATCTTGAGATCGATAGGAGTGAAGACCTGAGACCCTCCAAGATGTATTCAATTGAATGTGAAATGAAAGAAAACAATGTCTCTAACACCCCTGCAAGCAGTTCAAGTTTGATAACGAAGTTGGCACTTAGATCCTTGTAAGTGTAGGAGATAGTCTACAAATTCAAATGGTATTAAGTCCTCCAAGGTGAAGCACAAGGAGTGAGACTCTTGTAGTAGAGTTGGAACTAGGCTTAGTTGATGATCTAAGTCAAATCAGAACCTAGAAGCTATCAGGTTCTTGGGTGAAGATAGAGAGAAGTCTTCTAGTAGGTTGGTGCAAGCAAACTCTGGAGCACTATACACCACCCATGCTCTCCTACTCTCTCCCACTCTCTCCCACTCTCCAACTCTCTCCCACTCTCTCCCTCCCTATCTCCCACTCTCACACACTCTCTCCCACTCTCTCCCACCCTCTCC
>VDFB02271358.1:957834600-957975319 GCA_007258455.2 Sequoia sempervirens
TTCCCTCTCTCTCCCACTGCCTCTCCCTACCTATCTCTCAAGTCTATCCCTCTCACCCTGCCTAGCTAAGTCCCCTCACTCTAACCCCTTCTCTCCCACTCCCTCTCTTATAAACTCTCACTTCCACCCGCTCTCCCTCTCTCCGGAATCTCTCCTCTCCCCATCCCACCCTACCTAGACAACTCTCTCTCTCTCTCTTAAAATTCTCCCTCCCTCTAAAGACATACATAAATACATACAAGCATAATACATATGTACATAAAATCCTACATCCATATAATATGCATACACTAATACATATAGGCATACATACATACAAGGATATATATATACATTAGCATTAACGAAGACATAATGCGCACACATTATGTCTTGCTTGACATGTATCCTGGATTAACAAAAATGTCAAAACTGAGATATAATGTGAGTGTGTTATAATGCAATCGCGTTATATTTTGCTTTTCCAATCTCTAAGCCTTAGTATTGGTATTTTCCTTAGAATACCAACCCAAAGGCTTGGAGGGCATTCCCAACGACCAGAGACATTTTTTTGCAAATTCTACAAATTTTTTCACATAATCAGGTTTGTGCTCATTGTCAGGATTGCATCTGGTTCAATATCGATAAAATCAAACACATGGGTAATGTTAGGGTCTCTCTTAGCTATCCAACAATGTAATTTTTTTCACTTTTTAACAATGTTAAGCCTTTCATCCATAATTTATTTTGTTTGCATGTCTCTTTTTCTCCAAAAAGTAGTGTTTGGTGTTTTTTTCATTATAAATTAACCGTTAATCAAAATTTTAAATAAATTACACTTTTAGAAACTAGACTCCATTCTACAAATTTTAAAATAAAATTTATAAAAAAATCAATTACCTTCAAAAAATTTTAGGGGGGGCACAACCAAAATTATGCTTTTTAGGAAGTGACCAGTTAGAAAATTAGTAAAAAAATCAAATATTCATTAAAAAATTATCAAAAAAATTGTGCATTAACTAGATACTATTAGCTAAATTTTGACCATAGCAATTTTAAAAATACTACAAAAAAGCTCACTATCCTCGGGTCATACAAGAGTTGCTATGTTATGTTTTTTTGAGAAAAATAGCACCAATTTTTGTACATCCCTCTTTTAAACCCCTTAATCTCAATCATTTTCAAAATAAATTAGTATTTTAGAAAGTAGACTTGGAGCACTTCGATCCTTGTTTTTGTTCAAAATTTTGAGTGTAACTATCCTCAATTTCACATCCAAAGTTAGTATTTCCTGATTTCAGAAAAAAAAGTTTCCACTTAAGCCCCCTTTTTGGGAACCATCTTGGTGCACTTACCCATGGCTGATGATCAAGGATCACATCATTTCACTCAGTCTTAGGAGCAAGCTTAGGCTAGGTCTAATTTATATAATGATAGCATTAGGAGATTATAGAATTATTTGAGATGCTTGGACCAAGTTCAATACTTAACTCTCCTAATCTCCCTAAAAGAGCTAGATTAGTTAGCATTCAACAAGAGATCCATTGTATGATTCACATGACTTGATCTTATAGTCCTTATGATGAGGTTGACACTAAGGAGTTTTATAGGTCCCTTGCTAGAAGTGTTACTAACATAGAGAAAATTGATTCTATTACTAGAAGAGTTTCAACACATAATGTGCATAGCATGTTCCCTTATTATATGGAACAAAACAAAGTTAGAGGATATGTTGTTACTAGATGTACATATGAGATTTTTTCTCTATTTATATATCCCATATGGTTGGAAGTCCATCACATATGGCCTCATAATGATGAGTTTCCACTTTATTTTTGCAAACAACTATATGTTGAGTTTCATTTAGGGTTAGCAATGGACTACACATCTATTCCTTCACATGGTGGATAGGGAAAAGGGAGGTTTGCTAAAAAAATTCAATTTAGATGTGTAGAGTTTCCATCACCCGTCAATAAGAGGGCATTAGTTGGTACAAACCTTTTGGTTCTTTCAAAAAATTTGGAACTAGCAGTAGCAAGAGGTGTAGCAGCAACACCTACGTGATTTGACCTTTTTGACAGTATTATCACGATTGCTACTTAGGTTGATCAAATTTCATTTGATCATGTAGGCAGATATTTATTGCATTCCTATATTAGCCTTCCTCCCACTAAGGCTACATATTCCAATTATGGTCCCTACATTTGTGCAGAGATACCATCATCGTCAGATGTGGCCTAGATGAGTGAAGCCACTATATGTAATGTGTGTTTAGTTTCCATTACTGATTTACTATCATCATACTAGTTTATCAATGATGAGTATGGGATTCCTTTAGATGTTGTACTAGTTCATATTAGATGAAATTTTGGTAGATAGTCAAGTTGGGGTGAGATGGCTTCACAAGATGATCAACATATTCTAGACTAGCCTATAGTCCTTGCACAACATTAGGTTGATGTTATTGCACACGATGTACATAACACATACAACTCACTTCTTTTTGGCACTAGTCCTCTACCTAATACAGGTGTCCCTAATGTGACTATGCATTCTTGTGACATTAGTGGCATTGGTAGAGTTCTCCAGGGTGAGAAGCAGGTACTTTCAAATAAACTCTATATTTTGTGTTCTAAAATTCACATACATATATAAAATAAAATTGACTTTAAAGTAGTTCTCACTCTTCATTGAAATCTTGTGTTTTTAAATTTCTAGCAAAATGAGAGTTTTTTCAGGCTTTGGAGATTTGGAGCATGCAAAAGATCCTATGCATGATACATATGAGCTACATTTATAATGTTTAAAGTACTTGATATAATAAAACATTTAAAGTACAAAAATTTAAGATGGTTGCATTTACACATGTACATTAAGTTAATTAATGTAATTTCTTGTGCAAGGAGGAAAATCAAGACATGGATCAAGACAAGTATCGAGAGAGGCATCAAGCAATGGATCTAGAGAATTAGGACATGGATCCAGATAGGGATCAGGAGAGACATCGATCCATAATCATACTAGGTATCCTCCACTTTGATTTATTTTACATGCAGACACATGATTTGTTATACATTTTACATTGTGATTTATCTATTGGAATATAGCTTGAGGAGATTGTTTATGAATTATAGTGTTGTAATTGATGGCAACCTAAGTCATCCATAAGGTTTGTAGATTTGGATTTTTCCACTTCGGAAGAAAGAATGAAGAACAATGCTTTATCAGATTAGCAGATAAGGAACAGGGTATCCGGTCAGCTTATTGATTTGTATGACTCTGTATGAAATATATGCCTCAATCTCATAGGTTGAAACCTCTAAGAGAGGCAAGTCGGTGTGCCATGCTTTAGATCTAGCCAACTAGTAGCTTTGGACCTTGTGGTTTGTACAGGTCGCCAAGACAATGCTTTAGTCATGTTGAAGGAGCTTATCGCTGTGACTTGTGGTAGTCGTTGTAACCCTATGCCGAGTGGAGATCTCTGGCTGACATGCCATTCTTATCATATATCGGGGAGACTTGGCTGAAAGGTTTTATGTTTTGGTATGTGGTCTTACCGATATGAATGTCTTTCCGATAGCATTCACTTGGTGTCTTCGAGGTAACACGAAGGTTTCGCTATGAAATCTTGGTGACAGTTAGTTTGTCTCACCAACAGTATACACTCATAGTAACATGTGATGGCTTGGTAAGAAGTCTTACTAATGTGTGATGTCTTTCCGAATGGTTTTACATTGGATTCATTGGGATAATGAAAGGGATCTCAGTGTGAAGTCTTAGCGACAAACGATTTCTTGCCAACAACATTTCCTTTGAAGTCTTTGGGGAGAGTCTTGGATGTTCAGTATAACCTCTTAGCGAAAGACGATTGTCTTGCCAAAGAGAACACTCATGTCTATGTGACTTATGGAGCTTCGGTATGATGTCTCACTGATAGTGATGAGTCTTGGTGATAGTGATACATGTGATGAACTTCAGTATGAGGTCTTGGTGACATGAGGAAGTCTTAGCAATAGTCTTCTGGACTCTGTATGACATCTTGTCGATAGGATGAACTCTCGGCGATATCAAATGCTAGTTGTGTGGCATCGGGGAGACACAGTTAGTGTCTCACCGACATGCCAACACAAGTTGAAGAATTTTGACCAAGAGAAGACTATCCTATGTTGCTTGTATTCGACCAATCAAAGAAGACAAATGAGAACCGTTGGAAGACAGTCTATTTCCACTGTTACTGAGAGGAAGTTCGACAGATAGGAACGACATGAATATAGTCTAGAATTGCAAATGATGTCTAGTTTGATGGATGAATTGTTCGGTGGTTGGATGAAATATAGATGAACTATTCAATGTGTATCAGTGTGAATTCTATACTGAGAATACTGTAACATTAATTTTCTATAACAAGGTTGATCATAGTGAATGCTGCTGTAAACTGACATCAGAAAGATAAGTTTGATCTCTGTACGTAATCTCTATTACTATAATACAAAGTCATTTCTCTTGGTGTGGTGGGTTTTTCTCTCGTAATGGTTTTCTCACATAAATCTAGTGTTCATATGTGTTTGTCATATACTCTGTTTTTGTTATTGCTTTCAAGTGCATCTTAATTGGACTGTAATTGTAAAATTTAAAAGTGTCTCTACATTCTTCCCTAAGGTTTTGATGTTAGGAGAGTTGTTTCCACACCTTTGCTTTCCTTACAGCCTCACCGGATGATTATTTTGCATTGTGGGTCTCAGAGAAAGTGTTTTGCATCCTCATCATTATGTTCAATAACTTTGGTGATGTTACATTATTCTATGTTCGAGTTAAGAGATCTGACATAATTATTTTTCTGTTTATGTGTTCTTTAAGGCTGACTTATTGTATGTATCATGTTTCAGAAATATGTGGGTGTATAAGGTATAATTTTTTCTCTTTTCAAGTGACCAAAATTGTTACGGTTGTAATACACCACATCCTCATTTCTAGGGACATTAGAATGATTCTTATTTGACCATCTTATGCAATCAATTTCCTTATGACCATAGTCATTACAAACATAACAATATCCTTGGAAAGAATGAATATACCTGAATGAATGATCATGCCAAGGATGTGAAGGTATGAAGACATTTTTCCTTTCTCTATGAATACTTTTAGATTGTCTTCTAGTGTCAATGTTATCCTTTGATGCAGCAATACTATAACCAAGATCAACCTTCATTCTTGGTGTTTACTTGGCTATAAACTTATTTCCATCTGAAGTAGTAAACACTGTTTCATGTTTAGATTTTTCTGTAGAGCTTTGTCCAACCTCATATCCCACTTGTGTAGGATCTTTAGAATTCTTTTTCCTGCCCAACATCTCATTCAATATATTAGTACTATGATCAAATTTCTGAATTTTACCAAATTGAGCATTGATACATTCAAGCTCTTTTCTTAAAGCAACTACTTCTTCTTCAAGTTTTAGACAAACAATATTTTTAATCTCCAAATCAGAACTCACAACATCTGCAATCCTCTTATATTCTTCAATTTCAATTTTCTGACTTATAATCATATTTTCCTTAAGAGTTAGTTCTGTTAACAAGGAATCATTATCTGAACATTTCTTTAAAGAATCAATCTCATTTTCTAGTTTATTACATAGTTCATCCTTGTCTTTTATCTTGACTTCCAAACTCTCTTTTTGCTGAAGCTGTCTTGTTAAAAACTAGTTTTCTTTTCTAAGCTGCTTAATAGTATCTAAGGCACATAGGAGTTCACCTTCCAAATCAACCTCACTTTTTGGTTCATCATATTCCTGTTTTGAGTTGACTTCACCCAAAGATTGGTATACTTTTACACAAGTTTCTTGATCATTTAAATATTCATTAATGATCTCCCTGGACTTCTTTTCTAAATCATAAAGGTTTACACCTTCTTCACTCTCAGATGTTTCATAACTTATTTTAGTATCAAAAGATATCTCCTCTTGTAACTCACTATTCTGATTCCTTTCAGTCAACTTGTCCCAAACTTCGTTAGCACTGTTGAAATGAATGAATTTTCTAATGAGTTTATTTGGCAAGTTATTAAGAATAGCATTTATAGCTCTAGTATTAAATTCAAGAGCTTTCATCTCCTCAAGAGAGGAAGGAGATGTTGCAGATGTAGTACAACTCTTTTCTACTACTGCCCACACTTCAGATCCTAAGGAATGTAAGAATGTTTCCATCCTATGTTTCCATATAATAAAGGTTGTTCCTTCTAATTGAGGAGTTCCAGATCTAGGTTACTCTACCATTTCAGAGCTACTATTTATGAACTCTTCCTCATTATTCCTTATACTAGATTCAGGTTGAGCATGATGAATAGCATTTTGCTAAGAACATCTTTTTCCCTTATTTATTTTGTTCTTTCCCATATTAACCAAACAACTCCAAGACACTAGGAACAATCCTAGGTGATTTAGACCTATCAGAGGACCCTAGGCTCTGATACCAATTGTTGGAGTTATGGAAAGACACTGAGAGGGGGGGTGAATCAGTTTCTACACTTTTTCAACTTCGACCAAGATTTTACAATCTAATTTCCTTTTCTTTCAACAATAGAATAGAGTAATCACATTTAAAAGCACAAAGATATGACAACATTAACTCAGTCTATTAGACAACTTATGACAATATAATTTGAGTGAGATATCTTGAATTTGCCAAAAACATAGCTCAGATTTGATCTCAATATTACTCTGATTAATGCATTCATGAGTTGAATGTAATCATTCATAAACAGAATTGAGAACAATAATAAACCCAACAATGAACTGAAACAACAACAACAAAGAAAAATAGTGAGCACACTGAAGAGCAAAGATACAAAATATTTGCCGAGTGGAAAACCCTCATGGGGTAGAAAAACCACTCCTAAACTGGCTTACTGGCTTAATCTTCAAAAACCACTTTTAACAATGCCTTATAGGCTAATTTTTGAGCACCAACTCAAGGAGCACCAATATATCAGAGGATCTCTCTATTTTCAGTTAAGTTCATAACACTCTGCTTCTAATACTCTAGGAATCCAACTCTTGTATTACAGAGTTTTCCAATACATCTCTTGATACAACCAAAATAACTATCTCTCAAAATTACAAGCCAATAGCTCTTCACAGTTTACAACACTGGTCTTTATGTACATTTCAAGTATCTCAGTTACGAAGAAATCTTCATCAAGCAATTTTCACCAGATTCTCAAATTCTCTTGTTCTTTTTAGAATATGAAGCTGATTCATAATGATCTGTAGATTATGGTAAAAATTAGAGTAATGCCTATCCATAGAGCTTTTAATTTCTATGCAGAATCAGGAGATTTCAAATTGTAACAAAAATATTTTCATCAAAGTCATGACAACCCACAAACAAAAAATCATATCCTTTGAAATATCAGAGAATATTTTCCAGAGAATTGATACCAACCAAAGATGTTGCCATGCAACTATACTTAGAACCATTCGCTAAGACATCCAGACAAGTATGCCGAAGGCAATTATAACACCAGACATTCCTCTTAGTTATCTCTTTCGCCATGACCCATCAGAGTCGGGAAGAAGACATAACGAATACATTATGTTATGCCGAGAGCTCATATGTTTTTTTCTTTCCAATTGCCGAGACATCAACAAGTCTCTCACCAAGATCTCCTTTAGTTTCATCCACTGTCGCTATGACCAAACGATATCAGAGAGACCTCTAGAAGACTTCATAATTTTTTGTCGAGAGTCACTTGATACACATTGTTGCTGTAACAAAAAGTT
The DNA here is from genome assembly GCA_007258455.2 of Sequoia sempervirens. Lineage (NCBI taxonomy): Eukaryota > Viridiplantae > Streptophyta > Pinopsida > Cupressales > Cupressaceae > Sequoia > Sequoia sempervirens. Next base: position 957,842,360 of record VDFB02271358.1, read on the forward strand.
TCTCTCACTGATGCACCCTTCTAACTTATGAGGATCGCTATAGCATACAGTCATCAGGGAGACCTCTCGTAGAATATATTGTGTCATACTGAAAGTCTTTATCATTTCTAAGTCACTAAGACAAGAGCACACTTTCATCGAGATGTGTCCTTCATCCACCTTTGCCAAGACAATGTGTAGTTGGGGTGACATCTCATAGAGCATCCTATGTCTTACCGAAAGCTCATGTTATCATTCCTGTCACCATGACATATCTCTTTCGGGGAGACCTCATATAGATATCTTCGTTATGCCAAAATTCACCTATCATCTTATGTATCGCTAAGACAAGTGAGACCTTATGCTGACAAGAAAACCTTTTTTGTTCCATCAGCGAGACATATCAAAGTTGGGGAGACCTCTTGTAGAGCACATAATGTATTTTTGAAAGTATTCATCCACTTGTGTGTCACTGAGACAATCCAGATCTTATGCCGATGAAGTCCCTTTATGTTCCATCGGCAAGACTGAAGGTCACTCGCTGAGACCTCTCGCCGAAAACCCTAGCTCTTACCGAAGATACTACCTTTATGTTTTCGGTCAGTGTAACAAATTGAATTCGCCAAGACCTTTGTTCGATGCACATGAGTCATACCAAAATTCTTTATCCACTCTGAGTCGCTGAGACATTACAAACCTCTCACTGAAAGCCCCTTATTAGACTTAGTCACCAAGACTTGATAGGTTCGCTGAGACTCTACATCAAAACTCATGAGTCTTACCGAAATCCCACGTGAACATTCCTATTCACCGAGACAACTCAATGCTTATGCCAACAAGGTCCATATGTATTCCATCGGTGAGACCTATAGGGTTCGCTATGACATTATATCGAAGAAAAACCTTTGCCGATAAGACCTTTTTGTGCATGGTCGGTGAGACAATATGTCTTCGGTGAGACCACATACCAAATACAACACTCTTTCCAAAAGACTTCCAAATGAATTAGTCGGGGAGACATCACCCTTGTTTTCTAAAATTTCCCGAGCTCACCCTTGTTCACCGAGACTTCCAGAATGTCCTACCGAAGGTGATTGTTCAACGACGGTTGGTGTGACATTGAACATTAGTTATGACATCACATCGAAAGCAATAAGTCAGGCCGAAATGAATCCCAGATGTGATTTCAGCGAGACAAAACCACTTCACTAAGACCTATTTCGAGAACCCTGAATCTTGCTGATATGCATCCATCCACCATCAGTTGGTGTAACATTGCAATTTCGCTATGACTTCACATTGATGGTATAACACTTTGCCGATATTCTCATTCTGAAGCGGGTTGGTGTGTGACATTTCATTTTCAATAAGACCTTATTCTGATGATATAACATATGCCGATAGAGAACACTTTTTGTCGCCAAAACAAGAAAGAAGTCTTGCTGAAATAATCATTCTTGTGCCGGTCGCCAAGACTCAAAATGATCGATGAAACAACATGCCGATAGGGATTTCTTATGCTGATGAACTACCTCATGTATTAGTCGGTGAGACCCGACTCATTCAATAAGACCTCTTAGTGGTGAAAGATACTCATGCCGAAATACTTTTCTTCAGTCACCAAGACCACAAAAAATGTCACACCGAAAGCTTCTTGTATGTAAAATCAAATCATTATGACATCAAAAATGTCTTGCCGATAGGCAACACAGACATTTATCAGAAAAATGGATCAGGGAGACCTTAGCATTTTGAAGCCGATATGTTCTTTTTCTGTCACTAGAGACTACATGATGCTCAAACTAATCAGTACCATAAGATATTAAAAATTTGAATGTAGACTATCCATAGAATGCCAAGACAAGACATAATCATATAGACAAAACAGTACCAAGATAAAGCATGAGAAACCAAACTGAAACTGTCAACAAGTAGAATCAACTAAAAGGGATTTTGTCATCAAGGACAAACCATATGATATTAAAATTCTAAATGTAGACTGTCCACAAAATTCCAAGACAAGACATAATCATATAGACAAAACAGTACCAAGATAAAGCATGAGAAACCAAACTGAAACTGTCAACAAGTAGAATCAACTGAAAGGGATTTTTTCATCAAGGACAAACCATATGATCACAACTGAGATACAACAGTTAAATGTTATACTTGTGGAAGATTTAGGCATGTTGCTAATCAATGTAGATCTAGAGGAAATCCATGGAATGACAAATTTAGACAAAGAAATCTTGTATGCTTCAATTGCAACAAAATTGGTCACATTGCCAGATTTTGTTGGAGAAGAAATATGGATAGGAGATATCTGACATACAAAGGAAGAAATTTGCGGATGAATGAAAAAGGAAAAGGGAAAATTTCGGTGGGAGAGATAAGGGATCAGATGAAGAAGACATGGGTGAAGAAATGTGAATCAGAGGAAGGGAACAATTCTACACCGGAAGCTACTTTAGGTAATTCATTCGACAATTCCTCTAGGAATTGATCTCAGGCCATCGTCCTAGGGGTAGCTTTTCTGGAAAATCATTTTCCCCCCTATCAATTGATAGGACCGAAATGCAGGAGATCATTAGTAGGTGTGCTAGCAGTTTATAAGTGTGTAGATAATCCTTGGAGAAATAATTTGTAAAGGTGGAAGATCCGCAAACATATTTCGTTGTTATTTGAGAAAACAGAGCTACCAGAACTCCTTGGACAAGATATTAAATGCAATTAAAAGGGTTAGGTGCGAAAAGCTATAAAAAGGGTAATTGGAAATATCATTCATCACCTTACATTATTGAAGAATTGAAGGAGAGCTCTATAGTGAAATTCCAAAAGAGTGAAGAGAATTTGGAGGAAAATATAAAAGGTATTTTCAAATTGTTGTAAAAATATTTCTTGTTTCGGTATTCATTCTATACCAAAGAGAAAATGGGGAAAATCAAGGGAATCATAAACCTAGATGAATATAATAGTGATAAAATTATAAATGTGAGGGATTCATTGTCTGGAAATGAATTGAAAAGGAATGACAGAAAGAACCACAAAAGCTTACATATTTGGAGTGAATTTCCATTCTTTTTGAATGCAAAAATTATTAAGTTTATCCTGAACTGATTCGATGGTGATATTTTAACTTTAGATAAACCCTATTGCATCTCGAAGGAGGTGATTAAGAATTTAACAGGGTTGTGTGATTTTGGAGATGTGCCAAAGAAGAAATAGATTAAGAATATAGAGGTTCAAACCCTAACGGGTGTAACTAGTGATCAGCGAGCCTTGGTAATTTCAACAATTAATGATCGAATCACATGGTATATTACATAGGGAATTTCATAAAAAAACTTTTTTAGGAATAGAGAAGGTTCAACTTCAGTGGGCACAGTATACATTTCGCATAAGATGATCATGGAAGATGAAGACCTCAATTTATGTGGTCTACTGAAAGATCAGTTAATGGAAAATGTTCAACTGGAAAAGGAAGCGAATTATGCATTCCAGTTTGGAACCCTAGCTTTATTCATTATGATGTATTTTCTAAAATGTTTTCCCTAGATCAAAAATGTAGTATGGAAGGAAGATGAACTGGTCTGTCAACAAATCTATAAATATTGCAATACTCTGAATGATTGTGATGTTGAATATGGAAAATTCTTTAATGAATTGTTGGAGATGTTCGGTGAAGTTGGAATTTCCCCTCTGATAGGAACTCTTGAGGTTGGATCCTCTTCCGTTAAATTGGAAAGGAAGTCAAATAGAGCTAAATAGCTTGTTGAGGACTGTCCTCCGGTACCTACGGTTTCTAAAGCTTAGAAGAAATGGAAATAAGTAGTGGTCTTAGAAGTATCTGATCAAGACTCAAAATGATACACTCCTATGGATGAACTGGATCTAGTTGAACCAGTTACAAAAGCTACAGAAGAAAAGTTAGAAGAAGGATACTTAAGCAAAGCGATGATATTGATGTTAGTTCAAGAAGATGATGGGATAAAGAATATTGAGATTTGTGGTTAGAAAAACCTTCTTTCAAGTAAGACCTGATTGAAAGCACTTTGGGAGCATACTTTAGGTATAATAATGTTGATGTGGACAGTCTACAAGATGTAATTCCTGATGAAATGATTCAATACATAAAGGAAGAAACAACTTCTAATTCTTGGGATAAAGAAGAAGATGAGATAATTTTTAACCTAAAATAATAGTTTAGATTATCTCTTGTCAAACTAAAGGAGAAGATGAATGAGTTGAGACAATGTATTAATGAAGTAAATACTATCTACAATTACTATCTTTGGTGGCTCCATGTAGTTGGTAAATACAAGGAGAAGTTGGATCAGATTGAGACAGAGCTAAATCAAATTATCCTAAACTACATTATGCATCAGGACTTGGATGGTGCAGTAAGGAAAATAACTCAATTTTTATATTCAGAACATGCAAAGGTGCAATACAACAAAGAAAAGCTTATGGATACCTTTTGGAAGGTGAAGGACTTGATAGAAGGTTGGAACAATTAATAGAAGTATTGAAGAAACAAGAAAAACTAGCAGAAGAGATAACAATCCTTGAATCTTTGGTGAAAATTGTAAATCAAACATCGGCAAACAATAGCATAATTATCATCAATGGGATCACAATTGATGCTTGGAAGAAATCCCTTCTAGTGATGAAGGAGAAATATAAGGTAATTTTTTTATCCTAGTATTATTTTTTGAAATTTTGAGTAAAGTTTTGGGAGAATGAGTATTGAAATGTTTTTGGTGAGTTAGAAAAAATTTTGGTTGTATTTCAAAGGGGGAGCTAAGTTGGAAATTTTGAGGAGATTGAAAGCATATTTTTTATTGATGTCAAAGGGGGAGAGAGTGATGTGAAAGATGAATGGAGAGAGAGTGATGTGTATAAATGATTTTGAATTTGAGAAGTTAAGGGGGAGAGAGTATCTTGAATTTTAGCTCATTTTTCACTAAGTGTTTCCATCAATTCCAACGGGGGAGATTGTTGGTATATGGCTTGAGGAGATTGTGTATGAATTCTAGTGTTGTCATTAATGGAAACCTAAGTCATCCATAAGGTCTATAGATCTAGATTTTTCCACTTCGACAAAAAGAATGAAGAACAATGCTTTACCTGATTAGTAGATAAGGAATAGGGTATCCAATCAGCTTATTGATTTGTATGCCTCACTGGATGATTATTTTGTGTTGGGGATCTTGGAGAAAGTGTTTTGGCATCCTCATCATCATGTTCAATAACTTTGGTGGTGTTGCATTATTCTATGTTCAAGTTAAGTGATCTGATAAAATTATTTTTCTATTTATTTGTTCTTTAAGGATGACTTATTGTATGTATCATGTTGCGGATATATGCAGATGTAAAAGGTATAATTATTTTGTTGTCTCTGTGTTCAAAGATTATGTTTTGGGTCCCAACTATTTCTTAGCTAACTTTTGGGAGGTGCACAACAAATATTATGTGTGTTTGAGCTGACCATTGGAGAATATTTGTTTATTTTTCTTAAGCCTATATTTGGATGGAATTTCTAAGAAGTAGGTATATATATGCAATCATTTGAAGTGTGAATGAGTTGTTGAGTTGGGTAAGGAAGTTTAGAAGATGTTTTGATGTGTATAGAGAATATCATAAATACTTGTGATTTATTTTCCATAGTTAGAGATGTTTTTGAAGCAGAGCAGAGTAGAGAAGAATAGAGTAGAGAAAACTCGACCAAAAGAGAGGAAAAAAGCATGAATCTAACAAGAGGTAAGAGTACGATCAATGAACCTAAATTGAACTATAACCAGGATTTGAAGAAGCTATCTTCTTAGTTCACCTTTTTCTTTTAATCCAAACATTTTGTAAGGCAGTGAGCCTTCATTTCTTTTGACCAGTGAGCTCGAGGCAGTGTGCCTGAATGCAAGTGCATTCTCATTTCTCTTATACTTTTAATAGGTTATAAATTGTGGATTAACCTCCACCGTGGTTTTTGCACTAATAGGGTTTCGACACAAAAATATTGGAGTTATGGTGTTATGTGTACTTTTCTTTATGGTTGCATGTCTATTTGTGTTTATATGATATGAATGGTTTTGGATCTGGTTTGTAATTTAAAATTTTGTTGAACATTGATTCACCCCCCCTCTTAGTGTTCCTTGAGTCCAATAATTGGTATCAGAGTAGGTTCCTCCTTGAAATTTTATAGGCTTGAGGTGGATCTTGATGCTATGGACCCTGGCAGTCTTAAACAATAGCTTATGGTGACACTTGATGATCTTGATCAGTCAAATGAAAAAGTCTTGGAGTTAAAAGAAAATCTTGCTGATGTTGAGAAATATATTCAGTCCTTGAAGCATAAAATCAGTGAATCAAGAGAAAAGAGAAGGGAATTTTGTGACCAACTAAAATAGAAAGAAGATAAAAGCTTGGATGATATTCATCTGATTCAGACCCTAAAAGAGATAACTGAAGAATGTGAAAAGCTTGCTAAGGATGTTGCTCTAAAGCTTGAAATGGAATCTATGGCAATGAATCTAACTAAAGAGGTTGAAGAAAGGAAGAAGAATGAAGAAAATCTAGCTCAGTCCTTAAAACAAAAAAATTGAAGAATGTAGTATAGCTAATAGAATATTTAATCAGTTATTCTCAATGGAGAACTCTCTACTGCTAATGAGTACAAAGAAAGATTCAAGATAAGTTCTGCTAAACTTGATGAGCTGAATAAAGGGCAGAAAGATGCAAATGACATAAGTGGGCTTGGATATGAAAAGGGAGAAAGCTCCGGATTAGAATAGAAAATTTTGAAGAAAGGAAATTAGATGAACAAAGGTAGAAGACATCCAGTAAGAAAACCTAATGCAAAAAAGATTAATGGTCACTTCTTTGCTTGTAATAAATTTGGTCATATGGCTTCTGAGTGTAGAAGGAAAGGAAATTCAAATGGTCCATCATTTCTTGGTTGGTGTTCTAATTGAAAAAATTTTGGTCATAAATCAACTGAACACAAAGGTATGTCAAATAGTTTTATTAGACAAGGGATGTTAAATTTTATACTTGTGGAAGATTTGGGAAAGTTATTAATCAATTTAGAACTAGAGGAAATTAGTGGAATGATAGATTCAAACAAATAAATCTTGTATGCTTCAATTGCAACAAAATTGGTCACATTGCTAAATTTTGCTGGAGCAGAAATATGGATAGGAGAGATCCGACATACAAAGGAAGAAATTTGTAGATGAATGACAAAGGGAATGGGAAAATGTTAGTGGAAGAGATAAGGGATTAGATGAAGAAGACATTGGTGAAGAAAAGTGAATCAGAGGCAAGGAACAAGTCTAAACCGAAAGCTACTTCTGGTAATTCATCTGGAAATTCCTCCAGGAATTGATCTGAGGCCATCAGCCTAGGGGGATTTTTTATGGAAAATAATTTTCCCCCTATCAATTCATAGCATCAAAATGCAGGAGATCATTAGTAGGTGTTCTAGTAGTTTATAAGTGTGCAGATAATCCCTATAGAAATAATTTGTAAAGGTGGAAGATCTGTAGATAGATTTTGTTATTGTTGTCTGAGAAAATAGAGCTACCAGAACTCCTAGGACAAAATATTAAATGCAATTAAAAGGGTTAGGTGTGAAAAGTTATAAAAAGGGTAATTGGAAATCTCATTCATCACCATACATTATTGAAGGATTGAAGGAGAGATCTGAAGTGAAATTTCAAAAGAGTGAAGAGAATTTGGAGGAGAATCTAAAAGGTATTTTCAAATTGTTGTAAAAATATTTCTTGTTTCGGTATTCATTCCACACCAAAGATAAAATGGGGAAAATCAAGGGAATCTTAAACCTGGAAAATATAATAGTGATAAAATTAGAAATGTGAGGGATTCATTGACTGGAAATGAATTGAAAAGGCTTGATAGAAAGAAGCACAAAAGCTTAGATACTTGGAGTGAATTTCCATTTTTTGTGAATGCAAAAATTGTTAAGTTTATCTTGAATCAATTGGATGCTAATATTTTAACTATGGATAAACCCTATTGAATCTCGAAGGAGGTGATTAATAATTTAACAAGGTTGTGTAATTTTCAAGATGTGCCAAAGAATAAATCGATTCAGAATACAGAGGTTCAAATCCTAATCGGTGTAACTAGCGATCAACGAGCCTTGGTAATTTCAACAATTAATGATCCAACCACATGTTATATTGTACATGGAATTTCCTACAAAAAATTCTTTAGGAATAGAGAAGGATAAAATTCAGTAGGTGTAGTATAAATTTCGCATAAGATGATCATGGAAGATGAAGATTTTGATTTATGTGGGTACTAAAATATCAGTTAATGGAAAATGTTCAACTGACAAAGGAAGCAGATTATGCGTTCAGGTTTGCAACCCTAGTTATATGCATTATGATGTATTTTATGAAATGCTTTCCCTGGATCAACAATGTAGTATGGAAGGAAGATGAACCAGTTTGTCAGCGAATCTATAAATATTGCAATACTTTGAATGATTGTGATGTTGAATATGGAAAATTCTTAAATGAATTGTTGGAGATGTTTGGTGAAGTTGGCATTTCCCCTTCGATGGGAACTCTTGAAGTTGGATCTTCTTCTGGTAAATTGGAAAGGAAGTCGAAAAGAGAAAAATAGTCTATTGAGGACTCTCCTCCCATACCCACAAATTCTAAAGCTGAGAAGAAAGGAAAATAAGTTGTGGTCTTAGAAGTATTTGATGAATACTCAAAAGGATACACTCCTATGGATGAACCAAAACCAATTGAACCAGTTGCAGTAGCTACAAAAGACAAGTTAGAAGGAGACTTCAGCGAAGGGATGATACTGATGTTAGTTCAAGAAGATGATGGGATAAAGAAGATTGCAGATTTGTGGTTGGAAAAACCTTCTTTCAAGAAAGCCCTGATTGAAAGAACTTTGGGAGCATAATTTAGGTACAAAAATGTTGATGTGGATAGTCTACAGGATGTGATTCTTGATGAAATGATTTAGTGCATAAAGGAAGCAATGGCTTCTAATTCTTAGGATAAAGAAGAAGTGATAATTTTTCACCTAAAAGAACAGTTTAGATTATCTCTTCTCAAACTGAAGAAGAAGATGAATGAGTTGAGACAGTGTATTAATGAAGAAAATACTATCTACAATTACTATCTTCGGTGGCCCCATGTAGTTGGGAAATACAAGGAGAAGCTGGATCAAATTGAGACAAAGCTAAATCAAATTTTCCAAAACTACATTATGCATCAGGACTTGGATGGTGCAGTGAGGAAAATAATCCAAGTTTTACAATCAGAACATGCAAACGTGCAATACAACAAAGAAAATATTGTGGAAACCTTTTGGAAGGGGAAGGATTTGATAGAAGGAAGGTTGGAACAATTAATATATGTCTTGAAGAAAGGAGAAAAACTAGCAGAAGAGATAACAATCCTTGAATATTTGGTGAAAATTTTAAATCAAACATTGGAAAACAATAGCATAATTATTATCAGTGGGATCACCATTGATGCTTGGAAGAAATTCCTTCTAGTGATGAAGGAGAAATATGCAGTAATTTTTTTATTCTAGTGTTAGTTTTTGGAATTTTGAGTAAAGTTTTGGGAGAATGAGTATTCAAATGTTTTTGGGGAGTTAGAAAAGTTTATGGTTGTATTTCAAAAGGGGAGCTAAGTTGGAAATTTTGAGGAGATTGAAAGAATATTTTTGTCATTGATGTCAAAGGGGGAGAGAGTGCTATGAAAAATTAATGGAGAGAGAGGGTTGTGTAAAAATGATTTTGAATTTTAGAAATTAAGGGGGAGAGAGTATCTTTGATTTTTGCTCATTTTTCACTAAGTGTTGCCATCAATGCCAAATGGGGAGATTGTTGGCATATGGCTTGAGGAGATTCTCTATGAATTCCAGTGTTGTCATTGATGGAAACCTAAGTCATCTATAAGGTTTGCAAATCTAGATTTGTCCACTTTGGAAGAAAGAATGAAGAACAATGCTTTACCAGATTAGTAGATAAGGAATAGGGTATCTAGTTAGCTTACTGATCTGTATGCCTCACCAGATGATTATTTTGCATTGTGAATCTTGGAAAAAGTGTTTTTTTCATTTACATCATGTTCGATAACTTTGGTGATGTTGCATTATTCTATGTTCGAGTTAAGAGATCTGACATAATTATTTTTTTGTTTATATGTTCTTTAAAGCTGACTTATTATATGTATCATGTTACAAATATATGTGTATGTATAAGGTATAATTATTTTGGTGTCTCTTTGTTTGAAAATTATGTTTTGGGTCCCAACTAAGTCTTCACCAACTTTTGGGTGGTGTGCATCAAATATTGTGTGCGTTTGAGCTGACCATTGGAGAATATTTCTTTATTTTTCTTAAGCCCACATGTGGATGAAATTTCTAAGTAGCAGGTATATATTTGCAATAATTTGAAGTGTGAATGAGTTGTTTTGTTGGGTGAGAAAGTGTAGAAGATGTGTCAATGTGTATAGATAATATCAAAAAGACTTGTGATTGATCTAGCATAGTTAGTTAGAGATATTTCTAAAGCAGAACATAGTAGAGCAGAAGAGTAGTAGAAAGTGTGAATCTGACAGGAGGTCAGAATATGATCAATGAACCTAAATGGAAATGTAACCAGGGTTTGAAGAAGCTATCTTCTCAATTCACATTTTTTTTGTAATCCAAAAATTTTGTAAGGTAGTGAGCCTTCTTTTCTTTTGACCAGTGAGCTCTAGGCATTGTACCTAAATGGAAGTGCATTCCCAATTCTCTTATATGTTTAACAGGGTATAAATTGTGAATTAATCTCCACTGTGGTTTTTCCCCTAACAGGGTTTCCACATAAAAATATTGGTGTTATGGTGTTATGTGTACTTTTCTTTATGGTTGCATGTTTATTTGTGTTTATATGATATTAATGGTTTCAAATCTGGTTTGTAATTTAAAGTTTTGTTGAAAACTGAAACACTCCCCCCTATGTCTGTTCCTTGAGTCCAACAATCGGTATCAGAGCAGGTTCCTCCTTGAAAGTTAAACAACTTGAGGTGGATCTTGAAGGTATGGACTCTGGTAGTCTTAAACAATAGCTTATGGTGGCACTTTATGATCTTGATTAGTGAAAAGTAGAAGTCTTGGAGTTAATAGAAAATCTTGCTAATGTTGAGAAATTTATTCAATCCTTGAAGGATAAAATTAGTGCGTCAAGAGAAAAGAGAAAGGAACTGTGTGACCAACTGAAATAGAAAGAAGATAAAAGTTTGGATGATATTATCTGAATTAGACCCTAAAAGAGGTAACTGAAGAATGTGAAAAGCTTGCTAAGGATGTTTCTCTAAAGCTTGAAATAGAATGTATGGTGATGAAGCTAACTAAAGAGGTTGAAGAAAGGAAGAAGAATGAAGAAAATATAGCTCAATCCTTAAAACAAAAATCTAAAGAATACAATACATCTAACAAAAGATTTATTTAGTTGGAGATGGAACTTCAACAATCTAGAGATCATGAACAAGAGCTTGAAAGACAACTAGTTATTCTCAGTGGAGAATTCTCTACTGCTAATGAGTACAAAGAAAAATTCAAGATAAGTTCTACTAAACTTGATGAGCTAACTAAAGGGAAAAAAGATGAAAATGATAGAAGTGGGCTTGGATATGAAAAGTGAGAAAGCTCCGGATCAGAACAAAATGTTTTGAGGAGAGGAAATCAGATGAACAAAGGTAGAAGACATCTGATAAGACAACCTAATGCACACAATTTTAATGGTCACTGCTTTTCTTTTAATAAATTTGGTCATATGGCTTCTGAGTGTAGAAGGAAAGGAAATTCAAATGGTCCTTCATTTTCTAGTCAGTGTTTTAATTGCAAAAAGTTAGGTCATAAATCAACTGAATGCAGAGGTATGTCAAACAGTTTTATTAGAACAAGGGATATTAAATGTTATACTTGTGGAAAATTTGGGCATGTTGCTAATCAATATAGATCTAGAGGAAATCAGTGGAATGATAGATTCAAGCAAAGAAATCATGTATGCTTCAATTGCAACAAAATTGGTCACATTGCTAAATTTTGTGGGAGCAGAAATATGGATAGGAGAGATACGACACACAAAGGAAGAAAGTTGTAGATGAATGACAAAGGAAAAGGGAAAATGTCAGTGGAAGATATAAGATATCAAATGAAGAAAACATGGGTGAAGAAAAGTGAATTAGAGGAAGGGAACAAGTCTACACCAGAAGCTATTTCTTGTAATTTATCCAGCAATTCCTCTAGGAATTGATCTCAGTCCATCAGCCTATTGGGAGGTTTTCTAGAAAATCATTTTTCCCCCTTTCAATTGATAGCACCAGAATGTAGGAGATCATTAGTAGGTGTGCTAATAGTTTATAAGTGTATAGATAATCTCTAGAGAAATAATTTGTAAAGGTGGAAGATCTGCAGACAGATTTTGTTGTTGTTTTTTGATAAAATATAGCTACTAGAACTCCTAGGGAAAAATATTAAATGTAGTTAAAAGGGTTAGATGCAAAAATTTATAAAAAGGGTAATTGGCAATCTCATTCATCACCTTACATTATTGAAGAATTGAAGGAGAGCTCTACAGTGAAATTTTGAAAGAGTGAAGAGAATTTGGAGGTGAATCTAAAAGGTATTTTCAAATTGTTGTAAAAATATTTCTTGTTTTGGTATTCATTCCATACCAAAGAGGAAATGGGGAAAATGCGGGTAATCATAAACCTGGATGAATATAATAGTGATAAAATTAGCAATGTGAGGGATTCATTGATTGGAAATTAATTGAAAAGGCTTGATGGAAAGAAGCACAAAAGCTTAGATATTTGGAGTGAATTTCCATTCTTTGCAAATGCGAAAATTATTAAGTTTATCTTGAACCAATTGAATGGTGATATTTTAACTTTGGATAAACCTTATTGCATCTCAAAGGAGGTGATTAAGAATTTAGTAGGGTTGTGTGATTTTGGAGATGTGTCGAAGAAGAAATTGATTCAAAATAGAGAGGTTCAAACCCTAACCAGCGTAAGTGGTGATCAACAAGCCTTGGTAATTTCAAAAATTAATGATCCAATCACATGGTATATTATACATGGAATTTCATACAAAATATTCTTTATGAATAGAGAAGGATCAACTTCGACAGGCGCAGTATATATTTCACATAAGATGATCATGGAAGATGAAGACTTCGATTTATGTGGTCTACTGAAAGATCAATTAATGGAAAATGTTCAACTGACAAAGGAAGAAGATTATGCATTCAGGTTTGGAACCCTATTTATATGCATTATGATGTATTTTTTGAAATTCTTGCCCTGGATCAACAATGTAGTATGCAAGGAAGATGAACCGGTCTGTTGGCAAATCTATAAATATTGTAATACTTTGTTCAAATGATTGTGATGTTGAATATGGAAAATTATTTAATGAATTGTTGGAGATGTTTAGTAAAGTTGGAATTTCCCCTCTAGTGGTAACTCTTGAGGTTGGATCCTCTTTCGATAAATTGGAAAGGAAGTCAAAAAGAGTTAAACAGTCTGTTGAGGACTCTCCTTTGGTACCTGCGGTTTCTAAAGTTGAGAAGAAAGGGAAAGATGTAGTGGCCTTAGAAGTATCTGTTGAACACTCAAAAGGATACACTCCTATGGATGAACTAGAACTAGTTGAACCGGTTGCAACAACTACAAAAGACAAGTTAGAAGAAGGAGACTTAAGCGAAGTGATGATATTGATGTTAGTTCAAAAAGATGATGGGATACAGAAGATTGCAGATTTGTAGTTGGAAAAACCTTCTTTTGAGCAAGACCTGATTGAAATCACTTTGGGAGAATACTTTAGGCACAACAATGTTGATGTAGACAATTTGTAGGATGTAGTTCCTAATCAAATGATTCAATGCATAAAGGAAGCAATGGCTTCTAATTCTTAGGATAAAGAAGAAGATGAGATAATTTTTCACCTGAAAGAACAATTTAGATTATCTCTTTTCAAACTGAAGAAGAATATGAATGAGTTGAGACAGTGTATTAATGAAGCAATACTATCTACAATTATTGTCTTTAGTGGCCCCATGCACTTGGTAAATACAATGAGAAGTTGGATCAGATTGAGATAGTGCTAAATCAAATTGGCCAAAACTACATTATGCATTAGGACTTGGACGGTGCAGTAAGGAAAATAATTCAAGTTTTACAATCAAAACATGCAAAGGTGCAATACAACAAAGAAAAGCTTGTGGAAACCTTTTGGAAGGTGAAGGATTTGACAAAAGGAAGGTTGGAACAATTAATAGAAGTCTTGAAGAACGGATAAAAACTAGTAGAAGAGATAACAATCCCCAAATCTTTGGTCAAAATTGTAAATCAAACATCGACAAAAAATCACATAATTATCATCAATGGGATCACAATTGATGCTTGGAAGAAGTTGTTTCCAGTGATGAAGGAGAAATATAAGGAAACTTTTTGATTCTGGTGTTAGTTTTTGAAATTTTGAGTAAAGTTTTGGGAGAATGAGTATTGAAATGTTTTTGTGGAGTTAGAAAAGTTTTTGGTTGTATTTCAAAGGGGGAGCTAAGTTTGAAATTTTGAGGAGATTGAAAGCATATTTTTGTCATTGATTTCAAAGGGGGAGAGATTGTTGTGAAAAATGAATAGAGAGAGAGTGTTGTGTAAAAATGATTCTGAATTAGAGAAGTTAAGGGGGATGGAGTATCTTGAATTTTTTCTCTTTTTCACTAAGTGTTGCCATCAATGCCAAAGGGGGAGATTATTGGAATATGGCTTGAGGAGATTATATATGACTTCTAGTGTTGTCATTGATGGCAACCTAAGTAATCCATAAGGTCCACAAATCTGGATTTGTCCGCTCAGACAAAAAGAATGAAGAACAACACATTACCAGATTAGCAGATAAGGAAAATGGTATCCAGACAACTTATTGATTTGCATGCCTCACCAGATGTTTATTTTTTGTTGTGGATCTTGAATAAAGTGTTTTTGCATCCTCATCATCATGTTCAATAGCTTTGGTGATGTTGCATTATTCTATGTTAGAGTTAAGAGATCCAACATAATTATTTTTTTGTTTATCTATTCTTTAAGGCCAATTTATTGTATGTATCATGTTGCGGATATATGCGGATGTATAAGGTATAATTATTTTGGTTTCCCAACTAAGTCTTAGTCAAAATTTGGGAGGTTCACATCAAATATTGTGTGTTTTTGAGCCGACCGTTGGAGAATATTTCTTTATTTTGCTTAAGCCGACATGTGGATGAAATTTCTAAGTAGCAGGTATATATATTCAATCATTTGAAGTAAAAATGAGTTGTTGAGTTGGGTAAGGAAGTGTAGAAGATGTGTCGATTTGATTAGAGAATATCAAAAAGACTTGTGATTAATTTGGCATAGTTAGTTAGAGATATTTTTGAGGCAGAGCAGAGTAGAACATAGAAAAGCATAGCAGAAGAGGAGCAGAAAGTATGAATCTAATAGGAGGTCAAAATATGATCAATGAACCTAAATGGAACTATAACCAGGCTTTGAAAAAGCTATCTTCTTAGTTCACCTTTTTCTTTTAATCCAAACATTTTGTAAGGCAGTGAGCCTTCTTTTCTTTTGACCAGTGAGCTCTAGGCAGCTTGCCTGAATGCAAGTGCATTCACATTTCTCTTATACTTTTAACAAGGTATAAATTTTGGATTAACCTCCACCATGGTTTTTCCCCTAACAGAATTTTCATGCAAAAATATTGGTGTTATGGTGTTATGTGTACTTTTATTTATGGTTTCTTGTTTATTTGTGTTTATATGATATGAATGGTTCTAGATCTGGTTTGCAATTTAAAGTTTTTTTGAACATTGATTCACTCCCCCCCTCTCAATGTTCCTTGAGTCCAACATTATCACATTATGGTTCTTAGATGATGGTCTTCACATTATGGTTCATCTTATTATGTTTTATAGTATATACATTTTACATTATGGTATTACATTAAGGTTCATCTTATTATGGAAATAGAAATTCTTGAAGCTAATCAGTGTTTTGAGTTGGGAAACTTTAATATTAGATTACTCACTTTTAATCTATAAAAAAATTGAATTAATTTAATGATTTTTGGTTCAATAAGGTAGTAAGGAATGGTAGGTTGAATATATTCTAAATGGTTTTGACAACTATTTACACATCAATTATTTAAAATTTAACAATAAACATAATATTAATATTAAAAACCCCTAAAATAATCATATTTTTATAATTTTCATGTTGCAATAAAAATTAAGAATAGGTAACTTCCACATTCACTATAAAATCACTCAAAGTTATCATGGAATCTTGCTTGAAATTTTTTTAACCCATTTCTATGCTTGAAAATTATAGTTCATCTCTAATTAAAAAGATTTTAGAATTTAATAATATATAATATTTAGAGATATTGATTTAGGTGCCTCTTTTCATATGAATTCACATAGGAAGTGTTACATAAATTAGATATATAATATTATGGTGGAAAGGTCTAATTAGGTGAAAAAATTTATCATAAGATCATTGTTAAGGGTAATATAACACTAATTTTTAGTGATGGCACAATGAAGACACTATTTGATGTGTTGCACGTTCATGGTTTAGCCAAAAATCATATTTAAGATTTTAAGATGGATGATAATATTGTGCATATTATTTATGATAAGATCATGGTTAAAAATTGGTTAGGGAGATTTGGTTTTAGAAAAGGGTGGGTATGTGCAGGATCATCATGGTAAAAACAGGCCCTTAAGTGACCAAAAAATTAGAAAAATCAGAGTTAGGAAACTTGATATAAAATTTTGAATAAGTTATCTATATTATTTCAAAAATATGTAAGAATATAATCTATAGAAAATTGAATTTAGTTTCTAAACTACTAAGTTTGTTTTAAAAAAAAAACTATTTGGTGAAAATTTGAAATTTCAATGCAGTAGTACTTAAATTTCAAGGAAAAAATAAGAACTAGGTGTCTGTCTGACCAACCTAACCATAATAAAATGATAATATTTTAGATATAAGTAGAGGACTCATGTCCTGATGTGATGCATATTTTGAATTTAAAAAATGTGATACTGTTTGAAAGCTATAGATGTTTTTCAATCAGCCTATCAATTAGGACTTTAGTCATGATTTGAATAGAAAATGAATAATAATTACTTATTAAATTCAAAGTAAGGCATAATTTATATTTTTGGAAATCTGAGAATCTCCTTTAAATACCCTTTTCATTTCATTAATTTTGGGTTAAAAAAGTCATCAGCCACACACCCATCATATTGCCACTTTTTGGCCCATCATGATCCTACACATACCCGGGTATTAGGCATGGCAATTTATTTGGATTGGATGGTACTACTTAATCTAACTATGCCATGAATTTTGATCATGTGAATGAATTAGTTGATATTCCAATGTTTTGACATCAAAGATCAGACCACATCTAGGTGAGAAAGGATCAAAAAACATTGAAGTATAAATATATAGGTGAGATTGTGTGTTTCATAAGAAAAATAAAGTTAAATTCTCATAGAAAAATGGATTTTAGAGTTAATTCATATATCTTAGAAACCATCTATATTATGCCATCTTCATTGGTGATTTTTCAATCCCTTTGGAATTACTTTAAAATTCACCAAATTACAACAATACTCTTCAAATAGCCTTAAAACAAATTGAAGCTCCTCCTGGTAGAACTTTGAATGATGTGGCAGCTGTAATCCGTAAAAAAAAAAAAAAAAACTAATCTTGATATTATTTTCCATCAACATGAGCTCCCTCCTTTAGAGTTACAAAATTGAAATGAAGCATTCATGATCATTGCTCGATACCATAGGACAAGAATAAAACACTCTCATTGATAATGGTTTTTCCCTTAATATATGTACTGTCAATCTCCTTGATCCAATAAATGTTAATAGGTCACAAATAATGCCTAATTCCACACCTATACAAGGATTTGATAATTCATCAACGCAACCACTTGGTGTAATCACTTTACCTATTATGGTTGGGGTGGTTACTTTGCAAATTCCTATCCATGTATGGCCTTATGATCTTTCCTATAATCTTCTTTTAGGTAGAAAATGGATTCATGAGATGAATGCAATTCCTTCAACACTTCATCATATAATGAAATATTTCCATAACAATCGCATCTATCAAATTGAAGCAAATCCTAAGCTTGAAAGTTGCTTGAACCTTGACAAAGGAACTACAAGTCCTCTGACAACCTTTATTCTTACATCCAACATAGAAATTGAACACAATAATGAGGGATCAATATCTAAATTATTTATTGATGATTAGGGATCTTTAGAATTCCCACCTTCGTTTATGGGTGAATACATATTCACACAAAAGAAAGAAGAGAAAAAAAAAACCAACCATCATGTCAACACAAAATTCGGATAACCTTTCGAAAGCAACCGACTCAACCACTTTAAACAAAGACACAACATGCACAACAACTTTTGATGACCACAACCACAAACAACCACCTAATTCCAAAGCAATGCAAAAGATTTATGGAAAAGGGTATAAACTCCTAAAGCAATAGGGATATAGTGGAAAAGGAAGTGGTGCTCACGAATAAGGTATCTGCAACCTTATCGAGCCTAACACACAACAAACAATTCATGGTCTTTGTTATTATCTTGTGATAGAGATTTCCAAGCCTTCCCTTAACATCAACACTATCAAACAACACCCTCCGCAATCATCCTTCCCACCTAGTATTATTGAACATCATTCTTTAACAATGCAACAAACAACTACACCTTCGCTTAATGTCAACATCATCTCACAAAATGTTCATGATTTGAATTCGTTAGATTTTACACCCTCCTATAATGGGAAGCATAAAATCTCACAATATAATGACACTTGTGTAAGTATGAAATCCACTACTAAGTAAGATGTACCTTCCACGCCTACCACAACACCCCCCTCTACCATTGATCAAAAGGGTATCTTGTCGAGACTCCTCCAAGATCACTTGATCATCCTCCCTCCTAGAACTCATAAGAAATGTTTTGAAAATACTTTATTTTGAAAATATCATTGAGTTCATGGTCACTCCACTAACGAATGTCATGCTTTGAGTTGTAAAATACAACATTTTCAAGAATTTGGTATGCTTCCCTATATGGGGACACATCATTCCTTTAATTGCAATTGATTATCACTCTATCATGTATTTCACTAATCATTTTAGCTCACTTTTGTCCTACACTAAGTGGGGGCAATAGGTTGTGTAGCGTTGTCCTCGTATGTCACTTGTTTCCTTCTTTCGCTAGTCATTAACCTTTCATGAATACATAAAAGCAAGCTTAATATGTGGATGACATGCCTTAAGTTGGTTCACACATGACATACTTCCTTTCTTCATGACATAGCTTATCAGAAATATATGACTTGGCATAGGGCTTTCTGAGCTAGCTCTCATGTCTTCTTCTTTATCTTCTACTTTAAAGAAATTTCTCTCAGTAATGGTGCTCACAACTGCTTTAAAGTGGGGGCATACATCACCACTTACATTTCATTGTGTGATTTATTTCTTCTTGTGATGCATCTTTTTCTTGGTGGTTTCATTAAGCTTGATTCCCTCCAAGAGCATAATACTTCTTTTGAATTATCCTCTTTTGGAGAAATTGAGCATGATGTCCCCTAAGATGAGACCTTACACAAACAAAGAAAAATAAATTTGAGCAATCCTTACACTATCTTTCATTAACAATGTTTGAGTGTCAAGCATACAAAGTTTTACTTACATCATGGAGCTCAAAAATCTTTGTGCACCTTGTTAAAGTTATTAGGAGGTATAACTTTGGCATGGTTGAGTGGGAAGCCTAACTAGTGGCATGACTTTCCCCATAACCACTTTTGTGTTTGTGAGTGCATAAAAACTAGCATATGTATCTCTTTTTGGCCCTTCTCATCCCACAAACAACTAGAAGTTCTATGGGCCTAGAGTGAGTACATATTTTGTATCTTATTTTCTTTTCACCTTGCCTTTGTATGATTTGGTATCTTGATGGTTGACTTTGGATCTTTGATCTTGGGGGATTGGCCACCTCCTTTGATATTTTTCATTCTTTATCATCTGTATATATACATGTGGATCTCTCTTGAATGTCTACTTTAGTGTGAGTCTGAAGCAGGTTCATCCTCTCACTAAAGTAGGGGCTAAATGTGTCATAGAAAACATGACCCTTTGCTTGACATGGGAATAATTCATGATAGATGGACTTCATGAGGCCTTGATATAGGTGTTGTAAGGAATTTTATGCATCCACACTAGGTCTTGGACCCTTCCACACTGAATAAAATGTGTTTATTGACGTCTTGTAAAGGTTTTGTAGAGTGTTGTAAAGGAATTTCACACTTTTCTTGACCTAATTGACCTATTTATCCTTAATTCAACATTATAAAACATGATTAATTACATCATCACATCAATCTAGAAGGTTTTTAAATTAAACTTAATGATAAACTAGTGTTGTAATGTGTCTTGCACATTCACATTGGTTCTTGTGCTTTCCTAAGCTATGTGGACCTCATTTTAGTGTTGTAAAGTGTATTTAATTACACTTTCACATTTAATTATGTGTCCCAAGCCCTATTTGACATATTACATCATCATTAATAGGCCCATATTACAGTGCATCCTGAGGCTCGACAAAGTTGCAATCTAAATTGTATTTCCTTATCTCCTAGCTTATGAGTTTTCAAATGGACCCATGTGGGACCCATTCACCATGCATGGTGAATCAGTCCCATCTAGGTGGGACCCATTCGCCATGTGTGGTGAATGAGTCCTATTTGGACCCTATTTTGACTTTTGAGTGAGAAAAAGTGAGATTTAAAGTTTATTTTCACTTTATGTCAGCCTATGATGAAGTATTATCAGGTACTAAGGAACACTTGTCTATAAATAAATATTTTTACCCTCATTTTACATCCATCTCACATATATTATCTCATACACACATCTTTTATCATTTATTTTCTCATTCAATTCAAGCAACTTAGGGTTTCTCCATTAGAATTCTTCAAGTTATCATTCTAAAGCATCCAAGGGATGATTCTACATGTATTGTTGTAGGAATCCAAGATCAATCATCATTGGGTGATCCCATAATAGTGGTTTACAATTTTTGGCCAAACTGGACACTGAAATTATTATTTTTAACTAAATCTTCACATTCGGGCACCTATAGCAGCTAAATTGTGAGAAATTTGAAGATGGTGCAAACTAGAGTCTCATCAAATTTTGTCTGTAGATTCTAAAAATATTTTTTTCAAAATTTTTAGAATCAAATTGCACTTCTTTATCCATCTCCCATGAAAATAGATTTTTTCAGAAAACAACATTTTTAAAAAGTGACGCACACCATATAACACATAACTTTTTTCCATGAAGGATAAAATTCTAATTCTTTCAAATTTAGATTTGTAACTCTGATATCTAGTGCTTCCACTTGGTTAGATAGTTTTTTTATTGAATATTTTTTCCTTAATCAAGTTTCAAAGTCAAGCAATTACAATTTAACCGCGATTGTATAATCGTAAATTTTTATATATTTCAAAATTTAATTTAATTTTTTGTTGGATCAAGGACTTCAATATCTGGTGCACTCATATTTTTCAATTTTTTTTTGATAATCTTCTATTTTTCCACATGTGAAGAACAAAGAAATTCATTTTCAATGAAAAACCTATGTTTAATAAAACTTAAAAAACAAATACATAACAAAACTAAAACATATTAAAATTATATTCATTGGATAGCTTGTTCTGACGAATACCATAATCATTTGAAATAAATTTTAAATGAATTCATTTGATCCCCCAAAATCTAAATCAAAAGTGATTTTTTATTAGCATTTTGATAGGTGTAAAGGAAACACATTTATAGGTATGGTTTAAAACTAGCGAGGTTCTATCCAAGGGGGTTTGATCTAAGGTGATTTGATCAAACCTCTTCAATTGAAATCCTTAAAATGGAACTTTTTAAGGCTTAAATCATTATATTTTCTAAAAATATGTGATTCCAACTAAAATTCGTTCCTCACAAGAATTGTAAACCACTATTATGACAGCACCTCATTGCAAGGTAAATTATTCCATTTTTTGCATGTTTCATTTCTTTCTTTCATAGATTTGGTTTAATTACCTAAAAGGGGTTTGACCAAGGCAAACCCCCATGCCTTAATAATCAACAATTTCACTTTCTTGTGTTATTTATTTGTAGATTTAGGTCTCTTGGAAGCTTGAGAACCATTGAATATTGTATTTCAAAGTCATTCAAGTCTTCTTCTCTTTATTCAAGTCAAAATATCAAGAAAAAGGCATTTTCAAACTTGATTCTGGTAATTTCTAAAGTAGACACCTATAGAAGGTGAAATTATAAATCTAAAGATACAAAATCATCCCTTGACTTTTCAGATCCATGAAGGAGGACTAATTCACCGAGCATGGTGAATTAGTCCCATCTGTGGGCTTGAAAACTTAATTTTCTCATAATCTAGCTCTCTGCACTTAGAAACCTGTTCCTAAAGGTCTCATCAAAACATGGACTAAGTCACCACAAATGGCGAATAAATCCTGTTTGTCTTGAGAAACATCATCAGTCAACATTTCAAGCATTCCAAATTCATCATATTTTTCCCAGGTTCACTCTGATTTTACCCATCTATCTCTATTCTGTATATTTCATTCTTTTAGTTCATTGTTGAAATACATCATGTGTTTTCAAACAAAGCATATTTCATTAGTCTTGCATGTTTAATCATTTAATGGTTTAGATTAGTTGCATTTAGATCATTTCATTTAGTCTTCATTCCATCAAACACATCTTAATTTAAATTAACCCCCTAGCATTTTTGGATTTAATCTCTCTCCTTTTAGGTGAAAAACCCTATAAGAGCTAGAGAGCCCATTGGGTCCAAAAATCTATTGTTCAAGCACAAATATGAAGTTTTAAGCATAATGAATTTAAGGTGCTTGTGGAAACTCATAATGAAAAATATAAAATATTTGAGATCAAGTAACATGGGGGTATATTTATCTAAATAATTTGAATAATTTTGCAAACATAATTGGATTGTAATTTAGTAGATTAATATTCCACCTATATATAAATGGGGTAGCTAAGATAATGAATATAATATTAAAGGAAATAACAAAAGTATGTTAAGTTGTGTTAATTTGAAGCAAATCATTTGGGTGTAAGTTGTTAGTATTTTTTGATATTTGATAAATAAGTTTCCTATTTCCATCCTTGTTGAAGAGACACCATACAAAGTGTGGATGGGAAAAAAGATTAAATTTCACATTTGGAAGTGTTTGGTTGTGAGGATTACACTCAAACACCTAGGAAAAAATTCTCTAAGTTAGATTTAAAAGTATATTTTATTCATTGGTTATGGGTAGAAAATTTAATGGTATAAGATTTGGAATCCTCCAACTTAGAAATTTTTTATTCGAGAAATATTTTTTGTAGGGAAGTAAGTGATGGTGATTATATAGCAAGGTTATGCCATTGGATTAAATCTAGATACATAACTAAAGGTCTCTTATAGAGCTGGTCTAATTAAAACTTAAATAATGATTTGTATACCATACTTCACAAATTTATTTTTACTTTACTAAATCAAGTAAAATTCCATTTTAATAAGGTGCTTTAGCTTAATAAAGGATTACATATCTATTTTTAACCAAAACTTACATTTCATATTTACATTTACAAATAAATAAAATTCACTTGAAAATGAGAAAGTTATTTATAAATTGTACTATTCTATCTCTAATACTATGATGGTACATTCATTTTGATGCTAACAAGTATGTGTTTGTGATTCATAATCTAACATAGGAAGGGAAGGGTTTTAGGAATTAAGTGAAGAGTGTTCTCAACTATAGTGTTTTTTATATAAAAAAAATTAAGATAAAATTACGTGTTATAATTATGCACCAAAGATATCCACAAACATGCGGTTAAACTGACCTTAAGAAACCTTTATAGGAAAATAAGATCACCTTAAGAAAGATTCATGGGCTACTATTGAATGAAATTATTTGAATTCAACATAAAATAAAAATATTTTCAAATTTAGGTCAAAATTTTTTATTTTTATTCAAGGGGTAAACACATTTGACCCAGAGCTATGAATTGGTGAGGTCACAAACAAGGGACCTCATCCCCAAATGTTACATGTATGTATTGTCATAGAATATATATATGTACAAAAATATCTTAAAGTTATTGGTACATATAATCTAAATCCTCTCTATCTTTTATTATCTCTAAAATATTTTCATGGTCTTCAATAGGAAACCTCCACCTTTGTTTGGCATGCCCTCTTTTGGTAAAGTTTCAAGATTTAATCTTGTCACTATAACTAAATGACGATAATGTAAAACCTTTTGACCTGGCATATAATCAATAAATATAATGCCATGTGTATCTATCTTTGTTTTTTGATAGTATGTGCCTTCAACAACCACTGATCCAGTAGGATACTCTTGTCCATCACCATCTGTCATTGATTATGACCATTTGCATTTTGGTTGTGTACATCTTAGTAGATAGTAATCTGCACCTTCTATATTGTTAGGATCTGCAAGAACAACAAAAATATCTCCTTTGCACACCATGTAGTAAACCATGCTCAACTTAGGTAGAATATAAATCAATTCTAAGAAATAAAATTCAATTTAAAAATTTAAAATGTACCTGTAATAACTAAATCTGATACATGTTCATAATTAGCTAAATATAGAGGATCATAGATATCTGCAATGCCATTATCTTCAAAAGGGTTTGATGTGTCCACTAATTATTTTATTTCCCAATGTGAAACATACCCATCTCTAATATTCTCACATTGTAGAGTATTTGCATTATTCTCAATGCAATCAACACAAAAACATGATTTTTCTCTCACTTGAATTATTGGAGGCCTACTATGTCCAATTGTCATGATTTGATGAAAACTTCTAATACCACTAATCGTTTGACAATTAGTAAGAGTTGATTGATCAATATCTGTAAATTTCAAACATCCAATTAAAAAGTGTATAAAATTGAAAATTCAATTCATGTACACATTGAAATTCATAAAAAGAAATCATTTATGTACCTTTAACTTCCCAAAAATATCATGTGTTGTATATTGACTCATGGGCAACAAAATCAATTTTCCATCATTCAACAATTTCATGTGCATTCCTTATGGCATTACTTGCAAGTTCATGTTGGTGAAATGTGAAGAGATTTTATAGTTGAAAGGAATAGACAATATCAAAAAATAATAATTATATTTTTTCTAAAAATCCATATGGTGTTGCTTGCAAATTCATGTTGGTGAAGTGCACGCTTCACACATGTTCTCGCTCCATCATGCTCTCCTTTTGCATGTCCACTCTCATAGAAGTTCCAAAAATATTTTATGTCACGTCTAATATGTTGTTACCTTAACCAATTAAAATCTTTTACATACTTAAATTGTCCTGTGAAGTTACAACCAATTTCATTTAAAACCAAGATAGTAAAAATAAACTATATGTGTACAACTAATTAAGTCCGAACAATTTAAGTAAACATTTGAATAAACATATAATTTCAAAAAAAAAAAAAATCAACACTTACCAGCACATCCATTAGACCATATCCAGTGTTGTGAAGCATCTATTTGATGCCATCTCAATTCTTCAAAAAATATTGCAAAACAATGGGCTACATAGCTTCTATCATGACCTATATCATCACTGATATAAAAATGAACCTCTTTGATGATAATTCATTCATCTTTTCTACTTTGTAGACCATCCAAATATTCTTTGGCATGCCTATAACAAACTTGTACAAATATTGCAACTTGCTTTGAATGATGATATTGATTTTGGATCTCACTTTGAGGACTAAATGTATAATTCTCAGAGAAATCAATAATAGAGAGAATACAACCCACTAGAAAGAAATTCTTTGAGTCACGAAATTTCTTTGAGAACAATTTTTTCTGGTCTCAACTCCTGACTTTGTTGATTTTTTCTCATATTCAAATCTCTTCCACGTAACTTGCATTGAATGATAAATATTGTCAGCCTGCAAAAGATTCTTCAAAATTTCCACATTCATTGGATATATTTTTTATACATTGCACTTTCAATTCATTTGAATCTTTTGGTTTCTTGCATAGAAGAGACTTCACAAATTGTGTTGTACTTCCACGGATGACTATATTTGGATTGATTACTACCATAGCTTTTCTATATGTCTGTAGGTGTAGATGAAATTCAGCATGATTTCAACAACAAGTCTCATTTATCTTATTTATACGTACAAAACTTGGCCGTAGTCTCTCAAACATCCTTTGACAAGTCTTCACATCTGAAAATTCTTGCTTGAATGCTACAAAAAGCTCACTTTGAGTTGTATCTATAAAATTTTTTGGATGTGATTTTTTTTCCCAATCTTCACCTTTTATTTGTATAGTGTCCCTTCTATTGGATGAAACACGGGAGTGGCTGGTCCAATATTCAATCACCTATTCCTTTACATCTTCTAAGATTTTATCTTTTTGCGGAACCCTATAAATATTTACCCAATTATTCTTAATATTTCCATCCAATCTATTTCTCTTTTTGATATATCTTTGAACAGTTCTCCGAGAAACATTGAGTAATTCAAAAATTGCTTTAACTTGTCTTCTATGTGATAATTTCTTACTGGAAATTACCGTCATCAATTCTCTACATGCAACACTTAAATCAATAGCTCGACTCTTGTTTTCAATAGAATTCAATGCTTCTTGTAGGTTTTCAAATATTGTTTTCCTTAATGATCTTGATGAATTTTTCTTATTATCAACCCCTCACAACTCCAAAACAGGGGTCATTTCTTCCCTCCTAAATAATTTTGCAAACAACTATGCTCTTCCAACTATAGAATTTTCTTCAAAATATTCATCCCATATTCTTTTACAGTGTAATTTTACTGTGCTTTCAGATAACATATGTTAAGATGAAATATTATTGAAAAGAGATTCATCATCCATCTATATAAGATTTTCTATACTGAGGAACATATTTCTATGACCACCTTTGGCTTTTCCTGGTTCCTGTACTCCTTGGTCTTCAAGAATTTCCATGGGTTCTTCTCCAAAAGATGTTCCTTCATCCACATTTCTACTATCTCTTTTTTATCATACAACCTTGTTCTTTTCTTTTTATTCCCCATCACAAATTGGTTAGGTTTGAATTCGCCTACATATAAAAATAACATGCATTCTATTGGTACCTTCAAATTTTCAAATTTGAAGTGCCCATATTGAAAAAATTGCCTTTGCACACTCAGAAGTGCACTTGAGAAATTTTCATAAGTGACCTAAGTTGGAGGGTCACCATTCAAAGCCATTTGATTCTCTACTAAACCCCTTGGTGGACATACTCATGTGACATATGTGAACATGCATGTCAATTTTTAGCTTCCCATGATGAGTTTTGACAGTGTTTTGAAAAGCGAAGCTGGAGGGTTTTGGGACTATTTTGTTGTTTGCAAACTCTCTATCCTATGAAGTGGCCTCCTGTTCAAGCTGATATTTCATAACTAGATGATAGTGAAGACAAATGTATTGTTTCTCTCCATTCTCTCTACATTGATGTACTCCCTATTCCGATTTTAGAGTCTCATGATCAAATTTGATATTTTTTCCAAGCCAAAAGAAAATGCAGTTTGTTCAAATTTTGCATCTAGATTTTTAGAATGTTTCAAGGAGGTCAAGTTTGACCCTCAATATCTTTTGAAGAAAGATGATTAAGGGAAATACCTCTTGCACACATACTCAATGTACCCAAATGACCTAGTGTGTCCAGTGGCAGTTTCCCCAGAAGATGATTTGATATTTTTTAGCTAGGGCCTAACATGCTTTGCATAATTATGAAGTTGCAAGTGTTGTAATATTGCAGTCATGTCAAGTGAATTACTTGGAATAGGGTAATCACATGGGAATTTCAGGCTTTCATCCATCACAATCTTTCCATCAAATGGATAGTAATGTTTATTTAAGGTAGATGATTATGGTAAGAGATAAAGGAACAAAAGAGGATCAAGAAGATGTGATTGCTAATTTGATGAAGAAGCATGGTATGAAAAGTAATGTTGTTGGTTCTCCAACAAGGAATTTATAAGCTAGCAAGCTCATATGAAGTTTTCCATGGAGATATATCTCTTCTAAAAGTTCTTTCTAAGAGACCATAGGCTTAGAGGTTGACTATTGATAATCCAATGTCAAAGGGAGGTGGTGTTTTACTTGAGTTCCAATAGGATAAAGTCACGACACTATTTAAATCTTGCTAATATGTGTTTCATAGAAAAAATGACCCTTTGCTTGATATGAGATAATTCATGATAAATGGACTTGATAAGGCTTTAATTTAGGTGTTCTGACACATTTTATGCATCCACACTAAGTTTTAGACCTTTATAAATTAATTAAAATGTAAATATTGAAGTCATGTGAATGTGTTGTGAAGTGTTGTAAGACATTTCTACATTATTCTAGACTCTATTTAATGCAATTCACCTAAAAATCATATTTGACACATCAAAAGGTCCTATTTTGAAGTGTTGTTAAGTCTTGTAACCAAGATTCACACTTTTCTAGGCATTTCCCCCATATTTTTACCTTTCTAATGTCTTATTGGACCTCATTATACTATATTATTTATTTAAGTGTATTTTTGAATAATACCCCAACACATAATACTAAATGGCATTTAATTCCCAACACTTAAACACACCTCGAAGGTAGGACCCATTCGCCATGGGTGGTGAATGAGTCTACCTTGGCCCAAAATTCAAAATAATTTAAATTTCTTTTGGGAATTATTCAAAATTATGCTTGATGTCGACTTGTGATGGTGTATGGAAGGTTAATAAGACACAAGATTTTGTATAAATAAGCATTTTTACCCTCATTTTGAAATCTCCAATTAATCTCTAATATCTTATCTCATTATCACATCCATTCATCATCTATTCTCTTAAGCAACTTAGGGTTTCTTTATTACAAGTCTTCAAGCTAGCATTACAAGACATTTAAGGGTTGATTCTACATAATTTTCTATAGACCAACAAGATTAATCATCATTTTGAGGTAACTCATTCCATTGTTGCATGTTTTATTCATCTATTTCATCATTTTGGTTTAATTACCTAAAAGGGGTTTGACCAAGGCAAACCCCCATGCCTTAAGAATCCATATTCTTGTCTTCTTGTGTTTTTTTTTTGTAGATTTAGGATCATTTGGAGAATGGGAATAATTGAATATTGTATTTATAAGTTGTTCAAATCTTCTCCTATTCATTCAAGTCAAATCATCAAGTAAAAGTCATTTTCAAACTCGATTCTGACATAATCTGATGCGGACACCTACAAAAGGTGAAAGTGTAGATTTGGAACTATAGAATCTAGTCCTAATTTCTCAAATCCCTGAAAGTGGAATGATTCACCATGCATGGTGAATGAGTCTCATCTGAGGGTTTGGCAACTTGATTTCATCATATTTCATCTCCCGACAGTCTAGAACCTATTCTCAGTAGATTTCACCTTAACATGGACTGATTTGCCACAAGTGGTGAATGAGTCCACTCTGATTTATAGCTCAGCATTATCAACATCTTAGAAAACATTTCCATTCATCTTCAACCCTCTAGATAAGTTATGTCAAGTTTCATCAGTTTTTGTTCTATTTTTCTTAAGTTTCTAGTTTATGCTTGCATATCTCACTGTGTTTTCCAGCACTTTTACATTTGATAAGTTTGGATCCTTTAATTTAATTTTTCATTAGATTTAAAACATTATAATCACATTCACAAACTTCACATTCATCTTCCATCCTTACTTTAGTCTTGAATGTTAACGAAGTGATCACATTTTGGCCTTTTAATTCTCTCTTTCTTCCTAGGTGAAAAACCCTTGGAAGAGCACGAGGGATTTGAGAGCCAAAATTCTTCATTAAATTTTGGTGAAACTGAATTTTTGAATACTTTTACTTTCTGATTTGGTGTCTTTTTCATAAATCTAGTTTGCATGCTAGGTGTTCAATTTTATATTCATAAAAAGTACATTTAGTTTGCATTTTTAGTATCTAACTGAAATTTTGCATTTTCATCTTAGGTTTTCACCTTACAACCTCACACACATCAAAAAACATTCAAAATATCTGAAAATCTTGTCAAATTCCCCTACTGGGACTCATTCGCCATCTGTGGCGAATCAGTCCCTATACTAATTTTTCATAGTTTGAAACAACACATGAAATCTCATTTTTATGCTTTCTAAGGCTCCTAGTATCCTATACTATAAGTCTGGAAAGTTTCTAGATCATTTATTTATGGTATTTCTCTCAAAAACACCATTTTACATCACTCATTTTTCAAAACGCTTCATTTTCACACACCCTTTACATCTGAAAATGCTTACCTTTCTAAAATTTTGCTTAACATTGATAAAAGTACTTTTCACTTTTGCATATATAATGTTTTTATTCCTAATACTTTGCATTAGTTTGTTAAAATTACTTTTTCTTCGTGCATGTACATTAGTTTTCTTTTTCAAATCTTTCATATATTGGATACGAATGTTTTGTGTCTTTGCATCTACATTGTTTATATTGCTAAAACATTGCGTGAAATGGTTACATGTACTTTTCATTCTTATTCAAACAATGCTAATACCTTCTGTAGTTAGATATGTCAAGAAAAATTTCCTACCTTCTCCCCATGGGAGTGTTTTAGTGACAAATATTACAACTTTTTCTATTCCTCACGATCATACTTTTTCTTCTCATAATATCTCTCTTCTTGGGGACAAAGATATTTTAGTAGAAGAATCAATTAATGAGAATGATGAGAATCTAGGTTGTTTCTCTCCTCTTACCTCTCCTATTAGAACACAACATGATGATGAGATAATAGACTTTTAGCCTATTTACGTGGATAATGTCATGGAACAAAATACAAACATAGATATTCATGTTGATCATGATTGTACTTCTCCCAATACCTCTCCTTTTAGTGACAAAGGTATCTTGGCAAAAGAAGATACAATTGTTGACCATCATGTGGATTTTCCTTGTCCTTATCCTTATTCTCCTTGGGAACATACACTAGAACAAGAGAATGAGATTGTAAATGATGTGGATGATAGCTTGCTCTTAAATAATCAAATCCTTAAGGTCTATAACAACCTTCTTTATTGTCCTTCCCTTACCCCTCCTATTTTGATGGATGTTAGGGAACACAACAATGAAATTATAAATCATCATATTTGTTATTCTCCTAGTATCTCTTCTAGTTGTGACAAAGATACTTTTTTGTTAGGAAACATACCAAATGAAAATCATAAGCATCTTGGTTGTTCCCTTATGAACTTTTCTTCTAAGGAGAAGTTTATGCATCAAAATAAAGACAACATCCCCTTTACAGATAATGACAAAACTTATTTGATAAGGGATGTTAACAATGTTCAACCAAAGCCTATTCTTTATCCACCTAACCACCCCCTTCATCCCTCTAATGTATCACAACAATCTAGTAATGATACTATTGATCATACATATAACAGTAGAAATAATCTGCAACCACTGCAATCAAATCCAACTTCTTTACCTTTACCTAATCCGCCTAGTATTTCCTATTATCTTTCACAAACCAAGGAGTATGACCTTGTTGAACAATTAAAGAATACTCCTGCTAAAATTTCCCTTTATGGTTTACTTCAAACTTCACAAAATTACAACAATACTCTTCAAATAGCCTTAAAACAAATTGAAGCTCCTTAAGGTACAACTCTGAATGATGTGGCAGCCATAATACATAAAACAAATCTTGATATTACTTTCCATCCACATGAGCTCCCTCCTTTAGACAAACGAAGTGAAGCTTTCATGATCATTGCTCGATGCCACGCAAAAGGAATAAAATGCACTTTTATTGATAATGGTTCTACCCTTAATATATGTAGTGTGAGTCTCCTTGATCGAATAAAAGTTGATAGGTCACAAATAATACCCGATTGTACACAAATAAGAGGATTTGATAATTTGTCAACGCGACCACTCAATGTAATGACTTTGCCTATTACAGTTGAGGTGGTTACTTTGCAACTTCCTATCCATGTTTTGACTTATGATCTTTCTTATAATCTTCTTTTAGGTAGACAATGGATTCATGAGATGAATGCAGTACCTTCAACCCTTCATCATATAATGAAATATGTCTATAACAATCGTGTTTATCAAATTGAAGCTGATCCCGAGCCTGAAAGTTGCTTGAATCTTGAAAAAGGAACTCCAAGTCCTTTGAAAACCTTGATTCTGGTATCCAACATAGATTCTAAGAATAACAATGAAGAATCGATATCTAAATTATTTGGTGATGATTGGGGATCTTTATAATTCACACCTTCATTTATGGGCGAATACATATTTTCACAAAAGATAGATGAGAAACAAGAGCAACCAACCATCACATCAACACAAAATTCGGACAACCTTTCAAAAGCATCCACCTCAACCACTTTAAACTCTACAATTTTATCCTTGATGATTATAACAATGAACAACTACCTAATTCCAAAGCAATGCAAAAGCTTTATGGAAAAGGGTATAAAATCATGAAACAACTTGGGTATAGTGGAAAGGATGTGGTGTTTAGAAACAAGGTATCTATAACCCTATCAAACCTAACACATAACCAACAACTCATGGTCTTGGTTATTTTCCTGTGATAGAGATTACCAAGCCTTCTTCATCTTCCTCACCTACTACTCTTCAATAAAAACTTACACCTTCGCTTAATGAAAATTTCATCTCACAAAATGTTCATGATTTTAATTCATTAGATTTTACACCTTCCTATAATAGGGAGGGAAAAATCTCACAATCTGAAGACACTTGTGTAAGTATGACATCCACTACTAAGCAAGATGTATCATCACCATCTTCTACCATTGATCAAGTGGGTATCTTGTTGAGACTCCTCCAAGATCACTTGATCACCCTCCCTCCTAGAACTCATAAGAAATGTTCATAAAAGACTTTATTTTGCAAATATCATCGAGTTCATGATCATTCCACTAATGAATGTGAAGCTTTGAGATGTAAATTACAAGATTTTCAGGATTTTGGTATGCTTCCCTATGTGGGGGCATCTACTTCCTCTTGATCTCCACTCTTACATGTATGTCATTAATCCTTTTGGCTCACCTTTGTCTCACACTAAGTGGAGGAAAAGGGTTGTGTATCCTTCTCCTTGTATGTCACTTGTCATTACCTTCTTTGGCTAGTCATTAACTTTTCATGAATACATAAAAGCAAGCTTCAACTGTGGATGACATGTATTCAGTTGGTTCGCATTTGACATACTATCCTCTTTTCATGACGTAGGTTATTGGAAACATATGATTTTCCATATGGTTTTCCAACTAAGCACTTGTGTCTTCTTCTTTCTCTTCTACTTTAAAGAAATTTCTCTCAATAATGATGCTCACAATTGATTTAAATTAAGGGCATACATCACCATTTACATTTCATTGTGCAATTTCTTTCCTCTTGTGATGTGTCTTTTTCTTGATGGTTCCATTAAGCTTGATTTCCTCCAATAGCATAATACTTCTTTTTACTTATCCTCTTTTGGAGACATTGAGCATGATGTCCCCCAAGATGAGACCTTACTTGGACAAAGCAAATCCATTTGATCAATCCTTACACTATTTTGCATTAACATTGTCTATGGTGTCAAGCATACAAAGTTTTGCTTACATCATGGAGCTCGAAAATATTTTTTTGCCTTGTTAAAGTTATCAGGAGGTATAACTTTGTCTTCGTTGATTGGGAAGCCCAACTAGTGGCATGACTTTCCCATTTTGTGTTGTGAGTGCATGCCAACTAGCATATGTCATATTTTATTTTTATGTTTTTGGCCCTTCTCAACCCACGGACGAGGCGAAAGTCTGTGGGCCCAAAGTGAGTACATATTTTTCATTCAATGTCGCTTTCTACCTTGCCTTTCTATGATTTTGTATCTTGGGGGCTTAGATTATATGTGAATCTCTCTTGAATGTCTACTTTAGTATGAGTTTGAAGTAGATTCATCCTCTCACTAAAGTGGGGGCTAAATGTGCCATAGAAAAATAGGACCCTTTGTTTAATATGAGATAATTCATGATAAATAGAATTGATAAGGCTTTAATTTAGGTGTTGTGAAGCATTTTATGCATCCACACTAAGTTTTAGACCTTTATAAATTAATTAAAATGTAAATATTGAAGTCTTGTGAATGTGTTTTGTAGTGTTGTAAGACATTTCTACATTATTCTAGACTCTATTTAGTGCAATTCACCTAAAAATCATCATTTGACACATCAACAAGTCCTATTTTGAAGTGTTGTTAAGTCTTGTAACCAAGATTCACACTTTTCTAGGCATTTCCCCCTTATTTACACCTTTCTAATGTCTTATTGGACCTCCTTATACACTTATGCTTTATTTAAGTGTATTTTTGAATAATACCCTAACACATAATACTAAATGGCATTTAATTCATGAACTTAAACACACCTCCAAGCTAGGACCTATTTTCCATGGGTGGCGAATGGGTCCACCTTGGCCCAAAATTCAAAATAATTTAAATATCTTTTGGGATTTATTCAAAATTATGCTTGATGTTGGCCTGTGATGATGTATGGAAGGTTACTAAGACACAAGATTTATATAAATAAGAATTTTTACCCTCATTTTTACATCTCCAATTAATCTCTAATATCTTATCTCATTATCACATCCATTCATCATCTATTCTCTTAAGCAACTTAGGGTTTCTTTATTACAAGTCTTCAAGCTAGCATTACAAGACATTCAAGGGACAATTCTACATGATTTTCTCTAGACCAACAAGATCAATCATCATTGTGAGGTAACTTATTCCATTTTTGCATGTTTTATTCATCTATTTCATCATTTTGGTTTAATTACCTAAAAGGGGTTTGACCAAGGCAAACCCCCATGCCTTAACAATCAATATTCTTGTCTTCTTGTGTTGTTTGTTTGCAGATCTAGGATCATTTGGAGCTTGGGAATCATTGAAGATTGCATTTATAAGTTATTCAACTCTTCTCCTATTCACTCAAGTCAAATAATCAAGTAAAAGTTAGTTTCAGACCCGATTTTGATAAAATCTTAAGCAGACACCTACAAAAGGTGAAAGTGTAGATCTGGAACTATAGAATCTAGTCCTGATTTCTTAGATCCCTGAAAGTGGAGTGATTCACCATGCATGGTGAATGAGTCCCATCTAAGGGTCTGGTACCTGTTCTCAATAGATTTCAACTAAACATGGATTGATTCGCCACAAGTGGCGAATGAGTCCACTCTAATTTATAGATCAGCATATCAAAATCTCATAACACATTTCTAGTTATCTCCAATCCTCTAGATAAGTTATGTTAAGTTTCATCAATTTTTGTTCTATTTTTCTTAAGTTTCTAGTTTATGCTTGCATATCTCACTGTGTTTTCCATCACTTTTGCATTTGATAAGTTTGCATCCTTTAATTTACATTTTCATTAGGTTCACAACATTAGAATCACATTCAAACACTTCACATTCATCTTCCATCTTTACTTTAGTCTTGAATGTTAAAGAAGTGATCACATTTTGGCCTTTTAATTCTCTTTCTTCCTAGGTGAAAAACCCTAGGAAGAGCACAAGGGATTTGAGAGCCAAAATCTTTCATTACAATATGTTTGAATAGCTACATTATACTAAAGGAATAAATCTTCTATAGAAGCTGATATGGTCAAAGTTTGTTGATTATGTGGGAGCATGGACATATAGCAAAATCTTTGACAAGGTGCCTAAATGAAATGTTATCTCATGGAATGAAATAGGTACTTGGATTGAGCATAAAATAATTTTTCTGAATTAATTTTAGAGACCTCCAAGCATATGCATTTGACAGATGAAATAGAAAATTCTACAATCTTTGATGGCACCCCCAAAAGGTATTGACAAGGTTTATGAGTCTACTAATTTGAACATGCTTGATGTGAAGGATATAGAAGCTACATTGTAGGGTTTTCTGAAAGAGTGGTTGTATATTCTAAGAATTGATGGAGAAGGCTTTTAGAGGGGATATAGAGCTCATTGAATGCTTTAATAATGTTTGGTAACATGGAATTAAAAATAGAGGAATGTTTTAAAGCATTATAAACAATTAAAAGTTGCACAAGTGAATTAAGTACGAAGGATTCTTCTCTGAAAATTTCACTTGAAGAATGGAATTAATTTATAGCTTTATGCAATGAAAACACGAATCCATCGACCACTTAACCTAGTCCATCAATCGACAGAGCAAGCTTGCAAATGAGGGGAGTACGTTGATATTCATTGCCAAAAGCATTGATTGAGATATGGCAGGGTTGCTGGTATTGGTGTTTGGAGTTTGAGTTGGACTCGAGCTCCCCAGTAGTCATCAACTTCTAGCGTCTTTTAATATCTGGTGTTTGCCATGGTGTCCTTTATGTCTCTGGTGATGAACAGCGAGTCAATACATCTTAATTCTATTCCAAGAGATGGCAATAATAACGGTTGAGCTTTTAGATTCTTTCCCTTACAAATAATATGTAGTGGCAAGCTTGTATAGAGCGCAAGCGCAGAGAAGAGGAGAATGTATGATGAATTTAAAGACTACACAGACAGTTTGTGCTTGTAGTGGAAATGTATCATAACTATTCATAAAAATTCTATATTGGCTGACACCCAAAGCTTCATTGTTTCCTATTGGATTATGCTGTAAATGGAACGACGACAAGCTTATGGAGATCATTATTGAAAAGCCATTCATTGAGCACACTACAATTACATGCTACGCTTTCATATAGGGTTGCAATGCAGAAATACTCGACCTCAACATTTTCAAATTGCCTGAACGAATTTCTGGTAGGGGCGTTGAGAATTCTTTGAATTAGTATGTGCACTCCATGTGTGTTCGGCCAAATATTAAGCTGTGGTGAACCCTCATACTCCTAGCATCGATGAAATGGAGATAGAACTGCGTGTTGACTCCTGTAAACATTTGATTATTGTTGCTGCCATGAACAGAGGGGGAAGCAATAGAGCCTGACGTGTAGCTAGACGCATGAGAACGAGGGCAGAGGAACTTGATCGACAGCTAGTGAAGAAGGAGAAATATGGAGCAGGAATGATGGTCTTGCCTACTAGCCCACAAGGAACAGGGCTGACACCAAAACAGAGGCACGGGGAGCAGGGAGAACTTTATAGAATGTTTTAAAATTTCAATATTTGGGTTTTTAATTTTGTTTGCCCGTGAGCCTACAAGAAAGAATGCTATCGTCATGGACAAGCATTGGGAAGGCGGGTATTGGCCAAGGTGGGCCCAGAAAAATATTTTTAAAAGTTTTTAAACTTTTAACTATGTTGGATGCTTTGAAATTTAAAATCCTCCATTTCACTTTTTGAAAGGTAGAATTTGAGTATGAAGTGAAAAATTAAAAAGACATGGGGTAAAATATTTTTCCCCTGAAAAGATATCAAAGAACAGGTTAAGCATTTTAGAAGACCGATAAAATAAAGTTGAAAAACTTTTATGCTGGGAAATATTTTAAAATGAGTGGTGCAAAGTAATAAGACACGGGTGATTATCTTATAAAGTGAATAATTTATTCATTGTGTGAATGTTTTTCTTTGTTGGAGAAAAAGTTTTTTTATGGAGAGCACCATTTTCATGCAACAAGTAGAAAACTGATAAGGAAGTGAAATACTTTTGCAAGCAAAGGTATTTTTCAACTGCAGAATAAAGAGGAATGTTGACTCTTCAGGGTTGCAAGCAGGGAAAATGCAAGAGGCATGAATTAGAGTATAGATTAGGGCTTTCTCTCAAGGCTTATTCATCAACGATCCTAAGTTTTCCAAGTATCTTCTTCTAATGTACATTTAAGGTTTCTTTCTCCTTAAGTGCAAATTTCTAATTCATTGTAAAGAGTTGGTTGTTTTGTAATTAGTCATAGAGAATATTGTAATGTGAATACAAAATCATTTCAAGGTTTTGTTTTAGGTTGGAGTTTGTCAATACATTTGTATTTCTAATAAGCAATATGGCAAAGTAATATAGAATGGTGAAAATTCAGAGCCATTTTCTCTCCTATGTACTTGTTTTATGAGTTATGAATAAATATAATCAATGATTTTTTTGTTTATCTCCAGTGGTTTCCAGTGGGTGTGTGATTTTGTTTTTGCCCATTAATTCAAGGAATTAATATAAATGTTTGAATGAAGTTGTAGATTCATGTGAACTGAGTTGTAGGATTTTGATAAGAAGTTGTGGTTGAGAATAAAATGTTGATATACTATAATGCAATATGTAGACACTAAAAAATGTCTTAGGCTTGCGACTTCTAAATTCTCCATCATTCCCTATTTTGGATTTGATAATGAAATAATTTTAATTATTTAATTATTTTCTAAAGTCATAATTCTTCTATTAATTAAATAATTTTAATTATTTAATTAATTCATTTCCTATCTTTATTCCTCCTTGATTAATTAAATAAATTTTATTTATTTAATTATGTCACTAATTAAGTCATCTTTTTTCTAAAATTAAATAAATTCTTGTTTATTTAATTTTTTGTCCACTTTCCACTATAATTAAATAATAATTATTCATTAGCCTCTTCTCTAATAAATTAGATAAATTTAATTTATTTAATTTGGTCCACTCTCTTGAATTTTGAATTAAATCATTATTTAATTCAAAATGATTCCTTTTGTCACATTCCTCTATAATTAAATAATATCTTTAATTATTTAATTATTCATTGGTCACCTAAATTAAAGAATTTTTATTATTTAATTTCTCCTATCACCTCTTTGTTGTGCCAATCTTATCTTCCACATCAAATTTTATCTCTTGACATCTCATTTAATTTCAGTCCTTGATTGAATTATTTTATAATTCAATCTTAGCCATTCATTTCTTGTCATTGCCCTAATTTTGACCTAACCCTATTCCATACTACAACATTCAATTTTGGCCATTGATTAAGACACCTTACTGACATTCAATCTCATTCGTCCATTCAAAATGGCATTTTCTATAAAATGCCATTTTCCTCTCATTTTTAGACATAAAGAGGCATTAGATATCAGACATTAAACTTTGCAGCATTTGTCATCTTACTTCATTTAGTCTTGGCATATTTAGGCATAGGCATTTCACTCATATTGTCATAGGCATTAGGCATTTAGACTTTATTCAAATCCTTCGAAGCTTGGTGTAGGACATAGACATCTATTTGCAAATTGCTCACATGATGAATCTGAGGGAAACACATCAACCAGCAAGCTAGAAGGTGTTACAAAAGTGAATCGTGGAAGTCTCGGCAGTTTTATGGTATAATCGTTCTTTTGTTTACTTCCATTGTATTTTGTAATTGCTTTGGGTTTATGGTCTCCATTGGTCTAATCTAATTCTAAAATTTACCCTTATTTACATTGGTGAACCTGACATATTTTAACACATTTTGAGAAATCTTGGAGTTGGATTCTTTTGTTGTAGGTTTTGTTTGATTTTTGTTGCAAGTTTGACATCATTGTGGATAAAGCCCTAGTTTCTAAAGAGTCAACCATAACTTTCAAACAGCTATGTATTTTTACACAAAAAAAAAATTGTAGGTTGGAGACAACGTCTAGAGCTTTCATTCCAAAAATCAAATTTTCCGAAGCTAGTTTGATATTTTTATAAAAAAAAATTGTTTTTTGTGAAAAATTAATTTTGAGAGAAAATTATCAAATTTTTCATATAGGTTTACATTTCTAGAAATCTCTCTAGATTTTAATAGGGTTCTATTCTTTATCTTTCAAATTTGTACACACAATTATTAGTCAAACAATAGATCTTTTAAAATTAGGGTTTCACACATATTTACTTATATCTCACAAATGGTTGCAGATCTAATCACAAAATTTTTTTTGTAGATTTGGAATGACAGAATAAAACTTTACTAAAAAAAATAGAATTTTTGGAGCTATTTTGTATTTTTTATAAATTTTTTATGATGTTTCATAAAAAATTAATTGTAGGTGCAAAACAACAAATTTTTCTAATTTATTTACATTTTTGGAAACCTCTTGAGATTTTAGACATGCTTTATTCTCTATATTTTTTATTTTACTATCAAAAAAGTTTCTAAAAATCAGATTTGTCTTGACTAGCTAACCCTCTAATAGTAGTGATCAATTATCTTGTTAGGGTTTGTTGTCGATTTTGTGCATGTGCAGAAAATAAACACTTCAAAGGACACATTGGATCAAGTGGAAAAAAAATGGCGCATCTAACTATTTTTGTAGATCGATAGTCAAGGACATATATTCAAACTACTGACATGTGGTTTTGCAGCTACGTTTGTTGAAGATTTATCTATCAAACCACTTGTTTGCATTTTTTTTTTAATTTAGGAACATTTCCTTTGGTGCTCTAGAATGAATTTTGTTTACAAGTTTCTGATTGTGTTTTCCAAATGGTAGGTGAGTATGCTCTCACCTTGTGAAAACTTGGTGATTAGAAAACCAGACCCATTTTTATGTCACGATTTGGTATATCGAAGTATCCTCTCCCCTTGCACATTTGTGCGATCCTGGGTGTAAGAGAAATGGTTTATACTAACTCTAGAAATTTGGTCTGCCTGGGGATCTCATCACCCCAACGTGACTCTAACCGGCAACGGAGCTAAAGCCAAGCTACCCCCGACCGGTATATAAATGTGAATCTTAAGGGAAAACCTAAGATTACGAGTTTTGATGTGTCATATGGACAGAGTAGTACTCCCATAAACCCTATTGAGCTTAACCTCTTTAGGCTGGAGTGCCACCTAATAGGTGATTAATCTCTTGCCCCATGTATGGCCACTCGAACGGGGGTCCCGAACTAAACACCTTTGTGTAGTAAATCAAAAACCTTTTATTTGCTAGCGCAGCACCGGTTAGTGTGAAGGCATCCACACTTTCGCAGTCTGTAGTAGAGGTGATCAATCTGCCATGGGAGTTTCATGGGGGTTGGAAGCTTGGTTGGCCTGAGAAGAGAGTGCACTATAAGGGGGAGCCCGTGTAGCCAAGCTTCTGAATTCACACGCTACAAATATGCAGTTCAGGAAACCCACGTGGAATCTAGCGAATATTGTCCTAGCCTAACCATAGGATTGTGCTTATCTCATGTGTGCTTGCTTTAAGTCAAAATATCGTGCTTACAAGTGTTTTTTGGATACTAAAACAACCCAAACAATGATCAAACATCTAGAAACAACCAAGTCAAATATTGGACCTTTTTTTAACCATTTCACAACATGAACATGTAATCTTCCATGAACATGCCATCTTCATCACAAAACATTTTTGAACCATTCATACAAAGAGAACAAAATGGACGAGTATATGCAGAAGACTTAGAAGCCGCAATGCAAAATCCTGATATAGTCTCCTTTGTAGAAAACTCAGTCTTACAAGACCCTCAAAGATATTTGGCTATGCTTTTAGACCAAGGGGCTAAGTTACCACGAGGCTTTGACATAAGTACTTTGCCACCTCCATCTGTCTACCCTCACTACCAAACGTCACTCCATGACATTTTCCCACAACAAACATCCTCTTATCACCCTTATCCTAACCTTGACAAGGGAAACCAACTATCCACTAGTCCATTCCAAGTCTCCAAGTCATATGCTAGTCCTTCACCTATCAATCCTGTCAACGTCTACATGCCATATCAACCATCTACCAACTCATGTCAAGTCCCCACATCATATCACACCAATCCACTTGAAGTCTCCATGTCATACCAAGTTCAAGTCCCCACATCATACCCTTGTCCTTCACATGCTAGTCCAATGCAAGTACCCATGTCATATCCTAGTCCTTCACATACTAGTCCAGTCCAACTCCCCATGTCCTATCCTAGTTCGTCATTCATTAATCCTTTTCAAATCATCCCCTCACAAGCCACATCTAGTCATGAAAATTTTGTCATTACCCAAAGTCAAATCCCATTTAATAAACCTAAGAATACATGTCAAGATGAAAGCCCAAAGCACGACCTTATAATGTCATCCTCATGTCAAGAACAAGGTAGTTCATCCCATGACCATATCTTTTAGTCCATCCAAGAAGTCCTTCAAGACAATCATGGCATCCAAAATACACCTACCGTTGACCAAGAAGTCCAAATCCATGACAACGCCATCTTTGACCAAGACCCTACCATTGACCAACAAGTCAAATCCATGACAACCCCATCTTTGACCAAGACCCTACTACTGACCAAGAAATCCAAAATGATCCACTTCTTGACCTTTACGCCATTCATGATCAAACACTTGATGACTCTATTCAGGCCTCGACTATTGACCCTTTTGCAAACTAAGACACTTTCCTCCATGGGACACATAGATGATATTCCTCCAAAACAAGAATCTTCCACTGAGGACATGCTTGCATATGATCAAGTTATAGCTAAAATAATTGGACTCTATGACACTAAACATAATGATGGCTTCGACATTGCCTTGGAAACACCAACAAAATCATTTGAACCTGACATGTCACACAATCAGACCAAAGATATCAGTCAGGAATATGTCCAACATGACAATGAAGCTAAGACACTTTATCAACTAGGGTCATCTATCTTTGTCAGATTAGGCTTTCATGCAGACGAAAATATTACAAGTGATAGTATCCACATACCTAATGATGGGTTAGCATCTTGCTTTCAAAACAACAAATACCCCATCGCAAATAGAATTTGTCAAAGCATACATGAACAATTCATTCTAGAACCAATACAACTTCAAGAAAATTACAAATATCAAGGTCTTGGCTATTCCTTAGATAGCAAATCAAACGATGTCAGTGGTACCTCCTCAATATTGGGGGCAACCTTGTCAGATACAAATGCCAAAATGGAGTCCATGATAAATCCTTGTCATAAGGTTGTTGCCAACACCATGTCCATCCACACCATAAACTATCATTCTCAACATCTTAAACCTTCCCTTTGGAACCAACAAAGACGAAAGTCTTACAAGTTAAAAGATCAAAATCAAATGTCAAAGGCCATTGAATCAAACAAAAGGACATCTGGACAAATCAAATTAAAATGGAGCCCAAAGACAAGTGGATTAAACAAAGACACCAAGTCAAATACAAAAGTCAATCACAATGTGGAGCCGCTAGATAAGAGGACTCCCACATATAATAGATGTCCAACCCTTTCAAAATGGTCATCAAGCAAGGCATATAAAAGTGTTGGTTCCAAACATCGTCCCAATCAAAATTCCAAAATCCATCATCCACCATCCCAAGATTGAAAAATAAAAAGTCATTCATCCAAATGTCCAAACAATCTTTCCACGTCTACCATCATTCGTCATAACCCTACATCTCGTCTAAAGTCCAATGATCCCATGTCACACATTCGTCACATCATGGCAGCAACTCTTTACCACAAGGACTCTCATGGCACTCTATCACGATGTGTGTATTCTAATAAGGCCAACTCTAGTATCAGAAAGGATCACAATTATATTGATTTGTTGCATGCAAGTGCTATGATCCTGACAAGACAACTCCTTCAACAAGGTCATTATTGGCATATCATGGCACCAGTCTCTACATCGGCACTGTCAGTGGATTCAAAATAGTTAGTGGTAATCTAAACCATCTAGACATATCAAAAATACAAAAAAAAATTCAAAATCAAAAAATTGTCACCCTGATGAAAACCTGGCAAACAGGCGTCTTGGTGACACCAAAAAAAAAAAATCAAAAAGTCAAGAAAATAGTAAAGAGAAAAATTTCATCCAATGGTGAAAACCTGGCAAACAGGCGCCCTGGATAGGTACCATGATGAAAACTTGGCAAATAGGCGTCATGTGTAAAATAAATCATCTATGTGGAATTTTATACTTGGGGGCAAGTCGTCTCATCTCCTAGGCCTTCCTCTTGACATTGACATCTGACCATTTCATTCATATCATTTCCATTCACTTTCCCACCTATCTTGGTTTTGACATAAAATGGGCACACATAAATCATGCTTTGGGAAAACTCTTGACATGTATATCCTTCAGTCATACACGATTCACAAAAAATCATGTCATTGACCGTCATAGTCTTATTGTCCTTATACGACATATTCCTTGAAAATCATATGACAATTCCATTAGTCTCATGTCTCCCGTCTTTTACCAAGGCCACCCCCTATCCATTTATGCCTGTCACCTATCTTGGCTTTCCCTTGTCAAACGGTCTAAGGATAATCATCATCCCATCTATCCCTAACCAAGTCATTCCAAATGCAACGAGTCTATTCCATACAAGCACATTACCCAAAATTTTACTTGACTGCATTCTTGGCCCGGCTGTAGACCTCCATACTTTCGTCACATTATTATCATCGTCCTCACGTTGTTTCAGCATGCATCCTTCCCACACACCAAGCTTCGAAGGATTTGAATAAAGTCTAAATGCCTAATGCCTATGCCTAAATATGCCAAGACTAAATGAAGTAAGATG
The DNA here is from genome assembly GCA_007258455.2 of Sequoia sempervirens. Lineage (NCBI taxonomy): Eukaryota > Viridiplantae > Streptophyta > Pinopsida > Cupressales > Cupressaceae > Sequoia > Sequoia sempervirens. The sequence continues at coordinate 957,887,049 of VDFB02271358.1, forward strand.
ACAAATGCTACAAAGTTTAATGTCTGAAATCCAATGCCTCCTTATGTCTAAAATCCAATGCCTCCTTATGTCTAAAAATGAGAGGAAAATGGCATTTTATAGAAAATTCCATTTTGAATGGACGAATGAGATTGAATTTCAATAAGGTGTCTTAATCAATGGCCAAAATTGAATGTTGTAGTATGGAATAGGGTTAGGTCAAAATTAGGGCAATGACAAGAAATGAAGGGTTGAGATTGAATTATGAGATAATTCAATCAAGGGATGAAATTGAATGAGATGTCAAGAGATAAGATTTGATGTGGAAGATAAGATTGGCACGGACAAAGAGGTGATAGGAGAAATTAAATAATAAAATTATTTAATTTAGGTGGCAAATGAATAATTAAATAATTAAAGATATTATTTAATTATAGAGGAATGTGACAAAAAGGAATCATTTTGAATTAAATAATGATTTAATTCAAAATTCAAGAGTGGACCAAATTAAATAATAAAAATTATTTAATTTAGGTGACCAATGAATAATTAAATAATTAAAGATATTATTTAATTATAGAGGAATGTGACAAAGGAATCATTTTGAATTACATAATATTTAATTCAAAATTCAAGAGAGTGGACCAAATTAAATAAATTAAATTTATTTAATTTATTAGAGAAGAGGCCAATGAATAATTAAATAATTAAAATAATTATTTAATTATAGTGGAAGGTGGATACAAATTAAATAGATAAGAATTTATTTAATTTTAGAAAGAAGAGGACTTAATTAGTGACGTAATTAAATAAATAAAATTTATTTAATTAATCAGGGAGGAATAAAGATAGAAAATGAATTAATTAAATAATTAAAATTATTTAATTAATAGAAGAATTATGACTTTAGAAAATAATTAAAAATTATTTAATTATGAAGAATAAAAGGGGAAATGATGGAGAATTTAGAAGTTGCAAGCCTAAGACATTTTTTAGTGTTTACATTTTGCCCCTCTTTATCATAATGTAGCATATCGCATTGTGACAAAGAAAATAAGTCCAAAAATATGCCCCAGTGCAAAATAAGGTGAGGAAGAATGACAAGGAGGGTTACGGTATGCCCCTTCGAGAGGACAGACGGGTTCCAAGATCACGTGTGTGCTCTCAAAATTGATGAGAAGACTAGAATATGAAGAGACAAAGTATTGTTAGTGCAAAAGATATGGATGATGAAGATGCAGACCAGATGAAAGAATCCTTCAAAAATTGCAATAGGACTTTAATATTTATTGCTCTTAATCATCATTGGGTGGTAAAAATGACACAAATGGAAAACAAACACCATGATATGACATAGACCAAGGTGTGCAAGGTCATCCACTTGAAAAACAGACAGTCATAGACAAGGAATGTCCTAACTCATACTAAGGGCGAAGTTGCCTTAGTCTTTTTATCAAGACAATCCATAGACAACAGTCAAAGAAAATAAAATAGGCCAGGAGACGTCATCACACCTCTAAATCCTTCATGGGACATCCTCAAGGTAGCTAGCAACATGACCACAAAGAAAAGACAATAAAAAGATAAGACAAAATAGAAAAAATAGTCAAAATATAAGACAAGATAGACGAGAAATATTAACAGCCTTTTAATTTTGTTTGCCAATGTTTGTTTGCCAAAGATTGATTTCTTGTTTGTTTGACAGTTTTGACAGTTTAAGATTTTTCCAATTTGACGGTGTTGACAGTATGACGGGGCCTATTGTCAGGAAGGACACAACCTGAAAAAGGCAAAGGACATTTTGATGAGGTCTAACTCCAAGAAGGACACATATTGAAGAGGACCAAAGAGTGACGAGATTGAGATTTTTTTAACTAATATGTTTTGGCAAGCTGACTAATGTTGACTGTATGATTGATTGGACTATGTTGTCTATTTTGACCCATTTTGACGTTGACATTTCAAATGACTATTTGTGTTTGAGATTGATTATGTTTGACTTATTTGACCGCTATGACGATTGTGACAAATGTCATGATTTTATTTGGACCAACCTAAAAGGGCTGACCTAATGTCGCAGGGACTTGAAGATGAGCCTTGCTTACGTAGCAAATGCGCAAAGACAATGTAGTTCGACAATGAATTGACGTGACTGACTTGACTAACTTTGACTCCATTTTTAGGATTTTCACATTGATTTGGATGTTTTTATGTTTTTCTTCAAAACGTTTTATGATTTTTAGGTCTTTCTTTAGGACATTTTATGATGTTTTTGTCTTTTTTCAAGACATTTTATGATGTTTTTGTCTTTTTTCAGGACATTTTATGATGTTTTTGTCTTTTTTTTAGGACTTTTTTGTGATGTTTTTGTTTTTTTCCATTTTATGATTTTTTTAGATTTTGACGTTTAAGAGGATCATGACAAATGCATATGACTGATGCCTACACATGAGAATCCAAGGACAAACATGATTGTGCTTCTAGTCAAGCTAAATACCAATTGACAGGTGATGACAACGTTGTTTGACATGGGAATGACGCATCCCAAATCAACGTGAGGATGATGATGATAATGTGACAAAAGTATGGAGGTCTACAGCTGGGCCAGGAACGTAGTCATGTAAAATTTTGGATAGTGCTTGTATGGATTAGACTCGTTGCATTTGGAATGACTTGGTTAGGACTAGATAGGATGATGATTATCCTTAGACTGTTTGACAAGGGAAAGCCAAGATAGGTGACAGGCATGAAAGGATGAGAGGTGGCCATGGTAAAGGATGGGAGACATGAGACTAATGGAATTGTCATATGATTTTCAAGGACTATGTCGTACAAGGACAATAAGACTATGACGGTCAATGACATGATGTTTTGTGAATCGTGTATGACCGTAGGATAGATATGTCAAGGGTTTTCCCAAAGCATGATTTATTTGTGTCAGTTTTATGTCAAGACCAAGGTAAGTGGAAAAAATGTGTGGAAATGATAGAGCTTAGATGGATGTCAATGTCATGAGGAAAGCATGGGAAAATGAGACGACTTGCCCCCAAGTGTAAGAGTCCACATAGATGATTTATTTTACACATGATGCCTATTTTCCAGGTTTTCACATGGTACTTATCTAGGGCGCCTGTTTGCCAGGTTTTCACCATTGGATGAAATTTTTCTCTTTACTATTTTCTTGACTTTTTGATTTTTTTGGTGTCACCAAGACGCCTGTTTGCCAGGTTTTCATCAGGGTGACGATTTTTGGATTTTTGATTTTTTTTTTTGGTTTTAATATTGTGGATAGCCTGGATGCTTTAGATTACCACTGACTATTATGAATCCACTGATGGTGCCGATATAGAGATTGGTGCCATGATATGCCAATAATGTACTGTCTGAAGTAGTTGTCTTGTCAAGATCATAGCGCTTGTATATAACTGATCGATTTCATTGTGATCATTTCTGATATTAGATTTGGCCTTATTAGAATATGCACATCGCGATAGAGTGCCATGAGAGTCCTTGTGGTAAAGTGTTGCTGCCATGATGTGACAAATGTGTGACGTGGGATCATTGGACTTTAGACGAGATGTAGGGTTATGACGAATGATGGTAGATGTGGAAAGATTGTTTGGACATTTGGATGAATGACTTTTTTATTTTCCAATCTTGGGATGGTGGATAACGGATTTTGGAATTTTGATTGGAATGATGTTTGGAACCAACACTTTTATATGCCTTGCTTGATGACCATTTTGAAATGGTTGGACATCTATTATATGTGGGAGTCCTCTTGTCTAGCAACTCCACATTGTGATTGACTTTTGTATTTGACTTGGTGTCTTTGTTTAATCCATCTTTCTTTGGGATCCATTTTAATTTGATTTGTCCAGATGTCCTTTTGTTTGATTCAATGGCCTTTGACATTTGATTTTGATCTTTTGACTTGTAGGATTTTCATCTCTGTTGGTTCCAAAGGGAAGGTTTAAGATGTTGAGAATGACAGTTTATGGTGTGGATGGACATGGTGTTGGCAACAACCTTATGACAAGGATTTCTCATGGACTCCATTTTGACGTTTGTATCTGACAAGGTTTCCCCCAGTATTGTGGAGGTACCACTAACATCGTTTGATTTGTTGTCTAAGGAATAGCCAAGACCTTGATGTCTGTAATTTTCTTGAAGTTGTATTGGTTCTAGAATGCCTTGTTCGTGTATGCCTAGTCATTTTCCTTGATATTGCATGCTTTGAGAAATTCTATTTGCGATGGGATATTTGTTGTTTTGAAAGCAAGATGCTAACCCATCATTAGGTATGTGGATACTGTCACTTGTAATATTTTTGTTTGCAAGAAATCCTGCTCTAAAAAGGATAGATGACCCTAGTTGATAAAGTTTCTTAGCTTCATTGTCATGCTGGACATATTCTTGATTGATATCTTTGGTCTGATTGTGTGACATGCCAAGTTCAAATGATTCTATTGGTGTTTCCAAGGCAATGTCGAAGCCATCATTATGTTTAGTGTCATAGATTCCAATTATTTTAGCTATAACTTGATCATATGCAAGCATCTCCTTAGTGGAAGATTCTTGTTCTAGAGGAATATCATCTATGTGTCCCATGGAGGCAAGTGTCTCATCGTGGGAAGTGTCAATAGTTGAGGGATTTAGAAGGTTAGGAAGTGTTTGATCATGAATGGCGTAAAGGTCAAGGAGTGGATCGTCTTGGATTTCTTGGTCAATAGTAGGGTCTTGGTCAAAGATGGGGTTGTCATGGATTTGGACTTGTTGGTCAATGGTAGGGTTGTCATGGATTTGGACTTCTTCGTCAATGGTAGGTGTATTTTAGATGTCATGATTGTTTTGAAGGACTTCTTGGATGGACTGAAAGATATGGTCATGGGATGAACTACCTTGTTCTTGACATGAGGATGACATTATAAGGTCATGCTTTGGGCTTTCATCTTGACATGTATTCTTGGGTTTATTTTTTCAAGTTCAAGAGATAAGATTTGATGTGGAAGATAAGATTGACATAGACAATTAGGTGATAGGAGAAATTAAATAACAAACATCAAGGTTCACTAATGTAACTAAGGGTTATTTTAGAATTAGATTATCAATTGAGACAATAAACCCAAAGCAATTACAAAATACAATGGAAGTAAACAAAAGAACGATTATACCAGAAAACCACCGAGACCTCCATGATTCACTTTTGTAACACCTTGTAGCTTGCTAGTCGACATGTTGCCCTCATAATCATCATGCGAACAATCTGCAAATAGATGTCTATGTCCTACACCAAGCTTCAAGGGATTTGAATAAAGTCTAAATGCCTAATGCCTATGACAATATGAGTGAAATGCCTATTCCTAAATATGCCAAGACTAAATGAAGTAAGATGACAAATGTTGCAAAGTTTAATGTCTAAAATCCAATGCCTCCTTATGTCTAAAAATGAGAGGAAAATGGCATTTTATAGAAAATGCCATTTTGAACGGATGAATGAGATTGAATGTCAATAAGATGTATTAATCAATGGCCAAAATTGAATGTTGTAGTATGTAATAGGGTTAGGTCAAAATTAAGGCAATGACAAGAAATGAAGGGTTGAGATTGAATTATGAGATAATTCAATCAAGGGATGAAATTGAATGAGATGTCAAGAGATAAGATTTGATGTGGAAGATAAGATTGGCACAGACAAAGAGGTGATAGGAGAATCATAGAATGAAGGTTTTAGGTCATGGAATATTTTCAGGTTCCTTAGGTGTTTATTTTTAGGTTTTAGATTCACAAAATCGCAATAGAGTGCCATGAGAGTCCTTGTGGTAAAGAGTTGCTGCCAAGATGTGATGAAAGTGTGACATGGGATCATTGGACTTTATATGAGATGTAGGGTTATGATGAATGATGGTAGATGTGGAAAGATTGTTTGGACGTTTGGATGAATGACTTTTTATTTTCCAATCGTGGGATGGTGGATGACGGATTTTGGAATTTTGATTGGGACGATGTTTGGAACCAACACTTTTATATGCCTTGCTTGATGACCATTTTGAGAGGGTTGGACATCTATTATATGTGGGAGTCCTCTTATCTGGCGGCTCCACATTGTGATTGACTTTTGTATTTGACTTGGTGTCTTTGTTTAATCCACTTGTCTTTGGGATCTATTTTAATTTGATTTGTCCAATTTTCCTTTTGTTTGATTCAATGGCCTTTAACATTTGATTTTGATCTTTTGACTTGTAGGACTTTTGTCTTTGTTGGTTCCAAAGGGAAGGTTTAAGATGTTGAGAATGACAGTTTATGGTGTGGATGGACATGGTGTTGGCAACAACCTTATGATAAGGATTTCTCATGGATTCCATTTTGACGTTTGTATCTGACAAGGTTTCCCCCAGTACTGAGGAGGTACCACTGACATCGTTTGATTTGCACATCATAAAATGTCCTAAAAAAACAAAAACATCATAAAATGTCCTAAAGAAAGACCTAAAAATCATAAAAAATCTTGAAAAAAGACACAAAAACATCCAAATCAATGTCAAAATCCTAAAAATGGAGTCAAAGTTAGTCATGTTAGTCAGTCCATGTCATTGTTGAACTACGTTGTCTTTGTGCATTTGCTACGTAGGCAAGGCCATCAATCAGTGAGTCCCCGAGACATTAGGTCAGTCCTTTTAGGTTGGTCCAAATAAAATCATGGCATTTGTCACAATCGTCACAGCAGTAAAATAAGTCAGACATAGTCAAACTCAGACACAAGAAAGTCATTTGAATCATTAACGTCAAAATGGGTCAAAATAGACAACGCAATACAATCAATCATACAGTCAACATTAGTTAGGTTGCCGAAACATATTAGTCAAAACAATGTCAATCTCATCACTCTTTGGTCCTCTTCAAGATGTGTCCTTGGAGTTAGACCTCGTCAACTTTTCAGGATGCGTCCTTCTTGACAATAGGCCCCATCAAACTATCAGCACTGTCAAATTGGAAAAAATCTTAAACTGTCAAAACTGTCAAACCGACAAAAAATCAATCTTTGGCAAACAAACATTGGCAAACAAAATAAAGTGGTTGTTAATCTTTCTAGTCTATCTTGTCTTATCTTTTGACTATTTTGTCTATTTTGTCTTATATTTTTACTGTCTTGTCTTTTTGGTCATGTTACTAGCTACCTCGAGGATGTCCCATGAAGGATTTAGAGGTGCGATGACGTCTCCTAGCCTATTTTATTTTCTTTGACTATTGTCTGTGGATTGCCTTGACAAAAAGACTAGGGCAACATGACCCTTAGTATGAGTTAGGACATTCCTTGTCTATGACTGTCTGTTTTTCAAGTGGATGACCTTGTACACCTTGGTCTATGTCATATCATGGTGTTTGTTGTCCATTTGTGTCATTTTTACTGCCCAATGATGATTAAGAGCAATAAATATTAAAGTCCTACTGCAAGTTTTGAAGGATTCTTTCATTTAGTCTGCATCTTCATCATCAATATCATTTGCACTAACATTCCTTTGTCTCTTCATATTCTAGTCCTCTTGTCCATTTCGAGAGCACACCCATGTTCTTGGAACCTGTCTTTCCTCTCGAGGGGGCATACCGTAACCCTCCTTATCATTCTTCCTCATCTTATTTTGCACTGGGGCATATTTTTGACTTATTTTCTTTGTCACAATGTGACATGCTACATTATGACAAAGAGGGGCAAAATGTAGACACTAAAAAATGTCTTATTCTTGCGAATTCTAAATTCTCCATCATTCCCCATTTTGGATTTGATAATTAAATAATTTTTAATTATTTAATTATTTTCTAAAGTCATAATTCTTCTATTAATTAAATAATTTTAATTATTTAATTAATTCATTTTCTATGTTTATTCCTCCTTGATTAATTAAATAAATTTTATTTATTTAATTATGTCACTAATTAAGTCCTCTTCTTTCTAAAATTAAATAAATTTAATTTATTTAATTTGGTCCACTCTCTTGAATTTTGAATTAAATCATTATTTAATTCAAAATGATTCCTTTTGTCACATTCCTCTATAATTAAATAATATATTTAATTATTTAATTATTCATAGGTCACCTAAATTAAATAATTTTTATTATTTAATTTCTCCTATCACCTCTTTGTCCATGCCAATCTTATCTTCCACATTAAATCTTATCTCTTGACATCTCATTTAATTTCAGCCCTTGATTGAATTATTTTATAATTCAATCTTAGCCATTCATTTCTTGTCATTGCCCTAATTTTGACCTAACCCTATTCCATACTACAACATTCAATTTTGGCCATTGATTAAGACACCTTATTGACATTCAATCTCATTTGTCCGTTCAAAATGGCATTTTCTATAAAATGCCATTTTCCTCTCATTTTTAGACATAAGGAGGCATTAGATATCAGACATTAAACTTTGCAGCATTTGGTATCTTACTTCATTTAGTCTTGGCATATTTAGGCATAGCCATTTCACTCATATTGTCATAGGCATTAGGCATTTAGACTTTATTCAAATCCTTCGAAGCTTGGTGTAGGACATAGACATCTATTTGTAGATTGCTTGCATGATGAATCTGAGGGCAACACATCAACCAGCAAGCTAGAAGGTGTTACAAAAGTGAATCATGGAGGTCTCAGCGGTTTTATGGTATATTTGTTTTTTTGTTTACTTCCATTGTATTTTGTAATTGCTTTGGGTTTATGGTCTCCATTGATCTAATCTAATTCTAAAATTTACCCTTAGTTACACAGTAATGTCAAAGCTTAGATGATGCTATGTATTAAATTGTTATTATACTACATAAGTATTGAAGTTGACTTCGTCCCAATGGATGAAGCATTGATCTAAGTGTGTTATTCATGTTACATTCTATTGGTTAATTCAACAGTTCATTACAAATTTTAATCAATTTACCTATCAATCTCTATATCTTTGTGTGTTAAGCTCAATTTTTTATATCTCTCATGTTTAATGTGTACACTACCATGAAGGTTAGCCAAACCTTTAGGGTACTATTTCTTTTAAAAAATTGAAGGAGAAACATTTGTTTACAGTCTATTTGATACTTTGGCACATAATTATTTGTAAATATATTGTTGGGGAGACCCACCCTTGTTTAACAGAGCCATAAGTATAGGAGATTTCAGTATTTGACTGGATCTTGTTTGTTGGCCAAATCAATCTTTGAGTCTGAATATTAGAAAGTGGCTATTCTATAGGACTCATTGAACCCGTTGATTTGGGAACTATCACATTCAAAAAAAATTATGTTTGTATTGGATAAAGTGTCCCCTAATATCACAAAGGTATGACTATTTTTTACTATGAAAATAATATGTAAACCCATCATTATGTATGTGGAAATTGTTGTTTGGAATCTTCTCCTTTGTGAGAAAGCCAAATTTGATAAAAGTGGATGATCCTAGTTGAAAGGATATTTTTTCCTTATCATTCGTCATGCTTGTCTCTTCTTGATCATTCAGGATATCAATTTGATCCATGGTAGCTTTTGTATCTTCTTCTTTAACTTGATCTATAATAGCTTCTTTATATTCTTCTTTGATGTTATTCATGTCATTTGCTTGATTATCTATGTCTAAAGGAGGCAAGTGTCTCATTTTGGGAAATGGTTAGCAAGTCCTTGGCCTAATCAAAATTATGAGAGGGTAGGGTTGGTTATATAGGTGATTTGTTTTTGAGGATTTGGATTGTTAGGGGGTGGGGGAAGTAGTGTGTTATTAGGGGGTTGGGATGTGTTTTGTGGGGTGATATAATTGGCATGAATATATGAGGTGGGGTGAGATTGTGTGGTTATAGCTGGGTTGGTGGGGGCATAAGTGATACTAGTATGGTGGGAATAGTGACCCTTAGGTGTGATGAAAGTGGGGGTAGGTTATTTAGGGGTTGTGTTATGTTTGTGTAAAAAGGGGAATTGGTATTTATGATGAGATGTGTTGTGGTACTTGAGTAAAGTGGTACGTTGGCTTTGGATGAGATTGTGTTTATGAAAGAGGTTGTGTTTGTTAATGGGAAGACATTAGGTTGATTTATGTTAGTGGAAGAGGGGATATTGGCAATAATTTGAGGTCCCACGAGATGATTGGAATGCAAGGAGAGAATTCTTTAAGAGATTAAAGATTTGGACCTTTGACTAGATTGTGGATTCTAGGATAGCCTTATGATTGATATTTTGATGATGTGATTAAGGATGTTTTGTTGGGATTGATGGGATGATTGGTTCAATTGATGGTACAAACAACCAAGGCTTATGATCAAAAGGTGTAATCTAGATCCTTAGGATGGATTATTTAGGATTTTCTTACTTAGGATAGGCAAGTTCCTAGGCAAGGGTAGATGAAAGATGATTTTGAAAAATTTAGCAAAAAGGTAGCCACTCCTTAAGCTAAATTATCAAAGATGCAACTTAACATAGGAAAGTTCTTAAAATACCCTAAGATTAGGAATGGTGATGAGAGATTTAGATTGTTTCCTAGTGAAAATTTTGGATTGCAAAGTGGTGACATGATAAATGCTAATTTTTGGGATATATCTTAAGCTTGATTTTGGATGATAATGATAAAGAAACTAATGAAATGGGGGAGAGGGAATGATATCAAGCCAAGGTGTGAAGATAATAGGTGATTATAAGGTGATTATAAGGGAAAATTTGGATGGTGGGGGAGGGTGAGGAATATGCTTTTTAGGTGTACAGATGGGGTAATTGGTGATCAAGAGACAATAGAGTTATAGATTATGTCAGACTAAGCCAAGGAGCCCTAGGGGGCCAAATTTTTTGAAATTTTTTAATGTTTTCAAAGGGTATAGCCAAATCCTCAACCCTTTGGTTGATTCTTTTTCACAGGTTTTGCACAAAAAGACACTTCAAGCCCTTGATTACAAGCCCTAAGCTCAAGTAGGTGTATAGATTAATGTGGGCTCACCACCCAAGCAAGTTTGGGCTAATACTCCTTGATACTCGAGTGGTTCTTTGGGGTACCCTTTCTTATGAAGGTGGATAGCTAGAGATATAGTGGTACAAGGTTCTCAGCAGACACCACAAGATCACCTTCTCTCTCTCCTTGGGAATTATCAAAGTTCACCACAAGGATTTCTATCTCAACCTAAGGGAGTACATGGTGAATAACTTCAAGGTACGATCCACATCCCTTGCACCACACTAACCTATGTTTGATGGATTTCTAGGTTTATAATGCTTTTCTAGGGATTCCTTGATATATGCAAGGCACGTGAGGCCCAAACCATGAACACTAGTCTATCACAAGTGTGGATTATGAGCTTCAACAAGGTACTAAGAGCTTAGAACAACCCTTCACTCCTACCCTAGAATAACCCTAGGTAATTAGACCTTCGCCAATTATGATGAAACTAGATTGGGGTAAAAATTTAGTTCTCCCCCCTTTATATACCCCACTGGTACGAATGGTTGGAATCATCCCCTAGGGTGATGAAATACCTAGGTAGGTCCCCTAAAAGGAAAGGAACACTAGGTGTTTGTGATCCCCAAGATCACACAAAGCATGAGGGGATTGCATACACACAAGCTAGTGACCTTATGTTTACCTAAAACATTGATCTAAATAGAATTATAAGTGTTGATGGGTTTTTTATGCACTTTCTCAACACATGAAATGCAAAGTGCAATGCCTCTCTTGAAAGGTAATCTTCAACAAGAAGTTGTTGAAAATCACTCCAAGGTCTCTCGGGTGTCAGGTCATGACTTTCTTGGATCTCTTAGTGGTTTTATGTGATTTTTTTTGTAATCAGAGGGTAGAATTACAAATTGGATGGTAATTGGATCCTTGAAAAAAGTTCCAAAGATAAGGAAATCAACTATTAAGTTGTTGTAGGTTCAGGACAGTGATCTAGAACTTTTGTTTCATCTTCAAATTTTGCTTTACAATGTGCAATGAACCTTAGAATAGATCACTTTTTATATATATAAAAAAAGAGCAGGGAAAAGAAGAGGTTCCTAGACCTAAAACTAATTGTGAACAAAAATCATAGAGGACTCTACAATGGACAACCTTCTTAAAATGAAGTTCCACTTAACCAAAACTTGGTACAGTCTCATAGAACTTTTGCAATATCCTAGGGCCTGCAAATTTTCAACCTTTCATTCACCATTAAGCATGAATAAGAGATAGAATTTAAGGGAAACATTCACATAAAATTCAAACTAGCTTGACAAAGCAATTTATCAACAATAAACAACAAAAATCATGAACTAGAAGGGCATCAACATAGTAGAATTCTTCACAATCAATGAACACCATCCATTAACAACTAAAACTAACTAAAGCATGAAGGAACAACTAAATAAATTTACTAAAATTAACTAACATAGAGATAAGAATCATGTGCATGCATTTGAAACTCAAGAATCCACCCAAAAGCATGAACTTCTATTAAAATTTTAGTAGCATATTGTTACAACAACTCAATGGGTATGTGCAAGATCATCATGGAAAAAATAGGCCCTTAAGTGGCAAAAAATTTAGAAAAATCAGAGTTAGGCAACTTGACATAAAAATTTGAATAAGTCATCTATCTTATTTCAAAAATATGTAAGAATAGAATCTGTAGAAAATTGAATGTAGTTTATAAACTACTAGGTTTGTTTAAAAAAAATTAAAAATCTATTTGGTGAAAATTTGAAATTTCAATGCAATGGTACTTAAATTTCAGGAAAAATAAGTAGGTGTATGTCGACCACCCCCACAATAAAATGATAATATTTTTTCTAATATTTTAGATATAAGTAGAGGACTCATGCCCTGATGTGATGCATATTTTTTGTAATTTTCTTCCAAGTAAATAATTAATTATGAATTTTTTATTACAACCTTTTAAAAAATATAAAAACTCGTATGTCTGACCACCTTAACTTGGTCAAAATTCATGAAATTCAAATTTATTTTTTTAATCCTATAGTATGTGAAGCATAGAATGTGACACATGTTTTGGATTCAAAAAATGTGATACCGTTTGAAAGCTATAGGTGTTTTCCAATCAACCTATCAATCGAGACTTTAGTCATAATTTGAATAGAAAATGAATAGTAATTACTTATTAAATTCAAAGTAAAGCATAATTTATATTGGTGGAAAGCTGAGAATCTTCTTTAAAAACTCTTTTCATTTCATCAATTTTGGGTAAGAAAATAGTCGTCAAACACATACCCATCATATTGCCAGTTTTTGGTCCATCATGATCCTGCACATACCCCAACTCTCTCTTTGAAAATGAAAGGAGGCCCCTATTGATAGTGTTCAAAAAGTAGAATGAATGGACAATATTGATTTGCATTGTGTGGCCAAGATTCACTTTACATAAGGGTTTCACCTACCCCCAAATATTTTACATTTAAAAATACATTTTGTCTTTTTCCCTATTTCGTCTTCTAGTGGCAACACTATAGCACTTTGTCTTTTAGTGGCTTGCTCTTTGTTGCATCTACTCTATGAGATACTCCTCATCAGTAATAGGGTCTCCTTCTTGTTTCCTGTGGATGGCATACTCCATGAAGTTGTAGATTGGCACCCGTATTTTTCCAATCACAATTATCTCAGACTGGATCACTTGAAAATTCCACTTCTTTGATCGATCTGTGAGGATATCCCAGTCACTATCATACTTTGTTATGTTATCTCTTATTTTTTCTGATTGGGAAAACACTTAGGCAACAAAAATCATAAAGTCAGTTGTCAAATCACTTGACATGCCACTCTCCATCTTCTGGTGAAAAGCGGCCTGATCTTTTCCACATCTAGTTCAACGACAAGGACATTGTAATTAATTAGCAACTTGACATATTCCTCACATGTTGTCCTTACTTCCTTTTCCCAATTGATATCTTGTTCTATCTAAGAAATTGTGTGCTCTACTATCTCCTTCCTGTGATTGAGGCTGAGCTTCCACATGTCCATGAGCTAGTGTCCATTTCTACCTTATCATCGTATCCTTCTCTTCCTCAAGTGGCAACCTCTCTTCCTCTTCTCCAACATTCTTGAAATGTTGGGCTAGATATTCATCCAAATCTAGATTGAATGTTTCTATAATGTACTTTTCTTCCTTATCTTCCTCGCCCTCCTCAGAAGATCTAGATTCTGCACTTTCTTAGACCACTCCATCAATGGTGAGAGGATGAAATTATATGTTCTCAAGATAATCATCTATCTCTTCTTCTAAATTCTTGGTAGCCTCTTGTGATTTTCTATCCAACTCTTTTGATATCAGCATGGTGGCTCCCATCTTTTGAGGCTCAAAGAGAGGTGGCCTCAAAAGGCCAACAATGACTCATGCCAAGGTAGCTTGCACATTTGGGTCCAACAGCATGCTAGAGAGCTCAGAAGGAATGTTTATTATGTGCTTAGCAAGAGACTCTGGAAGTGAGAGGGTTGGAATTGTAGCAGTGGCTACTATGAGGGGTAGCAATGTTATTGGTGAGATTGAGGCAGAAGATAGAGGAGATGTAGTGGAAAACTAAGAATCAATTGTGACCACCTACGTAATAGGCGGGGAAGATGCAAGGTGCATGGGGATTTTTACTGTAGGGGGAGAAGAGGAAACCATTGCTTGAGACCCAGGTGGAGGGGTAGCAATAGTAGCAGTAGCACTAGAGGTCAGGGGCGAAGGTTGGGATGGTTCAACCTCTACTTCCTCTCCCTCACGGAGTGGATCTTCTATGATGGTAGGTATTTTAGTGAAGCTGCCTAACTTATGTCTCTTGGAAGGTTCTCCTTCTGAAGCTTTTCTTCCATATACTTTAGGGTTGGGTTGTTGCTCTATGGCCTCCTTCATTTTCCTTTAACTGGTAGATGGAGGATATTTTGAGGTTTTCCCTAACAGGGTAGCAACAATGTCAGTGGTTGTTTCCTTGCCTCCACTTTTGGTGGCTCTCTTTGCTTCTTCCTCTAACTTAGTGTAAGTTAGAGTGGCTCCCTACTGCTTCAATTGTGTAATTTTCTCATCAATCCATTCCTTGGTTCAGGTTTCCACTGGTTTAGTTAGAATATCAAGGTCATCGACCTCTTGCTCAACCCAATCAATCATTGGTAGCTGCAGGTCTGGGAAATGCATCGTACCGGGGATCCATGATGGTGTTCTCATCCTCTGCCACCTGATCTGGTACG
Source organism: Sequoia sempervirens (assembly GCA_007258455.2). NCBI lineage: Eukaryota > Viridiplantae > Streptophyta > Pinopsida > Cupressales > Cupressaceae > Sequoia > Sequoia sempervirens. The sequence goes on from VDFB02271358.1 coordinate 957,902,199, forward strand.
AGGAAAAAATTGAATTTTTTCAAAAAATATGTGATCATCCACATATACTGCATCATCTATACCTCTTGATCATCTTTACAATTGGCCCAAAAATCTGCAACATTGTGTACATGGGCATGTTTGGTAGAAACCATCTTTCTTAGCTTGCCATAGGGGTTCATGCCTGGCCTAGCTGTGTAACATTTCAAGTGATTTTCTATGAGCTCTTTGTCTCAATAGTTAGAGAATTGATAAGTGTGAAGATCATACATCCCTTGGTCGAAAGAGAGTGGGTAAGGGACCCCAACCAAGTGTTTACTACTTAGGAGAGTGTGTGATTACTACAACTACTGAGAGAGTTCTAGCAATATGATCGGGTCATTAGGATACTGAGGCAACTTATATGGCCTTTCTAAGAAGCCTTCCACTCAGATGTATGTGAACTTAGGAAATTGTATAAATAAGAAGGAAAACTATCAAAGGAAGGCATTCGTACTGTGGGAGACTCTTCTTTCAAAATCACCTCTAAATAATCGAACGATGTATGCAATGAAGCATCGTTTACTCTGCAGTAGTTGCTTTTGAAGTTTTTGAATTGCAGTTGGGGATATCTATCATAGACCTTTAGTTCCCTACCTAGCTCCTCATTAGGCACTCTAAATAAACCGTGATACTTTTTTTGCTTGGCCAATGAGTAGACAAGGTGTCATATAGAAATGGGAGGTCTTTTTTACAGCCATAAATTGCTCATAGAAGCAATCATTGGTTATTTCTAGCCAATAGAACTCAGTTTTCCCTTAGAGAATCTCCTCCAAAAAATAGACCATCCATTCTTGGAAGTAAGTAGTGGTAGGAATGCCCATGACCCTCCTCAACATTGTCACCAAGTCATGATATTCTTCATAGAAATCATTGCAGAATAGTTCCTAAGGCGTGTTAATTGCATTGCCCCTCTTTTCTTTAAGCCAGTATTTGTTAATGAGCTTCTTGCATTTGAGGGGGTTTTCATCCCACATATCCTCCATCCTTGATGGTTGGTACCTCCATCTCCACAAAGGTTGGAAGATGGAAGGTTCTAGTTATCGCTTTGTGAGACATGTCTGCTAGAATCCTTCCATCAATGTCCACTATTGTTCTGGTTTTCTCCTGATAGCCTCCCTACAGGCCATGACGAGCTCATGGGTGATGAGGGCTGGAGGAAAGCCAACAGCTTTGGCTATTCCATTACTTCTGATCTTAACTACTACCTGTATGGTGGGATTGATTCAAACTCATTGCTTGAACTCATCGAGATCTACATGTACAATGTTTGTATCAGTGATCTCCTTCCACATGGTGATGACTTTGGACTTGAGGGGTTCCCCTTGGAACTGGTACTTCATTTGGTCTTTATCCTCTTTTCCTCGAGGTGTTTTAGCTATTTTCTTTCTCTTGTCCTTTTCAATAGCTGCTCCTAAGGGTTCTCCACCTGATTCCATATATCTTACAAACAAAAGAAGGCAAGCATAATCAAGTAGGAAAACATGGAAATGTTAGTCAAATCCCTACAAAATGATGTTAGATTGGATAAATCATGATTAAAGAACCCTTACATTTCTCCTATTTTTTCACTAGAACTCTACAGGGGGGATTTTGAACAATTCAGGCCCCAAGGGCTAGAAGTCCTCTAGGTGAAGGCTATTTTAAGTTCACTATTTGGAAATGACTCTAGCAGGATGGAGTTCCCAAGATGGAGACCCGAGGGTTGGGACCGAAGGCTTCTGAAGGTGGTGGCATAACTCATTTTCTCATGAATTTCTAGCTAGAGGGGGCAAAAAGTTGTTAATTGTTTGTTGTTTGAAATAGTGAAGGTCGCGTGAAGGTTTGATGGAGGCAACCCGAGAATTCATGTCTGGCATGGAGCTTGGCTTGTGATATTTCATGTCGTATTTGTAAAGTTACTAGCAAGATGGAGGTCAGGTTCTGCTGAATAGGAGGATGAAGGTTGAAGGTCGCCTAGAGTGGAAAACCACAAATAGATGTCCACAAACGGAGGTCCGTGAGTTATGGCCCAAAAGAAACTTGGTGTGGGAAGACTTGATACCCTTTTGGTTAACAGTGCACGATGGTTGAGGAGCTAGGGACTGATGAACTCAAAATATGCTCATAATTTGAATATTATGATGTATTTTTAATACCCTTACTCTTATTTTTGATGGTTGTTTTAACTCTTTGATTAAAGGCTTTTTATCTAAAATCGGGTAGTATCCTATAGCAACATATTCCTATATTCTTGTAGCTTAACATCTCTATGTGTTTGTATTAATTGCCCTGTTTGACCTCCCAAATGACTAATCTAATGCATGTGGTTTTTGGATAATGAAATGGATTTAATATGTGATTAATGAATGTGTATCGTATTATTTTCCATGCATACTTTCTTTTGCTTTTGTCGCCATGTGCATCACAAGTTGTTGAAGGAAGCATGAACGATTCAAAGCAGAGCAGATCTTGGCCCTGCAATAAAGTCCGTTTCCAGCATGGCATCAAGGAAGTTGTTCTAGCAAAGACTCTCTGATCAAGTCATTGGGAGGAAATCTAAATGATCATTAATCTAGGAAGAGTGGAATACTAAATTCTCTCTTAATTGTGTTGAACAAATATGCCTTCATTTATGAGAAGTCTATTCCTCAGTTTTAGGATACATTTATGTCCACATGTTTCTCTATTAGAGTTAGGTAGCTAGTTGCTTTTCTAATATAAATAAGTGTTCCTCCTGTATGAGTGAGCAATAGAGTGTGTTAAAGTTAGTATTATAATGAGAAACAGTGTTTTGTGTTAGTTTTCTTACAAGCGAAACAATCAATGTATATGATTCCAAGTTTATGAATAAAAGTTGATGAAGTTTTGAGTTCAATTCTTGCATAAACTGGTTGATGATTGCTAGTGGGGGCCACTTAGTAAGTATCTATAGTTAGTTATTTATCTTCTGTTGATTATAAGTTAGATTTCATTCTTGAAGGTTTTAGCACAAACTTAGTCTTATATTGTTCCTATAGCATCATAAATCCATCCCTGTGTTTGTTTCTACAGCATAAGGCTAGTTCATAGCTTGTTTCTTAGTAATAGTTGTCATGATTTTTAATTTGATTAAGTTAAGCTTAAGTTAAGAAGACTTTACATTACATTCCTATAGCATAAGTAGAATTCCTTCCAAGCATTATTTTCTGGTAAATTGTGACTGAAACTGGTTCTTAGTGCACATATAGTGCTACTCCATTTCAAGTATATGTTCCCTAGTTTGATAATGTAAATGAACGACCATAAGAAGATGTTAGTCACTTGCTAGAACGTCTAATTCTCAGGTTAGGATTTTCCATGACTTTTATATCCTTTTCTGGAATCGACCATTTTTTGTCCCATTGTCGGGGATGGTGTCAAGCTAAGAACCTACCATAGTCATTGTTAGTAGTAGTTTAGTGTGTTTATTCAAGTATTTTCAAATTCTTTCAATTTACGGTTAATTCTATTGCATGAATAGAAGAAGAGATGCTCTGGGAAGATTCCTCCCTAACCTTCCATTCATTAATAACAATTTTGAACTAGCTTATAATCTATTTGAGGAAGGAGGAGACCAAGATATCAATCTAAAAACCTTCTTGCTGAATTGCCATTTTCCCTAGCTGACGAAGAACCTCAAGAAAATCCATTTGCTTTGATACTCCATCAAGAAAATATGGCATGTAATCCACCTAATCAACCTCCTTCTTTTGAATTCCCCATCATTGCTCAGCGAAATAATGATAACCTTAAAAAATATTCCTTCTTCATTACTTCCCAAGTTCTATGGACTAGTTACAAAGGACCCAAACACCATCTTGTTTGAGTTTGACATCCTTGGTCGCAACTATGATTACACTTCAGATGCTCATAGGATGAATTTGTTTCCTGCTACTTTGAAGGAGGGAGCTCTTAGATGGTTTATGAGTTTGGGAAGGGATGTTGTTGATAGTGGGTCAACTATGCAAACAAAATTTCTTGAGAAATACAAGGAATATTGTAAGAGTGGTAGTAAGGATGATGATATATCTAGAATTCAACAAAAGGAGGATGAAAGCCTAGAAGACTATATCTCAAGATTCTTGTTTTCCCTAAAAAAGAATTCAGACCATACTCTCAATGAAGAATCTCAGAAAATAATTTTTCTAAGGGGAATTAGTGACACCTGTATAGATGCCCTGGATCTGATGGGAGGAGAATATATAACCCAAGTGCCTTGGGATGATATCAAGAAAATATGTCACAACTACTCTTGAGCAATTGTTAAGAAGGGTACATGTCATCAAGCCACAGTGGGAAATTCTTCTACTAATGGAGTTTCATGGATGGAGATCACACATTTGCTGTCTGATTTCAAGTAGGATATCATAAACAACATGGCTACATAGTTGGATACTATACAAGCTCAGAAGAAACATGAGAAAGCTGAAGCAATCTTGGCTGAGTTTTGTCCACATTGCAGACAAAAGAAACATGACTGCAGATGTAAGATGGTGGCTAACCTGGAGGCTAAGAAATTACCTATTGATTTTAAGATAGTAGAGGGTGATGATGACCAAGTATTCTTCATTGCACAAAGGCGACCATGGGCTCAAAGACAAGGTATGCCTCAAGACACTTTGACTTTTGGTAATCCTTATTCTAATTACAGTAACCAATGGAAACCTATATATGGCCCATCACCACCTTGGAATACTTCTCAACCACAATGGCCTAACTATCAGAGTCCTCAAAGGTAATCTCCTCAAGGAGGTTGGCAATAGCCACAAGGACAATGGACTCCACCCCAAGGTAATTGGTAGTAGAATCCTGAATGGAGAGGTTCTCAGCAATGGCAGAATGAATCCCTTGGATCCTTGCAACTTCAGCAGCTACAACCTCCAGCCCTCATGCAACCTCCTACAACACCTACAACAAATACTAGCCCTCCAAAACAAATGCCTATGCCTGCTCAACCATTTTCAAATCCTAATAATAAGTAGCAGCAGCAACAACAGCCTATGTATTTTGTAGAATCGAATCAATATCAAGCTTATGCCCTAAATATTAATGATATCCATCTTAGGTCTGAACCACTCTCCCTACTCCACAGGCGCCTGTAATTACAGAGATTCCAGACTCTACCTCTAAACAACCTATTGATCTTGCAAAACATATACCTATATCAGATACTGTCTCTAAGGAGCATATCTTGCAGCATCAAGCCAAACCGCCTTTTCCTTAGAGATTGCAAATTACTACATCCAAGTCTATGGAAGATCCTACCTTTGATATTTTAGATCATCTAAAGAATGTACACGTTCAAATTCCCCTTTTTCAAGCCATTAAAGATGTCCCAATTTATGGAAAAGCCATTAAAGAGGCCTATTTAAATAAACCAGGAAGAAAGAAAAATGATCCCCAAACTATCTATGTTCTAGGACAGTTGGAAAATATTATGTTAGGGAAGGTAGTCATTCCAAAATATACTAACCCTGGTTGTCCTATGCTAAAAATAAATATTAATGGCCAAATACTAAAAAATATTTTGATTGACCTTGGTATAGCCATCAATGTAATGACCAAGCATACTATGGAGTATTTGAATATCCTAACCATTCGGTCTACACCTATCATCCTGTAACTTGTTGATAGTTCAACAGTAGTACCTGATTGAGTGGTAGAAGATATTGTCATCCTTGAGTCTTGGGAATACCCAACATATTTCACCATATTGTCCACTAAGGCAACTTTGGGAGGATATCCTATCATCCTAGGTAGACCATGGTTAGCCACAGCTGATGCTCTTATAGGATGTCATTCAGGAGACGACAATTTTTGATGGTCAGTCAAAAAAGAAATTGGCTTTATACCCACCTGCCCAGCCTCAACCAGACTTGTCTCAACCAATTTGGCAAGATTTAGGAGAGGAAACTAAAGAAGTCAATTCATTGGATCAGCTAATGATGTTGCAAACTAATCTATTTTCCTAGCTTCATAATGAGGATGGCCTACTTTTACACATTTTACAGTCCAACTTTGATATGAGTAGCACATTTTTTCCAGATAGCTGTCTTCAATAGTGTTTCCTACAACAATTGAATCTTGAGAGCCTACCACCTAAATTTTCTATAGTTTATCACAATTTTCTGCCACATAAAATATATACACCACCTTTATTAGCAACATCCATGAATGATCTTACCAAGCAAGTAGAAGTGTCTCCAGGCCGCTATCTGAACATCAATAATAAGTTGCCTTAATCTCAACAAAATGCCCTAGTCACAATGTTGCAAGATCAACATAGAGCTTTTGCATGGGACTATGGGGATATGAAGGGACTAGATCCTCAAATTTGTACTCATAGGATCTACATTAAGGAAGATTGTTCACCTGTTAGATAGCCTCAAAGAAGGATAAACCCATCACTCAAGGAAATAGTTAAAAAAAAGCTCCAAAAATTGTTTGATGCTAGTTTTAACTACCCCATTTCAGATAGTCAATGGGTATCTCCATTGGTGATTGTTCCTAAAAAGGTAGTAAATGGAGAGTTTGTGTAGACTACAGGGAGTTGAACACAACAACTAAAGGATCACTTTCCATTGCCATTTTTTAACCAATCTATGGAGATCTACATGGATGACTTCACCACTTATGGAGTTACTTATGAAGAAGCATTAGCAAATTTGGAGAAAGTGTTGAAAGATGTAAAGAGAAAATTTTGTCTTTGAATAGTGAGAAGTGCTTTATGATAATGCAAGAGGGAATTGTTTTAGGCCATCATATCTCTCAAGTAGGAATTCAAGTTGATCTTGCAAAAATAGAAGTCATTCTAACTTTGCAAACACGTATGAAACAAAAGGATGTTAGAAGCTTCCTAGGGCATGTTGTATATCATAGAATATTTATTAAAGATTTTAAAAAAATAGCCAGTCCATTATATGCCTTATTGACTAAGGATTCTGAATTTAACTGGACTGAAGCCTATGAAAAATCTCTCTTATAGCTTAAGAACTTACTTACTCAGACACCTGTTCTTCAAGGACCAAAGTGGAGTCTTCCCTTTCTTATACACATAGATTCTTTTGATTATGTCATAGGGGTAGTTTTAGGACATAAAGATAATTTCATTAGCAAAAACCTTCAAGGCCCTGAATTAAACTCTATTGTCATAGATAAAGAATTGCTAGCAATTGTGTATGCCCTAAACAAGTTTTGACATTATGTCACTGGTTACAAAATATTTTTCCATACAGATCATGCTGCAATAAGGTACCTTATGAATAAGCCTGCCATATCTGGCAGATTAGCAAGGTGGCTCCTATTGTTGCAAGAATTTGATATCACAGTTATTGATAAGGTTTGTTGGGCTAATGTGGTGGTTGATTTCTTGTCAAGACTTCAAAAAACTACACCTGCCACCCCTGAGGTAATTGATGATAGCTTTTCCGATGAACATCCATTTTCTATTACTACCCAAACTCCATGGTATGTAGATATTGCATATTATTTAGTAGCCAACAAGATCTCATCCCACTTCTCACCAAAGGAAAGGCAATTGTTGGTAGAGAAAAGTTTTAACTTTTCATGGATTGGAGACTATTTATTTTACATAGGACCTAACCAATTCATGAGAAGGTGTGTTAGGGAAGATGAGACCTATGACATTTTGCATTCCTATCATGATGAACCATGTGGTGGGCACTTTGCAGCCAAGAGAAAATTTATGAAAGTGCTTGCTATAGGATATTATTGGCCCACACTACACAAAGATGTTGCAGCCTACACAAGAAAATGTGACATATGTCAACGCATGGGGAGACCAACAAGGTCTGATGAAATGCCTGTATATCCTCAAGTGGTATTCAGTCCCTTTGAAAAGTGGGGCATATATTTTTTTGGGCCTATTGATCCTCCATCCAATGAGAAATCGTGCATTTTGGTTTGCACTGATTATGTAGCCAAGTGGGTGGAAGTGAAAGAAATGACACTTGCTCATGACAATAAAGTTGTTGAGTTCCTGTATGAGCATGTTTTTACTTGGTTGTAGTCCCAAGGGAACTTGTTACTGATCAAGGAGCTCAGTTTACATCAAACTTAATCACTACATTGATGAATGATTACAAGATCAGGCACAAAAATTCTAGCCCCTATCACCCTCAAGCTAATGGTCAGACAAAGGTTACCAATAGAGAAATTGAGGTAATCCTTACTAAGATAGTACAATTACACAAGAAGGATTGGAACAGTCGCCTTCCTGAAGTAGTATGGGCCTATAGGACAACATGGAAAACAACTATAGGGTTCACTCTTTTTGAGTTACTCTATGGAAAAACATCCATGTTACTAATAGAGTTTGAGCATAAGACCTTAAGGAATGTTCTCCAGCTTAACATTGATATTTCAGAAGCCCAAAAGGAATGCCTCCTGTAGCTGAATGCATTGGATGAGATAAGGAAAGCTGCCCTATAGCATACTGAAGCTATCCAACAATAAAGAAAAAAATGGCATGACCACCATATCAGAACTAAGCAATTCTCTGCTGGTGATTGGGCACTGCTCTACGACTCCAGGTACAAGGAAAATCAAGGTAAACTCACCACAAGATGGCTTGGTCCTTATGAAATAGAAAATGTGTTTGATAATGGTTCAGTTCAATTAGCTACAATAGATCCTATCTGATTCAAGCTATTGGTTAATGGACACCGTCTTAGGTTGTATCATAAGCCAACATCCAAAGAAGAATTTATGAAGTAGTTTGTTTCGGATGTGGCCACTAATCTTCCTACAATAAAAGGCTTCAACCTTTCTCCTGTAGTATCTCTTTAAAATTATAGGTTGCATGCCCATACTAAAGGTTTCCTTTTTAAGGAAGCCAATTTCTTTGTTTTTCATCCATCACCACCATTCATTTCCTCTTCTTCCACGTCACCCATCCATGTCATCCATCCTATCGTACCGCCCTCATTTATGGTTTCAATTCTAGCTGTCATTTCATGCCAAGATTTGATCTTTCCCAGCATGTACGAGCACTTATTACAAGGTACACGATATCTTTTATTGTCACATCATTTATTTATTTGATTTATTCATTAATTGCTATGTACATATCAGTCATCATTGCCTATTCTTCACCTATCCTTTTGCACATGTGTGGACACATGCCAAGTTTTTAGTAGGGGGTGGGGATAATCCATTTCAACTTTTTCTTATTCCACTATCACAATTGTTAAGATATTTTTATTTTCTTATACTTACCAAGTACGACTGCGTGCTTCCATCCTAAACAACAATTAACTGCTTGATTTGAGCAGTTTTTAACAATCATTTCATGCAATTATCCTTTCTGTCATTCTTGGAAAAGTAAACAAAAGTAATAGCAGGGCAGAAGAAGCTTTTTCAAATTTTAGAAGAAGTTTGAGTTTTAGGAATCTCAGCAGGGATAATTTGTGAATATGGGTGGCTAGTTAGTAAGAAATGAGCCTATAGCTCTGAGCCCTTGATGCAAAATCCTCAAGTGGTTCAGGCATTCAGCAATTGTGGTTGGCTAAATTATTTTTAGAGGATAGATTCCTATAATGAGGAAGCTGTAGGTGAGTTTTTGAGAACTCTTTCAGAGGGAGAAGCTACAGTGTGGGGTTTTATAGTAGCCATTACAAATGAGCAGATTGTAGAAGTAACAGGGCTTTTGGTAGTAGGAGAAAAATTTTCTTCAGGGAGATATGTTGTCTCTACTAGGGTAGAATTCACAATACCAATAGATGGACCCTTGGAGGTTTCCAAACAAGGATGCAAATGGGTGTCACTACCTCTTCCATACTCGGAATATGCCACCTTCATAATTAGGTACTTGACTTGTGAGGGATGTTTTTCCTATTTACATTCCTATCATTTTAAACTATTGAGTCATATGAGGCATGGTTTAGCTGTCAATGTTCCAAATTTTTTGTTAAACCTTTCAAAATATTGTGCCCATAAAACCTAGAGGGGTAGGGACAACTCTATCGCCCATCATGCCCTCCTTAAATTATTGATCAAGTGTTCCCTGAGGGATGTATCACCCCTTTCTTGGCAATAATTTGTTGCCTAGAAGGGTTTGCAACCTTTAGAGCCTCCTAGAGCACTCCCTGCATAGCACAAGAAAAGGAAAAAGAGAGTAGAATCTACAAGTAGGGAAGTAGAGCAAGAATCATCTGCTCCTGTAGCACTTAGTCCTGCAGCCTCCACACCAGAGCCCTCTACCTAAGTACAAACCAGGCCTGTTGGTAGAAAAGAAAAAGGGAAAATGAAGGTAGGAGAATCATCTAGGGTAGAACAAACCCCATAATCTGACCCTCATGTTCAAAAGTGAAAACGTTCTACTCCACTCTTTCCTATAGCATCTTCCCTTGTAGCAGTTTCTTCTGTAGCAATGCCTTTTGCCACTGCAGTTTCACTATCATCTTCTCCTACTGAGTCTGTATCCTCTAGGCAGGTTAGAAAGAGGAAAGCCACAAAAGTGTCTCCTACAGCTGTTACTTTAGAAACATTGCCAAAAAGAGTTTCATCAAGGATTAGCATAAAGTTACCTCAACCTCCATTCAACCTGAAATTATAGTAATTCCTGAGGAATCTGAAGAATTCAATCATGATGTTTCTCAAAATGTATCTGAGAATGTTCCACAAATTCCATCTATTATTCCTAGGGAAGTGCAAACTGAGATAATGGAAGTTGAGAAAGAACAACATGGTAGTGGTAATGAAAGGGGGATGCCAAGTCTTAATGACTTGGCTGAAGTAGTTAGGAAAGTTTAAAAAAAAACACAATCTCCTCCTGAGCAGCAATAGGAGTCCATCCTACAACAAGAGGAAGAACAACTTGAACAATATGAAGTGTCCAATGAAACCCCATTACCCCTTGAAACTTGTCGAGCATTGGTTGTTTATAAAAGGACATTATTGATTGAATATTTGGAATATCTTAGGACTACATGGAGGCTTGTTACATTTCAAACTTTGAGTTTCTTCCATTTAGCTAGAACTGAAATTCAACAAAGTCTTGGGGAAGAAGAAAAGAAGAAATTGAAAAGGGAAATTGAAAGACAAAAACAAGAAATGAAAGAAATGAAAGAGAAAATGGATGAAATGGTGAAGATAACTGGTAAAATTATGGAATGTAGACCACCACCTAGGGTATATGCTATGTTCCTTAAAGAGTAATTTCTTTGGTTCCAATTGATGAGAATTTCAAGAAATTTAGACCCTATCATTCACATAGCTAGGGAATTTTAAGATGCATATCAAGTAGCACCCAGTTGGCTGAAGAATTCTTTATGTGAATTTTATTTGCATGGTTTGCTAATTCCCTCTGAAACAGAGTGGAATCCGCTTCTCTAATTGGTGACATTCATCTGAGGTCACTCATGTCTTGGGCAGCTAGCAAAACTAACTATGGAAGTCAATTAGAGGCTTATGAAGAGGTTGAAAGGAATGAACCTATTCCACTATGACCTGAAAGCTCAACTCCCCACACAATTCTAAGAACTTGGCTTACTGTTTTGTGTGGATTCAATGATTAGATAGAAACAATGAAAATATTTGATATCAGGAAGTAGGTGTATGATGAGTTCAAAGACCAAACATATCTATTTTGGAAGCTTTCATCTTCCAAAATTGAAACAAGATGGGAAAAATTGACTATTGGTCTGAGGAAATTTGAGCCTCATAGCCCTCTGAACTTTAAGGAAGCCATCAGAAGGACAAATAAGTATATCTAGCTTGGTCTCCAGAGAAGGTTTAAGTTATGGTACCATTAACATTTCAACCTCCAATTTTGATGTGGCCACTTTACGCTTGTTGGGCTATAGATGTTAATAAGGATGCAGAAACCCACAAGTATGAGAGATGGCAAAGTTTTAGAGGTTTCTACTACAAATTCAAAACTTCATTATAGGGCCATACTACTACTATTGATTTCAAAGAAACAACTAGAAAGCTTAATGCTGGAAGACAATCATTAGGATAAGTAGGGGGCAAATGATGAGCTTGAAATATGCTCATAATTTGAATATTATGATGTATTTTTAATACCCTTACTCTTATTGCTGATGGTTGTTTTAACTCTTTGATTAAAGGCTTTTTATCTAAAATCAGGTAGTATCCTATAGCAACACATTCCTATATTCCTGCAGCTTAACATCACTATGTGTTTGTATTAATTGTCCTGTTTGACCTCCCGAATGACTAATATAATGCATGTGGTTTTTGGATAATGAAATGGATTTAATATGTGATTAATGAATGTGTATCATGTTATTTGTCACACATGCTTTCTTTCTCTTATGTCGCCATGTGCATTGTAGGTTGTTGAAGGAAGCATGAACGAGTCAAAGCACAACAGATCTTGGCCCCGCAGTAAAGTCCATTTCCAACATGGCATCGAGGAAGTTGTTCCAACAAAGACTCTCTGATCGAGTCATTGGGAGGAAATCTAAATGATAATTAATCTAGGAAGAGTGGAATACTAAATTATCTTTGAATCATGTTCAACATATATGCCTTCGTTTGTGAGAAGTTTGTTTCTCAGTTTCAAGATGCATTTATGTCCACATGTTTCTCTATTAGAGTTAGGTAGTTAGTTTCTTTTCTAATAAAAATAAGTGTTCCTCCTGTGTGAGTGAGCAATAGAGTGTGTTAAAGTTTGTAGTATAATGAGAAACAGTGTTTTGTGTTAGTTTTCTTACAAGTAGAATAATCAATGTATATGATTCCAAGTTTATGGATAAAAGCTAATGAAGTTTTGAGTTCAATTCTTGCATAAATTGGTTGATGCTTGCTAAGAGGGGCCACTTAGGAAGTATCTTTAGTTAGTTATTTATTTATTTTTATTATAAGTTATATTTCATTCTTTAAGGTTTCAGTGCAAACTCAGTCTTCTATTGTTCTTGCATCATCGGGAATCCATCCTTGTGTTTGTTCCTACAACATAAGGCCAGTTCATAGTTTGTTTCTCAGTAATAGTTGTCTTGATTTCTAGTTTGATTAAGTTATGCTTAAGTTAAGAAGACTTTACATTACATTCCTGTAGCATAAGTAGAATTCCTTCCAAGCATTTATTTCTGGTTCTTAGTGCACATACAGTGCCGCTCCATTTCAAGTATACATTCCCTAGTTTGACAATGTAAATGAACGAACATAAGAAGATGTTAGTCACCTGCTGGAATGTCCTACTCCTAGGTTAGGATTTTCCATGACTTTTATATCCTTTTGAGGAATCGACCAAGGATGAAAGGATAGAAGGTTGGGTAACGATAGCCGTTTGAGATGGTGAAACATCAATAGAGCCTCGCCTAGGGAAATCTGATGGTTGGGACCCAAATAGAGTCAAGCTTTCAATATTTTCAATCGTGTTTCAGGGGTGATTGAAAAGGTGGGACCCAGTTATTGGAAGGTCATGGTTTGGAGGTTGTTTTTGATTGGAAAGTTAGGATAGGTGCCCCGGGGATGGAGTCCTGTGAGCACAGACCTGAATAGGGCAGTAACACATTTCTCACAAAGAGTCTAATAAATGGGTTTTGTGAGAAATGGCCTTGTCTACTTAGATTGTCAAGTTTTCTTCTTACAAGTTTATTCATTTTATTGTAAATTGAAGAAAACAAAATGTGGACTCAAACGACAAACTGACCTTAATAATTTGATGAGAAAAGCGAAGAATCAGGCTTTGCAAATGTGTTGGATCATCCTAGATGCTTGTTGAACTTAGAGGCAGTGCGGGGAGGGGATTTTGATTGGCTCTGATCGCTCTTTGCTAAACTGACAATTGAAAATGACAACTCATTCTGCCTATTTATACAACTTTTGGCATTAAATGCCCCTATTAAATGCTCGTACGACTGCCAAAAGGTTGGAGGATTTAAAAATAGTCGTGAGCACACTAGGACCTAAAGGTCAGAAAGCTACCAGGAGTTGGACGTTTAATAGTTTGAAAGATGGACGGGCCCAGACAGATTGGGTCCCGGGAATCAAAATGCTAGCAAGAGAAAGTCATTTTGAATATTTGGTAAAAACTGATGGCAAAGTGGATTCCGAGACCTGGCAGGTGGAAAGCTAACAATGAAAAGTTGTTTGAAATAGCAATGCAGCAATGGAAGCCCGATAGGGGTAGCCCGAATGGGCAGGCCCGAGAGGACCTAGGACTTAGAAAATTTGAGGGGGCAAGAGCATGGTTGTAATGAGCCAACCAAATTTTTTTCAAATTTTGAAATGATCACAATAGCACCAAGGCACCCGTTAAGGTTAGCTCAAATCAAAACCAACAACTAAAGGAAAAACCTCAATGCCAAGAATGTGCTTTTCAACCCAAGTTGGGTAAGAAGCTACCATATGGTAGAGTACCAATAGTAAAGAATGTAGTACAAGAAAGTAAACTCAATGCCAAGCATGTGCACTCCTAACCCAAGGTGGGAAAGGAACTATCATATGGCAGAGACTCTATTAACTATGATGCAATGTAGGTGAAATATTCTCAATGCGAAGCATGTGCACTCCTAACCCGAGGTGGGTAAGGCACTATCATGTGGCAGAGGAACAAAAAGCAAATACAATATAGATTGAGCAAGGGCTAGTCTCTTCCACTGTCATGGTAATGATAATGCTTAAACAAAGTAAACAAGGTGGCAAGGCCAGCCTCTTCCACTAAAGTGGGAATACAATAGAAACTTGCAAAATGTAAATATGAGTTGTTCAGCACTACTGACAACCTTACAATGAAGATAATATCCTACAAGCACACTGTATTAGTGAGATAATCAAGCTGCAATTGTGTAGAACTTCTTCCAAATGTTCAATATGACTCCAATCGCCCAATCCTAGCCCAAAGGATGAATTTCCTAAATCTGATACATCATACCAACAACTAAAATGCACCAACCAGCAACTATAGAACCCATTGAAATGCATAGAACTTACTCTAAACTCAACCAAATGACATGATATTGAAAGCAAATGAATCTAGTAATAATGGCACCCAAACCCCAAGTAATAAACTAAAACTAAAGCTTATAAATTATTTTTGCACAAACTCCAAAGCATCCCATGAATGGCACGACCCTCGAGGAAGGGCGATTCTTCTCTAGAAAATTAGAAACATGGAAATAAAATCTATAAATTGGAAAGTAGGTTCACCCTTAGAAAGAAATCTCATTGGTAAAAGCCTAGAATGAAAATAATTTTATCCTTGAACTTATGAGTGAAACAAACTTCCAACAAACTATAACCAGCAACTCTTAGATTGACTAAAATGCTTGAATATCAACTACAATATGCAAGAAATGAAAGTTTGAGTGCAAGAAACCCAACTACACACTAATCTCACAACTAGTTGCTATCTTTCAAGGAAGAAGTTGTGCCAATGCTAGGAGGTATGCTTTGCTGAGTAGGGGACATTTGTAAAACATCCCAATGCTAGGAGGTCTGCAAGAAGTGGAAGAAGTTGCTATCTTTCAAGAAATTGCAAGCCTGGATGTTGTAAAATATCCTCATTCTCCCAAGTTGCATCCTCCAAAGGAAAATTCTTCCACTTCACCAAGTACTCCTTGATTGACCTCCTCAAAGTTCATTCTCTGGAATCAATAATTACCTCAAGAACCAAGACCAACTTCCCTTCTTCATCCAATGGAGGAAAATTAGGTGAAGCGACAACATTATGTCTGAGTTCCCTTTTGAGGTGTGCCATATGGAAAATGTTGTGAACTTTGCTACCTACTGGTAGCTCCAACTCATAAGCTACTGCTCCAACCTTCCTGATGACTTTGAATGGCCCATAGAAGTGAGGCTTGAGATTCTCCACCCCACTCTTCTTGAGAGAAGATTGTCTGTAGGGTTGAACTTGAAGATAAACCATGTCTCCAACCTCAAATGAATTCTCAGTATGCTTCTAGTCAGCATACATCTTCTGTTGATTTTGGGCTATCTGAAGATTGTTCTTCAAGGACCTCAAAATATCTTGATTTTTCTGCAACAATTCCTTGGCTTGAGGTGCTTTTCTATAACCAAATTCCAAATTAGCAAAGCTAGGAGCTTCATAACCATAGAGAGCCATGAAAGGAGACATTCAAATAGACTTGTGAAAGGATGTGTTGTATTAATACTCTCCAAGGTGAAGCCATTTCACCCATGCCTTTTGTTGCTCTGAGACATAGTTTCTAAGATAGCCCTCCAACGACTTGTTCACAATCTTCATGTTCATGTCAGTTTGACGGTGATAACTTATTCTTGGAGTGAGCACTGCACCACTCAACCTTAAGACTTCTTGCCAAAAGATTCCTAGGAACTTGTTGTCCCTATCACTTACAAAGTTTTTTGGTAACCCATGCAATCTAAACACCTCATGAAAAAACTAATCTGCAACTTGAGATGCTGAAAATGAGCTGGTAATGGAAAATAAATGAGCAAACTTCATTAATCTATCTACCACAACATAGATATAATCTTTTCCTTAAGTCCTTGGCAGCCCCGTGATGAAGTTCATCAAAATTCTTTCCCATTTTTTATTGGGAATAGGAAGTGGTTGCAATAGACCAGTTGGAAGAGAGTGCTCACTTTTGTTCATTTGGCAAGTGTGACACTCCTTGATGTAGTGTTGAACTTCCTCTTTCAGCCCATTCCAAACAAATGTTTCTTGAATCTTCCTATAAGTCTTGAAGTAACCTTGATGACTAGCAAGTGGAATTTCATGAAAGGTCTTCAAAATCTTCTGTTTGAGCTTGGATTTAGGTACCAAGAAGATTCTTTCATTGTAGAGTATCAATCCATCAACCACCTTGTACTTTTCATCATGAAAATCACCCTCCATAATGCTAGTTGCAAACTAATTTTTGGCATAATCAGTAAGCAACATCTCCTTCTAATCAGCAGTAGGCTAACATAAAGAGTTCAAATGAGGCCTCTGAGATAGTGCATTTGCCACAATGTTGTTTTTTCCTTTGACATATTCAATGTCAAAGTCGTAATATTGAAGCTTACTCACCCACTTTTGTTTCGTTTCATTCAAATCCCTATGATGCATGAAGTGCCTAAGGCTATTGTGATTAGTCTTGACAATGAACATGCTTCCTACCAAGTACTATCAAAACTTTGCCAATGCATGCATGATTGCAAGCATTTCCTTGTCATAGATGGAGTATGACTTTTTAGGACCTCTTACCTTCTTGCTTTCAAACAAAATGGGGTGTTTCTCTTTCATCAAAATAGCACCTACACCTTCTCCAAATGCATCACATTGCAGCTCAAATGGTTTGGAGAAATCAGGAAGAACAAGAACTGGAGAAGAACTCATAGTCTTCTTGAATTTATCAAAGATAACTTGTTCCTTTCTGACCATACAAAGGCTCCCTTATTCATGAGATTTGTGAGAGGGGCAGCACTCTATGAGTATCCTTTCAAAAATCTTCTATAAAAGCCACAAAGTCCCAAAAACCCCTTCAAGTGAGTCAAGTTCTCTGGAGGTGGCCAATCAGCTATGGCCTTGATCTTCTCTGGGTTGACCTTCACTCCATCAGCACTGATAATATGACCAAGGTAGAGCAACTCCTTCATTCCAAATTCACATTTGGACTCTTTGGCAAACAAGCTTTTGGACTCAAGAATGCTTAGCACTTCCTCCAAGTGCTTGAGGTGCTCCTCCCAAGTCTTGCTGAAAATGAGAATATCATCAAAAAATATTAGCACAAACTTCCTCAACCCCTTGTAAAAAATCCGGTTCATCCAAGACTGAAAGGTGGTGAGAACATTAGTCAATCCAAATGGCATGACTAAAAACTTGAAATGGCCATAGTGGCATTGGAATGTCATCTTCTCAACATCTGACCCTCTCATCTGAATCTAATAGTAGCCCGATCTCAAGTCAATCTTTGAGAAGAACTTAGCACCATGTAGCTCGTCAATGAGCTCATCAATTCTTGGGATGGGATAATGATTCTTGATGGTACTTTGATTCAAAGCATGATAATCCATGCACATTCAAATGGTGCCATCCTTCTTTTTTACAAGAACAACTACTAAAGCAAAAGGACTCTTGCTCAGATGGATGAAGCCCAACTCCAAGAGTTCTCTTATGTTCTTCTCTATTTCATCTTTTTGCTTCTTTGGATATTTGTAGGGCATTGTAATAATTGGTTTGGCCCCTTCTTTGAGTTGAATGACATGTTTTGTTCCTCTTTTAGGAGGTGGTCTAGGAGGAAGATCCGCAAACACCTTACTCTTTTTGGTGAGCAAGGATTGGATATCTAGAGGGTAGTCCCTCTTTGTTTCAACCGGACTAGTTGGGAAAGCCATACATTTAGTTGCCCATTCCACTTGATCTCTTCAAACCAATCTCTCCATTATTTTGAAAGATATGATCTAAGGCTCACCATTGGACATTCCTCTTAGAACCACTCTCTTCCCATCAAATTGGAACTTGAGCTCCATTGTTAGAAAATTTAGAGAGATCTCTCCAAGTGATCGCAGCCATTGGATGCTGAGTACAACATTTGTATGTCCAATGCTAAAAACATAGAAGTCATCCTTGAATTCATGATTTCCCAAGAGTAAAGACATGTTTGCAACCTTTTGATTGCAAGTGATCTAGAACCCATCCGCCACCATGACTTTGAAGCCTTTGAATTCTTTAGTTGGTAGTCCTCTCCTTGTAACCACCCTTTCATCAATGAAATTGTGTGTTGCTCCAATGTCAGTCAAAGAAAAAACTTGGTGCCCTCCAATCATTCCATGAACTTTGAAAGATTCATTCTTCTGAAAGCTAGAGAGTTGTGCAATGGGGGGGCCATCTATTGGTTCACGTTCGGGCTCTTTAGGGGGTCTTTCCTCTTCACTGTCCCAAAAGTAAGACTGCTACTACAACATATAGGATTCTGATTCATAATCAGAATAGCCCTCCATTTGTTGAGCTTTGCCTCTTCCATAGCAATGGTGACCCTTGGACCAAGGCTCACGGAAAGTATAGTAAAATCCATCTCTTCTGAGTTGTTCATAGAGCTCATCTGGCATCTTTGGTGGAAACTTCCTTTGTTGGTTTGAAGACTGCTTCTTCTCCCTTTTATGAGCAAAGGGCTTGGGCCGAAATTTGGGCCTAGGAGCTGAAAACTCCATACTACGAGCTTTCTTGATGGCCTCCAAACTTGGTGGATCAAATGCCTTAACCCACCCCTTCAAGGGCTCCACCAATCCTTTAGAGAATAGATCCATGAGTCTTCTTTCTATGATGTTGGAAACCATCACAGAAAGCCTTTGAAACTTTGTTATGTAGGAATCCAATTAGCCATGTTGCTTCAACTGGGAAAGCTCACAAAACTTCACCTCTAGATCCTTCATGCCAAACCTCTCAATCAACTTGTTGGTGAATTCTTCATAGGTTCTAATTTGATTATGGCCAAGTGTGATCATTCCATGGTGCCACCATTCATGGGCAGCTCCATCCAAATGAAATGTGGCATATCTGATAGCATCTTCTTCAGGCATTGGCCTAAGAGAGAGGTAATTATCGAGCTTTTGAACCCACGATCGTGTAGAGCTCTTATCACTTCCATCAAAGTGAGCTAGAGTCACCTTCCCAAGAGCTTGTTGATAGTTAGATCTTGGGGCCATCTGAGCACGGTTGTCAACTCTTTCACCATTTCTTCTGCTCTAATGGTTCATAAACTGATCAAAGGTCAAATGCTCCCTAAGATCAGGTGGAAAGGAAGCATACTTCATGTACACTTTCCTGGCATCATCTATAGGGGGTATTGTTGCCTCAGCTTGATGTTCTTCCCTAGGAATGAATGTAGGAAACAAAGGTCTAGAAGTTGATTCTCCTGAAGTGACGTCACATTGGCCAATAGTTGTATCTTTCCCATCACCATGAACTCCACTATTTTCACTGGTAGTGATTTTTTGGGTGTGGGAAGGATTCTAAGTCACTTGCTGGTCCATTCTTGCAAGCAAACAGGACATCATGTCTATCATTCCATCAAAAAATTTCTCCATCCTAGCATCTCTTTCTACCATGGTTTCCCTAAGACTCTTAGACATAGTTTCAACTACTTCACCCATATCAATGGCTTTACCAGTTTTCCTTAGAGCCTCTAAATATGCATTGGTCTCATAAACTATGGGAAACTGATAATGTTGATTCTTTTCCCAACTTCTGGTGTAGTATCTATGTGCTTTATCACTTATCTATCATCTGATTCACTAATGTGCGCAGGTTGACAAGATTATGGCTCTGATACCACTATAATGAGTTGAACCAATTTTTCAAATTTTGAGATGATCAAAACAGCATCAAGGTACTTGTTAAGATTAGCTCAAATCAAAACTAGCAACTGAACGAAAATCCTCAATGCTAAGAATGTGCTTTCTAACCCAAGTTGGGTAAGAAGCTACCATATGGTAGAGTACCAATAGTAAAGAATGTAGTATAGGAAAGTAAACTCAATGCCAAGCATGTGAACTCCTAACCTGAGGTGTGAAAGGAGCTATCATATGGCAGAGACTCTATTAACTATGATGCAATGCAGGTAAAATATTCTCAATGCCAAGCATGTGCACTCCTAACCCAAGGTGGGTAAGGCACTATCATATGGCAAAGGAACAAAAAGAAAATACAATGTAGACTGAGCAAGGGACAATCTCTTCCACTATCATGGGAATGATAATGCTTACACAAAGTAAACAAGGTGGCAAGGCCAACCTCTTCCACTAAAGTAGGAATATAATAGAAACTTACAAAATGTAAACATGAGTTGTTCAACACTACTGACAACCTTACAATGAAGATAATATCCTGCAAGCACACTGTATTAGTGAGATAATCAAGTTGCAATTGTATATAACTTCTTCCAAATGTTCAATATGACTCCAATCACCCGATCCCAGCCCAAAGGATGAATTTCCTAGATATGATATATCAGACCAACAACTAAAATGCACCAACCAACAACTACAGAACCCACTGAAATTCATAGAACTTACTCTAAACTCAACCAAATGACATGATATTGAAATAAAATGACTAGTAACAATGGCGCCCAAATCCCAATCAATAAACTAAAACTAAAGCTTATAAATTATTTTTGCACAAACTCCAAAGCATCCCATGAATGGTACAACCCTCAAGGAAGGGTGATTATTCTCTAGAAATTTAGAAACATGGAAATAAAATATGTAAATTGGCCAGTAGGGTCACCCTTAGCATGAAATCTCATTGGTAAAATGCCCATAATTAAAATAATTTTATTCTTGAACTTATGAGTGGAAACAAACTTCCAACAAACTCTAACCAACAACTCTCAGATTGACTAAAAATCCTGAATATCAACTACAATATGCAAGAAATGCAACTCTAAGTGCAAGAAACCCAGCTACACACTAATCTCACAACTAGTTGCTATCTTTCAAGGAAGAAGTTGTGCCAATGCTAGGAGGTATGCTTTTCTTGAAGCAAATCTAATACCAATCCAATAGCATAACAGTACTCGAGTCATGAGATGATGAAATGAAGAACCAAGGCTTCCTTTTATAATTTTTGAAGACACCTCCAGAAGCCTCTAGAAGGTACGCCCACTCCTCAAGATGCTTTTTAGGTATTTTGACTTGACCAAGTCTCCTCCTCAAGATGGCATACTTTTCTCAAGGTTGAATAAATCATTAATATAAAATTGAACTTTTCCCTAAAGTTGGCATCCCTTTTTGCAAGCCATATTTTCAAACTTTAAAATATTAAAAATTACCTCCAAATGAGGTATCACCCTTCAAGTCCCCATTTTAAAACAACTTAAAGTTGTTTCATTAGGCCAAGGGGGTTAACATTAAAATATAACATTATTTCTAATTAAAAATACTTATCTCTTTATAAAATGTATCAAAAGGCCAAGAACAATCATACCAACTGAACTGACTATAGAGAGAAGCCAACTATACTGAAACCAACCTAACCACTACTAGAAATAGAATTTACAAAAAATATAAATTTATAAAGTTGCTTAGATTGAAGTGCATGCACTACCATTGTGAAGCTCTCCGAAAACCCAGAAAGAAGCTGCAATCCAATTTCACCAACTCCAAAAGCAAACTCTAGAATAAGCGAAAACATCCTCCAAGAAGTTTGGAAACCCTAATTCTAGCTTTTGACTAGCCTAGGGATCTCTGGAATAGGCTAACGGTCCTCAGAACATATCATTGTTGAGTAGGGGACATTACAATGGTCAACTTAAGATGACTTCTCTAGGACTCATTGACCACTTCAAAAAAAAAAATAGGGGGGCATGCAAAATGAGATGACAACAAAAACAACCTAGGAAGTCAAAGAAAAGAGAGGGTCCTCATTCTAAATTGGGCATGTGTTCTATATGTACATCAAATGGTGTCTCTAATGGGGAATGCTCCTGAGTGTTCTAAGGATAAATATTCATTCAAAACCCAGAATCTTTGGTTTCACAAAGTAGGAGCCAATTTCCAAAAAAGAACTAGGAATTTGAAAAGGGACATGATCCTTGGTTGAACCCAATTACAGCACATCTTAGAAGTGTGTGGATAAATTGAATTCATTCCCTTTTGTTAGAAACCACAAAAAAAGTTATTAATTAGGCTCAGCAAGCTACATAAACCGTCTAACCCAAAAAGTAACCTGGACATTCCCTTGTTTCCAGTCAAGCATCCATAGCCCCAATGGAGTTGTCACTGTGATCCCACAAATATTGCTCTATTTACAGCTAGGCATCCATAGCCCTGATAGAGTTATTCACACACCCACACGATTTCCTAATTTTACTTTGATTTCTTGTTTTTCTTTTCTTTGTTTCCTTCCTTTGATATTACTTTTAAAACTTGTTCTTTTTCTCAATCGTGTAAGCATTGAAGCTCACCATGGGTTTAGAATCACAATGGTCACTGGAGTAGACTCAATATTTTTCACTTGCCTCGTTGTCATAACAACTACTATGCAACACTTCATAAATCATTAACATGTGTTTCGTGCTAGATATGAGATGAAAGTAAGTAGGCTCAACAAAGGGGTGAGTTCCAAGTCAAACTTAAAGTTCAAAGAGGAAACCTCCATATGGATTAGAGACTAATAATTGAGAGTGAATTTTTATCCGAAGAACACCAAGAGTGGATAAATAAGTGAACCATTCATTGAACAAGCATGACTGTTGCGACAAAAGCAAGGGACACCATCAGCAAAATAAAAGAGCTGGGAGACAAACCAAAAGTGAAGGAAACACAAAACAAGAAAGAAAGGAAAGTAAAGAAACCTACACTAACCTATGTACAAATATCTACAAGAAACAAGCTCAGAAGAGCTCAAGCAAGGAAATAATGCTTCAGATGTTTCCTATTGACAAGTAGTGGGACATCCTCACCAGTTAGTGTCTTTAAGTTGAAAGGATTATTGTTGAGGATTTCAACAATTTGAAAGGGGCCAAGCCAAAGCTTGTTGAATTTTTCATGTGCCCCTTTCTTCTTGTGGGCCTTGTCCCAACACAGGACTAGATCAACAATTTGAAAGGCCTTTACTTTGGGTCATCGATCGAACCATCTCTTTATTATGCCATGATGTTTGGTGAAATTTTCAATTGCATGGTCATGGACTTCTTCTAAGTGTAATAGCTCAGCCAAGTGAGCTTCTCTTCGATCCCCTTCTTCATAGAAAGTATTGAGAAATTGGAGGGTAGGGATCCTAAGGTATACTCAGAATACCGGCTCTAGACCATAAACCAAATTAAATGTGGAGTCACCCACAGTATTCTTGTGGTGGGTACGATCTACCCAAAGGGAAAAGCATAGCTGGGTATGCCAGTCTTTGGAATTCCGATCAAGCAACTTTTTAATCATAGTAATAAGGTTCATGTTGATCGATTCTGCAAGACCATGTCATACTCTTGTAGCAAGGTAACAAACATAGCTCTTCATTCACCCAGCTCATTTTGCATTAGTAACATTTTCATTGTTGGGTTAGGAACAATTGCAAACACTTTCTTTCACAGGATGTAATGCCTAAATTTCTTGACCCCCCTAACAAGGGAATATGCCTATTTGTCCACATTATGGTATTTTAATTTAACATCCTTCAAAGGGGCACTCATGAAGGAAATTGGATGCTCATTCCCATCATCATCCTTTTGTATCAAAATGTTGGGGCATGAATGATCTGAAGCAAAAGAGTAGATGTAGAAAGGCTTCAGGTAGTCTGGGCTATCAAGAACTGGTGCCTCAGTAATGGACTTCTTGATTTCTTCGAATGCTTTTTTTTCTTCAGGAGTCCACTTAACCTTGGCATCTTACTTTAACATCACATTGAGCGGCTTTACGATTTCACCAAACCCTGTGATGAATTTCCAAACAAAGTTTATCTTTCCAAAGAAATATTTCAGCTCTTTCTTGTTGCCTGGAAGTTGTATCTTCAATAGAGATTGAATACGCTCAAGGTCTATGGAAATCCCTCATTTTGAAATGACATGACTGAGAAAATTTACTTTCGTAACCTCGAAAATACACTTCTTGGGATTGAGTGAGATCCCAAACTCTCTGCATCTCTAGAAGACTTTGCACAGATCCAAAATAAGATCGCCTCACCTCTTGGAAAACACTGTTATATCATCCATGTAGATTATAATGCACTTCTTGATCAAATCCTTAAATTCTATGTCCATGGCCCACTGAAAAGTGGCTCTACCATTGATGAGTCCAAAGGGCATTCTCTTGTATGTGAAGGTTCCTCACTTAGTGGTGAATTCCCTTTTATGCCTATCTTCATACTGCACCATCACTTGATTATAACCAAAATATCCATCCAAGAAGTACATCATCAGCAAACCATTCACAATTTGAAGCATATCATCCAATGAGGGCATTGGATAGTTGTCTTTCTCGGAAGCTTTGTTCAAGTTGTGGAAGTCAACACATAACCTAATTTCTCTATTCTTCTTCCTGACAGGAACCAAATTTTCCACCCATGAGGAATGCCTAATTGGGAAGATGATTCTAGCATACAACAATTTTTGCACTTCTTTATAAATTATAGGCTCTAGTAGTGCATTGATTAGACATTTCCTTTTCCTAAACTGTCACACACCTTGTTTGAGAGGGATGGTATGAGTAATGATGGAGGTGTCATAAGTCTTCAAATCCTTGTAGCTCCATGCAACTACATCATGATATTTTTGCAAAGCATCCACCATTCCTCTCTTCTCCTCTGGGGTGCATACTTTACCTATGAACACATTCCTGACTTCCTCAATTGTTTTGAGGTTATAGGCCTCACATTGATTGCTGATTGCATCTCTCTTGGTCTGCTAGTCCTGATCTTGAATCTAATATATATCAAATATTCACTCAAGTTGGACCATACCCCTTAGAATGGTGTTCACTTTCAAATTGATTACCCATTCTAGATGCAACTCCTCCTCTTCAAGGTCTGCTTCATCAATTATTTTGGTTGCAAATACGTCAAAGCTAGTGATGAAGTCTAGGATATGCTTGTCATCATTGAATACCTAAAAGTTAGTAACATTAGCTGGCATGGATGGGATAGAATTTAGTTCAACTATGAACCTTTTCAAATAGGATAGCAATAGGGGTTGGAAGGTGTTGGCTACTTGGGCCAGTGCATTAGCTGTATGTTTTGGGATCATGGAATGAGTTGGATGTTGAAGGTATCCAGGCTTTCGAGGCGGTCCCAAACTTGGTGTCTATAATTTTCCAACCTCCTGTCATGACAAGAGTACAACTTTCTTACCTATTTTACAACCAGCTTAGAATCATCAAAAACTTGCAAGAATTTCACATTCTTTCTTAGTGCCATCAAGAGACCATGCACTAGAGCCTCATACTCTTTTACATTGTTATTAAAATAGAATTGGAGTCTATAGGTAGTGAAATAAGTCTTACCTATAGGGTTGATCAATTCAAATCCTACCCCCTACTCCTTGTTTGGACTTCAACCAATCGAAGAGTAGAGTTCAAATTTTTTGGGACTCCTTGACTCTAGGGCCAATCAAGTGTGTTTCCTTTTTTTGGATTTACATCTGCATCCATGACTTTTAGGATGGCCAATGGCTCGGCACAATTGACAATAGGCTGCTTGGTTGGATACCTCCCTTGAGGTACAATTTTTCCTTGGAGGTGTTCTATGGTTGTCTGACACAAACAACATTACAATTTTGAGTGAGAAACATTGTGCACCTTACACCAATTAGGTAGCAAGAGGGCCTGAAAATTCATTCTAGCTCCCAAACTAAGTTGATATTGCATGCATCTTTCCATGAAATCTTAGAATCCATCAAATAATCCAATGGTGTCCTCTTTAGGTAACTCTTCATCATCAGGCTCTATCAACACCTCAGTACTCTAGGGAGCATTATCTAGATCTGTCAAAGGGCTACAGTGTACCAAAATAATTTCATCATCTTTCTCTTATTTGTATCCTTCAAATCCTTCTTGGTATGCTATAGGGGAGTAATTTATCAATTTGGTTTCGACAAACAATACCTCATTTGTGTTTTTGTACTATGTGATCGTAAACTTCATGTAAGGCTCACAGTCAATGTGAATCTGATTTGGCAGCCCTCGCCATGGTAGCCACATGTGGGAATGGTCAGTTATAGCATATCCATTCAGTGTTCAGGTGAAGTCCCATCCAAGAATGATCCCATAGGTGTCAGGGATATCAGTAACCTAAATATCTATTACTTGTTGCACCCTTGGATCTACAACAATTTGCATTAGAATCCTCTTTATTTCTCCAACAATATTGACTTCAGTTTTACAGAGTTGAGTTACCTTCCTTCTAGAAGGTGTGGGAACTATACCCAAGGCATTGCATATAGACAAGGGCATGATGTTGGTCGAGGCTCTAGAATCTAACAGATAGTTATGCAAATTCTTTCGAAATATTCTAATGGTAGTAAGGAAAGGTGGTGTTTCCAATTTTCCCTGGAAGAGCCCCATAGGTGTATTGACCTAGGCTACTTGGGCCTTGTTTTTATCACTAACCTTGTCCTTGATCTGCATAGGAGGCTAGTCTTTGAGAGTCTGCTTGTTGTTTTGATCTAATTCCTTCGCTTGTTGCTCATTTACCTACTAATTCTGAGGTGGGTCAGCCTTCTTTCCCTGGATTTGTTGGATAATTGGCTCACTTGGAGGGTCCTCAAACAAAACTCTCTTGATTGGTGTTTCTTGGGTCACCTTAGAGGAGAGGGTCCCATTAATAACCTAGAAGAAGGCATTCCTTACTAAGAGGACGTTAAGTAGCTCGAAGGTAGACAAGATAATTTTTACCTTCTTAAATTCTTCATCCACATACTTGCCCATTTGCACATTTTCTTCTTCTAAAGCCCTACCTATGGTGGAACTAACTGGTTGGGTTTGTATCTGATTCGACTAATTTTGAGTTAGGCCATAAGGCTAGCCCTATTGTTGGCTTTGGGACTAATTAAATGGCCTATTTTTGTAAAGGTATTGGGAGGGCACGTGGGGATACCCAGGATATTGCTTACATTAGGATTAGGTGGGGTACTATAATTGTTAGGAAAAGTAGAGGTTGTGAAAGTTCCACCTACATTTATATTCCTAAGGTAATAAGGAGTGACCCTTTGATTGAACGTGTGGACCTCATCCATGTGTTTTTCTTCCTCATCATCCTTTAGACCATTATCTATTGAAGCAAACAACTGAGATAAAGCTACTTCACTACTTACCTCCTATATTTCCTCTTCCTTTTGTGAAGTATCCTCGAGTTTGGGGGTGTTAGTTTTTCTTCACAAGAATGGTGCTTGATTAACTACCATGCGTGAAGAGTCATAAGGCTCAGATGGGACTAAGTCATAGCATCTAGCTCTCTCTATAACATTCTGGACTTCAAATTGAAAGATTTATACAGCTTTAAGAAACTCAAGGTATTCCAACTCTAAATGCTTGTTTATTTTGTGAATCTTGCACCATCCTGATAGAGTAGCCTCGATAAGATATACACCACTAGTCATCTTTTCTACACCAGCAAGCTAATCAAGAGGAGTGGGAATGCCTCCATTATTGGGTTGAGTATTCCATTTCCTATTCTTCCTTTGATTTTTCCTCCTTTTGAAGCTCTGATTAGTATTTTTTCCTCTTTCGTAATGTTGCCTTGAGGATGGGTCTGCATCATGGCTGTCCCTATTTTCCCTATTGAGATTGGCTTGTTTATTATGTTGGGATGCCTATAGCTGATTATTCTAGTTTCTAAGATGTGTCATCTTTTTTGACATCTTCTTAATCATCTCAGTCAACTCATCGAGCCGATCCTTCTCAGCAGTATTCGGCTATGGTGCTTGGTTTTGTAGAAGCATGGGCTGGGCAGCCAGTTGGTTGTATTGTGCTAGAGGAAATTTAGATCCCTGTAGCTACAAGGGTGGCTGAAATAGTTAAGCATAGGTTTGTTGCTACTCAAACCCTTGAGAGTATAATTTTTATTATTGGGGAACCTAAGAATACATAGGTTTTTTTTGTGGTTGTAGATACTGGGGCACGAGAGGTGCTTGGCTCATCAACTGTCCAGGGTGCGGAACCATGGGCCGCTGGGGAACCTAGTTCATAAGAGGTGTTTGATGAGAAAACACTTGATTGAGTCCTTGGATTTGCATCAGATGGGAAACCAGTACAAGGGATGGTAGAGGTTTAGAAATGTCTTGTCCCAAATCAGCACTTGTTATAACGACTTCTGAGTATGCATCTACTAGCCTAGTAAGTGGTGGGTGCATTCTTTTACTAATGTCACTATAAGATTATCTAATGTTGCATAATAGATTGACAGAGCAGCAGCATCATTATGCACATATGGGGGTTGAATCTGCATGTAGGCACGATGAAATTGATCATTGAAGGAGCTAATAGGCTCATTAATCTCCCTGTGAATGAACATGAACTGTCGATATAGCTCTAAAGGGCTGATCAAAATTTTATATTTCTATAGGAAGGCATTCATCATTAGATCGCATGAATTAATGGATCCTCTTAGCAAGTTGATGTACCAATAGAAGGCCTCCTCCCCCAGCAAGTATAGAAAGAGCCTACACGCGATCTCCTCATGATCAATCTGCATATCCTTTATCATCTTCTGAAATATTTTAATGTGTTCTTTAGTAGTCCTTTGTGGATCCTAAGGATTAAACTTGGTGTAGAAGCTTTCCAAATTATTGGGCATGTCATGGTAAGAAGTGAAGTGCAACGGAGAAGGATTTTGTGGTAGCCAAGCCATGGCGGGAGGTAGAGGGTATGTGCAAGATCATGATGGGCCAAAAAGTGGCAATATGATGGGTATGTGGCTTACAACTATTTTTTTACCCAAAATTGATGAAACAAAAAGGGATTTTAAAGGACATCCTCAACTTTCCATTGATATAAATTATGCTTTACTTTGAATTTAATAAGTAATTATTATTCATTTTCTATTCAAATTACGAATAAAGTCCTGATTGATAGGCTAATTGAAAAACATCTATAGCTTTCAAATGGTATCTGTAACTGAGGATAATTTTCTAGATTTATATTAGATCAATCACTGTAAAAGACAAAAACCCAAAGTCCTATCGAGTACAAAGGAAATTAAACAATAGAACAGTTATACCTATTTCTCAAAACTTCCATGATTACCTCCATAGTACCTTCTTACTTGCTAGATAAATCTTTGCCCTCAGATCCATCGTGCAAGCAATCTACAAATGTCTAAGTCCTACACCAAGCTTTGAAGGATTTATGCAATGTCTAAATGCCTATGCCTATGACTATGATTGCCAATGTCTATGCCCAAACAATGTTAAAACTTGATCCAATACAAATAATAATTGCAATGAGAAGCCTAAGTGTGCAAGTGAATATGTAATATGCCTATAATATTTCTACTTGTCTGTGTGTAATTGAAAAGTGAGAGGAAAATGACATTTTATAGAAAATGCCATTTCGAATGAACGGGCGAGATCGATTTCTAAGAAAGACCTAGAATGAGAGGTCCAGATTAAAGCTAAGAATCCCTAATTAGGGTTAGGGAAAATTCATTAATCAAACGGTCAAGATAATATCTCAGATAATCAGATCGACGGTGGAGAATAAATGAGGAAATTAATTAGAAAATAAAGATTTTCAAAAATCAAGAAAATAAAGACTGCCTGATTTGTGAGATTCAAAAAATCAAGAAGATAAGATTTGAACTGAAGATCAGATTTGAAAAATCAATAATCTGCCTGATTACTTGATTTTTAGAAGATTAGTTTCCATTTTGAATTGAGTTAATTCAAATTATGGATTTTGTGAAATAATAAATAATTGATTTTCCAATTATTTACCAAAGTGAACTATCAGTTAAGATTGTGATGACATTTTAAATAATTTAATTTATTTAAAATGAGAGGAATATCAAATTGGCAATTAAATAATTAAATTTAATTATTTAATTTAGCAGATAAGATTAATTAAATAAATTAATCAATTTATTTAATTATGACAATTAGTGACATATTAAATAAATAAATAAAACTTATTTATTTAATAATCGAGGAAGAAATAAATGACAAGGGTAATTAAATAAATTAATAAATTTATTTAATTAAAGACTTAGACAATTAATGACGTATTTAATAAATAAACAAAAATTTATTTATTTAATAATCATGAAGAATACAAGGACATGAATTAATTAAATAATTATGAATTATTTAATCAATAGTCGAATGTGGACCAAGGACATAATTAAATGTCACAATTATGCTAGGATGAAAGTGGTAAAAATGAAGCTTGCAGGCCTAGGTCATTTTTAAGTGTCTACATTTTGCCCCTCTTTGTCATAATGTCTCTTGTCGCATTGTGACAAAGAAGATAAGTTAGAGATATGCCCCAGTAAAGGTATGGAGTATCATTGCCCCCTTGGGAAATTTTTCAAATTTTGGGTCGACGCCAGAAAAATTTGTAAAGGGTCCCAATAAATGAATTTAATGACCAGAAAAACAACAGCGCAGTCAGTTTTGGATTCAGATATGTTTAAGATAGCCTACGAAGTGGTCAAACTTGGTCAAATGACCTTCCAATATTAATCTTGGTTGAAAAATGTCATTTTGACCTTATAAATAGGTTGACAAAGGGGTAAAAGTCAATTCATTTTCACTTTTTATCTTAGGAATTTTAAGAGCTCAGAGCGAAAAGGAGCGCAGCGAGGATGGTGATTCCAGTCACAAAGCATCACAGGGAGATCGTGTAGATGTTCAAGCAGCCAGAGGGCTCAGAGCAAGCGGTATGTACCCTTGTCCCGCTTTGTAATTTTTTTGTTTTGTGTGTCAATTTTAGCTTTCTAGGGCAATCAACAACTGTGCCACGATGCAACTGTGTTTGCATAAGCCACAATCGTTTGCACGTTCGACACATATGATGCATCGTGACGCAATTGACAAGCTAATAGCAGGGTGGATGAGGTGTTGCAACGCATTTCATAAAAATTGCAACACATTCACCTAATCGAGTCACATATGAGGGCTAGAATGCCACAATTGTCATCTTGTGCTGCAATTGCACATTTGAGCAACGCATTCACCTTGTTGCCTTGTAATTTCCAGAATTCATGACACAATTACCATAATGCCATGCATTTGGGCAACCAAGCAATGCAACTGTCATGTTGCGATGCATTTGAGCTTTTTTGAGATGCATTCGAATATTTGTGATGCAACCGCTATAACGCGATGCATTTGGTTTTTCCTTTTTACTAAGACCAATTGTGATACTTGTGAACCCTTAATGCTTTTGATGATGCTAACAGTTGTCTAGAAAGTATTGATATATAGCTCATCTTTTTGTAGAGGCAGCTTACCCCTATCTACACGCGAGAGAGCAAACCGACCAAATTTCAGTTTGTCGATTAGTTGAGCCTGCGAGAGCTGCAATGATTAATGCGACTAGGATTATTCTATGCTATTTACATGCTCGCCATTTGGGAAAACACGGGATTACTGACTGCGTTGTGTGAGCGGTGGCATTCAGATACTTGTTCCTTCCACCTACTGATAGGTGAGGCTATGATTACTTTAGAGGATGTTTACCGGATTCTACAAGTGCCGATTCGAGGGGAGCAGATCGTTTACGACCCTCATCATGGTGAGCAAACCTTTATAGCATACTACCGAGATCAGGGTGCAAGATTGGGCATCTAGGGTTATGAGATCAGGTGGGAGTTCATGGTAGAGCACTATGGTCACTTTGATGCCTTCCTGGCGACTCTGATTGTAGGTATCTTGGTTCCCAACCATTGGGGACACAGATTCCTGATTGGCTGGGGAGACGTCCTGGTGGGTATGAGATGAGACAGGACCATTTATGCTTGGGGTCCCTATTTGTTGGGGACTCTTTACCATCAGTTGCACGATGTTGTCTATAGGAGGGAAAAGAGTATCTCCTACGAGACTACCTTGATGATGATCTGGGCTTGGGAGCACATTGCCATATTTCATCCTCCTATTCAGAGACCACAGTTGGCTGAAGGGATGCCCTATGCCTATTACTACATGGGGGCATTACAGCAGACTTGGATGGGTGAGACCGGTTGGTGGCGGCACAGGATTGACACCATGGTGACATTTATCTAGAGGCCATACAGAGACTGTGAGCCATGGGACGATGAGGATGAGCATGTTAGCCTGTGCAGACAGTACATGTATTTGATTGGCAGGACAGTGCAGACATCATTGATTATTGAGATGTACCTACCACAGCGTGTGTTGAGGTAGTTCAGAGAGTAGCAAGGTGTACCTACAGGGATAGCCAAGTATGCCTGGTCTTCTAGAGAGTATGCTTGGGCACCAGCCATTCCCATTTCCTTCGCAGAGCAGCAGATTGATGGGCTAGTAGCCCAGGCATGGGGATGGAGAGGAGTAGCCGATCTTGGTATGACAACCGATTATGACTTATGGTGGCAAGCACACATGCCAGTGTCGTTGATAGATCCTGATGGGCCAGCACCTGTAGACAAGTGGTCAATGATACCTCATGTGTCGAGGGCCAGACAAGGAGGCAAAGGTGGTGACAGAGGTAGAGGTCGGGAGAGGGATGGAGGCAAGGATGGAGGCAAGGGTAGAGATCATGGTGGAGATGGCAAGAGGCAGAGGTGAGACGGTCAGAGACAAAGCCGTAGGGTGCGACAGCGCGTGGCAAGGGTAGCATTAGATGCTATCCCCAAGGTTGGCAAGGAGGGGGAGAAAGAGGAGCAGCCTAGACAGGAGGGAGAGGGTGAGGAGAGATAGGAGGAGGAGGCAAAGAGGCATGAGGAGGTGGCAGAGGATGTGGCAGATGACGATGATGATGAGGACAATGCTATGGACGAGGCCAAGAGACTCCTCAGATGGCAAATGGTGGAGGGAGAGGAGGAGATACCATCCACCTCAGGATTACCCCAGGATGCCATGACAGATCAGAGGGTGGCCGACCTATAGCAGAGATAGGATGATAGCCTAGCGTAAGTCAGATCACTACAGGCAGAGTTAGAGGTAGTCTAGGTAGAGTGGAATCAGGCAGTGATCTACCAATAGGATGTGGCGCAGTGGTGCACATAGTTTGCAACATTATGCATAGGGCCTGCAGGGGATATGGCTCATGAGTTGGCCAGGGTGAGCACAAGATTGGGGCAGTACAAGACACTATACGAGTAGGCAGTGCCACTGGAGCGACAGGATCCTACTTTGTCTCGATCATAGACTAGGACAGGCAGTGGCCACAGATCAGGCAGTGTCAGTGGCAGCAGGAGTCATACTAGCATCGGAGGGTCCACCTCGACAGGGCACACATCAGGGCATAGGTCACATCACTCATGTCGGCACACCCCAAGTCATAGCCATGAGTTGACTAGTTCAGTGTAGAGGTCAGTATAGGGATAGCCACCAGTTGTTGATCCATCCACTTCTCAGAGTCAGGCCGCAGTGACATTATGGATGTTCATTACCGTAGAGATGAGACCTTCATTCTCAGTTCCACCAGTAGTATAGATAGAGGTTGCTACAGGTTCACCTACCAGTTCAATCCCAGTTTTAGAGTTGCTGCCGCCACATTCTTCACCACGAGGGGATGATAAAAGTCTACCCTAGGGGCATTTTGTTATTATGACACACTATGTATAATTATTGAGCCTACGAGCTCCATTTTTTGGATATCTCCTGACTTTATCCTATGACATTGTACCTTTTTGAGATGATACTATATGATGATGTAGTTTTGATGTGGCCTACATGTGTTATGTGATGTTCTTTGATTTAATGCATTATGATCCGTATGATGTCCTATGATGCTTATTTGTGATTTTGATGCCATGATGATACCATGCTTATTTATATGACAATGATAATGATGTGCATAATGTATTTAGTAAAAGATGCAATGTTGATGATTATGTTAATGCAATGTTTGTGATTATGTATATGATTTAATGCTATGGTTGATGTATGTATGGACCTAATGCAATGTTTATATGATCATGTATGCTCTTATGTTTTTGGATGCCACAGGATATCATTGTGAGATGGACAAGAGAATATGATGAGACTGATGAGAGAAGATGACCAGACCAAAGAGGATAAGATGACGAGACCAACGGAGATGCATGTTAATTCCTAGACCAAATCCTTCAATGCTTTACTATAGGAATTTTAATATTTATTGCTCTTAATCATCATTGGGCAGACTATTGTAATGGACAACAAACACTAGGATATGACATAGATCAAGGTGTGCAAGGTCGTACCATTACGTAAGACAAGGAATCACAGACAAGGATGATCGTGACTCATACTAAGAGCGTGATTGCCCTAGTCTTTTTGTCATAATCAACAAGCAGAAAAAGATAAGGACAAATCATGAAACGTCATTGCTTCTCTAAATCCTGTTTCCAGGACATCCTTGAGAAACTAGCGGCATGATTGTCGAAATACAAAAATAGAGCCCTTACCATGATATGTCGTTGTTTTCCTAAATCCTAGAATTAGGACCTCGCTGAGAAACTAGTAGTCATACGTGTCAATCGTCATGATACGTCGTTGCTTCTCTAAATCTTGCTTAGTGGGATCTCGCTAAAAAACTAATAACATGATAAAAAACCAAAAGACAAATGTCAAGTGTTTTCCAAGTGCATCTGGATATCCATTTTTCTGATGTCAGGATGTCAGGTTTAATGATGATGAGATGCCTGAGTGTTAAAGCTTTGACAATGCTCAGACGATAAATGTCCAGATTTGCCAAATTCAGGAAGGACACATCCTGAATAATATTAATGCCAAGAGAATTGATCTCCAAATTTCATGTGATGGTGATGATGAAAATTCCTAAGGAGGACACATCCTAAGGCATACACGACAATTGGTTCTTCAAAAGGACACATCTAAAAAATACTGATGTCGAGAGGAGTGATCCTTAGATGTCAAGAGGATCCCTCAAAATGTTGAATGACAGTGACGATGCCTAGGAAGGACACATCCTAAGGAATGAATGACAAAGGTTATCTTTCAAAAGGACACATCTGAAGGTTAACCAAGATTTGATAGTTTGACAGGTTGTGATGATTTGACTTGCTTTGACTGAGTTTGACTTGTGTTGACTATATGTCGATATTGTCATGATTTACATGTAGGAGTTTACCCCTTTGGGAGTGATTCGCTTTGCCTTGAAGATATTTTCATTTGTGTGCCAGTGTAGTGTCATGAACCCTAATGGTCTAACCTAGTGTGGCCTCAGGGGCTCATCGACAGATGGCCTTGCCTACGTCATACACCTAGAGACCTCATAGTTCAACATGACCAATGACTTTTTCCAAAGGACAGAAGTTTGAATCATGATTTTATTCTGACAAACCTAAATGGACTGACCTAATGTCTTGGGGACTCAAATGTGAGTCTTTCCTACGTAGCAAGTGTGTAGAGACAACGTAGTTCGAACAAATGACAAAGACTGATTGACCTGACTGACTTTAACAAGAGATGACACTGCATTTGCATTCTTCGAGCATTCTGATGTTTTGTTTGTGGTTTTCTTTAGGATGTTTTATGATTTTTTTGGTCTTTTTTAGGACTTTTTACAATGTTTTTGGTCTTTCTTTAGGACTTTTTATGATGTCTTGGTCTTTTTTAGGACTTTCTGCCAATTTTTTTGTCTTTTTTCAGGACTTTTTGCCAATGTTTTTGTCTTTTTCAGGAATTTTTGCCAATGTTTTTGTCTTTTTTTTTCAGGACTTTTTGCCAATGTTTTTATCTTTTTTCAGGACTTTTTTCCAATTGCCAAGATCATTTGTGACATCCACTGCAGTTGCATGATAAACATTTTTCCCCAAGTCAGGTCCAAGACTTAGCCATTTTTAAGGAACATGGACGGGATGCCGCTAGTTTACTAGATGGACAGTCGTCAGGACTTGGTGTCAATCATTTATCCACTATGACAGGTAGGGTAGAATGTGGCAGCGATTTGCGTAATAATGGCAGAAATACCTTTCATCCTAGGCCAAGGCAGACAAAGTGACAGTAGATGGCAGAGCAATGATTGATTATGCATGGCGCCTGTTTGCCAAGTTTTCACCATGGTACATGTCCAAAGCACCTGTTTGCCAGGTTTTCACTATTGAACGAATCATTTTTCTTTACTATTTTCTTGACTTTTTTATTTTTTTAATTTTTTTTAAATGATTTTAATTAGATCAATCACTGTAAAAGACAAAAACCCAAAGTCCTATCGAGTACAAAGGAAATTAAACAATAGAATACTTATACCTGTTTCTCAAAACTTCCATGATTACCTCCATAGTACCTTCTTACTTGCTAGATAAAGCTGTGCCCTCAGATCCGCCGTGCGAGCAATCTACAAATGTCTAAGTCCTACACCAAGCTTTGAAGGATTTATGTAATGTCTAAATGCCTATTCCTATGACTATGATTTCCAATGTCTATGCCCAAATAATGTTAAAACTTGATCCAATACAAATAATAATTGCAATGAGAAGCCTAAGTGTGCAAGTGAATATGTAATATGCCTATAATATGTCTACTTGTCTGTGTGTAATCGAAAAGTGAGAGGAAAATGACATTTTATAGGAAATGTCATTTCAAATGAACGAGCGAGATCAATTTCTAAGAAAGACCTAGAATAAGAGGTCCAGATTAAATCTGAGAATCCCTAATTAGGGTTAGGGAAAATTCATTAATCGAACGGTCAAGATAATATCTCAGATACTCAGATTGACGATGGAGAATAAATGAGGAAATTAATTAGAAAATAAAGATTTTCAAAAATCAAGAAGATAAAGACTGCCTAATTTGTGAGATTTGAAAAATCAAGAAGATAAGATTTGAACTGAATATCAGATTTGAAAAATCAATAATCTGCCCGATTACTTGATTTTTAGAAGATTAGTTTCCATTTTGAATTGAGTTAATTCAAATTATCGATGTTGTGAAATAATAAATAATTGATTTTCCAATTATTTACCAAAGTGAACTATCAGTTAAGATTGTGATGACATTTTAAATAATTTAATTTATTTAAAATGAGAGGAATATCAAATTGGCAATTAAATAATTAAATTTAATTATTTAATTTAGCAGATAAGATTAATTAAATAAATTAATCAATTTATTTAATTATGAAAATTAGTGACATATTAAATAAATAAATAAAACTTATTTATTTAATAATCAGGAAGAAATAAATGACAAAGGGTAATTAAATAAATTAATAAATTTATTTAATTAAGGGAAGACTTAGACAATTAATGACGTATTTAATAAATAAGCAAAATTTATTTATTTAATAATCATGAAGAATACAAAGACATGAATTAATTAAATAGTTATGAATTATTTAATCAATAGTCGAATGTGGACCAAGGACATAATTAAATGTCACAATTATGCTATGACAAAAGTGATAAAAATGAAGCTTGCAGGCCCAGGTCATTTTTAAGTGTCTACAATATCATATTTTTTGAATCCAAAAGATGTGTCACATTCTATGCTTCGTATACTATAGGATTAAAACAAGAAGAATTGAATTTCATGAATTTTTGACCAAGTTAAGGTGGTCAGACATATGATCTTTTATATTTTAAAAAAAGTTAGAATAAAAAATTCATAATTAATTATTTACTTGGAAACAAATTAAAAAAAAAATGCATCACATCGAGGCATGAGTCCTCTACTTATATCTTAAATATTATGAAAAAATATTATCATTTTATTGTGGTTAGGGTGGTCAGACAAACACCTACTTCTTATTTTTTCCCTGATATTAAAGTACCACTGCATTGAAATTTTAAATTTTCACCAAATAGATTTTTTTAATTTTAAACAAACCTAGTAGTTTAGAAACTACATTCAATTTTCTACAGATTCTATTCTTACATATTTTTGAAATAATATAAATAACTTATTCAAATTTTTATGTCATGTTGCCTAACTCTGATTTTTCTGAATTTTTTGCCACTTAAGGGCCTATTTTTTCCATGATGATCCTGCACATACCCTAGAGGTGGTGCTTGCTATTGAAGAGTAGTGACTTAGGGCTGCACAAGGGCAATAACAGTTGGGATTGCACCTTAGATTGGAAGGGTCGGGGTGGAGGTTGTTCCTTGGCTGTCAGAAGAATGGGGCCCGAAGGCAATTTAGGATGGACAAGTGGAAAAGGAAGATGTAGATGAAGGGAGCTAAATGTGTGGGATGGATGGAAGTGGAGTGGAAGAGATGGAGGAAGAGGAAGAGGTGGCATCCCTTCCTTTGGCTCTCCTAGCCCTTGTAGGGGGTTGCAATTCCAGGAATTCCCCTTTGTGTGGTGTTGACCTTAAAATCCTTTGAAACCATTTTGGGGAGAATGATCCAATTCCATCTAGTTTAACTTGGCCCTCCTTCTAGTGCCAATTCTATTGATGGGTGTTTTATGCTCTTTCTCAACATAGGCAATGCAAAGTGCAATACCTCTCTTGAAAGGTAATCTTCAACAAGTTGTCAAAAATCACCCCAAGGTCTCTCAGGTGTCAGGTCATGACTTGCTTGGATCTCTCAATGGTTTTATGTGATTTTTTTGGTAATCATAGGGAATACTTACAAATTTTATGGTAACTAGATCCTTGAAAGAAGTTCCAAAGATAGGGAAATCAGTTGTTAATCTGTTATAGGTTTAGGACAGTGATCTAGAGCTTTTGTTTCATCTTCATATTTGGCTTTACAATGCGCAATGAACCTTAGCATAGGTCACTTTATAAAAAAAAAAAAAGATCAAGGAAGAGAAGAGGTTCCTAGACCTAAAACTAATAGTGAACAACAATCATAGAGGACTCTACAATGGGCAACCTTCTTAAAATGAAGTTCCACTTAACCAAAACTTGGTACAGTCTCATAGAACTTGTGCAATCTCTTAAGGCCTAAAAATTTTCAACCTTTCATTCACCATTAAGCATGAATAAGAGATAAAATTTAAGGGAAACATTCACATAAATTTCATACTAGCTTTACAAAGCAATTTATTAGCAATAAACAACAAAAAACATGAACTAGAAGGGCATCAACACAACAAAATTCTTCACAGTCAATGAACACCATCTAGTAACAACTAAAACAAACTGAAGCATGAAGGAACAAGATAAATCTACTCAAATTAACTAACTATGAGAGAAGAATCATGTACATGCATTTGAAACTCAATAATCCACCCAAAAGCATGAATTTCTATTAAAATTTTAGTAGCATGTTGTTACAACTCAACTCTCTTTGAAAATGAGAGGAGACCCTTATTTATATTGTTCAAAAAGTAGAATGAATGTCCAAGATTTATTTGCATTGTGTGGCTAGGATTCATTTTACATTAGGGTTTCACCTACCCTCAAATATTTTACAATTTGAAAATAAATTTTGTCCTTTTCCCTATTTTGTCTTCTAGTGGCAGCACTGTAGCACTTTGTCTTTTAGTGGCTTGCTCTTTGTTGCAGCTACTTTGTGATATGATCCTCATCAGTAATAGGGTTTCCTTCTTGTTTCCTGTGGATGGAATACTCCATGAAGTTGTTGATTACTGCCCAAAGTTTTCCAATCTCAATTATCTCGGGTTGGATCACTTGAAAATTCCACTTCTTCAATCAATCCATGAGGGTATCCCAGTCACTATCATACTTTGTCATGTTATCTCTAATTTGTTCGGATTGGGTGAATTCTTGGGCAGCAAAACTCATAAATTCAATTGTAAGATCACTTGACATGCCAATCTCTATCTTTTGGTGAAAAAGTGACCTGATCTTTTCCACATCTAGCTCAACAGCTTAGGGACATTGTAATCAGTTACCAACTTGAAATATTCCTCACATGTCCTTACTTCCTTTTCCTAATCAATATATTGCTCTATCTACAGAAGCACCTACTCTAGTATCTCCTTCCTGTGATCGAAGTTGAGCTTCCACATGTCCATGAGCCAGTAGTCGTTCTTTGCAAAGGATGACTCCTTTTCCCATGTCCTCTCTCATATCTTTTGGATGGCTTCGATCTTTGGGTAAGTTACCTTGTACTGCTCAAGAAAGTCGGTACAGAATTTCCTGGTTCCCTCAAGACACTTTTGTACTTCTAGAAATTTATTGGTTTTCCTAACAACACAATTTAAGCCCATATTCCCAGCATAGAGGACTTCTTGGAACAAGTCCTCTATTGTTTTTTCCCACTTCTTCCTTTTCTCTAACTTGTCTATGTGTTCCTTGGACAAAAGTTGGGGTGGTGTGGAGGATGATGCAAGAATCTCCTCTGCTATCAACCACTGTTGAAGATAACCAACCAGGTCCTCTATTTGAGCTCTCATTTCCTCCTTAGAAATCTTATCTTTGTGCATTTTATGCACCACTATGGTGACTAATTCTTCAAGATGTTTTATCTTTTGCTCCCTAGTGGTTGTCCCTAAGTTGATGGTAGAGACGTTATAACTTATTCCCCATTTTCCAATCACTGGCATGGCCACCTACACCATTCTGGATCTTGAAGCATTCATTGTCATTTTAGACCTAATTTTTGGCTTATTTTCCTTCTTTGTGCTGATTTGTACTCAAGCCAGGATAGCCTCGAGTCTTCTTTTCTAGTTGTTTTTCCAGCCACTCAAGCATTTGTGACTCCCCTTTAGGTGATTCATGATCACCTTCTTCTTCATTTCTTCTGATTTCTATCTCCTTATCCTCTAGATCTTCTTCCATCTTCTTCTTCATCGAAGTCTTGGATAGGTACCACACATTTGATTTGGGACTTCGAAGGTGTACACTTCTTGGAGCTATCCTCTTTCTTATGAGTCTCTTCTCCTCTTATGTCTGTTCATATGTGGCGACTAATCATGCTATATTGTATAGCCCATGGTATACTGTACACCCTAGCCCCCCGTCCTCACTGAGGTCCGGGGCCGGGCAGGGCCCCGGACAGGGGTTCGGGGGCGGCAGCCCCCGAGAAGCGGGGGTTTGGGGGCGGCAACCCTCGAGAAATTTTTTTTTTTTGCCATTTTTTTCGCGTCGTCAGCGAAAAAGAAAAAATCTCCGAAAAAGAAAGAAAACTGATATTGTAAAACCCTAATTCTGGAAGCTTCTAAAAGCTTGTTAAAAGGGGTTGGGATGGGGGTTACAGTATGAAGAAAAACATGATTATTCAAGAGATTGTAATAGGTTTTGCACTGGATAATAAAAGGATTGGATGGCTGCGGTTTGGTGGAGGTAGCCCAGATTGGGTGAACCACGTTAAATTCTCTATGTTATGATTTATTCTGTGTATGTTTTAGTTTCTATGTTTATTATTTAAATCTACATTTAATTGTTAGATATTTGCCATCTCTAACCCTAACAAGTGGTATTAGAGCGAGTTGTGTTTCAATTATCGTCTGTAGGAAGATCTCACGGTTGAGTGGGAGTCTCATGGTTGAGTGGGAGCAATGGCAGACGAGGGTAAGAAGGTTGAGAAGTTTAATGGGCAGAACTATCAGTTATGGAAGATGCAAATGAAGGACTATCTCTATCAAAAGGACTTATGGCAGCCATTGGAAGGGAAAGCCAAGAAACCTGCGGCAATGTCAGATGAGGACTGGGAGATCTTGGATGGAAAGGCTCTTGGCAGTATTTGTCTATGCCTGGCACAATCAGTGGCGTTTAATATTATAGCAGCAAAGACAACTCAAGAGTTGATGGAAACCCTAGCGAAGTTATATGAAAATCCTTCCACTTCGAATAAGGTATTTCTTATGAAGCGTTTATTTAATATGAAAATGGTAGAAGGTGGGTCAGTTACTGATCATTTGAATGAGTTTAATATGGTCACCAGTCAATTAACTTCTCTAAAGTAAACTTTGATGAAGAAGTTAGGGCTCTTTTGATTCTGTGTTCTTTGCTGAAAGCTGGAATAGCTTGGTAATGGTTGTTAGCAATTCTGTTTCGGTTCAATACATTGAAGTTTGATGATGTTGTTGGTGTTATTTTGAGCGAGGAAATTCGTAGGAAAAGCTCAGGTGGAACATCCACATCAGGCAGTGTTTTGAATGCAGAAAGCAGAGGCAGAACAAAGGAGAGAGGAAACAATTCTAGAAATCATGGGAAGTCACGAGGAAAATCAAAGGACAAAAAGTCCCAATCTAGAGATAAGAGGGATTGCTGGTACTGTGGTAAGCCGGGTCATTTGAAGAAAGATTGCTGGTCTCGAAAAAATAAAGATGGAGACAACAAGGAAGGAAGAAAAGAGGCAAATGTGGTAAGTA
The DNA here is from genome assembly GCA_007258455.2 of Sequoia sempervirens. Lineage (NCBI taxonomy): Eukaryota > Viridiplantae > Streptophyta > Pinopsida > Cupressales > Cupressaceae > Sequoia > Sequoia sempervirens. The sequence goes on from VDFB02271358.1 coordinate 957,944,952, forward strand.
ATAAATCTGATGAGGATGCTTTGATTCTTTCCCTTGATAATGCTGATGATTCTTGGGTATTAGATTCAGGGGCTTCATTTCATGCTACCCCCCATAGAAGTTATTTTTTTGATTATGTCCAAGGGGATTTTGGGCTGGTTTATTTAGGAGATAATGAACCCTGTCAGATTGTTGGAAAGGGAAGAATCAAGATTAAGTTGCAAAATGAGAATCATTGGCTACTACGTGAGGTAAGGCATGTTCCAAAATTAAGCAGAAATTTAATTTCAGCAGGGCAACTAGATGATGAAGGTTGTGTTGTTACATTTAGTGATAAAAATTGGAAGGTCACAAAGGGTGCCTTAGTAGTAGCAAAGGTGTGAAAGTAGGCACCTTATATCTTTGTACAGGACATATTGTTCCTTCTACTTTAATTGTTACAGAAAAGGGTCAATGTTCGGGGAACAATTGCCCAGGTTCTGAAAGCAGTAGAAGATCATCACAGGTTACTATGGACCTGCGAATCCAACAACATTGGCATAATGGAGCTTGGGCATATATGAGTGCAAAAGGTATGAAATTACTTCATTCAAATAATGTTTTACGGGTCTAAAATGTGTTAATTTGGATTCTGTGAAAGTTGTGTCTATGGAAAACAAAGAGAGTTAGTTTTCTGGGATGGGAGAAGAAAAAGAAAGATGAGAAATTGGAGCTTGTGCATACGGATGTATGGGGACCAGCTTAGGTATCTTCTCTCGGTGGCTCTTTGTATTATGTTACATTCATTGATGATGCAACTAGGAAGGTATGGATTTATTTCCTTAGGCAGAAATCTAATGTATTTGAAACTTTCAAAAAATGGAAAAGCTTGGTTGAAAATGAGACAGGTAAAAAGATAAAATGTCTTAGATCTGATAATGGTGGTGAGTATTGCGGCAAAGAGTTTGAAGATTATTGTTCCTCTAATGGTATTCGTAGGCAGAAAACGGTTCCAAGGACTCCACAAGAAAATGGAGTGGCTGAGCGCATTAATAGAACAATAATGGAGCGTGCACGGACTATGAGATTGCATGCTGGGTTGCCTTTGAAAATGTGGGCAGAGGCTATAAACACTACTATTTATTTAATCAATAGAGGTCCCTCTAATCCTTTGGGTTGTGGTATTCTAGAGGAAGCATGGAAGGGTAAGAAGGTGAGTTATTCTTTTCTCAAAATGTTCAGTTGTGAAGCATTTGCACATGTAGATTCTGAAAATAGAACCAAGCTTGATACAAAATCAAAGAAATGTGTATTTGTTGGATATGGCATTGATGAATTTGGTTATAGGCTTTGGGATTTTGAAAATCAGAAAGTTGTGAGAAGCAGGGATGTCATATTCAATGAGAAAGTGTTGTACAAAGATCTGTTGCTTCAACATGAGAAGAAAGAAAAATATTATGTAGTGTTGGATGATATTACCAACAATGATATTTCAGTGGTTCCTCATATTAGGCAACAACAACAATAGCAACAAATACCACAAAATCCTGTTAGACGACCTTCAAGGATAAGTAGACCTCCAGAATGATTCTCTCCCTCTTTGTATACTATTCTATTAACTGATGCTAGTGAACCGGAATATTATGAAGAAGTTATGCAGGTGGATACCAAGGTTCAGTGGGAGCATGGAATGAAAGAAGAAATGGACTCCTTGCTGGAAAATCCAGACTTAGGACATGCAAGTTGCTACTTGAGGTAAAAGGATTTACCAAACAAATGGATTTATAGGCTGAAGAAGGAGGGATGGAGGTAAAGAAATATTTAAACCCAGTTAGTAGTTGTAAAGGGATTTTCCATGAGAGAAAAGGGTATTGATTTTTGATGAGATTTTTTCTCCTGTTGTTAAAATGACTTCTATTAGGTATTGTTTAAGTATTGTGGCTGGAATTTGCATTTAAAGTAGCTTGATGTTAAAACAACCTTTCTCCAAGGTGATTTGGAAGAGGAAATATATATGGAACAACTACAAGAATTTGAGGTCAAAGGTAGGGAGAAACTTGTGTGCAAATTGAAAAAAAGTCTATATGTCTTGAAGCAAGCACCTCAGCAATGGTATATTAAATTTGGCAGGTTTATGAGTGAGCAAGGCTATAGGTGTAATTCGACCCATGTTTTATTTTAGAAGGTTGGATCTTGTGACTACATTATTTTATGCTTATATGTTATTGACATGCTTGTAAATTTTAGATTAACATGGATCACATAAATTGAGCGGCTAAAACAACCGGTTAGCAAAATCTTTTGCTATGAAGGATTTAGGTGCAACAAAGAAAAATCCTTGGTATGAAAATTCGTAGAGATAGGAAAAACAGAAATTTGTTTTTATCTCAGGCTAATTATGTTGAAAAGGTGTTGCGGAGATTTCATATGGAGAATGCAAAAGCTGTCAGCACACCTTTTCCTAGTCATGTCAAATTGACTAAGGATATGTGTCCAAAGACACAAGAGGAGGAAGAAAAAATGTCCAAGGTACCATATGCTTTAGCTGTAGGTAGTTTAATGTACACCATGGTATGCACAAGACTAGATATTGCACATCCTGTAGGAGTTGTTAGTAGGTATTTGAGTCATCCTGGAGTTGAGCATTGGAATGCAGTAAAATGGATTCTCAGGTATTTGAGAGGTACATCCAATAAATGTTTATGTTTTGGGGGCTCTAATACTGATTTAAAAGGCTATTTTGACTCAGATTTGGCAGGGGATATCGATACTAGGTGGAGTACTACAGGTTATGTATTTACAATTGGTGGGACAGCAGTGAGTTGGATTTCTCGATTGCAGAAGGTGGTTGCTTTATCCACCACAGAGGCAGAGTATGTTGCTGCAATAGAGGCGGCAAAGGAGATGATATGGCTGCAACTTTTCATGGCTGAGATTAGGTAAACAACAAGATGGAAACTACAGAGTGCTATACATCTTGCAAAGAATTCTGCCTTGCATTCTAAAACAAAACACATACAATTGAGATATCATTTTATTCGGTTGGTGTTGGAAGATGGACAGGTCAAGCTGGACAAGATACATACAGATGTCAATCTAGCGGATATGTTTACGAAGGCGGTGCCAAGGGAGAAGCTGAGCTCCTCTTCAGCTTCGGTTGGCCTTCAAGGTTGATTTCAAGTATAACATAGCAGCAGGGTCCAAAGTCCTTATTTCCAGTGGGAACTGTAAGTGCAGTAGTGTTGTCCAGGATTAGTCTCCAAGTGGGAGGTTGTGATGGTGTGGAGCTTGATCAGTCTCCAAGTGGGAGATTGTTGGTATGTGGTGACTGATCATGCTATATTGTATAGCCCATGGTATCTGTATACCCTGGCCCCCCGTCCTCGCCGGGGTCTGCCGAGCCAGGCGGGGGTTTGGGGGTGTCAAATCGTCCGAAAAAAAAAAATCGAAAAAGAAAGAAAACCGACATTGTAAAACCCTAATTCTGGAAGCTTCTAAAAGCTTGTTAAAAGGGGTTGGGATGGGGGTTACAGTATGAAGAAAAACGCGATTATTCGTGAGATTGTAATAGGTTTTGCACTGGATAATAAAAGGATTGGATGGCTGCAGTTTGGTGGAGGTAGCCCAGATTGGGTGAACCATGTTAAATTCTCTGTGTTATGATTTATTCTGTGTATGTTTTAGTTTCTCTGTTTATTATTTAAATCTGCATTTAATTGTTAGATATCTGCCATCTCTAACCCTAACAATGTCCTCACATTCTTGTTTCTCAAGACTCTCCTCCTCACTATGAGGTTACTTTTCTTGACTTCCTTCCCACTTGTTCTCTTCTTCTTCTATCTTTTCTTCTTTCGATTGCTCTCTTTCCCTTTCACTGGGAGAAGGAATCCCCTCATCATGCATGGGGCTTTTGTCTTGCTTTCTTGTAGGATATTCAGTTTCCATTTCCACCTTATCATTTGTATCCTTCTCTTCCTTAAGTGGTAGCCTCTCCTCTTCTCCAACATTCTTGAAATTTTGGGCTATCTCTTCCTCAAAATCTAGATCAAACATTTCTACAATGTTCTTTGTTACCTCATCTTCCTCCTCCTCAAAAGATCTAGATTCTTCACTTTCTTGGAAGACTTCATCAATGGTGAGAGGCTAAAATTTTGGGTTCTCAATATAATCATTTGCCTCTTCTTCTAAATTCTAGGCGGCCTCCCGTGATTTTCATTCCAAGTCTTCTGATATCAGCATGGTGGCTTCCATCTTTGGAGGCTTGGAGAGAGGTTGCCTCGACAGGCTGACAGTGACTCGTGCGAGGGTGGCTTGCACATTTGAGTCTACCAGCATGCTAGAGAGCTCAGAAAGAATGTTTTTCATGTGCTTAGCAAGAGACTCTAGAAGTGAGAGGGTTGGCATTGTAGCAGTGGCTGTTGTGAGGGTCAACAATGTTATTGGTGAAATTGAGGCAGAAGATAGTGGAGATGTAGTGGCAGATGAATAATCAATTGTGACCACCTATGCAATAGGTGGAGAAGATGCAAGGTGCACGAAGATGTTTACTATAGGGAGAGAAGAGGTGACCATTTCCTAGGAAGCAAGCAGAGGGGCAGCAATAGCAGCAACAATGCTAGAGATCATGGGTGGAGGTTGGGATGGTTCAACCTCTACTTCCTCTCCCTCACACAGTGGATCTTTTGTGATGGTAGGAATTTTAGTGACTGCCCAACTTCTTATGTCTCTTGGAAGGTTCTCCTTCTAAATATTTTTTTGTGTATACTTTAGGGTTGGGATGCTACTCTGTGGCCTCCTTCCTTTTCCTTGACCTGATAGATAGAGGAGATTTTGAGGTTTTCCATGACGAGGTAGTAGCAGTGTCAATAGTTGTTTCCTCACCTCCACTTTTGGCGGCACTCTTTGCTTCTTCCTCTAACTTGGTGTAAGTTAGAGTGGCTCCCTACTGCTTCAATTGTGTAATTTTCCCATCAATACATTCCTTGGTTCAGGCTTCCACTAGTTTAGTTAGAATATCAACGTCATCGACCTCTTGCTCATCCCAATCAATCATTGGTAGTGGCAAGTTGGAAACTACATCATACTATGGATCCATGATGGTGTTCTCATCCTTTGCCACCTAATCTGGTATGGGGAAAAAAATGACTTTTTTCAAAAAATATGCAGTCATCTACATATATAGCCTCATCTATACCTCTTGATCATCTTTACTATTGGGCCAAAAATATTCAACGTTATGTACACAAGAATATTTGGTGGAAACCATCTTTCTTAGCTTGTCGTAGGGGTCCATGCCTAGCCTAGCTGTGTAACATTTCAAGTGATATTCTATGAGATCTTTGTCTAAATAGTCAGAGCATTGAGAAGTGTGAAGCTCACACATCCCTTGGTCAAAAGAGAGTTGGTAAGGGACCCCAGCCAAGTGTTTGCTGCTTAGGAGAGTGTGTGATGATCGTAGCTACTGAGAGTTCTAGTAATATGATCTGGTCATTGGGATATCAGGACAACTTATATGGCCTTTTTGAGAAGTCTTCTACTCGTATGTATGTGAACTTAGGAAATTTTATAAAAAAGAAGGTGAACTACTGAAGGTTCAGGCATTCGTACTATGGGAGACTCTTCTTTCAAAATCATCTCTGAACAACCAAATGATATATGTAATGAAAGCATCATTTACTCTATAGTAGTTACTTTTGAAGTTTTTGAATTGTAGATGCAAATACCTATCATAGACCTTTAGTTCCCTACCTAGCTCCTCATCGAGTGTTCTGAATAAGCCGTGATATTGTCTTTGCTTGAAAAATGAGTAGACAAGGTAGGACATCATATAGAAACGAGAGGTCTCTTTTACGGCCATAAATTTCTCATGAAAGTAATCACTAATTATTTCTTGCCAATAGAACTTAGTCTTCCTATGACCCTGCTCAACATTGTCACCAAGTCATGATATTCTTGATAGAAATCACTACAGAATAGTTTGTGAGGAACCTTAGTTGCATTTCCTCTCTTTTCTTTGAGCCAGTATTGGTTAATGAGCTTCTTGCATTTGAGGTGGTTTTCATCCCACATATCCTTGCCATCCTTAATGGTTGGCACCTCCATCTCCCTAAAGTTTAGAATATGGAAAGTTCTCGTTATCACTTTGTGAGACATGTATGCTAGAATCCTTCCATCGTTGTCCACTATTGTTTTTGTTTTCTCCTGATAAGCCTCCCTGTAGGCCATGACAAGCTTGGGGGTGATGAGGGTTTGAGGAAAGCCAAAAACTTTGGCTATTCCACTACTTCTTATCTTAACTGCAACCTCTATGGTGGGATTCATTCAAACTTGCTGCTTGAACTCATCAAGATCTACATGTCTAATGTTTGTATTAGTGATCTCCTTCCATGTGGTGATGACTTTGGACTTGAAGGGTTCCCCTTGGAATTGGTACTTCATTTTGTCTTTATCCTCTTTTCCTCGAGGTGTTTTAGTTGTTTTCTTTGCCTTTTCCTTTTCAACAATGACTCCCAAGGGTTCTCCACCTGATTCCATATATCATGTGGACAAAAGGAGGTGAGCATAATCAAGTAAGGAAACATGGAAACATTAGTCAAATCCCTACAAAATGATGTTAGATTGGATAAATAATGATTAAAGAAGCCTAACATTTCTTCTATTTTGTCACTGGCACTTTGTAGGAGGGATTTTGAACAATTCAGGCCCCAAGGGCTGAAATTCCTCTAACTGAAGGTTGTTTTAACTTCACATTTTAGAAACGGCTCTAGTAGTACGGAGTTCCCAGGATGAAGACCCAAGGCTTGGGACCCAAGGCTTCTAAAGGCAATGGAATAACTCATTTTCTCATGCATTTTGGGCCAGAGGGGACGAAATGTTGTTAAGTCTTCACCATTTGAAACAGTGAAGGTCGCTTGGACGTTTGATGGAGGCAACCTAGGAATTCAGGTCTAACAAGGAGCTTGGCTTGTGAGATTTTTTCATGTTTTTAAAGCTTACCAGCAAGATGGAGGTCGAGTTCCAATGGCTGAGAGGATGGAGGTTGAAGGCCGCCTAGAGCGGAAAACCACCAACGTTGGTCCACAGAAAGAGGTTCGTGAGCCAGGGCCCAGAAGAAACTTGGTGTGGGAAGACTTGACACCCTTTTGGTTAACACTCCAAGGTAGTCGAGGAGTTGGGGTCTGAAGGGCAGAAGGTTGGGTAGCGATATCCATTCGAGACAACTAAACATCAATGAAGCCCCACTTAGGGAAACCTGATGGTCAGCACCCGAATGGAGTCAAGCTTTCAAGATTTTCAATTGTGTTTCAGGGGTGATTGGAAAGGTGGGACTCAAGTGCCAGAAGGTCACAGTTTGAAGGTTGTTTGTGGTTATCAAGTTAAGATCAGTGCCCCTAGGATGGAGTCCCGAGCGTGGACCCAGATAATGCAATAGCCTTTCAATTTGTAAAATTTTCCAACGGTGAAGGAGAGGGAACCTTTCGCAATTGTGGACCCGAATGGCATAAACATCGTATGTCAAATTTTGAATTTATTTGAAGGTTTCAAGGGCAACCTCAAGACTCAGACCTAGAAAGCGTGGAGGCTCTGGCCAAAGAATGGTGTCAAAAGGGTCTAGTCCTAAGGCCATCATATAGGCTGATTTCAAAGTTTTACAAAGAATATAATACATGGGTTTTGCGTGCAATAGCCTTGTCTACTTAGATTTTCAGGTTTTCTTCTTACAGGTTTATTCATTTTATCGTAAATTGAAGAAAACACAATGTGGGCACAGACAACAAATTGACCTTAAGAATCTGATGAGAAAAGCAAAGAATTAGGCTCTGCAAACATGCTGGATCATCCTAGACACTCGTTAGACTAGGAGGCGGCATGGGGAGGTGATTTTGATTGGCTCTGATTGCTCTTTTCTTAACTAACTGTGATATCAAAATGTTTAACCTATTCTAAGCAATTAAAATGCAATGGAGAAACATAAAGAAACACCTTAAGATTAGCCTAGTTGGATTCAATGCAAAATAAAGGCAACAAATGAAACTTTTTACCTTGTGTCGAATCAATCATTTGGTTGGCCCTTCGATATTTGATATGTATGCTCCTTGGATGGCAAGAGATGCAAGCTAGATGATGATATGATCATGGATGAAAGTGAGTGCAAGAATGAAAATGGCTAAGTATGGATTCTAGGAAAATTTTGTAAGAGTTTGGCTACAATGCATGATCTCTCCCAAATGAGAGAAAAAGAGGGGGTATTTATAGAGAATTTGGAATTATCTTAGGGAAATGGATGGTCAAGATTGAGCCACCAAGATCAAGATGTAGAGCTAAGGTGATTTGAGAACCCACAATCCCTCACATCTTGACATGTGGCATGTGATGTGGCTTAAAAGGGTGATGTGTACATGAGGTGGAAGGATAGTGGGGAATTAAAAATTCCTCAAATATTCTCATGGGGATGAGAGAAGGAATTTTAAATTCTAAGGGGTGCATTGGGGGATTAAATGTGAATTAAAGATTGTTGAGTGGGGGACATGTAAGAGACATGTGATTTTAAAATTGTGAAAATGTTGAGTGGGGATTAAATGTGAATTAAATATTGTTGAGTGGGGGACATGTAAGAGACGTGTAATTTTAAAATTGTGAAAATGTTGAGTGGGGAATTAAAAATTCCTCAAACATTCTCATGGGGATGAGAGAAGGAATTTTAAATCCCAAAGGGTGCATTGGGGCATTAAATGTGAATTAAAGATTCACATGGGGAAGGAAATGTTTTAATGTGGTACCTCTCCCCATGTGGGTGAGAGGACATGTGGGGAATTAAAAATTCCTCAAATATTCTCATGGGGATGAGAGAAGGAATTTTAAATTCCAAGGGAGGATAAAAGGAATTAAAATTCCTTGAGAGGTTGATTAGGCTAGTTAATGAAGGATTAGAGGAGGGTTAGGTGGCTAAGAGAGGTTAGAGGCCGACTTGCAAAATTTGGAGGATGTGGCACATCCTAATCAAGGATTAGGCATGTCCACACCCCTAATGATGAGATTAGGATAATAATTAAGATTAGATAAAAATGATGGAGGATGTGATATATGAGGAATTAAATAAATGTCATATTTATTTAATTCATTTGATGAAAGGGGGAAGGTATTTAATTATTTAACTAGATACCTTAGGGATTAGAAGAATTAAGGATATTAATTAAATAATAGTGATATTAATTAATTAATTAATGCAAATAAGGATGCTTAGATAAAAGGGGATAAATTTGGATAAATTAAGTGTCCAAATTTAGGTGTCTACACTAACAATTGAAAATGAAAACTCGTTCAGCTTATTTATAGAACTTTTGGCATTAAATGCCCCTATTAAATGCTTGTATGGCAGCCAAAAGGTTGGTGGATTTAAAAACGGTTGCAGGCACACCAGGACCCAGGGGTCAGAAAGCTTCCAAGAGTTGGATGTTTAATGGTTCGAAAGATGGATGATGTCAGAGGGATCGGGTCCCGAGAATCGAAACACTGGCAGGAGAAAGTTGTTTTGAATGTTTGGTGAAAACTGATAGTGAAGTGGATTCTGGGACCTGACAGACGAAAAGCTAGCAATGAAAAACCATTTGAAACAACAATGCAGTAACAGAAGCCCGTTAGGGATGGGCCCGAGAAGACCCAAGGATTCTAGTTCAAAAGCACAAAGGAAAATTCTTGAAGGAGACTCGCAAAGACCTAGGACTTAGAAAATTTGAGGGGGAAAGAGCATGGTCAATTCAAAATTACTTCTCTAGGACTCATTGACCACTTTGAACAACAAAATAGGGGGCATGCAAAATGAGATGGAAACAAAACAATCCAGCAAGGTGAAGAAAAGAGAGGGTCCCCATTCTGAATGGGGCATGCGTGCTATATGCACAATAATGAGATGTAAAGATTTCTAATCCCCAAGATCACATTAGGTGTGAGGGGTGAGCATACATCTATTACACCCTTCCAAGCAGAAAAGGAAAGTCCATTTACCCTCTAATCTAACTTTAGTGCCTAAATTAGTGGAAAAATAAAGTCTTTGGTCAAACATCTTGCAAAACCATAGGGGTGAAACCACATAAGTGGTTCACACTTTGAAGGAGGAAGGAAAAATGGCATTTGTGTGGTTTCAATAATTTAGGAGGTTCGCTCGAACCCTTAGGTTTGAGTGAACCCATTAAAGCATTCGCTCGAACCCCTAAGAGCATGTGAAGCAATGAATGTTCAGTGAATTTGTGGACAAATCTTCAACATACCACCTTGAGTGAGCTATTTCCATCACCTTTGACCTCCTTCGATCTCCACAATGCTTTCAAGGTTGGTTTTATTTTGCATGGATGTTTGAATTGCATTTGTTTGAAAGTTTCTAAACCATAAATGAACAAATATGTTTTTTGCATATGTTTATTCATAGCATTCCATTATTTTTTTGTGTGTATGATAGAATTTCATGAGACCAAAGCTCCCATTTTGATATACCCAATTCCAAAGCTCCCATTTTAATTTTATATACCCTATTTCAAAGCTCCCATTTTGGCGTAGGCAGGGTGAAGGTTTTGGAATTTGGCTTTATAGCTGCCAATTACATTTGCTTGAAAGTTTCTAAATCCTTTTCAACAAACCCATAAAATTCTTGGAATTTTTCTTTACAACTACCAATTTCATTTCCTTGAAAGTTTCTAAAGCCTTTTCAACAAACCCATTTTAAAATGCTTGGGAATTTGACTTTATAGTTGCCAATTGCATTTGTTTAAAAGTTTTTAAAGCCTTTTCAACAAACCCATAAAACATTGTGGAATTTAGCTTTATAGCTGCCAATTGCATTTGCTTGAAAGTTTCTAAAGCCTTTTCAACAAACCCATTTTAAATGTTGTAGAATTTGGATTTACAGCTGCCAATTACATTTGCTTGAAAGTTTCCAAAGCCTTTTAAACAAACCCATTTTAAAATGTTGTGGAATTTGGCTTTACAGTTGCTAATTGCATTTGCTTGAAAGTTTCTAAAGGATTTTCAATAAACCCATAAAATGATGTGGAATTTAGCTTTACAACTACCAATTACATTTTCTTAAAAGTTTATAAATCCTTTTCAATAAACCCATTTTAAGATGTTGTAGAATTTGGCTTTATAGTTGCCAATTGCATTTTCTTGAAAGTTTCTAAATCCTTTTCAACAAGCCCATTTGTTGCATGCTATGGAATTTGGCTTTACAACTACAAATTGCATTTTCTTGAGAGTTTCTAAAGCCTTTTCAACAAACCCATTTGTTGCATATGTTATAATCATGGCATTCCATAAGACCCTTTTAAAATTTGAAACCAATATTTGGGCATTGTGAATATCTCCTTCATGCATAGATGGACCTAGTTCTACATTGGAAATATTTTTATGTAATATCTTCTTCAATTTAATCCGTTGTGGGTTCATTAATTTCTACAAACCAGTTACTATGTGTGTGTTAAATATGCAAATTTATTATCAACACAAACCTTAATGAAATGTTTATATTGAAATACTCAAAGCAAAGTAAAACTATTCTAAATTGCAATAAAGATAAATATCCCAAGAACGTCTCATTGTCCTTTATTCCTAAATGATTCTTTTAAGCCTTTTTGGCCCTCAAATTTCTATGTGCACAAAGGCTATTAGAATGACACTTAAGAAATCAGATTGATATTCAACATGCAAGCCAACTATATGCTGACATGAAACTATGTGCAAAAAATGATGATGAATGCCATGATGGATGAAGGATGATGTTGATGATAAATGAGCAAGTGGAGGTGGATGCTATGGTATTGAACTATATGATTCTATGCATGATTCTACATATGCTCAAATGCAAAATTGAAATGAAGTAATCTAAAATGCAACTATGATGCAAGATGGATGATAAAATGTAACTATGATGCAATACATTAATCTAAGATGTAAATATGATGCAAAACATGATATAAAATCTATCTATAAGACTCCAAGAATGCTCCAAGCTCCAACGATAAACCTGCATGATAACTTTACTTGTGGAAAATAGTCATTTTCCAATCCTTGGCTAAGCTCAATGATAAAATTGATATGAAGATATCATGAAGATGGACAAAATTAGCTCTCCATTGAAGAGAGTAACTTTGCATGAATTGTGGATGATCTTGTTGAAAAATAAGCCCTTTATTTATAGATTTTCAAGTTGGAAGAGCGATCAAAATAGATCAATGTGGGATAATGATTTAGCCAATCAAATGGAGCCACTTGTCAACTTGTCATAGGTTGTGAAATAAATGTTAAAAAAAAATGTTGAGTGGGGGACATGAAATAAAGAAGTTGTTTGCAAATAAATGTTATAAATGTTGAGTGGGAGGACATGAAATAAAGAAGTTGTTGCAAATAAATGTTATAAATGTTGAGTGGAAGGACATGAAATAAAGTTGTTACAAATAAATGTTATAAATGTTGAGTGGGAGAACATGAAATAAAGTTGTTACAAATAAATGTTATAAATGTTGAGTGGGAGAACATGAAATAAAGAATTTGTTGCAAATAAATTTTATAAATGTTGAGTGGGAGAACATGAAGTAGGGACAAGTCAACTTGTCTTCATATTCCATTTTTTTATGCCAAGTTGAAAGAAAATGATGAATTTATAAATGAGTTAAAATGATTTATTGGTGCAAGTGGAAAAAGCTAGAGGATGTGATGGGTGGTTAGATTAGGCTAATTAGGATTAGATTAGCTTAGATGATGTTTAGGGGTTTTTGACCCATTTGACTTGAATATTTGATTTATTTAAATCAAAAGGGATGGAAAATGCATTTTGGATTTAATTAAATAAATGTTTGATTTATTTAATTAAAGGGATGATGCAAGATAAAGGTGGATTAATTTGCATGAGATGAGAATAGAAGATGGTTTATGAAAGATGAAATGTTATGTTTTGATTAAAATTGATTTATTTAATCAAATGAGGAAATGATAGGCTTAAATCAAATAAAGTTAATTTATTTAATTTAAATGGATGATGAAGTGGATTTATCCGATGAGTGGATTAATGTGAATTTCGTTTACTTGATGAATGGACCTAACTGAATGCATAATGCTAATTTTGCATGTCTATAGTTACCAAAGGATTCAAAAATCAGCCAAGAATTTGTATGAGATTTATTCAGTTAAGGATTAGGTCTTTGCAATTTAGATAATAAATTAAAACTTGGTTCATATGCTTGATATTTTTTCTTTTATTTGTTACAATTTCTTTAAGCCAAGGGGAAGGATATGAAATTGTTTGGTATTTGAAAGTTAAATGAGGAAACACAATTATAGGAACATAATTAATATTGATGTTATCTAATAAGAATTCCAAGTTTTCATGGCTTGCAAACTACCATGTGCCAAGATAGTGAGACTATAGCCACCCCTTGAACAATGTGAATGATCTCCATAATCACCCCACCTTATTAAGAGATTGTAACGATGGATCCATACACATACACACTCAAGATTAATTTATGGAAACATTGAAGAACTTGTTAGGTACACATATGGCTTCCTCGAACATACATAAAATATCTCTCTTGATCTAAATAAAGGTCTTAGATAAGGAAAGAAAGCTTAAATCCAAATGAAAGACCCTTATAAAGTCACAAAAACCATTTAAAGAACATAAAGAAGACTTTTCCATTATTTTAAATAAATATGCACAAAGAGAAAATTAGCCAAAAAATTTAAGGCTCCATTCAATTGTAATAATCATATTATTTAACAAACATGAAAATAACATAAAAATAATAACTCCATTATTTTGAAAGAAAGGTAGAGTTAGGAAAGGAATAAAATATCACAAGAGAACTATATCAAGTAAAATTTAAAATCCAAGGAGATTTGATATGTTGATAGAACACCCTTTCCAATATTCTCACAAGATTTACGAAATCCTTCTCAATCCAAACCCTCTTGGTTTCTTTCACTTCCCTCTTCTCAAGATCCTCAAATTATATAATAATCAAATCTCAAAAGAGGAAACCCCTCTTATTAACCTTTCATTTTGGCTAAATAAGTTGAATCTAATATATATTGCTTGACCTAATGGATTTTTAACATGTTGAACCATTCATTCAAAGAAAATAAGATCTAGTCCACAAAGGAATTTTGACTGAATAAGGTAAGTTTTAACTTATAAAATGTGGTAACTCTTAGATATTTTCCTCACCAAAATATCTCTCCAAATTTAAATCTAAATGCGCATCAAAAAAAATACAAATTCATAACTAAATTTAATTCAAAAAGTGGGCCATCTATTGTCTTCTATAAACTTTTCGAAGATGTCATTCCCATAAATGACAAATTAAAAGTTAAGTTATGACCTACACCAAAATAACATAAAATTATCTTTCTAAGATGTCATATTTGCTAAAATCCCTCAAAGAAATTTTTTAACTAATTTTAAACACTCAAACAAATACATATATATGAATATACTTCATCTATAAATTCTTGGAATATATCAATCCATCACAATTAAAATATTAGACATCATGCATAATATTTTTGATGTATTCACAAAGCCACCTAAGGTCTCATAAGACTTGAGTAGGTGAATACCAATATGCTAGAATGGTGGGGTAAATGGAGGAGGATTAGGAGTAAGTTCATATATATCTATTACTTATTTTTTAATCCAATATATTGGTTGGAGAGGTTGCATTTGAATAGAAGAAGTGAAGATTAGGTCTATTAAAATATGATTTGCCATCTTCTCTATTCTTAGGATTTTGGAGTATATCAAAATATCCAACCTATATTTCATTGTTGATCTCAACCAATCTTCGCTTCAACTTCCAAATCATCCACACAATCCTCCCTAAAATATTCAATATGTGAAACATAATTATGAGGAAGATACAAATAATCCTTGACATAGCTTTTTGTATGATTTAAGATAATATGGTTCTATAATTTTAAACTATTTCCAATTTTGAAATCAAAATACAATCAATTATCTATTTAATCTCAATAATCGTAATTTTAAGGCAACATAAATTACATGAATATTTTTAAGGTCTCTCATTAGATTCTACTTACTCTAACTTAAATTTAAAAAACAACATTAAAATCCACATAACAAATTTCAAAGACATAATATTATTACAATATTATTTAAAATCTAATTGTAATGAATGTTATAGTAATAAATATTCAAATTTTAAATCTATGAAAGTATATAACCAAATGATCCTTTGTAAATTCATATATCATTTGTGATGAGAACGCTGAATATTATAATTTTTTAGGCCAATCTTAGGCACTATTTCACCATTGTTAAAATGATCCTTAGTTTATTAAAAAAAAATTCAGGATTATAAATTTTTACAATTTCTATTAAACCAAACTCAAAATAATGGTATAGATTAAGATTCTTGTCTTTATCCTAAATTTGGGTCTTGTTTGATTAGATTTACTATCATATTTAGAAGTTGTATTTTGTTATTATATATTTTTTAACATATATAAAATGTATGGTTGGATTAGTGAGATGTTTATAACAAGTATACAATATAAAGTCAAACTTTATTAGATTGATTCTTAATAAATTAGGAATAATGATTAAATTTATAGTCTTATACAATCTATAAGTACACATAGTTTGATGGTAGAAACTTTAGACATACAAAATAATGATAAATGTGTGATTATTTTTCTTTCCAATCTATAATTTATTTTTTTTGCTTGGCTATATAATTGAGATGATTCACTCTTAATGTAATGATAAAAATTTAGTACATCAAAGAAATATTTCCAAGACATCAAGCTACCATTCTACATAACTCTCATGGAAATAAGAATATTATTTTATTTTATCTAAATATTGTGTGTAGTCTATCTTGAATTACTAGTTAATTTTGAATTATATACTTATAATTTAAAATAAAAGCATCCTTTGTAACATAGAATAGATAGGTTAATTAATGAAATAAAACATGTTTTTATATTAAGAAAAATTTACAAATATGGAACTCATTTGAGAAATTGACTAAGACAACTTTGTATGAGAATTAAGATGAGAATAATATATGCCTTCTTTCAAGAATTAACATTAGATTAATACTTGGCTCATATTGTATAATCACACTAGAAACCAACAATGGAATATTGAGAGTCTCAACTAAGAATTCCACCTTATAAATCACATTCATACTATAAACCAACAACTAAAGACCAAATTTCATAAATAGAGTTCATGTGTTATATATCATGCCTTTGAGGGGTCCACAAGTACCATGAGCCTTTTGAAATCCTTCTCCATCTAAATGCACATCCATTCCAAGACCATTGGGAGGTGGGTATCCCAAGCTCCTTAATTTATTATAGGAATTTAATTTCAAGAGTAGGACATTGTGGCAATTTGGCATGTAAGATAAGGTAAACCCACAAAATTCATGAAATGAAATATTTGGAATAGGTGTGTAGACCATTTGTAAATAAATTCAAACATTAAATTAATGGAAAAAGATAAATATTAAGAACTAAAGAAGGATCCAAACCATAAAGGAAAATAAAATATTAATGGAAAAAGATAAATATTACCAAACCATAAAGGGAAAAAAAATATTAACTTAAAACCTCAATGTCAAAACAAGAGTTGAGATAAAATTAGACAAAATTTTTTAATAGGAGGAATGATAAAAAAATTTGAAGATACCCATGGCAGATGAGACCAAACAAAGAAATCACATTTTCTTCATCTATGATACCTTAATATTCCATACAAATGATCTTATTCCAGGTGAAATATGGGTTTTCAATATAATGACATGACAAGAATATCACCTTAGTAGTTTTTGACATCTTTATTCTTGTCACAAATTCATAAAATCACAAAATTTCTCAAAAAGTTGATAATTTAGGTAATTGATAGATGATTTGAGATGTGACCTCACTATATTCACTAAAACTTAAATTGTGATCAATTTAATCATTCAATTAGGTGAAAGTGAAGGGTATTAATGTTTATTAATTTTTTTCAATTTTTAAAAGTTTAGTATTTTGATTAATCACTAATTCAATTTATATTGGTGGAAGATTTGAGGTAATAGAAAAAATATGTACAAAGATTAAATCTTCATTTTCTCTTATTCTTTCATTATTTCTTTCTTTTTGTACTAGGTTTAAATCTTCATCTAGGTTTGTTGTGTACTTATAAGAAACCTTTATTCCTTAGTATCATGTTCTTGTACATTGTATGGTAACTTTCATGATAAATATTATGTGCATGTCCCTTCCTCCTATAAAATTTTCTTTATGGATATGAGGAAGTTTATTTCTAATTTTTTTGTTTCCTCATCAAAATATTGCTTCAATAATTTAGAAATTATATTTACAAGCTTATCATCTCTCTCATTTTCTTCTCTTATTTGTACCTCCAATAATGACTAAATTGATTTTACATGACCACCAATGTTAAGTAATGTTGCTTTTCCTTTATTACTAGTTCTAGGAAATAAATCTTAGATGCAACCTTTATCAATATTTTTTAAGTCTTTAATGGCACATTTTGTACTAGAGTGCACACTTGTAAATTTAAATTTTAGAACTGTTTTAGATTATGTTTTGCGTGCAATCTAGTAATTTTAATGTTTTGATTATTAAAAACTATGATAGATGTTGAATGTTTTTTTGTTAATTGTATGAAAATATTATTGATGATTAGATGAATTATTTGAACTAGTGAATTCTCTATTTGTCATCCCAAGTAGCATTCAAATTACTAGTGATATTATCTTGCATATACAAGGGTGATCCCACAATAGTGGTTTACAATTTTTGGCCAAACTAGACACTGAAATAACTTTTTTAACTAAATCTTCACTCTCAGACACCTATAACAGTTAAACTGTGAGGAATTTGAAGATGTTACAAACTAGAATTTCATCATATTATGTCTATAGATTCTAGAAATATTTTTTTTAAAATTTTGGGAATCAGATTGCACTTTTTTTTCCATCTCCCTCAAAAACTAGTTTTTTTTATAAAACAACATTTTTGAAAAAAGTGATGCACATTGTATAACGCATAACTTTTTTTCCATGAAGGATAAAATTCTAATTCTTTCAAATTTATATTTGTAACTCCGATATCTAGTGCTTCCACTTGGTTAGATAGTTTTTTATTGAACATTTTTTCTTTAATAAATTTTCAAAATCAAACCAATTACAATTCAGACATAGTGTGACTGTATAATGCGTAAATATTTTTGTATTTATCAAAAAAAAAAAATTGTTAGATCAAGGACTTCAATATATAGTGCACTCATATTTTTCATTTTTTTTGATAATATGCTATTTTTCCATGTACAGAACAAAGACCTTCATTTTTGATGAAAAATCTATGTTTAATAAAACTAAAAAAACAAATACATAATAAAACCAAAACATATTAAAATTATATTCGTTGGATAGCTCGTTCCGAGGACTACCTAATTCTAGTTGGTTTGTGAATTCTCTGCCATTTTCATGTTCAACCAAGCTCCAAAGTGAAAATAAATAGGGTTTTTTTGGTGTTTCAGGGGAGAATGGGGAATAAGGGGGGTTCGCTTGAACCCTGGTTTGAGTGAACCACCCTTCCTAATGTATTTTTTTTGGTGTTTTTGGCAGACAAGATTCAAATGGGTTCACTTGAACAATTAGGTTCGTATGAACCCCCAAAATCACATTTGTTTCCTTGGGGTCATTTTTGTGAGTTTTCCTTCCTCATCAGAATTGTAAACCACTTTTATGGGTTTACCCACAAATATAATTTAAGATGCATATTTAATATGTTTGCAACCTATAGGTTCAATATATATATGGGTATGTGCGTGATCATGATGGTCCAAAAAGTGGCGATATAATGGGTATGTGTAGAGTATGTGGTCGACGACTTTTTTTTAACCCAAAATTGATGAAACAAAAAGGGTTTTTAAAGGAGATTCTCATCTTTCCACCAATATAAATTATGCTTTACTTTGAATTTAATAAATAATTATTATTCATTTTCTATTTGAATTATGAATAAAGTCTTGATTGATAGGTTGATTGAAAAAAATCTATTTCTTTCAAACAGTATCACATTTTTGAATCTAAAACATGTGTCATATTCTATGCCTTCACATACTATAGGATTAAAAAAAGAAAAAATAAATTTCATGAAGTTTTGACCAAGTTAAGTTGGTCAAACATACGAGTTTTATATTTTTTAAAATTTGTAATAAAAAAAAAAATTAATTATTTACATGGAAAAAATTTACAAATAAATATGCATCACATCGAGACATGAGTCCTCTACTTATATCTAAAATCTTATAAAAAAATATTATCATTTTACTGTGGTTAGGGTGATCAGACAGACACCTACTTATTTTTCCCTGAAATTTAAGTACTACTACATTGAAATTTCAAATTTTCACCAAATAGAATTATTTTAAAAAAAAATAAACCTAGTAGTTTAGAAAATACATTAAATTTTCTATAGATTATATTACTACATATTTTTAAAATAATGTAGATAACTTATTCAAATTTTTACGTCAAGTTGCCTAACTTGAATTTTTCTAATTTTTTTGCCACTTAAGGGCCTATTTTTTCTATGATGATCCTACACATACCCATATATATATATCATGCACACACTTGTAAATTTATTTACAATTGTTTTAGATTTCTATTCCCTAGATCTAGATATATTAATTACCAAGGTTTCATTGCTGCTTTAGGTGTACATACATATATAACATGGAAAATGTAGATGTTCCACCTCTAGAATCTTTTTTTGCAAATACCACTAATGAGATTAAGAAATTGAGAGACTCATTAGTAGAGGGTGCAAACCTAGGGATATATTCTGAAGTATGCATGTCAATATTACAGAGCCTAGAAAATCTAAGAGATGAACTTGGATAGACTAGTGCATATTCCTTTGATAGAGTAGTTATTCTTTCCCGCATGCGGGAAGAAGTACATGGTGAGGTTCCCTTTAAACAAATAGAGGATGTTGTGACCAAAGAAATGATAAAAAACACTTGTTTTCCATTCTATCAAAATCAACATAAGGTGAGGGGATACCAGGTCACCAGATGTGTGGATTGTGTTATGGCCCCATTGATCTACCCACAATTTCTTGTAACATATGGTCAATATCCAAACAATGACCATATTCCATTATATTTTGTTCAGCAGTTGTATGTTGAGGTCCATTTGGGCCTCAAAGTCAACTACCTAGACTTTCCAACATATGCTAGTCAAGGGTGTGGCAAGATTGCCAATAGGCCCACCTATCATCGAACATATATACTAGCCCTAGTGTTTAGGGTATTGGTTGGTGAGAGGTCTCCTACTCTCACCCTAGCTCTTACCCCCATAGCAAATGAGGTTGTCGTTGTGTCCCAAAAGGAAGCAATTGACACTATAGGTGACATTGCAACTACCACCACTAGGATATCTATTGATCATGTAGGTTAGTATTTGATGTCTACACATTCTTGTTCCATGCCATTTTCCTCATTGTGGACCACCATGGATCCTTTTACAGTGGAAAGCATCCCTAATTTCACACAGCTTGACAAACTTATAGGAGATATGGCACGTAGGACTCTGCATTATTTGGCTAAGGACCTCTTGGAGGCATATGCCTTCATCACATTAGACTATGGGATCAATATAGAGCATGTTAGAGAGTGTTTGGCACATGGAGTTCATTCACATCCAGGATCCCATCACTCTCAGCCCAACACTAGTGCACATCAGGATCCACCTACAGATCATTTGGATGCTACACAAACTATGGGTTTCACTAAGATGTTGATTGGTTTTGGTTTGTCATCGTCGATTCCATCTCACCTACATAGTCCTCTTCACTCATCATTTATGGTAGGACATGGGATGAATTAGATGGATGTAGATGTTGACTCGTCAGTTGACCATTTGGTTGATATGGTGGAGACGACCGTTGTAGAGGACTTAGGTCATCTGATATCAGATGATGTGCATGTATGTGTGCATGTGCATGAACTTCAATTATTTTTTTAATTATTTTTAAATTTTAGTTATAACTAGATATTCATGTATTGATATATATGTATATATATTTTAGGTGGACATACCTCATGTCACTCCTAGCCTTGGTCCAAATCATGTACATCGACGTGACTCTGTGGATGATTCTGCTACCAGTGGACATGTGAGTTTTAAATTTTTATATATACACATGTATATGTACATGCATATGTATGCATAAATCTAGATATTTATTTAAAATACAAGTAAATTCTTAAAAATAACTTTCATAAAATTTATTTAATATATTATATGTATTTAACACATTTTTTACACAATTTTATCTATAGGGCTTAGCACATCAATCAGAGCAGGGTTCTCATTCAAATGGTCATTTGACTAGGAGTTGAAATTCATATTAGGCCCTGTACTAAATTTATGATCTTTACTACATGTATTTGCTTATATGATATACATACATTTTCTTATTTGATGATCTCTAACTTACATTTGCTTATATGATATACATTTGATCTCTAACATACATTTTCTTATTTGATGACCTCTTTGCTTATAACATGTTTATGTTTATACATTGAACATATCTACATGTATGTATGTGTTTTCTTATGCTTAAATGTTTATATGACATACATACATTTTCTTATTTGATGATCTCTAACCTACATTTCCTTATATGATATACATTTGATCTCAAGTAGAATTTTAGGAAATGAATGCAACTTTATAATAAGTTCATTCGTGTTGATCAAAATAAATATTTTGCACACACACCCCTTGAATTTTATAGCAGTAAAAAATTATAAAATAAATGACTCCCAAGCAAGTAAACTAATGATACTTTATAAATGAGTGTATTTACAAGCCTATTTATTAATGCACTTGTTCTAGTTTTAAAATTTGATAAAAAATGATGAAATTAAAATCTTGATACAAAATAAGAACAAATAAAGTGCATCACTTTGTGGTACACAAAACTCCTATTTTTTAAAAATGACTTAAGCAACATGAAGCATTGAGGATTTGAGAACAAAATATAATTATAAAGAAGAGGTAGGAACATTCCTTTTATAATTGTATCATCCTTCAAACACTCTCCCTCTAAGTTATAAAATTTTATGTTAAATTATTTCATAAATAATATCTTAATCTACACCATTATTTAACATGATCGTGCTTTCCTACGACTAGATATAATATTATAGATTTTTAAAGACATTCAATGCATAATTTTCTAGTTTCAACTTAGGATAGGAAAAAATTATTCTTTGAAACATTAAGAAAATTGAATTCAAATTATACCTCTATTATCTTTTTGATAAGTAACAAAAGGGCATGTGCAGGATCATGGTATGCCAAAAAGTGGCAATGGAGAAAAAAATACGTGTTTCTACGACTCAAAAATGTGAAAATGCTGAGTTGACTTTATGGGGCTCGGGTGACTACTGAGGCAAAGCAAAAACCTAGATTTGAAAGCCGGATATCTGATCCAAATCGGATATCCGATCCAAATTGGATCTCCGATCTAAATCGGATATCCGATTTTATTGACACATATATATATCTATTTCGGGCCGACTAAAACTCATATTCATTCGACATTTGCTTAACCGCGGTGGGCGCACAGTGGAAAGTTGTTTCCACAAATCAGATATCCGATTTGGTCAAATCCATCTGCAAAAGGTTAGATTCTTGATTTTTTATTTGCTCTAATCAAATTTTCAATTAGATTTATTTAATTTTAGTTGATTTTTTTCAAAATAGGGTTTTTGATAGATTTTTTATGAAAAATTTGAGTTTAGCATGGATTTTGATGAAAATTGAATGTTTACAATGGATTTTCACTTTAAAATAGTGTTTTTTATGTTTTTGGATTAAAAATTAGAGAATTTTATAGATTTTTGTTAAAAACTAGGGTTTTTGTTGGATTTTTTAAAAAAACTAGGGTATTTTTATACTATTTTCATTTATATTGTCTGATTTTAATTAGATTGATTTGTTTTTATATTTAATTAGGCATTATGGCTGCATGTATATAAAATTAAAATTTTGTGCATTTCTAAAAGTATTCCTTTTGGCAGACCTAAACATCTTCAATTAGGATCCTCAAATACTATATCTCATTTTTAGATTTTAAATTTAACAAAAATCAACCTCATCAGTCTAGGGTGCCAATTCCCTATCCAATCAGTTTTGACAAAGATTTGGATCATAGTTTTATCTCTATGATTCTTATGTTGTTTTGGGTTTTGTGTGTGCAAATTATTTTAGTTTTTGTGACTATTTTGTGTTTTCCCTTCATTATATGAACATTAAATTGTTTTGAATCTTGTAGAAAATTTATGAGCTTCGTGACCTTGTGTCACTTCACTAATACCCACGTGAGATGTAGTTGTAGACTTATGGCTTCCTATGTTGCAATCATAGCCAATGTTGAGCTTGATTCTTATAACTCTTTCACTCAACGTATTATGTCTACCCAATCCATCTTACATTCCCTCCCTAGTCCTACATTACCCATGTCTTTTTTGTAACCTAACATTTATGTGGACTTGGCATATGTTATTTCTAAGGTCCCCAATGATAATCTAGAATAATTGGATAAAGACCTACAATGAATTCGACAATTCTTAAGCATTGAACCTTTGGATGGAGAAGCAATCCCTCTTTTGGATAGCATTGGGAAGTTGGTAAATGATTAGGAAGGGATAGAAGTGTTACGTAGCCTAGCTAATATAGTAGATTCTAATATTCCTTTGGTAGCTAGTTTCACGAAATTTTTGACTAATGCTCAAAATCCTTTTGGAAAATAAGTTTCCTCTCCACAATAATGCCTTCTATTCCCAACTTTACACCTCCAATCATAGCATCAATGATGGAATATAACAATGGTTTAAACTCAAGCTTAGGAATTTCTAGTGGAAATTATAATAGTTTTGTCCCTTCACCTATAACACCTCCATATTCATCACCCCTCCTAAACATGAAATATAATATCCCACCATTCCTCCATACTAGTTCACCATATTTGAAAAACTCTCACAACATGTGGCTCAATGATTTTGTGATAAATCAACTTTTTTATTTAAAGCATGACATTATTACAACAACAAATTTCAAACTTAAACCAAAATCAAACCAATAGTAAACATTCAAAATACCTTACACATAGTTCATTAATGTTCACTATTTTAAATACACCTATACTACAAAACATTGAAATACCTCGCTTTGGAAAGTACAATGGTAAAAAATATCCTAATAACCATTTGTTAGTTTTTACTACCTTGTGTAGAGACTTTATTTTTGAAGATTCACTCATAGTGAAACTCTTTTCTAGATCATTGAAAGATATGGCCTTGGATGGTTTTGTTCATTGTCAAACAATCAATTACCTCCTTTACACAACTCATTAGTGATTTCCTCCAACACTTTCAAGTGAACATCAGTCCTCAAGTTACATTAACAAATTTAGTTCATTGTAATCAAGGACCTAAAGAGAAAATAAAAAACTTTATGAAATGATACTAATCCCTTTATTTGAGATTCTCCTATAGTCTTCAAGATGTTGACATTCAAAGGGTGTTTATAGATAACTTACAACCTAATATTCAAGATAAGAAATTGCTAATGAAATATCCATCCTTATGCGTTTTTTGTATAACCCTTCATGATTATAGAATATCAATTGGTTAACATGAAGGTACCCCTTCATGAGCTCCTATTGATTAATCATATAAGTCATGCCTCAAAACAACTATCAATCATTTAAAAAGAAAAACAAAAAATTCATTACTTGATAAACATTCATGTCAAACTGCTCATAATATTGAGACAGAAGTAACTACTGTAAACATAACTTTAGATATAAATTTAGGCCATGAGATAGGAAATTTCCATAGTTGTTTGATACTCTTCATGTGATCACATTGCAATTTTTAAACAAGAATATGATTCAACTTCCTCCAATTAGTCATATTCAAACAATTAAACCTTTACCACCAAACTTTAATGCAAAAACATTTTTTCAATATTATCGTACACCTCGACATGATATGGAAAGATGTAAGCATATTTATAACCAAGTGCAAGACCTCATTAATCAAATCCAGTTGGATGACCTATTAATGACAAAGGAAACAAATTGGTTGTTTCACCTAATCAATACTTACAAATATTTACAAGCCCATTACCAATTCATTCAACAAACTTTGTTCAATACAATGATAATGAAGAAGATGATAATGATTTTTCCATCTTTATAAACATTATTAATATTCAAAATCATAAAGGAAAAACCAATATTTTGTTTGAAATTTTTTTTACATATATTGATTCTTCTATAACTACACTTGATGGTCTTCTTTATATCAAGTTTGCAAAAACCCGAAAAGGGGAATACTCATTGATCCCATGTACATAGTGAATATGATCAAAAAAGATTTATTGTATGTACATGAACTTTATGTAGATGATTATGAACAATCAAAAGCATGATTAAAAGCTCATGATGGTTATGGCTTCCCTATAATTGGTTTGATAACTCTCCCAGTAAAGGTTGGACCTAAATAGTTGGGTGGTTTTGATAGATTTTTTATGAAAAATTTGAGTTTAGCATGGATTTTGATGAAATTTGAATGTTTGCAATGGATTTGACTTAAAAATAGTGTTTTATGTATTTGGATTAAAAATTATAAAATTTTATAGATTTTGTTAAAAACTAGAATATTTTTATAATATTTTCATTTATATCTAATTTTAATTAGATTGATTTGTTTTATATTGAATGGAGACATTATGGCTCTTGACAATGAAAATGCACCAATTCCACCACCTCCACCACCTCACCTCCTCCACCTCCACCTCCTCACCTCCACCACCTCCACCACCTCCACCACCACCACCTCCACCACCTCCACAGCCATCAATTCAAGAATTAATTTCCTAAAAATTGCAAAAATTAGGGGCATTTCTAAAGTTTATACGAGAGTCCCTCGATTATCTTCGATGTCAAACACAATGAATGAAATAATTAAAAATATAGAAACCCTCTCCTCGCAACATAATGCCTTTCATTCATGGCGAGAAGACATGAGAGAATATTATGCATGGATTGTCCTATGATGATGTGAAAGATCTTGGAATAACCAAAGCCCAAATAGCCTCTTTATTTGTTAACCCCCGCACTGGTTTGCCAGTTAATGTTAATAAAACAAAACTTTCTATAAAATGGTACATTCATAGAGACATTGTAGAAAACTTTTGGGATCGTTGGTGTATGGTTTTTTTGAAACCACCGAAAAACAATTTGGATGTACCATTTTACTTTATAAAAAAATTATATGTTGAGTTTGTGTTAGGGCATCATGTCAATTACTTTGAAATTAGACCCTTCCAGGGCGTTGGTGGAGGTATGCCCCACGATAGAGCAGGGGCAGTTAGAGTAATACCCCGCCCACATGTTCCCCTCCCTCGCTTTCCTCCGCCACCTCTAGTATACCATCCAGATATTATGCAGGATGCGGCCACACAGACTATCCACGCTATGCACTCTTTGAGTGGTCTTTTGGTTTCACATGCTTATGTAGTAGCTCAGCCACATTCTAGTGATGTTGGTGATGGCTCGAGTGTTGCTACATCATCCTCATCAGGTCCACATATTTGTGTACCACATACTTGCTCCATGTGCCACCAAATATGCTTGGGTCCTCTTGTACAACCTGCCGAGCATCCCCTAGACACTTCCAATTATGACTTCCACGATGTGGACATTATAGATCAGACACAGGGGAGTGGAGCACACCGTACAAAGTCCTCTCCTGCTAGAGAGGGGGACATTGGAATAGTGACACAGGTAAAATTTAAGTTGTGAATTCATAACTTGCATTTTTTTTTAAATGAATATTAATAAGAGATAGTATAATGTACTAATATTTATTTACATGGTCTATTTAAGCAGTTGATAATAGAGAGGGTGACAAATGTGATGGATAGCATGACTGTTTCATTTTGGCCCTAGACCGCGCTACGATATATATTTTGCACTCACTCATTTTACATTTATTTATTGTATACTTTCTTGTCCTTTTGAATTGTCATTAAAATGAAATTATATAATAACTTATATGTTTATCTTATTTTCTTCTTGTAGGAAATGCGCTTATGCAGCGAGGAGTGCAGCCTTGTCCTGAATTATGGAGTGTAATGTTGGATAAGGGCAAGGTAGTGAACTCAAATTTGATTGAATTAAGAATTTTAAAGGTCATTATCTGATTATACATACATCGACATAGATTGAGTAGTTTTCATATGTACTTGTCGTGTCGCGAGGGAATTATGAGCTATCGTCCTTACGGTGACAAGAACCACAACACCAGCTGAGTATGTATTGGAACACTTGAAGGAGTAGGTGTTGGAAGCACCTCAAGGAGGAGGTGAAACACCTAAAAGTAAAGAAAAGATCAACCTAAAGAAGTATGTGTTCATTTTATTTTGTGTTGGGTATTTATATGTTCCTATTACTGACAATTGTATGCTAACTTGGATCAGTTTTATGTTTTTGTTCACCTATATAGATTGAAATTAAAAAAGATGGTTTGGTCGGTTCTTTGAGAGGGGCATATTCTAGAACTCCTGACCCTTTGAAGAGACGGATATTTCAGGTAATCAAGATTACAATTTTAGAGTTCAATTATAATTTAATGTATATTGATTTTGATGTTAATTATTCGATTTTAAATTATATAGTATAACTAATCTCAATTGTGGTTTTACTTTTTCTTGTGCAGCTACCTTCAAAGGCAACGGAGGAATTAGCTCAAAGAGGCTCCATTTTGATGATCCACCGGTAGTTTAGGATGAGATAAACATTTTGGCATTTAAATTTTGAATAGATACCGAGATGGCATATGCCACATATTGTAAAACTTTGTTTGAGTTGGCGTTGATGCCATTTTGTTATATGGACATACACTTGATTATTGGATAATTTGATATATAGAAGTTGACAATGGAAATTTAATTTCCTCCTCATGTGCATGATTAAACTCTTTGAGAAATTAGTCAAGTGAGCAATGGTTAAATATCAATGTACAATAGCATAAAAATAATGGTTAAATATTATGTATTTTATATTCATATTGTTGATTACATTGCATTGCACATCTTTCAAACTCAAAGCATTACCTCACGTGCATAAGTAACAACTAGATCTTTGATAGATGAAAAAATTTCAATTACAATATAGTTTTACAAAGTCAACCTAAGCAATTATGCAATTACTTCATAGTACATAACTAATAATTAAAAATTTATTCATATTATTGATTACATTGCATTACACATCTTTCAAACTCAAACCATTACTTCACATTGCATAAACATCCACTCCAAGCACCTATCCTTGATGTACCTGCCTTTTAGCTCAGTCAAATAAATGCTAGGCACCAATTTCAGTTAGTCTTGTCAGTCTAGGTTCCTATTCTCATCCATCATGCCACTCAAAACATCATTTTAGATCCTCCCCAGCACCATTTTTACCTGCTGCTCACTGCTTCATGACTGCTAGGCACACTTTCAAAAGCCTCATGTCGCTAACTCACCTTCTAGTTAGGTGCATGTTTTGGCTGATGCTCTATAAAAGACCTCTCCTTCTGCCTGTTAACGTTGATAAAGCATAGACCTGGGCACCCTTTTATGTATGCTTTGATACTACAAATGAATGCCAACTGACTTTTAGGTAACTTTTTCTCATTGTCATCATTTTTTCAGTCCTATATTTCTACTATATCTGCCTTGGAATGCTTCTCAGCGAATTGATAAGTCACTATGACAAGATCAAATAGAAGTGACATACTAGAAAACTATGAAATGTACAAGTATGAAAATTAAAATAAACAAAGAGTAGAACTTTATCTTTGAAGATACTTTAGCAGGTTGGAAACATGAATACCAATGCTACAAATAGTTTTTTCTTTCACTGCCAAGAAAAACACAGCATGCTAAAACATTCCAACACATTGACAAAGGCATGTCACACATATAATGGAATCATATTTTTATATACACTAACACATACCTAGACTTTCAAATTAAACTAATTAACCCATGCAAAAACAAAATCACAAGAACTCAAGAGCACACAAATTATTCACTCACACACAAACTATAACCAAGCTAGCTTATGAGATTCAAGAAAATAGGTGTAATAAGAAAACCTTCACAGTGATTTAACTCAAAAAGTTGTTTTCGATCCACCAATTCACCAGAGTTTCCATCATTCTTTCCCTTTTCTTCATATTCCATAACAGGATATGGTTCTCTTTTCAACCCCTTTGCTCTACCCCTTTTCGTTTGATTTTGATGTTCTAGGTTCTTATTGTGTATGTTATTACTTGTATTTTCATTATTTTCCAGAGAGGGTGATGGTTCCTTCTTTGATGTAGTTGGCCTCCCTCTTTTAACCCCTTTCTTTCCCATTTCTTTTACTAGCATAGCTTCTAATTCTATAGTCACTATCAGTTTGAACAAGAGGAGCAAGTAAACAAACATAATTTGTAATATTTCCTTCCTTTATTTATTTCATTACCCCAGTTTCTACTTTCAAATTTGACTAAAACATTATTCAAAATGTAGCATATATGGTATAGTACAATGTGGCATGAAAATGAATCTCTACTTCATACAATATAATAATCTACTTCAATTGGAGTCTAGTATAAAATATATTAAAGGAGGACTATATCTAATAAGAACAAGATAGAGATTAATAACTTGGATGAATCACTTGTAACCAAACTCAGTAGCCCAAGCGAGGACTTTCCAACAACCCATAAAAATGTTCTATAATATCATGAAAAAAGTAAAGCATCAGTAAGTCAAGGATCTTATTATATTGCATAGTAACAAGGCTCTTCTTATATTGATCTTATAATTATTGTAAGCATAAGGCATCAAGGATCTTATTATATTGCATGGTAACAAGGCTCTTCATTCTTCTGTGGAGAGACATCATCTACATTTGCAACGGAGGCTTGATGCTTAGGTCTATCTGAACAATGTTTGGAAAAGTGACCAAACTTATCACACCTAAAGCATTGAATTTTTTCAATGCACAATGAAGGTTTGGACAATGAAGCTCTTTTATTTGGGTTGCAGATCAAACAAACTGAAAAAAGAGACAAGGGGTCAGAAGTTCTAATCTACTTCCTAAGAATTCAAGGGACGGTATTGACTTGGTGAAACGAAACCAAACTTTGTTTCACCACGCAGGAATCGAGCCAACTACGCAAAGCCATTGCAATCTTCAAAGAATTAAAGTTGCAAAGTGGTGCAACTTTCATTTCGCAACTCATACGA
>VDFB02271358.1:957979920-958073625 GCA_007258455.2 Sequoia sempervirens
AGGTACAAATATTCAAACCGGCTCCTCCATCTATTAAGACACGTCTAATTCGATGTTTATGGATCATGACTTCAAGATAGAGCGAGGAATTATGTGGATGTGTCATAGAAGCATCATCTTTATCGAAAAATGAAAGACAAGTGGGGGAAGACAAATGTCCTACCATGGCTTGAAATCTGTTTGCATCTAGATCAGTCTCAACAGTTGTGTTCACAAGCGCTTCTTCTAAAATATTTTTGTGTATAGGGGATATTTTAAGAAGTTCAAGAATAGAAATTTGAGCTGATGTTGTTCTCAATTGATCAACCAGATTATATTGAGTTGGAGAAGAAATAGTTGTTTTAGACGAACTTCCTTTTAAAACAACCTTTGCTTGACCTCTTGTTGTTACATTAACCTGTTGATATTCTTGCTTTCCTTTAATTTTGATAACATTAATCCGATTATCATCTGTGTAAATATGGCGGATTATATTGTCTTCAACATTATGTATGCTTTTGGCTTTGGTATCCGATGTTTCCCCCTTTTGGTAATTTGGAAAAGGATCTTTGAATGCTTGATGATCATCATTGGTATGATGTCCCTCAATTGTAATAGTACCATTGTCAATTAAATCTTGTACTAGATTTTTCAAAGCTTGACAATTGTTTGTCCTATGGCCTTTACATCGATGATAATTGCAATAATACAAGTGATTCCATGATGTTGGTTTAACTCGTGGCTCATAATCTCTTTGTGGTGGTAAAGTGATAACCTTATTATCAAGAAGTTCCTTGAGAGCAGATTCAAGAGATTGACCCAAAGCAGTAAAAGTCCGTCGATTTGAAAAGAATGAAGGTCTAGACGGATTTGATATTTGGGAATTGCCAAGATTATTATTGAAATTACCATGATTTTGATTGGTATTTTGATTGGTTATGTTCTCTTGCTTGGAAATTTGTCCTTGTTGATTGTTGTTTCCTTGTTGTATTGTATTTCCTTGTGAATTGTTTTTTGGAACACTTGATAGATTGAAAACGGATGGTCTTGTTCGTAAATTATTTGCATCCACTATACCATCATTAACAACATTTTTGTTTCTATTCCAAAACCTTGTTTTATCGTTGTTTTGATTTGATGTACTTGAATTATCAAGTTTTATCACTCCCCTTTTAACCAAGGCCCCTTCAATGGTGATTGCATTTTCAATCAATTTTTCAAAGTTATGAGGACAATGAAGGTTAAGCCTATAGCTTAATTCTGGATCAAGGCTATTGATAAAAATATCCATCTTTTCCTTTTCAGGAATAGGACGAGAATATCATGCAAATAACCTTCTCCATCTTTGTAAAAATATAGTAAAGGGTTCTCCTACTTTTTGTTTCACTTTACAAAGATCAAGCATTGTTATTTGATGTTGAATATTGTAGGAGTATTGTGAGATAAATTGATTTATCAACTCCTCAAAAGTTTTAATAGGTGGAGTGATTTTTGAAAGCCACTCCATGGATTGTACGCCTAGACTTCGTGGAAATAATCGCATCAAGTAAGTATCATCATAGGTGAATTCAAGACTCATGTTTCGGAAATCCCTAACATGGTCTATGGGATCAGTTTTTCCATTATACCTATCATACCTAGGAATTTCGCAATGTTTTGGAAATGGAATCATTTGAAGACTCATATCAAATGGATAAGGAGATATGTCTTCCAAAACATATTTCTTTGTTGTACCTCCTTGCATTTCCTTTATTTGCCCTTGTAATTCTTTTATCTGTTGGTTAAGAGCACTAAAGTCATTAGGAGGATTTTCAGGATTTTGTTTAATCCCCTCTATGTCAAAGGTGTGAGGCAACTTAGCTCCTTGATTAGCTAATGTAAGAAAATATTTTTTCTTTGTTACGTTCTAGGATTCTCTCCATAAGAGTATGGAATTGAGGATCTTGTTCTGCTTCTTGAAGCTTTTCTTCCGTTATCTCATCAAGATTAAATGTTTCCTCTTCTTTTTCATTTCGATCACCCATTTTACTAGTTGTAGTTTCTCCCTCGTCTTTTTCCATTTGTTTTTGAGATCTTGTGAAGACAGGCATAGATTTGTATCAAAATTTTACTCGCTTTTGATCAAAAGAGTTAAATAGTGCAATTGATGTGGTATGTATGAAGGTCAAGATAGAATGAAAATTCTATGACTTATACAAAATTTTCTAATCTTGTAGCTTGTGTTGTTCCCTAAGTGAAAGGATGAAAATCCTGTTGGTGGGAATATAAGCAAAAGATCTAGAAAAGGATGGTTGTTGCACTTTATGAAGTTTTAATCATGGCTTTGTAAAAAGATGGATTTAATGATAGATGCCTAATGTTTTCTAAGTTCTCTTTTGTAAGATTTGATTTGGACGAGTAGAGTATTCGATTGCTGGTTGGGGAATATAACTAGAACGGATGCGTTGACTATGGTTATGCCTTTGAGAAAGGGCTCTTCTTTGAAAATAAGCTTGTGAATACAAGGGCTCTATGGCATAATCATCTGAAAGACCTCTAACACAATCATGATACCTATGAAGAAAAATTCTATATTTAAGTAAAACTTTTCGACTTTGATATAAGAATTGTTGTTTCTTCAATAATTTCTTGTGGTTGAGAGGTTTCTTTGGCTTCTTAATCCTTTTGGAAACGGATTTCTTTACAAATTTTGTAGATTTCCAATCTCGTAACATGAGATTGATCAATATGATAATGAGTGTTTTGGATGATCTTTATCTAAATTAATGTAATGAAAAGACATCAAACAAGTTAAAAACGGTTGTTTTAAGTCCTATTCTAAACATCAAGTGTGTAACCAAAATGTTTTTCAAAAATTGTTTTAACAGGTTTTACACATGACAAGCACTTCAAACAGACTCACTCTTAAATGCTCAAGTAGGTCATCATAGCAATCAACAGCCCACATCTTAAAACTGCGTCGACTCACACAGCCGTGTCACCCCCGAAAGGGCGCCCGTGTTTTTGTCTTTTCCAGGTGCGTACTCAGAGTGACGGAAGTGGATACCGGATCCCCTGAGCAAACAATCCTTGGCAGTTATATGGTGAGTATCTTGGGGGTAGATTCTTCCCTCCCCTGCACTGTGATTGAGATGATGTTTGGATACTGACTCGGTTAGTTACTACACTAGGTTCGTAGTAAGGATTTCCGTTCGGTGCGGCAAATGATAGACTCCCTCGAGAGACCTCCCTACCTTTAGAACAAAGGCTTTGGGGATGGTTATCATGCACACTACCGTCAAAAGAGGGTTTCCCCAATTTTGCTTTAAATTTTATAGTGGGGGGGAATAGCCTGGCTTTGGCTTGAACCCACTTGAGTCGTTCCTCTTGGGTGAGTACTTTTTCCCACAAGAGCAGGCTCTCTACAAGGTTTTAATAAAGCAGTAAATTGCATAAAAGAAAATTGATGAGTTTGGCATTTTGATCACCCAGTTAAGGGGAGAGCATAGGCCTATCACCGAGAACAAAGCAAACAAGGGTTCAATTATTAAGCACCAAAATAAAAATTTTCTAACTAAGTGAAGATGTTGCTTCACATAACAAGAAAATTCAATTTTAAACCCAAATTGAAAGATAAAGTATCTATCCTAGGATTGGTTAATTTTATCCTTTAGATGACTACCCTAGGATTGCTTTTTTTTATCCTTAAATGACTACCCTAGGATTGGTAAATTTTATGCTTAAAATTATTAACTGTCCGTGGCTGCGTTGGAATCAGTTAAATTAAATTACAGTTACAGATTACAGATTACAATCCTTTAAAAATTTGCACTGCAAAATAAATTACAGGCGCTGAAATAAACGTTACGGGCGCTAAAACAGACTTCAAAGGCGCTAAAACAGACTTCACAGGCGCTAAAACAGACTTCACGGGCGCTGAAATAAACTTCACAGGCGCTAAAACAGACTTCAAGGGCGCTGAAAGAGACTTCACGGGCGCTGAAAGATTAGTCACGGGCGCTGAAACAGACTTCAAGGGTGCTAAAACAGACTTCACGGGCGCTGAAAGATTAGTCACGGGCGCTAAAATAGACTTCAAGGGCGCTGAAAGATTAGTCACGGGCGCTAAACTGGAAGTGTTCTTCCGAAAACGTGCCGTCTGCGCTATTCCGCTGTTTTTCCTGTAACCTGTCAAAAAAAACTACAAACAAAACATTAAAAAGGGGCAAGTGCCCCACGGTGGGCGCCAAAAATGTGGTATAATGCTTAATTGAAATGTAAAACAAAACATAAAACACTAAATGAAACCTTAAACTAAAGAAATTGAACTAAATTAAAACAAAATCCTTCAGTGCTGTCCCATTTTCCTCTATCCACAGAGATTCTTTTGAAGCTTTTGGCTCTCAGATTGTGTAAGCTTCTCCAAATGGCTGCTGCAGAACGAGTATGCAAAGGAAAACTATTCTATATGTTGATGAAAGTGAAATTATTGATACGGATATGGACAGGGGCTGTGATTATGCACAGGGGCTGTGAGTGAGATGTATCATGATTCTACTGCTATTATGCTATGATTCTATGCTATTGCTATGAAAATGCTCTATGAATGCTAATGCTACTTGCAATTTGCCTATAATTTACTTGCTTAAAATTCTATATCATTTTGGAGCTCCCGGCAGCTGTATTTATAGATTTTTTGCAGGCTCCATCCCGGCTGGCAAGAATCTATGGCTATGAATTGTCTGGTAAGTTTGAATGGTGAGAGATTGAGAGGTTGAGAAGAAAATGGGGGAGGTTGAGAGGTTGGAGAGAAGAATGGAAGCTTGTCTTCAACCCACGGGAACAAACCTGCACAGGAACAGAGAAATTTAATTTTCTGTTTTGGCAGTTTGTTTCCCGGGAGTTGAAGATAAATCCCAAATTAAATAAATATTTAAATTTATTTAATTTATTTATTGTTTTTGATATTTGATTTTTGATTTTTGAAAACTATAGAAGAATTAATTAAATATTTTGTAATATTTAATCATGATGTGGCTTTAGAAGATTTTTGAAATATTTAGAAGAATTTAATTAAATATTTTTGGAAATATTTAATTATGAATAGATTTTTGAATTGAATTGGAGGAATTTTGAAATGATTTAAAAATGAATATTAGATTAGAGGAAATAATCAAATATTTTGGAATATTTAATTACAAATGATATTTAGAAGAATTATAATATTTTAATCTTTTATTTGAATAAAATATCCAAACTAAGATTATATGATAATCAATATAAATAAATTGTAACATTTATTTAATTAATTAAGAAATGAATATGAAAAGGTGATTAAATATTTAATCGAAATGAAATCATGAACAATATAAATAAATTATTTAAATTTATTTATATGTAGATAGAATCAAAAGATTTTAATTAAATATTAAAAATATTTAATTAATTACCAGACAATGTGATATGACCATTTTTAAGTGTATACAGATATATATTGAGATAGTTTTATTTTGTAAATTTACAATTTACTAGCTTATGGATTTAACCCTTTTCTTATTGCAGGACTAGACATCCTTTAGTGCAAAGCAAAGTTCTACACTTGCCCCATTTCTTTCTGCATGGTTACATACATTCCAAAACATACCAAAATCAGGTAAGTCTATAGAGTTATTCCTATACATTGTATGCTTTGAAACAAAACCTTTGCTAGATTTTTTTGTTGTCTTCCTTTAAACAAAATTTTATGTATTTCATTTGTGGAATTCCATTTACTACAGTTCTTTATGAGGCATTCTCTTTTCCTAAAAATTTATTGGAGCCAAAAGAACTCTAGGAAAACGAATACACGTATCGAAACATAGAATTTTTTTAGCAATTTCATTATTCTCTAATATATTTAATGAAACACCATCACATTTGTGGTTAGCGTTTCATACTTTGCCTAGCTCACAGTTTTCTAGGGGCCAATGAGGCTTCATGATGCCAATGTCGTGGGAAAGTGAGGTACCATGCAATTTTCACTTCTTACACATATATATATTCAACAATAGAAGAGGAATTTTATAAAAAGTATTAAAATAATACTTATTTGTTACTAAAATATTATACATAATAATTCAACTTTTGTGTATTGACTCAACCAGTTGCACCATTGCCAACCCACGTAATTACCAAGCTCCATGTCACCTCAAAAAAAAACCGCAAAAGTTCCAATCAGCTGCGGCATTCTCGGTGTCAGCAAACCCAATTCACCCACTCCACAATGGCTCTTCTGACAATACAGCTTAATCAAAGTATGCTTTCCTGCATGGAAACATTCAATATAGCATTTACTTCCGCCTCCATCCTCATGCACCGGTGGGAAGATGCATTCGCGCCCGTGCCAACAAACACTTGCGATTCACCTTCCCCATTACAACAGCACCATTCTCCACCACCGCCAACCCATGTACCTATGAGCACCCACGTCACCGCAAAGGTAAGAAACAGTGCCCTCCCCATTGCCAAATTTGTAGCTGCATTCTTTGCCACGAAACCCATATTGGCTCAATTAGAAATTCAAGCTACACTACCTAGGAGTAGATTTAGTAGTAAAATAGAGGATTTCCATAAG
The DNA here is from genome assembly GCA_007258455.2 of Sequoia sempervirens. Lineage (NCBI taxonomy): Eukaryota > Viridiplantae > Streptophyta > Pinopsida > Cupressales > Cupressaceae > Sequoia > Sequoia sempervirens. Next base: position 957,986,492 of record VDFB02271358.1, read on the forward strand.
AGATATTCCATAGTGTTTGCAGTGGGCACAATGAAAAAGCACGGCCCATAGACTGCTCTTCGCAGTACATTTGTCCATGTTTCTATAGTTACCTTCTCGTCTTCCTGGGGATAGATATTTTTTAGGTGAAAGAAACAAGATTTAACTGCTATTTCTTCATCCACATAGAAGCATAGTGCTAGGCACCCATGCAAAACTAATTTTAAAAAATACGCATGTGAAATCACTTACAAATTCTGCACTGCCACACTTATGAAGTGCTCCAATCTACTAAAAAATGGAGCCATATACGATGCTTTTAACAATAGTCTGCTACCAAACCAGCACCACGATGGCTCTTTCAACAGCATAACTTCATGAAAGTATACTTTCCCATATTGCAACATTGAATATTGTATTTACCTTGTTTGAGGATACTAACTCCACAACCCCCAACCCATCTAATTGCTAAGATCCACCCTCATGTGAAAAACCACTTACCACTTAGATTCCACATATCGAGGACACTAACTCCACCACCCCCAACCCATCTTCACATATAGAGAACTAGAGAAATTGTAACAAAACTGTATAAACATCAACAAATAATTTTATCCTTCCAACTTCCTAAATCAATTACTCAAACCCAATTCTCCAAGGCAGTACCTATTTTATCTATGTTATGCAACAATTATATGATGCAATGGTCTATGCAAAATGCATATAGTACCACAGGCTTAATTGGAAATTTAAGCTACATTGTTTGGTATTCAATATGATGGAAAAAACATTTATACAAAATAGTCATGTAAAATGACTTACAGAGTTCACAACACAATAGTTTCAAAACTCTCATATCTGTTATAGAACAGACTCAAGGATTACTATTCTTACAATAGCCTCATATGCAAACAACACCACAATAGCTCTTTCAATAATGCAACTTGACCAATACATTTTCTTGCCTTACAAAGAAAAAGAACAATGGCAAATAACAGTTTGTTATAGGAAGCTTTGAATAGATGACAAAAAAAAAGTATCATGCAACATATTGGTAGAAGCCAAGCAATCTATGTAATAGTTGTAAGAGGTATTAAGATGATACTTAAGATTCAGACGTATGTCGCTCTCCAATGTTTCCCCGATAGTTCTTTTACAATTTTCTTGTTTCTCTATATTATCTAATGGTAAATAGTAGAGCCCAACTTTACAACATATGTGTGTATATATATACGTATATATATGCATATATATGTATCTATATATGTACATGTATATATATGTATGAGTATAGATGTATATGTATATATATGTACATGTATATATATGTTTCTATATATGTATATGTATATCTATATATATATGTGTATATATATGTATTTTGGTGTAATCGTGCAGTAGGAAGTAAATGCAATATTCAATGATATAGTGTGGGGAAGTGCACTTCAAAATATGCAAGAAAATATATTGATTCAGTTGCATTTCCAAAAGAGCCATTATTGCATTATCAATATGTTAAACATACTATACACAATTAAATGCTTTGTTCTTATCAACATGTCAATACTATGTGACTCAATGCTATAACTGTATAGTTGTGATTTTTACAGAGCATACACAACACTTATACATGCTACTTTAAATTCTACTTAAAATTGTAGTCTACATAATTACACATAAACATAATATACAAACCTGTTTAGATATACATATGTATGTATATCTTTGTCTAGATATATGCATATGTATATCTACCTATACGGGTATTTTTATATATCAATCAAGGAATTGAGTACATATATATATGCATATGTATCTGTCTATCTTCCAGGGAACTCAATACAATTTTCCCCTTTATGTGTGATATTTACTACCAAACAAGTGTTATTCTAATACATGTTAAATATAATTCCTCTATTTATTTTCAATATCTACTATGAAATAATGTAGCTTGAATCTTATATCAATATGTTTCATGATGTCCTTTTCCCCTTATCTGTTTCAAACTTTATAGATATTGCACGATTAAGTTTTGTCTTCTTAGGAAATAGCAACTTCAAACAAATAGTCTATCAGCTAAAGATATAAAGTTCAACAAATAAGAGACAATGCAACTATTGCTATCTTTTGCAATTAAAGTTGCAAGTGCATTTAGTCAAATGTTACATACATTACTTGTGTTGTTTGAATATGTTTTATTATATTCTTTCCTTTATTGTCGATTCTTCTATATATTCCACTTACCAATCTTCTTCTAATCATCTTCAAATCCCATTATGCTTTTTCTTTACTAGGATATCTCTTTTCCATGTACTTCTTAACCCATAAAAAATACTACAATTTTATAGAATTTGGTTCAAAAAACCCATCTTTCTGCACATTCCTTTTCCTTGTGGATTACTGTGTTGTGAATTCTCTATTCCACATCCTTTCATGCTCCAACAACTTGGCCCAACCATCTTTTACTTGTAATTCTTAAGTGTTTTTCAAATAGTTGTTTCTAAATGTCTCTATTTTTCTTATTGTGTGATATATGGTAAGGGTCCTTGAGATTTTCCATGGACCTTACTTGCCTTTCTTGCTCAAGGGTTTGGCTAGAGCCCGTGAGGCTTCATGATGCCAATATGGTAGGGAGGACAACGAGTGTGGGTTTACTGCCTTTGAATTTTACCATGATATATTTGTTGCTCCTTATATACATGGATACATAGATTTTCGCATCCACTTATCAACCAAAATAATACTCTATTTTATCCATCATTTTTGTCATTATTTCCACAATTATCTTTCCAACTTCCTTAATAGATTACTTAAACACAATTGCTTGCTAGTATCCCGTGTATTCAAAATCTTCTATTTTTTCTTTTTCTATTTACAACAAATAACACTAACCTATTTTACTCTATATTTATATTTTCCCCTTTCTAATGTTGCACAAATACAGTAGACATTCAAGCAAATTAGTCTATTGTAAATTGTGTATGTCAAGTTACTTGTGATTCTTAAGTGCTCTTCCAATAGTTGTTTTAGAATTTCTTTGTTTTTTTTTTTGTGTGATATATGATAAGAGTCCTTGAGATTTTCGATGAACCTTGCTTTCGTTTTTGCTCAAGGGTTTGGCTAGAGCCCATGAGGCTTCATGATGCCAATATGGTAGGGAGGACAACAATCGTGAGTTTAGTGCTTTTGGATTCTACTATCATATATTTGTTGTTGCTTATATCTATAGACACACAAATTCTCACACACACTTGCCCATCAAAAAAACATACTCTATTCTATTCATTGTATTTGTCATTGTTTCCCAACTTTCTTTTCAACATTTTTAGTACATTACTTATAAATAATTGTTTGCCAATATCCCATGTATTCAAAATCTCCTATTTTATCTCTTTATATTTACAACAAACAATGCTAACCTATTTTATTTTATGTCTATATTTTTTCCTTTATAATGTTGCATAGAAGCAATATGAATACAAGGGAATTACTATATTGTAAATTGTCCATTTCATATTCTTTCCTACTCCAACAATTTGATCCAATGTTGCGTACTCTTGTTGAACACCACCAACATGACATGTAAGTACAAAACTTTCCTATTATCAATAAATACATTTCGTTAACTAGCTGTAAATATTATTAATTATTTCACTTGCTTTTTTTTGCAATGAAATGTGATTCTGCCATGAATATAGTTTTTTGTGTAGGCAATTAAGTGTACTCAATGACATGCTATGTAATTCAAAAACATGAAACTATTCTTTGCTAATGACCGTCTTCCTTTTGTAGGTGGAAATCTGCATAATTATAATCATCAAATATGTTGTTCATTGGATACATATTTGTGTATCACATTTTTCATTTAAAATGGTGGAGATGAAGAACCAAAAGTAGCGATTTTTCCCTGCAAGGTATGCAGATAAGTGTTATAAAATCTGTGGCATTTGTCATGTCTTTAAAATTCATGGCGTTCATCATGATATTATAAGTTATGCTATTTGCCATGGATTTTATAGCATTTCTGAATGCATACCCTATAGGCCAATAGTGCTCTAGTGTATACATGTCAGATTTTCCACATGGTGATTATTTCAATTTAGTGCTATGTATACAATTGCTTCAGCATGGGTGCTCCACAAAAAATATTCTTCGCTTCCAACTATATAATGCTAGCATGTCAATAAATAGATTCAATTGACTGACCGTAAATACCATTAATTATTTTTACTTTGCCATTGTCTTTGATAGTTTTTGCACATATACTTAGTTACTTTTAATGGTTCCTTTTCTATTCCAATGGGTTGAGTACAACATCTTTTTGGAAGTCAAATAAATCATTGTTTTCCCACAAAATAAGGCATACCTTTTAATTCAATAAAACCAATGGATAAAAATGCTTTTAATTACAAATTTATCGATTCATGAAAGAAATAAATCATCTAGGACAACACAAGAAATTTTTTTTATTCATTTCTAATACTTATGTGAATCACTAATAAATTTTTATTTGATTCAAATTGCTTCAAATGTTTGTCTAAAAACTCCTCCTGTCATTTCCATGTTTCACTATTCCTATATATTACATTCATAGATATATAGTGTTGTGTACATTGCTTTTCTTTTCCGTGATACATAATAAAATTCCATGTTATTTGTCATGGCTTGCCCAAGTATCCTTATGGATATATTTTCCCAAGCCTTTATGATTCATGTATCATATGAGAGTATGAGGATGCTAAATTCTTTCTTCATGTGTGATGAACAAATGAGGACTTCATTTATATATGCTTGAGTGGGGATGTGAATTGTGAAGATTAAATGGTTGATGGATGGTGTATATACACTTGTAGCAATGGATCATGCATAAGACATATTTTTTAAATTAATGTGGTTTCCTCATCATGCACCACTCAACAAACACAAAATGGTGGGTGTTTTCTCATATGCCATTTGATCATATTCATTTTTCTAATCTAATGATATCAACTATTTTGGTTGCCTTGTGAAATGACAAACTCTGGTGTTTATATTATTTAATCCACAACTTCAAGTTTTCCATGTATTAGTATTCATATCTACCTTACGATAATGAAATCATAATCAATCAATTGATTCATCAACTAGAAAAATTTATCAAATATAGATATGCATCTAGGCCTAACAACATATAAAATTATATGATAGCTTATATTTTTGACAAAAATTATTATTAGTAACAAAACTAATTATTTAAAAATTTAAATTCTATTTAATTTTCCACAACTAATTTATTAAGATAAATTTTATTCAAAAATCATTCTCCTAAGATTATTTTCATAATCAATCTCAAACTAAGAAATATTGATATATAAATCCAAAGATCAATTTCCCACTCTATGCAAATAGTTCTTAATCTCTCGTGGACTGCATTATTTAAAGATAATTAAATAATAATCAATCAATTTACTGATTAACGTAGAAAAGTATATCAAACATGAATTTCCTCTTTTATGCAAATGGTTCTCAGTCTTTGAATGCATTGTCTTATCTTAAGAAAATTAAATAATAATTTAACCTAGAGAAAGATGTTAAATATACATGTGCATCTAGTCCTGCCAACTATTAAACTAAAATACACATAAAATTATATCATACCTTAAATTTTGGAGAGAAATTATTATTATTACCAAAGCTAATTATTTGAAAATTTAAATTATATTTAATTTACCAAATATAATTAATTAAAATCACTTTAAAAGAATTATTGTAATTAAAATTATTCATGATTAATCACTTGAGATTCAAAAAATCTTATCCTTATTCACCTCCTATTATTCCATATTGAATTATTAACATGCTTTCCATTTTTTGACTTTCTCTAATACTTGCAAAAATTAACAACTTCCTTCCTTGCTTCCCACTCAATAGCGATTTGCGATGGACCCCTATCGGCTATTGTCGAATGCATGTGTATTTGACTACTAGTAACATATAGGTATATAAGATAATCTCTATTATTTTATGTATCTATTATATATAATATACAACCTATTTTAATATAGATAATATTAATTTATATATAGAACCTATATTAATGTAGAATTTATATATATTATTTATATTTATATCTTATGTTATTGAAGGTAATATTTTGTAGGTAAATAAGTTAATCTACACTGTGTAGGTAATATATTAATTTATATTATACATTTATATTAATATATATTATATAAATTATTATGATTTATAGGTTATATATATTATAATTTATTATATTTTAACCATCTATTTAAATAATCATTTAAAACAAATTGTAATAAATAATCATTTTAATATATAACAATTTTATATTAATAATAATAGAAGAAACATTGCCAACATGTAATATCTAACTTGTAATGATTTTTCGTATATATTATATTTATTTTGTTTATAAAATTTATTTAATATATAATAATTCATGATATAACATTTACTAAATATGTTATTTTTTAAAAGTTGTTGATAAAAATCAGGTTTATAGTTATGGATAGTGTTACGATCATAGTTAGAGTTAAAGATATGTCTAGGATTAAGATAACGGTTTCAAATTTATTGTTAGGGTTAGAGTTAGGGATAGGGCTAGGGTTAGTCTTAGGGATAGAATTAGAGTTAGGGTTAGGGTTAGGTCATTAAAATAACTAATTAACAATACTAAAAAACTATAATTAACAAAACTTACATTTAATTTTTATCAAATCTAAAAAATAATAATTACAATACTATTAATACAAGTATTAGCCACTACGTGACACTTGTTATTACTTGTAGAAACTCCATTGTTGTATGTGATTTCACATTCTCCTCTAGAACTCTCACTCTACACATTCTCCTAGGAATTCAATATATTATTTTACTAAAAATATTAATGGGACCTAACTAATGTGTAAAGGGGAATTATATTTTCACACTCTAGCATGACAAGTCCTCAAACATATCTATGACGCTACCCTTCTTAAATAATATATTTTTTATTGGAAATACAAGTTGAGTGAAAAAGACACCACTATAATTGTATTGGACAATACCATCATGTCAAATAAGATAAAATTGTACAAATTTATCTAAATATTTTAAAAAAGAAAAAAAAACAGAAACAAAACAAAAAAAACATCTACTATAATATAAAACATAAATTGAAATTAAAACTTACGTTCCTCCTCCTACATTTCACCGAATATCAAATAATATGCTCTTTAATCCCTCCTCTCTCATTTGTTATTTGTTGTATAGATACAAACTCTTTTATTTTCTTAAATTTATATATGAAAAGAGAATGTTTAGGTGTTGAAATTATTCCTTTACATTCCATTACATTAGATTAAAAAACACAATAAATTAGTGATAGTGATAGTACCTTGTTAGTGCAATTAACTCTCTTAGAGCAGTTAATTGATGTGCAATTACTGTTACCAACATACAACAGCTGTTACGCATGTTGCTTCCAACTGCACTTCAAACAGTTAACAGATTGCTGATTATAAGCTAACTAATAGTTCTATTTCTCCTCTTTTATCTCATGGGATTCTTCCCTGATTTTCCTCCAGATTTTCCTCCTACAGAGGCTATATATTTGTAACCTTGCATTGCATTTGTTTAATAAGGAAGAAATTGGTTTGATGCAAATTGCTTTTCTGTGCTTGATAAATGTCTTTGTAGATCTGGAGAATTCTACATGGTATCAGAGCCTTGCACAGACATTTTTCAGGTTGAAGCAAATGCAGGCTGACTCTCTTCCTTCCTTGGTTGATTTGCTGTTTCTCTATTCCTAGCATATTATTGGTTTGTCTTTTCTTTGTTTGTTTCTTAGCCCGCAAGGTGTGAGAAGGCCTCATCTTGCCAATTAAAGGCACCAGCGCCATCAAAAGTGGAAGCAGCAATTAGAGGTAGCATCGCTTCAAACAGAAAGGCACGTTTCACCCACAAAAGCTGGATCTACTGTTCAAAGGGTGATTGAAGCCAAAAACTCATGAGCAGGCAGCAATTCTATGTTGGAGAGGCGTGTTTTTCACCCATAAGATCGGTTCTTTCAAAGTCTTTGTTCTGAGTCACATCATCAGTCTCTCAAGAGAACATGATTTTGTTCAATTAGAGGCGTGATCCGGCAGGAGGAGATGCTTTGACTAGACACGATCTCTCACAACCGTGATTCTTTGCAGGCATGAATATCTGCTGCAAGGTTCACATTTTCTTTGCTGGAATCTGGGAAACCTCTTTCTGAGGCTGATCTCTACGTAGAGTCCTTGTAAGGTGCGATTGAACTACGATTTTCTTGCTTGGTACCCGTGATTTTGTGGTGAAGGCTATTCATGAGGTAAAGAGAAGCCATCGATGCTGTTAAAATTCAACCTGAATTCTCACAGCAGTGCCCTCAAAGCTCTCAAGTTGCGGCCTCATTCCTGAGCATCCATCGCCCTTGTACGTGTTTCAAATTTTTTGAAGATCTGGTCAGCAAGGCTGTGTTTTGCATCTGTGAAGGTGCTGAAGATCAGAGTCAAAGAATGGAATTTCCAACCTCTACAATTCTCACGCCATATAACTATTACGAATGGAAGCCAAAGATTCTGCTTCAGCTCAAAAGTAGAGGCTTGTATCAAATAGTCATGGCAACAAAGATTGAACCAAATCTTGCGGTTGAAAAATCCAAATATTTCAATCGCATGGATGAGGCCTTCGGTCTCTTATGCTTATCCATGTCTCCAGAATTGTTGTTTCATGTTGAAGCATGCAAAACTCCAAACGAGGTTTGGACTACGCTAGAAACTATTTTTGGGAAGCAAGATGAGATGCGGGGTCACATTCTTGAAAATGAGCTCATCTCATTAGATCCGAGCAAATTTGAAAATATTCAAGACTTTTTCACAAAGTTCAAGGCCTTATTACTCCAATTGAAAGGATGTGGAATCGACAAATCCCAGCAAGAAAGCAAGTTGGTTCTTGCTATTTTGTCAAAACTGGGTCCAGAATATTCTATATTTGTCTCCACTTTTCACACAGTCAGGCTTACAACAGGAGCAACTTGGAAGATGCCCACACTCAATGATTTTATCGAGTCCCTAATACATGAGCAAGATAAACTCATAAAGATGGGTACATTAAAGAATTCCAAAGCTCATGCACTTGCTATGCATACAAATGAGAAGAATAGTTCAAAATCCAATCAAAAATTCAGAGGCAAAGGGAAGCAAGAACTTGATCCAAGAAAGGGAGACAACTTCAAACCTCCAGATGAATCTTCTAGCTGGAAGGAAAGGACAGACAAAAAGTGGAAATCAAAGTGCAGCTATTGCAACCGTGGTTACCATCCAGAATCATCATGCATGAAGAAGACCATTGACCTCATGGCGCAGACACTTCAACAAAATAACCTTGGTAATTTTATTCCAGAAAGTGCCAAGAAGAAGCAGGAAGAAAAGACACCAGAAACAAGTGATAATGCACATGCATTAATTGCTATTCATTCTTCTCCAGATGCATGGATCATAGACTCTGGAGCTTCACACCACATGGCAGCCACAAGAGATGCTCTTTCATCTTTGGAACCATATGATGGTCCTCCTATTCGCATGGGAGATGACTCTCCAATAGAAGCAACTGGAAAAGGGAGGGTAGAGCTTGGACTTGGAAGTTTTGAGAATGTCTTGCACATTCCAAAGCTTTCAGTTAATCTGCTCTCTGTTTATCAAATGACTCATTCTGGCAATGGAAGGAGAGTTGAATTCACCCCAAATTCAGTGAGCATATTTGACATGCAAGACAACTCCAAAATTGCTATTGGTAAGGCAAACCATCAGTCTCGTCTATACACCTTTTCTGACTTTGTAGCTAAATCAGATTCTACTTTGCTACTAACGCATGCAAATGATGAAAGTAGAATTTGGCATGAAAGATTTGGTCATTTAAATTTTAGATACATGCAACAACTTAGCAAACAAAGGATGGTAAAAGGCTTGCCTGCCATAGAATTTTCTGATGGAGTTTGTGAAGGTTGTGCTCTTGGAAAGCATCCACAAGAAAAGTTTCAAAAAGGGCATGCATGGAGAGCCTCTTCTCCTTTAGAGCTTGTTCATAGTGATCTTATGGGGCCATTTCTAGAACCTTCCATGAGCCAAGCCAAGTATGTGCTAACATTCATTGATGATTACACACGATACACATGGGTGTATTTTCTCAAATTCAAGTCTGAAGTGTTTGAGCATCTCAAGCTTTTCAAAGCTCATGCAGAGAAGCAGTCTGGGAAAATGATCAAGATCCTCCGCACAGATAATGGGGGGGAGTATGTCAACAATGATGTCCAAGATCTTTGTGATGAAGCAGGACTACAGTTGCATAACACAATTCCTTACACTCCGCAACAGAATGGGGTAGCTAAGAGGAAGAATCGATCTTTGAAAGAGATGGCCAGTTGTATGTTGCATGCAACGTCCCTTCCCTCCAAATTATGGGCTGAAGCAATCAACTGTGCTTCATACATACAAAATAGATCTCCTCACAAATCTATCATAGGAAAAACACCTTTTGAAGCATGGAGTGGTATGCAACCAGAAGTCTCACATTTCCGCATTTTTGGATCACGTGCATGGGCTCGTATTCCTGTAGACAAGAGGAAGGCTTTGGAGCCTCAAAGCAGAGAATGCATCTTTGTTGGATATCCAGATGGCGTAAAGGGATACAGACTGCTAGATCTTTCAACAGAAAACATCTTCATTAAGAGAAGTGTCTACTTTGAAGAAAGTTCCCTGCATGCATCTCAGGATAAACATGCCACCACCTCGGTGTCTCCTCTTACATATTTCAAAAATGATACATGCAATCATTCAGATTAGATTTCAGATATTTCTGAATCATGTTTAGAGGAAGATGAGCATGCATGTGCCAATCCACATCCAAATCTTGATTGGGCTTCCAGTGATGATTCAGTATCCCCTGTGAAATATCAAAGAACAAGGAGCTTAAGCGAGATATATGATTCTCCTCATGCACTCTCAGCTACCGAACCCATCATACCATTGCATGCCTATGTAGCTCTAGCATCTGACCCTCAGACTTATGCTGAAGCTACAGGGAATCCTCTTTGGGAAGCTGCCATGGAGGAGGAGTACAACTCGCTCATAGCAAACCAAACTTGGGACCTAGTTCCACTTCTTTCTGATCGCAAACTTGTCCGATGTAAGTGGGTCTATAGGACAAAGAAAGCAGCTGATGGAAATGTGAGTAGATACAAAGCAAGGTTAGTAGCCAAAGGCTTTCAACAAGTTCATGGTATTGATTATGACGAGACTTTTGCTCCAGTGGCAAAAATGGACTCCATTCGGATGGCTCTTGCCATTGCAGCAACAAGAAGGTGGGAGGTTCACCACATGGATGTGAAGAATGCATTTCTTCACGGTGATCTTAAGAAGGAAATCTATATGGAGCAACCGCAAGGGTATGTACAAAATTCATCTTTAGTCTGCAGACTCAAGAAATCACTCTATGGCCTCAAGCAGGCACCTAGAGCTTGGTATGCTAAAATGGACTCATATCTATTGTCTCAGAATTTCATGCGATGCAAATCTGATCCAAATGTTTATATGATGAGAACAACTGAATCTCTATTAATCATAGTGCTCTATGTAGATGATCTACTCATAACAGGTAGTTCAGCCACATCCATTGTTGAAATTAAATCTGCTCTACATGATAGATTTTCTATGACAGACATGGGTCTCCTACACTTTTTCCTTGGACTTGAAATCAACCAGAATGAATTAGGAAGTAAAGTTGCTCAATCCAAGTATGCAAGAGATCTTCTAGTTCGGTTTCACATGACTGACTGCAAGCCAGCAACCACACCTTTCTTATCAAGGGTAAAGCTTGAGGATGGCAAAGATACACCACTAGTTGATTGCACAAAATATCGTCAGCTTGTGGGGAGTCTTCTTTATCTCACTCATTCTCATCCAGATCTCTCATATGTCGTGGGGGTTGTTTCTAGATACATGCAGGAGCCACATGAGCTACATTGGACAGCTGCTAAGCATATACTTCGATATGTCCAAGGAACCATTTGCTATGGGATTCATTATTCATCAGATTGTATTTTGGATCTCATTGGCTACACTGATTCTGACTGGGCTGGTGATAACATTGATCGCAAGTCCACTTCAGGATATGTTCTTAGTTTGGGATCAGGCCCCATTTGTTGGTCAAGCAAGAAGCAATCTACCATTGCTTTATCGTCAACAGAGGCTGAATATAGAGGTGCAGTCAATGTTACCATTCAAGCCATTTGGCTGCAAAACTTTCTAACTGAACTTGGTATCCTCTTTCATCGTCCAACTGTCATTTGGTGTGACAATCAGAGTACATTGAAGCTTTGTAGAGATCCCATACAGCGGCAGCGGACCAAACACATTGAGATCCACATGCACTTCATCCGAGAATTGATACATGATGGAATCATCGACTTGCAATACTGTGCCACTTCAGAACAGACAGCTGACATCTTCACGAAGACTTTCACTGAGCACAAGTTTCACTCTTTGCGAAACCTTCTTGGTGTGAAGGATACTGCAGCATCATAATTCCCTGCTCAGTCAGTTCCTTTTTAAGGGGGGGGTTTTGTTCCTACTGGGTTTTCCCTCTTTCCTCTTTTTTAGGTTTTTATCTCCTTAGTTAGACTTAAGGGGGGGTGTTAGCGCAATTAACTCTCTTAGAGCAGTTAACTGATGTGCAATTACTGTTACCAACATACAACAGCTGTTACGCATGTTGCTTCCAACTGCACTTCAAACAGTTAACAGATTGCTGATTATAAGCTAACTAATAGTTCTATTTCTCCTCTTTTATCTCATGGGATTCTTCCCTGATTTTCCTCCAGATTTTCCTCCTACAGAAGCTATATATTTGTAACCTTGCATTGCATTTGTTTAATAAGGAAGAAGTTGGTTTGATGCAAATTGCTTTTCTGTGCTTGATAAATGTCTTTGTAGATCTGGAGAATTCTACATACCTTAAATGTTTAAAATGATTCAGTGCTAGAATATTAATGGATACCTTGCAGGAATGGTGACGGAAGCGACAATTTTATTCTTGGTTGTGTTTGGCCATTTTGGCAAGTTGGCAAGTTGGCACGTTGCAAATAATGTAATGCAGACTCCACGGTCACTGCCAAAACAGTCGCATCGAACATTGTGATTTATCTTATAAATATCTTCCATCTTCTTTATTTTCATCAGTCTTTTAAGTCCGTTCTAAGTAATAGTTCAATCAATCTTTTGGGTATATTGAGTTTCAGTATTCCATGCATGGCTTCTTCCTCTTCCCCTCAGCCGGAAATTGTGAAACATGATCTTCTCATGGGGACAAAAGAATCAGTTGCACCTACAAAACTATATGATGTATTCATCAACCACCGGGGACCTGATGTCAAAGAAACTTTGGCACGTGGTCTTTATAATTATCTTCAGCAGGGGGGATGCCGGGCATTTTTTGATTCTGAAGAGATAGAATTTGGGGATTTCATTCCTTCCACTCTAAGCGATGCCATACGGTCTTCTTCAGTTCAAATCGCTATCTTTTCTAAAAGATATGCAGAGTCTCCTTGGTGTTTAGCTGAGCTCGCTCTCATGTTAGACACTAAGGCTATGTTTATTCCTGTGTTTTATGAAGTTGCACCTTCGGATCTTCGCTACATCAGAGAAGGAAAGGGGATTTATGCTGAAACATTTGCTAGACATGAAAGCCTGGGAAGGTACCTCGACAACCTTGAGAACTGGAAAACAGCCCTTTTCAATGCTTCATCGTTCTCTGGCTACGAACTGAAAACGAAATCTGAGTTTGAGTAAGACATTTCTACGTTTTTTCTGATGCATTATTAGCTCTCTTTTTTTTTCTGCCCCTTAAATTTTACTCGACCAGGAACTATTTATAATCAAAGTCTTTTTTCCCCGTTCCAACATTATCAGATCTATGTGTTCAAAATTAGTGCCAGCTGTGAGACAAGAGGTAGAAAGGAGAAAGCCTTTGGATGTTGCAAAACATCCTGTAGGACTCGATAAACTTGTGGCAGATTTTGAAATCCTGTGCGGACAGAATGTGGAGGAGAAGAATGTTAAGATCATTGGCATCTTTGCAATGGGGGGTTCTGGCAAGACCACCCTAGCCAAAGAATTCTTCAACAGATACCGTTCAAATTACAATGGATCATGTTTTGCTGAGGACGTGAGACAAGCATATGCCAATCGTGAATTGGTTCCTCTTCAAACTAAAATCATCAAAGATCTGTTCAAGGAAATGCATGTCGATTTCCACAATATATCTCAAGGAACAGCATATCTCAGAAATCGCCTCAAAAGTGGTGGAGATTCACGTTACCTTATTGTTCTGGACGATATCGATGATGCAGAACAGTTAGATAATCTGTTGTGCATGGATGCCCTTGGTTCTGATAGTTTGGTGATTATCACAACCCGTGACGTAGGAGTGTTAATGAATGCTGGAGTTACTGTCCATTACAATTTGAAAGCAATGAACAGATCGAATGCCACAGAACTCTTCTGCTGGCACGCATTCAAGCAACCAAATCCAGTCGAGGGGTATGAGGATTTGGTTATAAGGTTTGTGCATTTGTGTCAGGGGCTACCTCTGTCTCTCCAAGTGCTGGGTGGGCATCTTTCTGGTCGTAAAGATAAGCATTATTGGGAATTGGAATTGCGTAAAGTTGAAAAGCTCTTACCTGAGAAGTTAAACAAAAGACTTAAAATAAGCTTTGACGCGTTGGACAGTGATGAGAGAGAGATCTTCTTAGACATTGCATGTTTCTTTATTGGCAAACCTATGAATATGGCAATAAGTATATGGAAATTATCGGGATGGAATGCCGAGCACGCAGTTCAGAGTTTGAAAGAAAAGTCTCTTGTCTCTGGTGACTTTGTTTTTAGAATGCATGATCATCTGCGTGATATGGGAAGAGAAATTGCAGATAATCTGAGCAAACGTCGTCGCCTGTGGTGCCCCAAAGTTCTTAAATCTTTGGTGCGCTCCTTCACTTCTATTTTTTGAAATATTTTGCAATAATCTTTTTCCTGTTGATTGATCCCATTTTTTATGTTTTACCCAGAAAAGCACAAGTTTGACCTTGATCATTGAATGCAGGAATCGAAGGGATTCCAAAAAATTCTGACTGAAACAAATGGTCGCTGTTTCCATTCAATTTTTGACCAGTCTACTGGATGTATGATTACATATTTTGTAGGAGAAACAAATGCTGGTGATGAGAGATCAACAGCCTTGCTATGGCTTGAGCTCGACCTTAAAAAGGGTGAACTGAAAAGTATTCCTTCATGGATTCCTGTGCAGAGTTTGCAGTGTTTAAGAATTGTTAATGGACGTCTCAAAAGATTGTGGCAGGACGATTTACAGGGTTTTTGGTCTTCATGGATTCCCCTGCCAATTTTGCAGTGTTTAATGAGTATCATCAGAAGTCAAAGAAGCCCGAGCGATGCTGAGGTATTTTTTTCATATTTAATTGCCAATTCTGTGTAGATAATTTTGTTTCTCTTAATTTCAGTCTATATGATTCAGAATCGTATATTCATGACGATTGTTTACAATCATGAAATAGTATCTCAAACAAATTAAATGCTGATTTCAGGTCCCTTCCGAGTTGAAAGAGCTGATTCTTGAATCACCAGTATTGGAAGAGTTTCCAGATACATTAGGAAAGTTAATTTATCTGGAAAATTTAAGACTAACTTACAATTTCAATTGTGGTATGCTAATGGAAGGGAGGTCATTCTCGGAAGCCCTTAGAAAACTAAGGAACCTTAGAAGTTTGGTTTTGTGGTATTTCTCTGAGTGGGGAATTGGATTTGATCAGTGGTAAAGATGCGGCTAATTCTGTGTTTTCTATAGCCAGGAGCATGAGTCACCTTCAAACAATCCATATTCTTGGCGTAAAACTTACATCCAAAATATCAATTTGCGGAGAAATGTGTCCTATCCTTGACTCTCTTCGCCTTCACTCCATGGAAAATCTAGCTGAAGTGCATTTAAGGAAAGTAACAACACTGAATACTCTGAAGTTGATGTTTTGTAAGAAACTGACAACATTATCAGGGATCTTCGATCTAAGAAATCTTAAGAAGTTGAGCATAAAGGAATGTGCGGAGCTAGAAGAGGTTCCAAATCTTTCGTGTCTAACTTCTCTGGAGATGATTATAATTGATCAATGTCAGAAGCTGCAAAATATTAATGGTATTGAAGATTTGGAAGGATTGAAATATCTGTATCTTTCAACTGGCAATGGAGGTGTAGGTGTATTCAACCGCATTCAAAGGCTGAAGGTGTTAAATAGTGATCTCCTGATAGAGATACATACATAGTCATTTTTAGGGAATGTAAATTTTATTTCTCGTTGACGTAGAGACAGCACTTGACACTTTGCTTTTCATATTTTTATTTTACTGCTTTTAGTTTTGTATTACTAAGGAACTTACACTAGCTCTTTCTATCCCCTATACAGATACTTCCGTCAGAGTGTGCCATTGTGATTGGCAGAGCTGTCGATGGAGCCGAGTCAACATTAAATGCAAATTTCTTTTCGGGCTTGGTTAGCCCAGATGCAGTCACTGATATACATCCTTACAAGCGTAAGGATTCCGTGAAGATGCCGGACTCATTAAGTGCAATTATCATATGTGCTTTGGTCGAAAACCCTCTTGGAGGAGAAATTGAAACACCTATTACAAGACCGAGACCTTTTGGCCCAGGGAAACGGATAGTTACCATGATACTTATAGGTCAACAAAGGGTATACAGACATATCAGCCCTAATTTCGATTTGTTCCTGCTTCGTGCTTTCTTCAAAAATAAGTGTGTCGTGACTCTCAATAGAGGGGAAGAATTCAAAGCCCTGAATATTTTCAAAACAATCATTGCTCAACTATACCAAGACATCCCATAGTGCATAGGATTTATTCTGTAATTTTCGTATGAAGGTAATGGATCTTACCTTAAATGTGATTTGTCGAAATATGATGTATGTAATTCTAGTGAACAAAGTATTCTTATGGACCTTGAAACTATGCTTTGCATTTTTTTCTATAAAATAAGGGTTTTTTTGGGATTGCATTATGTTTTTTAACCAAATGTCCACACATCTTCTTTCCATTAAATGCAGTAGGATATTCTGACATGAATTTCTGATTGCACAGAAATCACATAGAGCTGCTGCTCTGTTTCCCCAAATCACAAACAGGGGAATGCAAATGCGGAATAAATAAAAACAAGATAAGGAGATATGCAATATTTGCTTTTTGTATTCAATAACTGGAAACGAACAATATAGGAAAGATAAAACTTAAACTACTGAAAGTTAAATCTAAACTATGAGCTTCAATCTGTTGGGAGCAATTAGCAGTTCAACCAAGTTTAGATAATTTCAGAAGCTACTAGGAGCTCACTGAGTTGAGCTACGTAGAGCTCTTTAGAAGCAATCTCTGCTCACACACAGAACAAACAGCTGCTATTATTCAGGAGCTTTCAGAAGCTCACACAAAACATTCTCTGTCTACAGGCTGCTGCTGCACATAAAACTTCTTCCACCTGACAGAATAAAACTGCCTTCATTCTTTTTGTCTTTAAACTCATTCCCTCGCAATTTCAAATTCACCTACCAGCATTGAATTAGAATTCAAAAATTCCTAACTTCATTAATTCCTTTTGTAGACTTGAGGTGCACATCAGGAGCAAGTGGGGAAGGCAATCCCCAAAACAATCTTCTGCAAGCATCAAATGCTTCTAATAGGTAGGTGGACATGAAGAGGCTTAGGAGGATTTAATTTTCCAACACTCCCCCTTGATCCTGAACTGACAAACAACATGATCAAATCTGATCCAAATCAACAACGCTCAATCTGGTTCTCAGGCGCTCGAGACTATCCTTGCTCAAAGGCTTGGTGAATATGCTTTCTAGCTACTGCTCAGACTTGAAAAATGTCATTTTAATTTCACCATTCTCAACCAATTCTTTGATAAAATGCTACCTGATTTCAATGTGCTTGCTTCTTCCATAAAACACATGATTTTTTGTCAAAGCTATTGATGAAACATTGTAACAAAAGATTATTGTTCCATCCTCTTGTTCTTCTCTCAAATCTGCCAAGAATCTTCTCAGCCAAATAGCTTGACATGTTGTTGCATTTGCTACTATATACTCAGCCTCTGTTTTTGATAAGGAAATGATAGGTTGCTTCTTGGAAGCCCATGAGATGACTCTCGAACCCAAATGAAACACATAGCCCGATGTGCTCTTCCTATCATCTAAACTTCTTTCCCAATCATGTCTATGTATCCAATCAACCCAAACTCATTTGCTGCTGTGTATAGAATGCCATATCCTTTGGTGCCATTCACATACCTCAGGATTCTCTTACTCACTTTTCAATGGGTGTCCCATGGAGTCTCCATAAACCTGGAAATAAGATTCACACTATATGCATTATATCAAAGTCTAGTTGTTAAATACATTAAGCTTCCAACCAAACTCTTAAACAGGGTCGGATTTGTTAGCTCTAAAAAACACAGGCAAGATGCCTCAAGAGGCTGCCAAACTCTTGATATGCTTCGGGGTAACATACAAGGTCAAAAGAATTCAACCTTCTACTCTTTAGGTGCTGCTAAACCTGGGTGGGTGTACCTCTCTGAATGATGTAGGCTTAATTTGTGATTGTCCTCTTACAACAATTTGTTCACTATGGCAATTGGAGGTGAACAAATGAAATCAAATTTGAAACCAGTAACAATATTCAGATCTAAATCCTAAAATGAATGCTTAACTAACAAATGTAAAGAAACTGAATGAATCCAAATGATGAAGTACAGAGACTAGTGTCTTGTTGGATATGTGGAGTCAAATGAGATCAAGATGAGCAACACTCCTCTGAGAAAACTCAAATTATCTAGCATATATTATGTTTACAACTTGTATAAACATGCAAAACTGTAATTACTAAGCTCTACTTGAACAATTCAAATGAATCTCTCAGATTACTGTGATTAAATAAAAGGATTTAGTCTTTACTTGAAAGAACCAATCAATCAATCACACAAGTACATAAAATGTACACTGATAAATTGAACATAAACTTGTTATGTCAATTTAAACAACTAGAACGCATCAATCTTGGAGACAACTTAGTAGTATTTTCATTCAATTCAATAGGCAATTGACACTAGAGAAATGCAGCAACATCAACTGATTTTCATAAATACCTCCATTCTGAAATAATGCAACAATAGTCTCTGATCTGATAATTTTATTCTACTATATCTACTTGCAGTGTATCGAACATCTAATCACTGGTTATGTTTTACAATTACAATATGCCAATTTATACACCAGCATGAGAAAAACATATCATATTGAGATTCCATGTCGGCCCTCCACAGAATTTGGGTTCTAATCACGTCGGCCTGCAATGGTTCTCAAGCATTTTACATGTCGGCCACAGTATTTGAATCTTTGTTATTCATCAGTGAAACAGTCGGCGAGACAATGCAGTAGCTATGCTGAAGGCAATTCACTCGTTAGTCGCTCTTTTTGTCTTACCCGCTTTCACCATGACAAATCATGAGTCGGTGAGATGTCAATTAGATCATTTTATGTTTCACTAATATGAGTTTTCACCTCCTGTATGTCGCTACAACATCTTGTTTGTTACACCAAAGTCACGAAGAATCTTCACGTTCTTTTATGTTTCGCTATGACCTCATAGAGTTGGGGAAACATCTCGCAAATATCGGTTCATTATACTGGAAGTCACCCTGAATGCCATCTCCAAATCCCTGAGACAAAAGAAATATCTTACCAAGATGCATTTTTGTTTGATTCACTATCGCTGTGACATCTAGGTATCAGAGAGACCCTATATAGATTACTTAATGTTTCATCGAGAGCCTCCCATCTAACTCATATGTTGTTGTGACAATCCAATTTTCATGCCAATAAAGTCACCTCTGTTTTCCATTCGGCAAGACCCCGGGCACCTAGCCAAGACCACACACTGAAACCAAATAAGTCACACCGAGCAGTATCTTTTGTTATATTCATCTTCGCCAAGACATTCAGATTTTCTCACCAATTGAGTTCCCATGTGTATTCTCGGCGAGACAAATCAATGTCGAGGAGACCTCTCGGAGATTGAATTATGTTATACCGAAGCACCCCGAATGCCATAGATCACCAAGAGAAAGAGAATCTCACACCGACAAAGGCCCCCATTGTGTTCCATTGGTGAGATCCATATGTATTCGCTAAGACTTACTCTGAAGTCATCTTAGTCTCACCGAAACGCCTCGTGATAAAGACTCTATGTGTAAAGTCAGTGAGACCGAAGGTCACTCACCGAGACCCTATCTCGGTAACTTTATCTCTCACCGAAAGTTATTTGAAAGAGATCTTTTGTGCTTTGTCGGTGAGACATATACACTTCACTATGACATTTTACCGAAGACCTTCAACTCTTTCCAATATGTAGCCTCCCACCACCGGTCGGTAAGACAAAAGATAATCGCCAAGACATAATGCCAATACTGCCAAACTCACACCAATGAACCACCATATACACAAGTCGGAGAGACACATTGAATTCAATAAGACACTACCCTGACAACCAAACTCCTACTGATAGATGTCTCCTCAGTTGCCAAAACAATATGAATGTTATGCCGATATGGACCAAAATGTGGAAAACACAGACATAGATGATTTATGGGACAAATATGAGCCAAAATATGAGTGAACATATTATGAAATGAAGAAAATATGCATAAGGAAGGACTCATATGGAGACTCAGGGGGTATGAAAGATATTGAAAAATTATCAAATTTTAATAGTTCTAACAGTGGCTCCATCTAGGGATGAATGATAGTAAGATCATTGTAAGGATCTAGATCTTTGGGTGAGCAGACCAGACATAGAATGATGAACCAGTGAGTAGCAATGGAATGAATGGCAATGGAAGTTAATGGAAAAAGGAGATGAATGGAAAATGATAGTGAAATGGAAGTGGACAAAATCCTAAACTATTGTGCATGGAAAATAACTTTAAAGAGGATGAGCAAGAGTTGTCCATGCACTGGCAACCCTTAATCCTCTGTGTTGATCAAGAAAAGAAAAACTTCAAGAATTTCCCATGAATAGGAAATTCCTGATCTTCACCATCCATATTTTGTAGATAGTATGAGTCTTCACCCTTCTTTCCAACAACAACAAAAGGTCCCAGCCACAAGGCTTCAAATTTACCATGCTTTCCTTTCTCTTGACATCTTGCATTCCACATTAGTACCAAATCATTCTCTTCAAATTTTCTATCATTTTCCTTCTTGTCAAATAGATATTTCATCTATGTCTGTAACTTCATGTTTTGACTTTGGGCCTCTCTCCTTACTTCATTCAAGTTCATCCAATTGCTCCATTCTTTCCTCCATAGGTTCAGGGACATCCAGATCCTCCTGAAGGACAAACTTGTAGACTGGTAACAAATTCTGTAAATGCATCCTGGCTTGTGCTCCATACACCAATTCAAATAGGGATTTTCCAATTTCCTTTTTTACAGTGATCCTATTAGCCCACACAACCAGTTTCAATTTTGAATCCCAAGCCTTCTTATTATGCCCTATCATTCTCCTTATAATCTTCAAAAGACTTTTATTGCTTGACTCTGCTTGTCCATTAGCTTGTGGATGATAAGGGGTTGCATAAGAAATAGTAATGCCAAACTTATCACAGAAGCTTTTGAATTTATCAGACCTGAAACACATCCCATTGTCTGTGATCAACCTCAATGGTGCACCAAATCTGGTGATAATGTTGTCCATCAGTAAATTAGTCACTACCTTACTTGTAGCTTGCTTAGTTGGGATTGCCTCTACCCACCTAGTAAAATAATCAGTGGCAACTAGTATCCACTTATGTCCTCCAGTTGAATTTTCTTGTATCTCTCCAATGAAATCAATTCCCCATTGATGAAAAGGAGCATCAGCTTGCAAAGGTCAGAGTGGCAAAGCACCCTGATACTTCAATTTTTTAGAAAATTTTTGGCAAGCTTCACATCTTCTCACATGTGTAAAATAATCATTAAAAACCTTTGGCCAATAATAACCTACCTTGAGAATTTTATGTACAGTTGTATTTGCTGAATAATGTCCTCCACAAACTCCATCATGCATTTCTTTCAAAACATGCTTGGCCTGTGACTCATCCAGACATAATAATATGCCATCCCTATTCTTCCAAAACAGATCCCCATCCATAAAGACATATTTGGATGCCTACAACTTCAAAGTTCTCTTCTGGTTGTCACTCAATCCTTCTAGACACTTCATGTATTTAAGATAATGCATGATATCAATATACCAAGGAGTGTGCTCAATGCTTGCAATTGCAATCCCTTCTTCTAAATTACAGACTTGACTTGCTTCAATATTTGATTATGCCATCAGTCTGGCGAAGCCTTGACCTCTTACTAGCTTAGGGATCTATATCTCCATATCAAACTCTTGAATCTTGTTGATCCATCTACATCTTTTCCCTGTAACTTCAGATTGTGTCAGAATATCCTTGACAACAGCATGGGGGACATAAGCAATCACCTTTGTTCCAACAAGATATGGCCTAAAATCCTTTGTAGCTTTTACCAATGGAAATGCTTATTTTTCCATTATGTCATACTTCAGTTCAGACCCCTGTAATGATTTATTGAAAAAGGACATAGGTTGTTCATGACCATCATCATTCTTCTGTAACATAACAGCAACAATTTTGTGTATTGAAGCAAATGAAAATATCTGGAAAGGCTTTGTAAAATCTGCAGATTTAAGAATAGGAGCCTCATTGATGGCCCTTTTAATAGATATAAAAGCATCTACAGCTTCTACAGTCCAATCCATTTTCTGACCCTTTAACATTTTTGATATGGGTTTAATGATCTAAGCAAAATTAGAAACAAATATTCTAACAAAATTAATCTGTCCAAAGAACGATTGTATAGCCTTGACAATTTTGGGAACAGGGATTTTATCAATAGCTTCAACCCTTTCAGAATCTATCCTAATCCCTTCCTTTGAAACAATATGTCCTAAAACCTTACCTTCTGTGACTACAAAATGACACTTCTTTGGATTTAAACTAATACCATATTCAAGGGCTTTAATAAATACATTTTCCAGATGTTGCACATGATCTTTAGCCTTCTTCGAATAAGCAGTCAGGTCATCCTGGTACACCACCATGATAACATTGATCAAGTCTGCAAATGCCACATCCATAGCTCTTTGGAAAGTCACTCCAGCATTAGTGAGACCAAATGGAATTCTTATATATACATATGTTCCCCAAGGAGTTGTGAATGTCGTCTTGTATTGCTTAGATTCTTTGACTTTAACCTGGTTATACCCTGAAAATCCATCCATCATGGACAATAGTTCACACCCTGTCACCCAATGCAATATAGCCTCCATATTGGGTAGAGGATAATTATCTTTGAGAGATGTCGTGTTTAGATTTCTAAAGTCCACACATAATCTAATATCATCATTCCTCTTTCTCACAGGAACCAAATTTGAAACCCACGTTGAGTGCCTAATTGGTTTGATAATTCCTCCATCTATGAGCTTTGTCAATTCTTCTTGCATTTTAGGCTCCAGCGTTGGATTTATGGATCTTTGCTTTTGTCTAAAAGGTTTAGCATTTGGCTTCAATGGTATTTCATGCTAAAATAAATCCTCCCTGTATGCTTTTAGATCTTCATATGACCAAGCAAACACGTGTTTGTATTTTCTCAATAACTGAATCAACATTCTTCTAATTGTAAGACATATCTTTTTCCCTATGTACACCTTTCTTAGTGCTATTTTAGTCCCCAAGTTAATTTCTTCAACATCTTCACTTCTAACTAGTGTTTGCTTCATGAGGGACCAATCATTTCCATCATACATATTTTCTAGTGCCACTAAGCCTTTAGGAAGCTTATTTGTTTTGAGCTGCAAGATCTCTTTTCCAAACACTGTTTACTTCCCATCGATTTCTTCAACAAAAACATTGAAATCAATTTCCTAAGCCTCATACTGATCTATACAATGAAGAAATTTCAGAAGGTCAGTATCATCATTGAAGACTTGCCAACTATAAATGTTATCAGGAATAGCAGGCCTTGTCTTGAACTCAATCTATGATACCCCAACCAATGTAATATCATCTCTTTTGAGCGCCACATTTGCTAAAAAATCAGCCATTATATTCTTTGATCTATCAATCCACTCAATTGAAAATGCATCAAACAATTCAATTGTGTGTCATACAACATTCCTATATTTTTTTAATCTTTTGTGCTTTGTTGCATATTTTGATTTGATTTGTGAAACAACCAACACAGAATCGCCCAAAACAGCCAGCAACTTGATTTTATGTTTCACAGCTATGTTCAAGCCTGTCAATAAAGCTTCATACTCTACCACATTGTTTGTACATTCAAATGCTAACAAAAATGAATATTTAAAAGTAATACCTTTAGGCGAAACAAATACAATCCCAGCTCCATTTTCTTCCTGGCCGTAGGCTCCATCAAAATACATCTTCCATATGCCATTGCAATTTTGTGTAGCATGTTTTTCAATTGGATCACTCTTGGTTAATTTTGGCTGAGCTAGTTCAATTTTAAAATTCTGAAGATCAACCTCACAAAAACAATTGATATGATTTTGTGGTACATAGTCAACAACCTAATTCATTCTTGGCTCCCTATACAACTTGACTTCCTGACCATTCACTGGTATTTTAGCATAGGATAAATCAAATTGGATGTTTCCACCAACAACTATTGTCCATTTCCTTGACAAAAGCATGCCAAATTGAGGAGTATCAATAACTATCATATCTATATTATAAGCCACCAGTGGATAAGTAGTCAATTTGACTTCAACATCTTTTATAATACCAACCACAGGAACAGGTCTGTTATCTATTGCATAACACTTGCCCCAATGGTGTCAACCCACATGCAAAGCTGCTTCGTGACTCCTACTGGAATAATGTTTATAGCAGCACTAGAGTCTATCATACAATTCCTTAACAATTTGTTATTGATAAGCAACATAGTGAAAAAAGGATCAACTTGACAGAGGGTTGATAGTATATCACTCAAGCAGACTTCAGAGTTATTTATTTTCTCTTGCCTACTGACTGCTTTAATAGCTACTTTGCTTTCAGAATTCATATATTTTTCGTTTCCACTTGTTATCAATTGAACAACAATATCCCTATATTCTTTAATCTTCATCATCTCAAGTAGTGGAATAGACATTTTTACCTAGGATAACGCCTGAGTGAAGTCAAAAGAAGAGCCCTCCACCTTAATAGTATTTTTTAGTTCTAGTGTATTTCCTTTGTTTTCTTCTTTTTCCTTTTTATTAAGCTAGCCAGGTGCTTGTGTCTCTTTATGTAATTCCTCCACTTCCTCCTTTTGGACTGGCTTCTGTTCACTTTTATCAAGCTGCCTCTTTTCTTGCTTTTTCACAGTTCCTTGTGTTACCTTCTAATCTTTCATAAAAATTCCCCCAGGAACGCCCTCTACATCATTTACTTTTCTATTTCTCAACCAGTATTTACTCTTGGCTTCCTCAACTGCAGCAACAATTATTCTCTCTATTTCATCTTCAATAAGTCTCTTCACACTGCATTGAGCAGGCACCTCAACATAATGTGGCTTAATATAATCTTCTTCATAATCTTCTTCAGATTCATAGAAGACCTACTGTTCAGCCATATGGACATTGTACTTCTAATTTGAAACATCATATTCATAGCCTTCATCCTTTGAAGATGAGTACCTCTCCTAAACATGGTGAAAAGTATTTGAAGTCAAATACACCGTGTGATCTTCTCCATTATTTTCTATCAGCATTCCCTCCTCTTGCATCCTTTGAGCTACAACACAGTAGTATGGAGAATGTGGCTTATCACAAGCTTCACAAAAGTAATTATTACACACCATGTAAGTTCCTTTTTTGCTCAATGGGTCAGGAGTCTCTTTGTTTCTTGGCCTAGCTATTATAGGTTTTCCATCCTTCCAGTCTTTATTTTAAGGCATATCATGCAACCTTGGCCTCTCATTTCTGTTCTCATTTCTATATGTATTTTCTTGTCTATACTGATAATTATTACTTTGCTAAGGAGGCCTAGGGTTATCTCTTTTACTGACTATCCCAGCAGCCTTCCTATTGTTTTCAATTGTCAATGCTATCTTCTGTGCTTCAACCAAATCTCTTGAAAATTTATTCCTCAATTTGTACCCTATTTTAGGATCAAATGCATTTAAATACACTCAAAGCTACAAAATTTGGCAACCTTGATCCAAGAGGTACCTTGGTCTGCAATTTGTTGAATCTTCGGTTGAAATCATAAACTGAGTCATTCTTTTTTTTTTGAATTCACATCAATTCATGAAGAGCTGCATCTGGTGCATTTAGATTCCCATATTGCTCTAGGAATCGATCTTGGAATACTTGAAGAGAATTAACTGAGAATGTTGGCAAGCTGTTAAACCAATCCCTGGCATCTTCAATAAGTGGCATCATAAATAGCCTCATGTGTAAATCTTCATATGGCATACCTATGTCTTGATGAACACATTGAAATTCCTCAAATGTTTTTCAGCAGTGATTGCATTACTCCCTGTAAACTTAGGGACCAAACCTCTCCAGCTGCTATCCATAGGGTAAGGGCATAGATGGAATCCTGCCAAATAAAACTACATGATCATTGTTGTGTACTGGTGAGGGGGAGAAATAGGTGGGTACTGATATTGATGCATAGGATTATTGTATTGTGCATTATGCTGAGGGATGTAATGTTGACCAGGAGGTGGATGCATATTTGTGGGAAGATGAGGTGGATGATTTGGCTACTTGTAATGATTCTCTATCCGATGGTGAGGAGATATAGGTGGATCAGATGGACCTGCACCATGATTACCTTGCTTGTGAGGTGGTACATACTTTGGAGGGCAGTCAATAGTCCAAGAAGTAATCCGTACTTTCAGCAATTCATCTTTTAATTCTTCTATCTCCTTCCTTTGTGATTCAAACTGTGCTTTTAGTTCATCAGGAATTGAAAGCTTATCCTCCATTTTCCTATCATGCTCATGTTGATTCTGATTCGTTCAGCCTCAAGTTCATCTTTAAACTTAGCCTATTTTTGAGGATCGAGAAAAAAGAAAGGATTTCTTTGATCATCTGGAGTACAAAGCTCCGTGCTTGAATTGTCTTTCCATGTATCATAGCAATCATATGTTTCACAATGTGCTCTAGATGTCTTATCTTTATCTATCATACACATGTCCTCTTTTATCCCTTTTCCCTTGTCAATCTTGTCATCTTTATGTGTCCATTTTTTGCTACTAACAGGAGCTCCAAAATGACCTCCCCTGTATTGAGATCTTCTTCCATTCATGATGAATAGCTACAAAATATATGTCAGAATCGCCACTCACTTTTATCAAAAAATGAGAAAATACTTGATGTTTCTTATTCCCAGCAGAGTCTGTATAAAGTTTCTAACTCAAAGATTAAGGCCTTGATTCTAAATATGTCCCCAGTAGAGTCACCAATTTGTTAGCTCTCAAAAATGCAGGCAAGATGCCTCAAGAGGCTGCCAATCTCTTGATACGCTTCAGGGTAACATACAAGGTCAAAAGAATTCAACCTTCTACTCTTTAGGTGCTACTAAACCTGGGCGGCTGTACCTCTATGAATGATGCAGGCTTAGCTTGTGATTGTCCTCTTACAACAATTTGTTCATGATGGAAATTGGAGCTAAATAATGAAATCAAACTTGAAAGCAGTAACAAGATTCTGATCTAAATCCTAAAATGAATGCTTAACTAACAGATGTAAAGAGACTGAATGAATCCAAATGATGAAGTATAGAGACTAGTGCCTTGTTGGGTATGCAGAGTCAAATGAGATCAAGATGAGCAACACTTCTCTAAGAAAACTCAAATTATCTAGCATATATTATGTTTACAACTTGTATTAACATGCAAGACTATAATTACTAAGCTCTACTTGAACAATCCAAATGAATCTCTCTGATTACTGTGATTAACTAAAAGGATTTAGTCTCTACTTGAAAGAACCAATCAATCAATCACACAAGTAAAAAAAATGTGCACTAATAAATTGAATAAACTTGTTATGTCAATTTAAACAACCAGAAAGCATCAATCTTGGAGACAACTTAGCAATATTTTCATTCAAATCAACAGAAAATTCACACTAGAGAAATGCAGCAACATCAACTAATTTTCATAAATACCTCCATTCTAAAATCATGCAACAATAGTCTCTGATCTGATAATTTTATTCTACTGTATCTACTTGCAGTGTATCGAACATCTAATCACTGGTTATGTTTTATAATTACAATATGCCAATTTATACACCAGCATGAGAAAAACATATCATATTGAGATTCCATGTCGACCCTCCACAGAATTCGGGTTCTAATTATGTCGGCTTGCAACAGTTCTCAAGCATTTTACATGTCGGCCACAATATTGAATCTTTGTTATTCATCAGTGAAATAGTCAGCGAGACAATGCAGTAGCTATGTCAAAGGAAATTCACTCGTTAGTCGCTCTTTTTGTCTTACTCGCTTTTGCCGTGACACAACATGAGTCGGTGAGATGTCAATTAGATCATTTTATGTTTCACTGATATGAGTTTTCACCTCCTGTATATTGCTACAACATCTTGTTTGTTACACCGAAGTCACGAAGAATCTTCATGTTATTTTATGTTTCATTGTGACCTCATGGAGTCGGGGAAACATCACGCATATATCGATTCATTATATCGGAAGTCGCCTTGAACGCCATCTCCAAATCACTGAGACAAAAGAAATATCTTACCAAGATGCATTTTTGTTTGATTCACTATCGTTGTGACATCCAGGTATCGAAGAGACTCTATATAGATTACTTAATGTTTCACCGAGAGCCTCCCATCTAACTCATATGTCGCTATGACAATCCAATTTTCATGCCAACAAAGTCACCTCTATTTTCCATTCGGCGAGACCCTGGGCACCTTGCCAAGACCACACACTAAAACCAAATAAGTCACACTGAGCAGTATCTTTTGTTATATTCATCTTCGCCAAGACATTCAAATTTTCTCACAAATCGAGTTGTCGTGTGTATTATCGGCGAGACAAATCAATGTCAGGGAGACCTCTCAGAGATTGAATTATGTTATACCTAAGCATCCCAAACGCCATAGATCGCCAAGAGAAATAAAATCTCACAACGATAAAGGCCCCCATTGTGTTCCATCAGTGAGACCCATATGTATTTGCTAAAACTTACTCCGAAGTCATCTTAGTCTCACTAAAACGCCTCGTGACAAAGACTCCATGTGCAAAGTCAGCGAGACCGAAGGTCACTCACTGAGACCCTATCTTGGTAACTTTATCTCTCATCGAAAGTCATTTGAAAGAGATCTTTTGTGCTTTGTCGGTGAGACATATACACTTCGCTATGACATTTTACCGAAGACCTTCAACTCTTGCCAATATGTAGCCTCCCACCACCGGTTGGTAAGACAACAGATAATCGCCATGACATAATACCGATACTGCCAAACTCACACTGATGAACCACCATATACACAAGTTAGAGAGACACATTGAATTCTATAAGACACTACCCCGACAACCAAACTCCTACCGATAGATGTCTCCTCAGTCGCCAAAACAACATGAATTTTATAACGATATGGACCAAAATGTGGAAAACGCAGACATAGATGATTTATGGGACAAATATGAGCCAAAATATGAGTAAACATATCATGAAATGAAGAAAATATGCATAAGGAAGGACTCATATGGAGACTCAGGGGGTATGAAAGATATACAAAAATTATCAAATTTTAATAGTTCCTACAGGATCCACATTTCTCTTGCAATCTTCTTTGCTCAACTTCAGACCTATGGTTGTTGGTGTTGGGGAAGGCTTGCTTTCAAGCATTCTAAATCTTTTCAAAATGTCATTTTCATATTTTTCTTGAGAGATGACTATACCACCATGCATTGTTTTTACTTCTATGCCTAGAAAATAACTCAAGAGACCTAAATCTGTTATTTCAAACTTTCTTTTCATGGCCTCTTTAAAATCAGCAATGAGGAAATCATCATCCCCAGTAAAAAATAAGTCATCAACATACAAGACAACAATCAAAACCTTACCATTTGCTGCCTTGATGTAAAGAGTAGGCTCACAATCACTTTTGCTAAAGTCATTGCTCATCAAATATCAGTCAATCCTACTGTACCATGCCCATGGAGCTTGCTTCAAACCATAAAGAGTTTTTTTCAGCCTATAAACCTTGTGTTCTTGACCCAAAACTTCATATCTGAATGGTTGCTCCATGTAAACCTCTTTTTTCAACACTCCATTAAGGAAGGCAGACTTCACATCCATTTGAAATACCTTCCACATGTGTTGAGTTGTGATTGCTATGACTTCCCGCATGGTTTCCATCCTTGTAACAGGTGCAAATGTCTCATTGTAATCTCTCCCAAACTGTTGTTTATACCCCTTGACAACTAATCATGCTTTGTGACTCTCAATCCTTCCTTCGACATTGCACTTGGTCTTGTAGACCCATTTCACCCCAATAACTTGCTTGTTGGGAGGAAAATCAGTTAACTCCCATGTGTTATTCCTCTCTATTGCATCTATCTCCTCATCCATCGCCTCACACCATTTCTCCTCTTTCACATCTTCTTCAAAATAAACTGGATCGCCATGAGAAAATAATACAAAATTCACACTCTCATAAACATCTTCATCATACCTTTCATTCTGGTAGATCTCCCTTAGACTCTTGGTCTTCTTTAGCATTAGGGAGCTGAGAGGTGGTTCTGAACCTTCACTACTACTGCTGTTGTGTTGAGCATGCAGGTTTAGGAGTTGTCGGGAGCTCTCGGGAGCTCTACCAGCGATTTCAAGAGCTCTTTTGGAGCTTTGAGGAGTTCTCAAGAGCTCTTCAAGAGTTGATCTTTTGGCGCTTTCAGGAGCCAATCTTTTGGCTATCTCTGGCTACTTGCCTTTCTATCTATTCACTTCAGGAGCTTTTAGGGGCTCTTCAAGAGTTCTTCAAAAAACTTCAAGAGCTCGTCCAGAGCTTACTGCAGCTGAATCTTTAGCTGTCTGTGACAGTCTTCCTGACTGTCTATCAACTTCAGGAGCTCTCAGGGGCCTTTCAGGAGCTCGACTGGTACCTTTTGGAGCTAATCCTCTAGATGACTATGACAGCCTTCCTGACTATATTGCTGACTATCTTTTGGCTTTAGGATCCGTCAGGAGCTTTCAGGAGCATCTACAGACTTGTCTTGCTTAACTTCATCTTTAGTTTCTACTTCTTCAGGAGCTATCAGGAGTGGTTCTGAGCTGTCAGAATCTACCACTCCATCCCATGACTTGTCTTCAAGAAAATCCATGTCCCTACTAATGACTATCTTTTTGGTGACCAGATTATATAGCTAATAGGCTTTGGACTCTTCACTATAGCCCATGAAAATACATATTTCACCCTTGTCATCCAATTTCTGCCTCTTTTCCTTAGGTACGTGTGCATATGCTACACACTCGAACACTCTCAAGTGCTCAATTGTCCACTTGCATTTTGTCCATGCCTCTTGAGGGATCTTGTCACAAACCGCCTTTGTTACACTTCTATTAATCAAATAAATAGTTGTTGCTATAGCCTCTCCCCAATATTCAGTCGGGAGTCCTTTTGCTTTCATCATACTCCTTGCCATCTCCACGATGGTTCGATTCTTGCTTTCAGCCACTCCATTTTGGTATGGAGTATAATTGGTTGTTAGCTCCTTCTTGATTCCATTTTGCTTGCAAATATTCACAAAAAAATTAGAGGTATACTCTCCTCCTCTATCTGACCTTAGGACCTTAAGCACATGTCCACTCTCCTTTTCAACCTGGGCCTTAAACAACAAAAACTTATCAAATGCTTCAGATTTTTGTTGCAAAGAATAGACCCATGTCTTATGGCTGTAATCATCAATGAAGGTCATAAAAATATGCTCTTACCAACATAAATGATTTGCATAGGACCTACCAAATCTGTATGCACTAGCTCTAATGGTGCTCTTGCCCTTGTAGAGTTTCCCGATTGAAAGGGTTGACTATGTTTCTTGCCAAAAATGCAAGCCTCACATATAACATTAGGCTCTACTATCCTTGGCAAACCATCAATCATTTTATTCTTGGACAAAAGACTCAAAACAACATAGACTAAATGTCCATACCTGAGATGCCATAGCTTGGATTGATCTTGAATGGTGCTCTTGAGCGCTACATGATGTACTGCTATACATTTTCCATTCTTGAGAGGTGCAGCAATGGACTGAGATGAGAAACATGTCTCAATCTTCAACGAAAATGTCTGTGTCTTTGTCATTTGGACTACTACAAACACCTTCACGATTCCTCTCATTCTTGTCATAAATGGCGCATTGACCCTTCTACATCAGCACTTTATCCATTTTGGATCAGCTGACCAACACTCATAAGGTTGTGCTTTAACCCAGGAGCAAGAAATACATTTTGTATCTCCTTCTCACCTTGCTTGTTGCAGATCATAATAGATCCTCTTCCAACAGCAGGAACTACTCCATTGTTCCCCATTCTTATTTCAGACTTTACATTTTTATCAATGAAAGAAAAGACTTTCATTACCACTCATGTGGTTACTGCAACTGTTGTCTAAATACTAGACTTTAGGGTTGCCTTCTTCACCAATGTTGCACATGATGAAGGATGTGGACATTTGAATCAGCCACATTTGCATTTTGTTTTGACTGATCTCTTTGCTTGGTCCATCATTCACTTGCATAATGGCCGAACTTATGACAGTAGTAGCATTCAACGTTGCTCTTGTCATTCTTCATATTTGAACTATTGTTCTTCTTGCCTCTTCGGGAGCTGGTTTGAGAGCTGCTCGCTCCCTCTTGGATATTTTCTTGCACTGAGCTTTCTTCTCTAGCATTACCACATCTAGATCTCCCTCTACCACATCTAGAGTTGTTTGTTCCTCTCTCCCTTCCTCTTTCATTTAATTGAGCTTTAAAAGCTTGCTCTTGGAAGGAACTTGTAGACCTATTTAGGCGCTGCTCATGGGTATGCAGAGAACCCATCAGCTCATCAACAATGTTGTGAGATCCTTTTCCTCTTCAATTGCAATCACCACTGCATCAAACTTCATGGGTAAGCTCCTAAGTATTTTTTCCACAATCCTCTGATCATCAATGATCTCAGCATTCACTCTCAATTGGTTTATCAAACCAGAGAGTCTTGTGTGGAAAACTAAGATGGACTCACTGTCCTTCATTTCAAGAGTCTCAAACTCTCTTCGAAGCATCTGGAGCTTCGTAAATCTGACCTTGTTAGTTCCTTTGTAACAGGTTTCGAGGATTTCCCAAACTTCCTTTGCATAGTTAGTTACTGTTATTTTGAGAAAAATGGCCTTTGTCAAGGCTGCTTCGATCATACTCAAAGCTTTAGCGTTCTTCCTCCTTAACTCCTTCAACTAGTTCTTCTGGTTGTTTGTGAGCACATCATATGTTGTTGGGTCAATTACATCATTGAATGCATTGACCAAAAAATCCCACAAATCATTGGCGACCATAATAGTCTTCATCTTCTTTTCCCAAACATCATAGTTTTGTCCATTGAAGGACGATGGTTGCTGACAGCTCTTTCCTTCATCTCCAACCATGTCTCCTACACAATAAACTCAATACCTAGAAGAAAACAAATTCCCTAACTCACGAGGAAATGGGGCCTATGGCTCTGATACCATGACAAGAATTTATGATTGCACAAAAATCACATAGAGTTGTTGCTCTATTTCCCCAAATCACAAACAAGGGAATGCAAATGTGGAATAAATAAAAACAAGACAAGGAGACATGCAATATTTGATTTTTGTATTCAATAACTGTAAATCAACAATATAGGAAAGATAAAACTTAAACTACTAAAAGCTAAATCTAAACAATGAACTTCAATTTGTTGGCAGCAATCAACTACTCAACAAAGTTCAGATAACTTCAGGAGCTACTAGGAGCTCACTGAGTTGAGCTACACAGAGCTCTTTAGGAGCAATCTTTGCTCACACACAGAACAAACAGTTGCTGCTGTTTAGGAGCTTTCAGAAGCTCACACAAAACATTCTTTGTCTATAGACTGCTACTGCACAGAAAACTTCTTCCAACTGACAGAATAAAACTGCTTTCATTCTTTTTGTCTTTCAACTCATTCCCTCTCAATTTTGAATTCACCTACGAGCATTGAATTGGAATTCAAAAATTCCTAACTTCATTAATTCCTTCTGTAGACTTCAGGTGCACGTCAGGAGCAAGTGGGGAAGGAAATCCCCAAAACAATCTTCTGCAAGCATTGAATGCTTCTGACAGGTAGGTGGATGGGAAGAGGCTTAGGAGCTTTTAATTTTCCAACATATTCATTAGTGAAGTCACAGATCTTGATGTTTGAAAGAAATAACCCCTATGCATATAGACTAACTAGTAATGATTATTTTTGTTCATGTCATCAATCATCATAATCGCATTATTGGAAGTTTCAAACAATATGATACAATAGAATATTCTGACTGATTTAGGGTAAACACTCCACTAAATCTATAATTACAATTCCTGCATAAATTTGCACGTTTTTTCTCTAAGAAATGCAAAAGATACTCCCCCATAATTACAAGCTATTGTTTGGCCATACTGATTGAGTTTTTCATAGACATATATTGTCACTTAGCATTCAATTCTCTTAATATTTTGTAGCATGTTGCTTTTTTCTTCATATTTCCACATGTATGTTGCTTCACTTATGTCTAGATCCCATGCTTTTCAGTCATCTCCAACTTCACTTTCTTACTTTTCTTTGCCATGAAAACCTTCTAGTATTGGAGAAATTTTTTGAAGACTCGATTTTTATACTAAGCATAGACCATCTTCAATTTTAAACTTAGGTTGATCTATATAACTTGGCCACTTTTTCTTATATAATAGAAACATGAATGGATACCAAAGTCCACAACCTTCCATTTACAAAAGAAAAGGATATGAGAAAAAGAATAGACCGCACCCATTAAACTACTCCCGATTCATTAATTTCGAGTGGAAAATTTGTTTCTTTAACTCGAATCTATGACCTATGGCTGACAAGGAAGGTAACATATCAATGCACCAATTATCTAATCCATGGTACTTTTGTAAATTCATTTTCTATTATTAATATTATGTATTTTCTCTTCAAAAAATTATATTTGTTATCTAATCTATGATTAAAAAAGTTAAATAGTCAAAATTTATTTAGAAAGAAAAAAAATTGAAGATTTGGTTTATGAAGGATACTTTTGTCTTAGTGAAATTGAGTGTAATCTTAATAGATGAAGTTAGGTTTGGGGGTGTTCAATAGAGCTACATTGGTCTTTCACTACATTTCAATTAAGGCTTGAATTTATTAAGAAATAACATACAACCACCTTGCAATTCATTTATGGGTTAGAAAGGAATTGTAACATATATGTTTAATTCAGGTGTGTTGTGTCTTGCACACACATCCCGTTGAATACGAGGACCCCCTCTTTTATTTTTCTTGGTTTTCTTTCTTTTGGGTTCTTAGATTAGGTCATTTGAGGTTGTTCCTTTTTTTGTACTTGTTGGTGAGGCTTTGTGTCTGGGTTGCATCTTTGGCCAAGAATTTAAAGATTGTGAAGATTTGATTAGGCTAGGCCTTCTTTAAATCTCCGCAAAGTCAAGAACATCCTAAATCTCCATAGACCTAAATATCCACAAATTTGAGGGGACCCTATTTCTCGTAAAGATTGAGGACCTATGTTTTCCTGCAAACTCATAGTTGTGGATATTTGATGGTGGTTCTACCTAAATCAAAGAATAGATTTGATTGTACGTGCTAACTTTTCACAAAGAAGAGGGAAACCGATTTTTCACAAAGTTTAATCTACCTCGTATTTATGCCTCGAGTTCTTGACCATTATTTTGAGGTATTTATGGTGGTAAGTGGGTTGACTATATATGCAATTTTAGGGATACTTAAGATCATTTTTCTTATGTTAAAGATTAAGTCAAGCAGTATGGAGCTCTTGAGCTACTAAATTTGTGATTGTTAGAGAGTCAACATTTGCTAGTACTTTGGATTTTCATTGAGCTACAGGTGAATAACCATGACCTTATTTTGTACCCCACATTAGTTTGTTATAGTTAAAGATCGGAAATGCATTTAATATTGGTATCTAGATTGGGTTCTCCTAGGCATGCCAACTTACTTTAAATAATTTTTTAATTGGTGTATAAATCTACATGGATAGCTCAAGAGATTAGGGTTAAATTTTATTTTGACTAAAATTATGTACTAATTCACATTTGCTTCTCCCATGGTTTTTGTGGGCTAGTCTACGTTCTTTGTTTCATTAATATCATGTGGGTTAGGGATTAGAAGTCATATGCCTAGGTTTTAGGGTTTACAATTCTCTTAGGTATTAGGGATTTCCAATCATGATGCATCAAAGTTTTCTTAAATTGTGGGAATTTATATGATTATTTGTTGGCATAAGAATTAGAGTTGATTAAATTAGAGTTTCCGTCAATCATGATTTTATTTTCTTTTTTACCAAGTTTTGATCAAAGGTTGTAGATCTCAATGGCACAATGTTGGGAAAGTGGCAACAGTATTCCATCGCCCCTAGTGATAGGAAGCTGGAGCAGCAAATAACTGGTGCAATAGGGGGCATGTGGGAAATGCAAAGGAGGCCCACCAAACCATGAGAAAACTATAGACAGGTTGTGAGTGGGTTTTGGCTTTCTTCCTCTTAGAAAATATTGCAAGCCGTCACCACGAATTCCCACTTTGAAAGGCCACTATGAATCTTTATGTCTTGATTTTTGGGCATATTTCAATTCCTTCCAAACTTAAGGAGCTCCTTGAGACCTTGGAAGGGATGGTCTCTGTCGATTTCCAGGTTGAAATTTTAAAAAATGCTCATTAGGTGACGCATCCTACTCTCACCCTTACTCCATATTTTCAAGAACATAATAATAATCTTCTTATTACTAGCACTTGCAGCTAGGGGAGTTGCAAGGAAGACACTGATAGTATTATATAATTACCTGAACATTATTGACCCTGTCTTTGCAGAAGGTTTTTTCTTGAATATAGGGTTATAGATTAAGGAGGTGGATCAAAGAAAAAATATAAGAAAATTTGTTTTCCAATGCAAGCTATAATCAATGGAGGGAAATAGAGCCATTTTCTAAGAAATGTATGAGTGAATAAGATTGGTTAGCTCTTAGATAGTAGCAATTCCCAATAGAAGGATTGTTGCATTTGACGGTGTCGATCTTCTTTCCTCTTCCCTTCTAGGATATTCTTTTTCAGAAGGAAGATCCTAGTCTAAAATTTGCTTAAGTATTTTTTCACATGCATAGATACTATAGAATCTGGTAGTTCATTTGAATTCAAAAAGAATTGCTCATAAAGTAAAGCCTTTTCTGTAGGAGCAACACTAAGAAGAAATTCCCATTTCATACCCATGCTTTTGATGAAAAGGTGCAATAAAAAATTCATCAACATTCTTTTATCACAAGAAGCAATTTCCCTTTCTATCCTTGTGTTTAGAGACGTTAGGGGCAATGTTTTCAAAACATATTCCAATGAATCTTTTGGATAGATGGATTCAAATCTTATTAATAGATCTTTTAATGTAGCTTCATCTAAGAATCTTCTTGCTTCTTTTTCTTCTAATAAGAATAAACGAATACACCTCATTGGATGTGTTGGAAAGTACTTTCATTGGGACTAAATTAAATCTAAATCTAACTTTAATTAAACTAAACTCCTTATGTACAAGAATATTTACAAAGAAGTATAGAAAAATCATATTGTGAATGAGAATACACAAATTTTTTTAAATCTATGTATTATGTGGATCAAAGAAATGAGGGTGGACCACAGTGACCAACAAAGAAGTAAATATAAGGAAATATGTTTTCCAATGTGCTCTTTGAACTAAATAATTGTAGTCTTATGACAAGGGCGAGGATTGATTCAGGAAACAAATTAAAAATATAAAACATAGTTTCTTTTCAAGCTTTGAAACACCGAAAGAAGGGTTTCATAGAGATTGAACTGACTTATGACAAGCTGATGAAGTAACATATAAACACAATGCTAATCCTCTGTACACAATAAATTTTTTCTTTATCCAATGCAGGCTTCTCAAAATGATTTTGTTTGGGCAACTGCACACAACAGTGTCTTAGTAATCACTATCAAACATTCTGGAGGTTTGTTTCTCATTTAATATTTGGGTGGAGCTCTCATAATTGTGTGCTTTTCTGTTGAGTGAAATGTGGGATGTCTAGGAAATCGCAAAAAACTGCAACAAGTTTTGAAGCAATTTTGAGTCGAGTAATTGAAACAAAATGAAACAAGTAAACCAATAAAGCAAGTCATCTTTCCTAATCGTATTATAATCGTATCAAATGAAGTAAATAGATAGAAACACTCACCGATTGATAGAGCTTGTTGATGAGGAGGTTGAAAACATTGTATTTTAAAGTTTTTTTGTGCCTGCACATTGAAAAACACCATGATTAGTGTTACAAAAACAATAATCAAAAGAACAAAGTGTGTGTGACAACTCAAAGGCAAACTTAAAAATACTGAAAAGATATATTCTTCAATGTTTATTGATGTCATCTTTGAAATGACCGATTTCCATGAGTAGACTGTTGAATTTTGAACTAGAAATGAGAGAAAAAAGAAAATGAACACAAAGAAAAAAAGAACACAAAATTTATCATGGGAAAACCCTCCTCATGAGGGAGAAAAACCCAGCCACAAATGTATCTCTCTTATATTAAATGAAGTAGCAGCAAAACAACTTACAACTTGACTCACAGAAGAATAGTATCTCTCATAGATACATGCATAGAAAAGAACTTCGATTTCCTCCTTACTATCAATCTGCTCTTCACAATAACCTACTATAGATGACAAACTTCTCCTTGAAAGAACAACTTGACTTAAGAAAAAAATCAAAGCAAATAAGGAATCGTCTCTCCTATTTATGAGCAAAGATGAGGTTGCAATTGAATGCAAAAGAAGACGCACAAGAAGCATTACAACTACCAATTTTAAGGAGTTACAAATATATTTCATGCGGCTATTTAAAGGAGACAAATAAGGATTCTATTGCATGACAGTTCGAAGATTCCATTGCATGTCAGTTACGCCTATTTAAGGAAGATTCTTCTATTGCTAGAAGATACCTCCTGCTACTATCAGAACATTAACACTCCCTCTTAGCTAGGGAGGTATCTTTTTAGATAGCCATGCACATGTGTGATGTTGTCATCTTATCATGATGTCCACCATGGCTACTCCAAGAGAATGAAACAAGGGCTTTCACCTCAAATCTCTCTTGTAGAGAGAAATGCATTAACAAGGGTTGACACCTCAAATCTCTCTCGTAGAGAGAAATGTATTAACAGGGGCTAACACTTCAAATCTCTCTCATAGAGAGAAATGCATTAACAAGGGCTTACACCTCAAATCTATCTCATAGAGAGAAATGGATTAACACATGAAGCAAGAGTCACTAAGGCTAAGGCTCTCTCTCAACAAGGGCAACATTCTCCACAATACCAAGCTTATCTCGAAAATAAGAAAACTTTACTCTAGGAAGTGGCTTGGTGAGAATGCCAGCTATTTGCTCATCCGTGCAAATATACTTGAGTTCAACTACTTTCCTTTGAACCACATCTCTTAAATAATGATACTTGATCTCCACATGCTTGGTTCTATCATGAAAAATAGGATTAACCGAAAGCTTCACACAACTTTGGTTATCAAAAAGAATCACTGTAGGTTCTAGAGGCTAACCAAACAATCCTGCAACCAATTTACAAAGCCACACGGCTTCTCTTGCAGCCACACAAGCTGCAACATATTCTACTTCAGCTGTACTCTGAGCAACACATGATTGTTTGCTATTGCACTAGGAAATCATAGTTGAACCTAGGCTGAAACAACATTCTAAAGTGCTCTTCCTATCAGGCACACAACCTACCCAATCTGAATCAGAGTACCCTTGCAAGCTCAGTTCTACACAAGAAGAATATTTTAGACCATATCCCACTATACTACATACATATCTCAGTATGTGTTTAGCTACAGCAAGATGAATTTGTCTTGGTTCACACATGAACTGACTTAAAGTGTTAACAACATAACATATATCAGGCCTAGTATTAACCAGGTACATTAAAGAACCAATTAACTTCCTATACATAGTAGAATCAACTAAATCTGAAGTGGCTACAAAATCATGTAACTTTTTCAGATTTTCTTCCATAGGAGTCATCATTGATTTACAATCTAACATACCAAATCTCTTCAAGATATTAATAGAAAACTTCCCTTGACTCAAAATAATCTCATTTGGTCTTTTCCATACCTCAAGCCCAAGAAAGTAGTGCAACAGACCAAGATATTTCATTTCAAATTTAGAAGATAACTCCTTACATTTAAAAATGAGATCACTATCACCAGTGAGAAACAAGTCATCAACATAAAGTACTAAGATTAAGACTTTGTCATCACTTACGTTGAAATATAAATTTGGATCAACATCATTCTTTAGGAAGCTCAAGCTCAATAAATAATGATCAATTCTCTCATACCAAGCACAAGGAGATTGTTTAAGGCCATACAAGGCCTTTTTCAACCTACACACATGAAACTCCTCATGAATCACAAATCCCTCTAGTTGTTCAATGTATACTTCCTCTTCAATTATCCCATTCAAGAATGTCGTCTTCACATCCATTTGATGAAGTCTCCAACCCTTAACCGTTGCAACAGCTATGATAGTTCTAATAGAAGTGTAATGAACTATTGGTGCAAAAGTCTCTTCATAGTCTATGCCTTCCTTTTGAGAAAACCCTCTAGCTACAAATATAGCTTTATATTTTTCTACACTCCCATCAACTGCATGTTTAATTTTGAATAGCCACTTAGAAGAAATAATAGATTTAACTTTGGGCCTTGGAACAATGTCCCAGACATCATTCATGATGATGGATTGATACTCCTCAATCATGGCATCCTTCCACACTTGTTGAACTGAAGCCTCTTCAAAAATAGAACGCTTAGATGCTATAAAATGACTCATCAAGGCTCCATATCCTACAAACTTATGAGGTCTTTTACTCTCTCTGAAAGTGCCACAAGGAGCTGCAAAATTTTCAACCTCTTGCATAGTATGCCTGGCCCACAAAGGTCTCTTCTTGTCATTTAAACCATTACTTGGACCAACAAAAGTATCTATAGGATCAGTGGAGTCTTCTAATTCTGTAATCTCCCTTTGAATCTTAGAAGGGGAATCCAGAACAACCATCTCCATGTCTTGAGAAGGTTCAAAATCTTCTCTATCAATTTCCATATTAGATTTTTTAGATCTTTTGCAAGCTACATCTTCTTCAAAAGAGACATCTCTACTAATTTCAATCTGCTTTTGACCTAGAATATAAATCTTGTATGCTTTTGATGATTCACTATAACCAACAAAGATGCCTTTCTTTCCTGAGGGTTCTAACTTAGACCTTTTCTCTTTTGGAACATGAATGTAGACTAGACATCCAAAAATTCTGAGATGATTGATATCTGGTTTAGAACCTAAGAAAGCTTCTTTTGGTGTCATATTGACTGATATTTGATGAGGACTACGATTCTGAATATATACAGCTATCTTGCAAGCTTCTACCCATAAAAATGATTGAAGGCTTTGATCATGGATCATAGCCTTCATTGCCTCAACAATAGTTCTATTCTTTCTTTCAGCTACACCATTTTGTTGAGGATTATAAGGGATGCAAAACTCCCTCTTAATCCTAGCTTCAACACAAAAATTTTGAAATATACCAGAGACATATTCACCCCCATTATGAGATCTTAAAACCTTTATTTTCTTGTTAGAAAAATTTTCAACAAGAGCTTTAAATTCTTTAAATCTGGACAACACCTCATCAGATTCTTTAGATTTAAGAAAATAAATCCATGTCTTATGAGAGAAGTCATCAATGAAAGTAACATAATACCAAAACCCGCTAAGAGAAGCAACGGTCATAGGACCACTCAAATCAGAATGAATCAACTCTAGGATATCCTTTGCTCTACTTTCACTACCGCGAAAAGTACTTTTAATGTTCTTACCTACAACACACCCTTTGCAGACACCCTCATGATCTTGGCTCAGCTTTGGAAGTTTTAGTGTACGTTTTATCATCCACTGAACACTTCAGAATAAAATGTCCAAAGACACTCTATCCTCTCTTGAAAAACCATTGCGTATGCTAAGATTGAGAGAAGATCATATGGCGATTCCAAGGTTTCTTTCATTAGGTCTTGACATGTGGATAAGCTCACTGGGCGTTGTGATTTGTTGGTAATACACAAAGGGACTTACGTTAAAGAGTTCTTCACAAGTTTGGGACTTCGACGGATTTATCATTAAAGCTTCTTTGATAAAGACTTTCGGTTTGGATAAAAAAATGGAAAAAGATACTTAAGGTTTTAGAGGATCTATTCTACGCCTAGGAATTTAAGAGATAGTAAAGAGTAGGTGAAATGAATAACCAAACTTTGTTTCGCCTCCCTGGGACAACTGCGCAAAGTGGGTGCAATCTTCAAAGGGTGTGATTATAATTTTCAAGCCCTGAATGAGACCAAATTTAAGCATCCACAATCACAAGCTTAGGCTAACTTTATGCATCAAATGCAAATCATCCATCCAAAGAAAGTATGGGCAATATTTCACCATTTAATCAATATGATCAATCTCACATTCACTTAACAAACATTCAAAGCAAATTCTACTTAATTGTACTCTAACTCTATCTAACTCTAATCTATGGTAGAAGAAGTTATGCAACCTTCCTTACTACTTGACAATAAAAGTGATTCAAAGCAAATCATGCATAAGAGATTTTATTATCGGAAATAGTCTTAATGCAACAATTTCATACACTGTCTCCATACAAATGAAAATGAGAGATCACTAGTTTAAATAGAGTTTTCAAAATGAAATGAAAGGCCAAGATTAAAACAATATTGATGGCCAAGATTAATACAACTCAACCCTAATTAGGGTTGCTCAAAATAACATTAGTTAACATCCAGTAAACAAGCAGTAACAAGCAGTGAAGTGGTAGTTGGAGCTATCATCAAGGGAAGGCGTCCCTACCTTCTTGGGCAACATTTTGCTCGATGAATTTGGACACAACCGTGACAACTTCCTCCATTGTGACTAGTGGTAGCATGCTTATCCTGAATTTGAGTCCATCCAAAT
The DNA here is from genome assembly GCA_007258455.2 of Sequoia sempervirens. NCBI lineage: Eukaryota > Viridiplantae > Streptophyta > Pinopsida > Cupressales > Cupressaceae > Sequoia > Sequoia sempervirens. The sequence continues at coordinate 958,030,008 of VDFB02271358.1, forward strand.
CCTCGACACATCTGGTGAAGGTGCTCTCCCAATCCGCCTCCTATCTCACAAAATCATTTCAGATGGCCAAGAGATTTTCCACTTTTGCGAAATCCTATCTCATAATTGGTCCAGTAGCAGAGAAGAAAACCTCCTCAACCTTACGCTTCAACCTCCCCAGCTGCATGTCATTTTCCTGAAAAATTTCTCAGTCAAACACATTTGCAGCTATTGTATAAATCTTCTCCTGGATTTCTTTCACTTGCTCTTCAACTTTGAGCCCATTCACCTTTGCCTTCTCCAGAATTTCTTTCCATATAGTCACTGCCCAAAACCGATGGTGAAAATCATAAGTTACTCTTGCAAAAATCACCTTTCCTTCAACCAATTCATCACTCAGAATTCCCTTTAGGACTTTGAGGCATGGAATGAGCCTCTCCTGAATATTTGGAAGGTTGTCCCAAGTTTTTGCAATATCAACCAATCTAGAAAGAAAAGAAGAATTTTTCCCATAGGCAAGTGCCAATTTCTCCATGAATGAGGCCGCTTCCGTGCCCTCGCTTACAATCCATTCCTGGGCCTCCTTGGCTGTGACCATCCCTTGCTCTACATCCTTGGCTATCTCCTGTGAGGAATTGAGAAGAGGAGAAGCTACTACATCACCCTGATTGAGTGGTTGGGTTAGATGTCGTATATACTCTTTCAGGCGTTCAACCTCCCTTTTGTATTCCTTCTTTTTCCAATCTCACCTTGACAGTTGAGACAGAATTATCTAGCTCTTCCACTTTTTGGCCTTTTGTTGTTGGGCCAAGGTCTATAGTGTTTATGGAGTATTCTTTGGGAGTGATCTCATCTTGTGCCTTATCCACTGTGGGTACTATGATATGTATGGAATGACTGCTGGCTTCATCCCTCTAAATGGTGGAAAATTTCTTGGCAAGTTTCTTAGTAACAACCCGTTCCAACCTTGCCAAGAAGTCTATAGTATCATCTTCTTCTTGGTCTTGCACTAGTGCCTAAATCTCCATCCTCTCTATCAGCCAATCCGGAATGGTAGGCTACTCAATACCATCTTCCTCATGAACATTCTCTTCATTTGGAACATCCAAGACTTCTATGAGGGTGGAGATCATTCCCTCTTCGAAGTCATCATTCTGGACTTCCACTTCATTATCTGAACCCAATATCTCTGTGCTTGTAGGTGATGAGGGCTCATCATTATCCAACTAGATTGGTTCATTTATCTCTTCCTGAAATACAAAAGGTCTCATCACTTCAGCCAAGGATTTGTCTACGGTGGCCACTAGCTCATCAATATTCTAAGATGCTATAGAACGATATGGTTCTATCCTCTGTCGTTTCTGGACAGGCTTTGTACTTGGAACTACTTCTCTCCTCTTCTTGCCCATCTCAACCTAATCATCATGATGGGATGTGCCAGCATTGGAGGAATAGGACTCTGTCTCACTCAATAAATCATACGTTTGTGTTATTCTTTTCTGTCTCAACTCTTGGACCTAATGGTCGACCCACCACTAAGAGTACTTGATCACTGGTCTCATCAAAGTTGCCAAATCTAAGTGCTTAGGCTCTAACCACCTCATGGAAGGAAGAGGTTAGCTCTCCTTAAAGCACGACTGGACATAATTTCCATCGTCCTGCAATTGATCAGGCTCCCAGCAAAGTTTGATCACCCTCATGAAGTCCACTGGTATTCTAGACCATAATCTTCTCTTGACTTCATATTCATTAGTGGCATTCGCCCATAAGTCTTCCAATTCCACTTTGTGCTTATATCTCCTCCCATCCACTGTTCAGATATGATGATGTGGGTCAAAGTTGACCCTGGACTTATAGGCTGTGAATGGGTACCACTAGATCTCCAGCCTGGTGCTCTTAGCTGCTTGTGCCAATAGACAATACTCTAACATATTCTCAATGAAGAATGGGAATTTAACAACCACCTTCTTACTTGGCCTTTGGATGTTTTGGTATTCTTCCAGCTGCCTCAAGACTTCAAGCAGGATCATCTAATTTTTTGGATAGATAGGTAACTTATAGGGGTTTCTAGTGAATCCCTAGATCTTGACATATGTAAATTTTGGAAACTGGATAAACTAGGATCTGTATCTACTGATCAAACTTTTTGCTTCATGACTCAACCTTTAATGCATTCCTCCTTGAATTTTTCTTGTGATGTACATTAAGAAAGCATCGTTCACTTGCCTGAAATTAGATATCTCCCTTAGATAGATTTGTGGGTAGCAATCATAAGGCTTGAGTTCATTTTCCCCATTCCCAACTTTGCCTTTGCAAATCAGTCCTAAGTATTTATATGACTTGGCTAATAAATAGACAATGTACGAGCTCATGTGAAAAGACTTAGTCTTTTCTAAATTGATCAATTGCTCGTGAAAATTATCACTTATCATTCGAGACCAATTGAACATCTTTACGCCAGAAGTGATCTCATCTATAAAGTAATACATCCAAGTTTCAAAATATGCACCTTGCGGATTGCTAGCTATTTTATTCAGCATCAAAATGATGTCCCCATAATCTTCTTTAAAATATGTCTAGTGTGGCCTCTGAGGCATCTTCTTTATTGATGTTTTAGGCTTCTCCAGCCGTGCCTTATTAACATTTGTGGTGCATAACTCAGACTGGCTGTCATACAAACTCTTGGCTTGCTCCTTGGTTTTGTAGGTGGTACAGGAATGTGCTGGGATGCCAAATGTCTCTTGAATTTCCACCTCGCCAAGGTGAGCGAGAACCTTTCCGTCAGGTCCAATGATTTGTCTTTTCTGAGCATTGCAGTGGATGGCACATTCTACCATTAATTCAACACAGTCCATCGCAAGCGGGAATCCAGCTGCCTGAAAAATTCCATTCCTCACCATTCGTCTGACAATTGGTGTAGGAAGTCCATCATGTCCATATACTCTTTTCTTGAACTCTATGAAGTCAACATGTCCCAGATCGATGTCTGCAACATTTTTCCACTTTGAATTTATTTTTGAATCTTGTTGTGTGCCTTTGCTGGTGAACTTCATTGGCGCCTTCTTTGATGATTCTCCTGCCGTAGTCATCAACCTACAGTAAAAATACTAACATTAATACGAAGAATTTAAAAAAATATAGTTCAATCTCATGCCTTGTGTTCGAAAAATTTACTTTCAGCTCATTAAATAATTAAACTTCTATGAAAAAGCAAGCTGAAAGTAAATGAATTTAATTAAAATTTGGCCAGAACTTAGCCAGGATGAAAAAAACAGATGGAGAAATGATAAATTAGTCCAATCGAACTCCAAACCTCAAGAAAGAACTTTTGGCTACAAATTAGATTTGGACTTCGAGAATTTAATGAAAAAAGAAAGTGACAAAGTGTGTCTGTCTTGCTAAGAAATTCAACCTTTAGCAAATAAATCCTTCACTTCTTCAAAAAAAATTGTTTCTCAGCATAAAATTATTCATTCCTTTGAGAAAATCGATCTTTCCTATAGAAGGATTGATCATCTTATAATTTCAACAGATTAGCTTCTCTTCAGCTGTGTTTGTGAAAAATGAGTTGTTGAAACTCATTATATAATGCTAAAGATTTTGATTTATTTTAGCAACTACCTTCTTTTCTCACGATTTCGATTTGTTTTCTCTTCTTTAAACAAGCAAGTTTCTATTATTTTTCCAATAAAAATCCATGGCAAGCTTATCTAGGCAAATCTCTTTGATTTTCCAAAATTCAATTTTTTTGCTAGTGTTTATCTTTGATTTTCAAAATTTTGAAAAAAAAAACATTAAATGTCCAATTAAATTCTATTTTCCAATTTTTAATTCATGGAGAATTTAATTTTTCCCATGGATTTTATCTTTGTCTAGCGCAATTTATTTCCTTCCGATACATCTCTAGTGAATTTTATTTTGTCCAAGCCATTTTAAATTTCTGAGTATTTGGAAATAAATTATTAAAATATTAAAATATTTTAATTTATTTCCAACCTGTTCATTTTGGACCCATGGCTATTTTGATTTTCTCTCCCTTTTCTTTGGCTAAAAGTTTATTCTCCAAATTTATTTCAATTTTTCATCTAGCCAAGTTAAAATTTTAGTCATCTCATCGATAAATGTTATGCCAGATCCTCATTTTCTTCTGCCATGGCGGACTTTGAGTTGCGTCGGACACATTTTCTTATGCTGAAATCAAACTTTCTCTTGTTTGGACAAATTTCTCTAGGAAAAGTCTACATTTGGATGTCTTCCTTAGGCAAAATTCCATGCTAGTTAGAAAAATTCTTATCCCTTCTAGCCAAGGGCAGACTTCCTTGCCTCTTTGCCTTATGCATTTTCCTTTGTGTGTTTGGCCAACTTCACCAATTTTTCTCTAGGCATCCAAACTTAGGAAAATTTTAATCTTTCATCTCTTCTCATGCTAGGCAGACTTCACACTTCCTTTGCCATGGCCTAGGCAGACTTCCTCAAGTCCTTTCCATCTTCCATCAAGGCATGGTGGACTTTCTCAAGCATTTGCCTTTCATACTTGCCAAAATTTGCATTTCTCCCCTTTAAAACATTAAAATACTTAGCCAAAATTTCAATTTTCCCTCTTTCTAGGCCTCCATACTTAGGAAAATTTTGGATTTTTTCCTTCAAGGCATCAAACACTTAGCAATTTTTATTTTTTTTCTTTCTTATGCCTAGGCAAACTTCCCAATTGTTTTGCCAAGGCTAGGCGGACTTTGAAGAGTCTTTTCCAAGGCTAGGTGGACTTTGGAAGGTCTTTGCCAAGGTGGGGCGGACTTTGGAACCTCTATGCCATGTCCTGTATTTTAAGGGCCAACCTCATACTTTCCTTGCCATCTTTCCTTTAGTCTTGGGCAGACTTGCAAGAGTCTTTGCCATTTCTCTCCAAGGCATGGCAAACTTCAAAGAAGGCTTTCCATTCTTCTCCAAGGCATGGTGGACTTTGGAAGGTCTTTACCATGTCCCTTAAAAGTAGGGCCGACCTCTTTCATGGCTGAACATGTTCTCTTGATGGAAAATTCTCCAGACTTAAACAAAATTTATCACAGATTTCATGCCTTTGGGTTGATTTTTGGCAATTTTTCTCATGATTTTTGACTGATTTTTCAATGAATTTCCAAATTTTACCATGATTTTTAGTTGATTTTCTCAGATTTTTGCTTGTTTTTCCATGCTTTTCCTAATTTTTTATTTGATTTTTTGATTTTCACTTTGATTTTTCGATGATTTTTTTAATTTTTAGGTTGATTTTTGGCTCTAAAGATGGAAAGTTGACTCGTTGACCAGGGTTGATTTTCTAAAAATAGAAAAATCAAAATCCCTAAAAAATAGGGAACCCCGTTTGGCCAAAAAATGCCAAAAATGAAAAAATGAAAAAGCAAAAAAGCAGATTCCCTAAAAAGTAGGAAGTGTTAGAATTGGCAGAAAGCACAGGCAATCCTTGTCTCCCAGACCTTCTGAGCCCTTCCATGACATTTATGCACTGATTTAAGCATGGATTACTGACTTAGCTCAGATGATTTTCAAAAGACTGACCTGAAACTCTGAAATAAGTGACCTCATGAAACCATTGCATGGAGACAAAACCCTAAAAACTAGCAAACTATTGGGGGTCCCCATTTGCAATGGGGCGATGTGTGAAAAGGTCACAACAGGAAGACCAACTACCACCTTCTCCATAGATGACAAGGTTCTGAAATTTAGGTGACCAAATCTTTTATGCCACAGCTCACTTGAACTTAGAGAAACATGAGCTAATGCTAGGATAGGACGAGCTGAAAGTTTGTAAAGACTGTCATGATGAACACCAATCTCACGAGCTGTCTGAATGTTGGTGTTCTTCTTCCATGCAAGAACTTTTCCTTCAGCAAAAGCAACATGATAACCCTTGTCTTCCAATGCAGAAATAGAAATAAGAATCCTCTTAATACCAAGAACAAAAAGAACATTACTCAAATGAAGAGAAATTCTGGAAGCTAACTGAAAAGATGTAGAACCAACACCCTTCACAAAATAGCAAGCATCATCACCAATGATAACTTGAAGATGAGAATCTTTTTCTTTCAAATTAGAGAGGTGCTTACGATAAACAGTAATGTGTCAAGAGGCTCCACTATCAATAAGCCATGTATCACAGTTGGTAGGAACATTGCTAGAAAGAGCAGAAATAAATAAGAACCCCTCTAAATTTTCACTTGACTCTCTTTGAGGAGAAGAGTTTTCAACATTTGAAGTAGCCACTTGGTGCTGGGGTCTAGAAAAACAATCTCTAGCAAAGTGGCCGAATTTGTCACATCTGAAACACTGAATCCTAGAAAGATTCTTCTTCTTTTTCTTGAAATCAGGGGTTGAATCAAAATTCTTATCTCTGAACCTTTTGAAGTTACCTTTCTTTCCTTTAGAAGAATGAGCAGCAAGTACATGATCATCTTCATGAAGATTTTTATGAACATTGCCTCTAGCCTCTAGTCTCCATTCTTCCTAAATGCAGTCAACTCTCAATCTATCAAACTTAGGAAGTTCATCTCTCCCACTAATTCCTTGAATGAAAGATTCCCAAGAGTGGGGAAGACCATTCATGGATAACATAACCAAATCTTTATCTGCAAAGTATTCTCCAATTGCATTGAGTTGATCCTTTAACTCTAAAATCTTCATAAAGAAAGAAACAACTAATTCTCCTCTTGAAATATTTCCCTTAATTTTTTCTCAAAATTTAACACACAAACCAGCAAGTATAAAACTGATTAGTGTTAGCTCCAAAAGCAAATCAGCATGGAAGTAACTCTAACCAAGAATGTTCACCAAGATCCCAATGTGGGCGAGGCAATAGCATATGGTCAGAGGATCATTAGGAGTAAACTGAAATGAAATTACAATTCATCTGCTGATGCAGGCATCCACAAACAGTGGGGATACTCCACTTATTCAGTGGGTGAGATTATTACATTATTAAAGGCGGCAAGCTAGCCATTTAAATCCTCACTTCCACTTATTAACGTGGGGGGAATACAGTCCACACAACCACTTATTTAGTGGGGGGAAACTTACAATTAAGAAAGATGATTATTTAAACTCAACCACTCAATCGTGGGAGTATGAAATTTAAACTAATTGCAGCAAATAAAATAAATAGTTGTTAGTACTACTAATCAGCTTTACAATAAATTAAACAGCTGCAAATAAGAAAGATATGCTTCTAAATCAACCAATGGTTAGAGTAACACTTCCTCTAACTCTTACAATACAATAATGATATAGAAATGAAGCTCAAACCAGCATTATATCAAAAACTAACAAGTCTGATCAGAAATAGAGAATACAGAAAATCAGACCAGCAAACTGTACATCAATAAAATGCACATAACTTTATCAATTTACCTCCAAATTGAGTGAAATCAATTGCAATGAACCTCTAGAGGATAGGCGCCCATGTCATGATGTTGAAACAGCTTCAAAAAGCAACCATTAATTTACTTGCACAATTCTCAATGCTCCCAACATGGTATGGCCCTTAGCAAGGGCGATTTTGCAAGAATAAAAATAAATACTTTGAAATAAATTTTAATCTTCTATGGGAAGGGGCACCCATGTGCTAGGAATGCATATCTTCAATACCCAGAAGCAAATAAAATTCATACTAAAAGTTGTATACAAAAATCACTTTCAGCCATGATAAACTAGCAACATAAAAACTGGAAATATCTCACCAAAACTCCACAATAATGCTCAATATGTACTTCTGGATGAAGCACACTCTCAATCCACCACCTAGGGAACCATAGTTGCAGGCCCGAAGAATGGAATAAATTTGCTAAACTTTCCCTTAGCCGGATTCTGGATTCATTCCAGCAGCGTAACTTTGCTCTTCAAAAATATGCATAATCAGCTCTTCAAACAGCAGCAATATATAAACTTCAATTGGCAAATGAAGCAACAAGAACTCTTCGAATTCCAAGAAGTTGAATCACTTCAACTTCCAAAAGGGATGCCACCTTTTTGCATTTTACTTTTTTGAAATAATATAATATTACTCAACCTTTTTTTCACTTTGCAACAATAAAGCATTTAATAAATTATTAAATGCATAATTGACCCCCTTAATGGCCCCTCTTTTAAAACAACATGAAGTTATTACTCCTAGGCATGGGGTACAACTGAGAAACATGAAATTTGACTAAGTATAAAAACTCAGTCCATGGAGATAACCAAAACCAATGCCAATACTGAAACTGATGGATAGCAAGATGACTTGAGTTGAGCTGCTGATGATGCTACTGCCAAATTTAGACTTACTAAAAATAGCCAACTGCTATAAATAGTAAGTTCACATCAAAACAATAGATAGCCAAACTAACACTAACCTGCAAAGGATTGAACTGCTGCTAGACAGATACTGCCAAAAGATAGACTTGCTAAAAATAGCAACTGCTATAAATAGTAAGTCTGCACAACATCCTCTGAACACCAACTGAGCAATATCTGAAAGAGGAAACCCTAATTTTCCACCTCAGCTTAGCCTACGGATTTCCGGAAATAGGCTAAATCCTATTGAAGAGTGTAGGGCCAAAATGGGGACATTACAGTCCGCCCTTCCCAAAATTGCTTGTCCTCAAGCAATGCCACCACACTCCAAGGGAACAATTTGATCCTTACCATGCCAAATAGGATCCCAGGGTCCCAAATCATCCTAGGAGAAGGATAGCACCAACTGATGTAAGCACTGCACTGCTGGATGCCAACACAAAAAATCACCAGATTAAAATTAAACTGAAACATCATGGGAATAAATTCTAGAAGACCATCATTGGCTTCATCATCTTCAACTATGGAATCACAAACCCAAGTGATACCAGGATTCCAAATCTTTCTCAGGAACACTGTTCCTCTAATCTGTTGCGCTACTCTGATTAATACAACTGAATACTCAAAGTGGACCAACATGTCACAATCCACAAAAGACAATGCATCAAACATGTCAATGCCTGGGTCCCATATCAGTCTGTAGGACCTCCAAACCTTGTTGTCATAATTCTGATCAGCAACAAAAATATTTTCAAACATGCTTCTAAACCAATGCCAAACCAAGAGCAAAGCTCCACACTCCATCCCTATCCAAGAGGATGCACAATGCTTCCTTTGAAGCAAACTGATTTCACTGAAAGAACTCCAAGAAATATTCACATATCTCACATCAAGAGTCTCAATTTGACAAATCAAATCAGCTAATAACTCGCTGTCCCAAAAAGTAATGTATGAGTTGGTACCACAAAATTCACTGTCAACTATCAATGAACAACCCATACTTGAACTTTGACCATACAGAAACATTCCCTTGCTTATTTTTGGCAGAAATTCAGTCCAAATAGGAGGTGGAGAGGCCTGGAAATGAAGTAACCAGCTTCCTAAGAGGTCTGAAATAATCATCTTGAGATCTGATTTTTGGAAAATCAACATCCAAGAAGACAAGTAGCAGCTGTTACAAAAGAACTTTCCATCAAAATGAGCATAACTGCTCATGAACCAAGCTGGTGGCACTTTTAGCAAGAGACCCCATGTCACCACAAACCAACTTTTGATCATATTTCTTTCCCAGAACACCAATGTATGATCAGAAATAAAGAGGCAATGACATAGAAAGAAGGGAGCAGCAAACATAAAATAGAATTTTTGACACTTATCTCTCCATCCCACCTTCTTTATATGCATTCCATTCTTCAAAAGAAAATGCTTGAGATCCCAAACACTGATTTTCAATTGAAGACATTTTCCAACACATAAGCAAATGGTCACAACTACACTCTGAATATTATATGCTGGTCTATCTATTTTGAAATTACCTTCTTCCCAAGTAATGCCAGGATCCCAAACTAACAACCATGAAGAACCACTTCTCAAACTGATAATTGCTCTCACACGAATCCTTTGATTCACTCGTTCCATCTGCAATGCCACTTCTTGAAATTCCAAGAAGTATTCAACCAACCTTTGTTCATTGAAGAAATCAAATCTAGAATCTTGTGATATGACTTGCCGGAAAGATTCCATGAATCCTTCATCAAATACAATTCTGAAATCTATCACTCTAAGAGAAGATGGTGATGAACTAAAATCTAATATGAGTCTCACAAGCATCCTCATCAAAAAATAAATTAAACCTTCATCAACAAACCCATCAACTCTTTATTGATGAACAATAAGAATGCCTTCATTTCTTTGTGTTTCAAGAGTTACCAATTCTTGTTGAATGGTTGCACTAGGAGCAGCAGTAGATTCAACTTCATGCAACTCACGTATTAACTCTCCAATGCTGGAAGACAAACTCAAATCCCCTTCTTCAGTAATCTCTGAAGCAATTTCTTCGTCATTTTCAAAAAGAGGATTTACATAAACCTTACTAGAACCTTCTTCATACAAGAGATTGTCAAAAGCTTGATAAGCTTGAGAATTTGAATGCTTTGGTCTCTTAGGACAGCATTCCAAATCATATGTTTCTTGTATGAGATCAAACTCATCAAGAATTTCTTGAAGCTCCTCTGCTCTTCTTCTATTTTCTTGCTCCCATGAATATTGAACAGCAGAAATCTGATTCTCTGCTTCAATTAGAGTCTCATGCACTTCTTGCAACTTTGTTTTGGTAAGCTCATGCCACTCCAATGCCTTGTCAACAATATTGGCCACTAAGTCTTTGTCACGAATGATGTGCAAAAGACTAGATTTAATTTCCTCCAAGTAAAATTTAATGGACTTCATGTCATCAATAGAAATGCAACATACAACTTCTCCCCTAGGCACATCATAAATCATCTGTTCTACATGTCTATGAATTCTATCAAGATTTGACAAAATTTGAATTCCATTATCAGCAATGTGTGAACTTGAGCTGCAATCATTATATACTGGCTGAGATGATGTAGAACAACTTTGATGGATAAAGATTTCAAAAATGGTTTGAGTTGTACTCCTCAACTTGTCTCGCATGTGATGAACACTCTTCATCATTCCATCCATAGTGCCTTCCAATTCCTTAGCTTTTTGTCTCAGCTTGATTTCCGGTGAAGAAAAATCTGCCTTATAACTACTAGAAACTTCACCTTCCATGTTGTCTCCTACACATGATTCAAAAGAATTGATCAAATCAACTTTGAAGTGGGAATAGACTTCATCTTCCTCTTTCTTCTTCTCCTCCTTGACTTGACTTTCAAACCAACATTCTCTAGAATTGTGAAGAAGCAAATTGTTGATTGAACACATATCTTCTACTAATTGAACTTCTCTTTCATTTGGATCTACACTTATGGCCTCTTCATGCATCTTTGTTTCAACTTTTGTTTCCAAAAGTTTTTTCTTTGAATCTTCAACATGAGGCTTCTTAACACAAGTCAACTCACTATTCTCCTCTGTAGAAAACAAGAGTACCTCACTAGTCTTCAAGGCTTCCACTGACACATTACATTCTTTTACAGAATGCTTGGATGAGTGCAAATCTGTAGATACCCCTTGAACTTTTGCAATGTCTTCAAAGGAATTCCAGCTTTCATTCTCTCTAGCTTTAAATATCTCTTCTCTATTTTCAACAATCTTCTTCAAAAGTGGTTTCAACTTATCTTCACATTGACTGAAAATTTCTTTAACTAACAAATCAGCAATGGGAGAAATCTGCTCTTCACGTTTGTAAGCATCCAAGAGAAGAGTTTGGACACTTTCAGGAAGACTATCAGCTTCTTTAATTGTAGAGATTAGAACATTCATGACAGCTGCAAGCATACTCTCTTCTTGCTCACTCCAGGTCGAGGTGAAAAGATAATTAAACAAGTGATAAATCTGATTCTCCATCTCAAATTCTATCAATAAGATGCAAGCACCAACTTCAGAAAATGTTTTTAAAATAGCAGCTCTTCTTGGAAACAAGCTACTACCAGTTTCATCCAAATCTTGAAAACATTCCACTATCATCTTTAATATGATCTTCATAGTTTCATCATCATAGGGCAACTGGGGAATTACAATTCTCATTATCTCCATAAAACAAGAAGAAATCAGCAACTTGGTCTCTTCATCAGGATGCCCCAACCAATAGGGCTGATTCAAAAAATTCACTACAGGAGCTAGTGCCAACTCCATTATCTCTGAAGGTGATGGCTTCACTTGTCTCAAACATTGTTCTAACAAATGAAGAATGTTCTCTTCATTTTCTTTGACTGAAATTCTTTACCAAGTCTCTTTCCAACCATAAAGAGAGTCTCTGCCAACTTCATCTCTTCTTCATTAGCCATGCCTAACTGCCAACCTCTGGATACCACAAGAAACTGAACTAGAATCTGCACTGACTTTCGGTGTAGTACCAGAGATCTCTATCACTCATCTGCCTAAGCATGAAGCACTGATCAACAGGATGGCAGGATCTTCTGCTCTGATACCACTGAAATATTCTCCTTAATTTTTTCTCAAAATTTAACACACAAACTAGCAAGTATAAAACTGATTAGCGTTAGCTCCAAAAGCAAATCAGCATGGAAGTAACTCTAACCAAGAATGTTCACCAAGATCCCAATGTGGGCGAGGCGATAGCATATGGTCAGAGGATCATTAGGAGTAAACTGAACTGAAATTACAATTCATCTGCTGATGTAGGCATCCACAAACAGTGGGGATACTCCACTTATTCAGTGGGTGAGATTATTACATTATTAAAGGCGGCAAGCCAGCCATTTAAATCCTCACTTCCACTTATTAATGTGGGGGGAATACAGTCCACACAACCACTTATTTAGTGGGGGGAAACTTACAATTAAGAAAGATGACTATTTAAACTCAACCACTCAATCGTGGGAGTATGAAATTTAAACTAATTGCAGCAAATAAAATAAATAGCTGTTAGTACTACTAATCAGCTTTACAATAAATTAAACAGCTGCAAATAAGAAAGATATGCTTCTAAATCAATCAATGGTTAGAGTAACACTTCCTCTAACTCTTACAATACAATAATGATATAGAAATGAAGCTCAAACCAGCATTATATCAAAAACTAACAAGTCTGATCAGAAATAGAGAATACAGAAAATCAGACCAGCAAACTGTACATCAATGAAATGCACATAACTTTATCAATTTACCTCCAAATTGAGTGAAATCAATTGCAATGAACCTCTAGAGGATAGGCGCCCATGTCATGATGTTGAAACAGCTTCAAAAAGCAACCATTAATTTACTTGCACAATTCTCAATGCTCCCAACATGGTATGGCCCTTAGCAAGGGCGATTTTGCAAGAATAAAAATAAATACTTTGAAATAAATTCTGATCTTCTATGGGAAGGGGCACCCATGTGCTAGGAATGCATATCTTCAATACCCAGAAGCAAATAAAATTCATACTAAAAGTTGTATACAAAAATCACTTTCAGCCATGATAAACCAGCAACATAAAAACTGGAAATATCTCACCAAAACTCCACAATAATGCTCAATATGTACTTTTGGATGAAGCACACTCTCAATCCACCACCTAGGGAACCATAGTTGCAGGCCCGAAGAATGGAATAAATTTGCTAAGCTTTCCCTTAGCCAGATTCTGGATTCATTCCAACATCGTAACTTTGCTCTTCAAAAATATGCATAATCAGCTCTTCAAACAGCAGCAATATATAAACTTCAATTGGAAAATGAAGCAACAAGAACTCTTCGAATTCCAAGAAGTTGAATCACTTCAACTTCCAAAAGGGATGCCACTTTTTTGCATTTTACTTTTTTGAAATAATATAATATTACTCAACCTTTTTTTCACTTTGCAACAATAAAACATTTAATAAATTATTAAATGCATAATTGACCCCCTTAATGGCCCCTCTTTTAAAACAACATGAAGTTATTACTCCTAGGCGTGGGGTACAACTGAGAAACATGAAATTTGACTAAGTATAAAAACTCAGTCCATGGAGATAACCAAAGCCAATGCCAATACTAAAACTGATGGATAGCAAGATGACTTGAGTTGAGCTGCTGATGATGCTACTGCCAATTTTAGACTTACTAAAAATAGCCAACTGCTATAAATAGTAAGTTCACATCAAAACAACAGATAGCCAAATTGAACAGTAACTTGCAAAGGATTGAACTGCTGCTACACAGATATTGCCAAAAGATAGACTTGCTAAAAATAGCAACTGCTATAAATAGTAAGTCTGCACAACATTCTCTGAACACCAACTGAGCAATATCTGAAAGAGGAAACCCTAATTTTCCACCTCAGCTTAGCCTACGGATTTTCGGAAATAGGCTAAATCCTATTGAAGAGTGTAGGGCCAAAATGGGGACATTACACCTCTAGACATTTTAACATGCAAAATTTGACATCTCAAGGCTAGAGCTCTACTAGTGTTGTTGAATTCATACAGATCCTTTAGATTCTGAAACATATCTTTGGCTAAATCCAACTTTGAAATAATGGGTACTAGATGATCTTTAACAGAATCAATTAGAATTTTCCTAGCCAGGATTTTGTTCTTTTTCCATTGAGCTTTCTCAGCATCTTCAGAAGGTTCTGCTACATCAAAATTCACATAATCAAGAAGATCATTCTCTTCAAGCGCAATTAGAATTCTAAATTTCCATGAAGAGAAATTTGATGAACTGTCCAATCTGTCTTCCACTTTCAGTCTGTTCACCATTGTAAAGAGCTGAAACAAACAAACTAAAAGAAAGCAAGGAGAAATGTATAACTTAAAGATTCTGGTTTTGGATCGTTTCCTTAGACCCGCTCTGATACCATGTTGAATTTTGAACCAGAAATGAGAGCAAACAGAAAATGAACACAAAGAACAAAAGAACACATAATTTATCTTGGGAAAACCCTCCTCATGAGGGAGAAAAACCCAGCCACAAATGTATCTCTCTTATATTAAATGAAGTAGCAGCAAAACAGCTTACAACTTGACTCACAGAAGAATATATCTCTCATAGATACATGCATAGAAAAGAACTCTGATTTCCTCCTTACTATTAATCTACTCTTCGTAATAACCTGCTGTAGATGGCAAACTTCTCCTTGAAAGAACAACTTGACTTAAGCAAAAAATCAAACCAAATAAGGAATCGTCTCTCCTATTTATGAGCAAAGATGAGGTTGCAATTGCATGCAAAAGAAGACGCACAAGAAGTATTACAACTGCCTATTTTAAGGAGTTACAAATATATTTCATGCAGCTATTTAAAGGAGACAAATTATAAGGATTCTCTTGCATGACAGTTCAAAGATTCCATTGCATGTCAGTTATGCCTATGTAAGGAAGATTCTTCTGCTGCTAGAAGATACCTCCTGCCGCTATCATAACATTAACATAGACAACATTAATGACCTTTCGCTCAAGTGTTTTGGGAATAAGCACAAGCAAAAGGGACTTACAGAGCACACACGCATCTATACCTCTTTGTTAAAATGGCAGAGGAACAGTGTGTATTAGAAAATTCACCACTTGGGACTTGTCACCATCTAGCTTCTTTCCTAATTACTATATGCAATGCTTTTTAATCCCCCCTTGTCTTACACAATCGTTATCAATGTGGGATATTCACAACCCATTGCTTCTTATTTTGTTAAGTAATTGGAGCTGCCACAATCAATTTCAATTATATTTTTCTGTGTATATTTAAGTCATCTCTACAATGATCAATTTCCTTTAATAGTCATTTACTTTAATGGCCTTTCTTTGATGTATTTTTGCAATGACCACAAGACAAAGGTGCCCACAATGCACACAAGCACCTTATTGGTTTGGTGTAGGGACTAGGATTATTAAGCTTCTATTGTTTTTTTACGTGTCATGGAAAATGCAATCGCCTATATTTGGTAGTTGGAATGATGGATATTTTACCAGATATGTTTCTGGACATGTCAGCAGTTTTGAAATACATCTTTATGGATACTATTTTTGGCACTGCATTTGACCCGGATATTGTTAATAATGGATAAAAAAATTTATGCCAGATCTAATCGTCATATGCCAAATGCCAATTATTTTTAAGTAAGCTTGCTTACAATGATTTTTTTGCTAAATTGTGAAGCAGAATATTATACTCTTGATGATCTATGGGATTCTGCTAAGGAACCGAGATGGTCATTACACATATCAAATTTCCTTCTTAAGTTGTGGAAGAAGAAAAACTTCACCATTCTTTTTTAAGCATTAATGAGTTCTTCCTCCATGTGTAAAAAATTCCTTGGCCTTTTCTAATTCATTAAAAAGGAAGAACTGTCAATGGCTCTTCAAATAAATGAACTGCTATCTGTAAGATGTGCAAAGGCCATGATTTTCTATACATATATTCTAGGTGGTTAACGTCCACTGTGCTACTTGTCTTTTCCATTAATTAAGAACTAACCCTACACCATTGTTTTGTTCAAGCTATTCACCAATCAAGTTGGAAAAATTAACACAACAATTTATGCAGGAAAAATCTCATTCTCCATTGCATCCATGGAATTGCTAATGGGGAATATCAAATATGTCAAAAATTAAAAGAAGGTGAATTAACATTCACTGTTTTTTTGTTCATTGTATGTGCACTGTTCTTTGGTTGAGTTGAGACTTTGTTTTTAATACTAAACTTCCGAACCATTTCCATAATTGAAAGTGGAAGAGCACTTGTTTCAGAGGTTTTGGGAGAATCAAATTCTGGGCGTATTAACTTTCTTCTTTTCAGCTTACAAGAATTAGGTTCTCCACAACTATGTTTTATTTGACCCTCAACTTATTTTCCATCCTTGCAAACATTCTCTCTCATTGTAATGACATCTGGTACAAAATTTCAATATATTTTCCATTTTTGAATTAACAAGCTCTCTCAATCAGTGAGTATTGCCTTCTATTTAGTTCATTCAATGCTACTTGATTCGTTTCGTTTCAATTACTACACTCAAAATTGTTTGGGACCTTGTTGCAGGTTTATGAAATTACCCAAACTTTCCACATTCCACCCAGCACAAAAGCACATATTGTGCCTGAAAAAAGTGAAGCTTAGATCACCCAGTCAAGCTCAGTACAAGCAGCTGGCCAAATAAGCCTATTATAAGTCCATAAGCCTATTACAAGGAGGTCATGATGTCTGATAACTGGTCTTGCAGGCTTCAAAAATTCACACAGAAGTAAGTTGAGTCAATAATTGTAGTTGATGAAGGCAGTATTAACAACAAACTATGTTTTATATTCATCAGGAAGCACCAAAATTTGGAATGTAAATATTGAAGCAGAAATTTTTTGCGTACAAATAGATACTCTAAGTAAAAATAACAACTTTAATTCTCTTGTTCAAACACTCTCGCGCCTTGTTTGTGCTTCCACATTTTGCATAAATGTGTACTAGAGCATTTCCAGCTATAATATCTGACAGAAATTTTCCTTCCATTATGCCTAAATGGATGTTTGTACCCTGTTCAAACGCTCCCATTTTGATACAGGCAGAAAAGGAATTGGCAAAGGTTGTGTAATTTAAATATGTCTGTTGATTGCATTTGCATGAAAGCTTCTAAGGACTTTTCAACAAACCCACTTCGAACATATCCCTGCAGTAATGATTTTTCATGAGGCCACATTTCTTTTAGGCAGATGGGAAACAGTTCACATGACTTGTCTATGGTTTCACATTTTGCATGAATGTCTACACTCTACAGGGCACTTGCAAATACAAAATCTGGCAAAAAATTCCCTTCCATTATGCTTTGAGGGATGCCCTTCGATATTACTGAAGATCTTAGGTGCTTATTATTCTATTGTGCCAAATTGCTTCATTTAGCATCACCAATAATCTCCACATGAAAACTGTCCCAATTTAAAGTGATGGAAATGGTTCACATATCTCATAATGCTCTCTCTTGCAGCAATGTTAGAGACAAGTTTTGTTGCAATTCTCGATAAAAAAAATTCTTGTGTTTAATGATTATGAGCTGTAGTGGAAGTTTGATTAGTTGAACTGTAGGAATCATGGTTTCTGGGTATATGTTTTTTGTTGATTGATTGCAGGTTTTGGGGTTTCACCGAATTCATACTCCCGATTTTGGTAGAGAAGTTGTATGGCTTTCTCTTCAGTCTGTTGTTTCGCTGCATATCATTAAGAGGGATCAAAATGCAAATCTTCCGGAGACTCCCTTCAATACACAAGCTGATACCAAGTATGGACTTTTTAATTCATTTTCTTTCCATTAATTTGGTAAATCTTGTTGAATTTCTCAATGGATCTGATGGGATTATTTTACCCAATTCGTCACTTTATTTTCCGCAGCATTTGCACTTATTTTTAGGAAAGCCTGGGTGAATAAGTGTATGATTTTTAGGATTGGCTACTTCAACTTTTTGGTTCTGGGGTTTCACCGAATTGATACTCCCGGTTTCTTGTATGTATTGAATTTCCATGGGCCCCTGCATAGGGTATTATCCCTTTGACTAGAAATTTGAAATACATCCGTGTAAAACCCATTAACAGTAAGTTGAGGATGATGTCAAAATCCCAGTTTGCTTTGATCCATTCCTCTAATTTGGCTCTCAAAGGCTTAACGTCGAGGACTTTCCCAATTAGGGCATTTTGGCTTAGGGAAGCAGCTTGTTTATTCGCATACATTGGCACATCATTTGTGGGGATTTCCTTCTGCTCACAACGAGTCACCTCTTCCTACTGCTCTACAAGTCACTTTGCACATGCACCATTTTATATATATACAAGTTAGCTATTGGAATTTATGGCCTGCTGCTTTGTATTTCACTTTCAACAATCTGATTCGCTCTTGGCTGAAATTTTACTTCCTTATGGAATTCACCTTCAACAATTCCATAAGGAAGTAAAATTTCCCATACGAGCAGCATATTATTTAAGCTGTGAGGAGAAATCTTCTCCACTTACGAGAAACTTGTTAATAGGCAATCCTCGTTTGCTACCACATAAACACATAATGTTGTCCTAAACAAATTCACCAAACTCTCTCAAAATGGCTATTCAACTTGCAAGGATAAGATATCAACATAATACATCAATTGTGGAGATTTTAGTATCCTTCAAGGCTATGCAATTCATAGACTACCTCAAATTTCAGACACAAAAACCCTGTGCAACGACTGTGCAGTATGCACTAACATCTTCATATACTATCATAAGCTATTTATGCTCAAATCCTTTGACTAAACAAATAAAAATATTAATATATAAGCATCTATAATGACTATTTCTTGAAATCCATAATTAACTGCAATGACTGTTACACATATACAAAATAATGCTGACAACAATCGGCCAACATATGTCAAACAAGATAAAATTGCAGGGGTGTCATATTTAATGCACTTTAGGTTTCTCAAATTGTTAGATCCAATGTCAAAGGGAAAGGCAAGCTCTCATACTCTATATGCTAGATAAAACTATTAAGGAAAAATGCAGAATCCCATTTACTTGTTCTCTTGTGTATCTCTAATTTTCCTTATTGTGCTAGACAGATTGTTCAATTACTCTATACAAACTCGTTCTAATGTCTTAGCTTTGGAATCCAATGCTGCTCACAAGTGATGGATATGGACATGTAATGAGGGGAGTCCAACTGGGAAGGCGCAGATTCTCAGATGGAAACTTACTTGGACTTAAAATGGAAGTCAGTTTATTTTAAATGAATCTATGTACTTAGTCTGACCGAGTATTAAGATTTTAAATGAATCGCATAGGATAAAACACTAGGGCAGATTAGCGTAAGACTGCCAAACATGAAACTAAAATATTCAATCAAAAGAACAAACACAGTTCAGATTGCGGTCAAGTGTTTGACTAAATGCCTGTACACACAAATTGAGAAAAGTGGCTTTTTTTCCATAAAATATTAGCTCGGAATATTTCATAACTATTGAGGAAACCATAGAATGATTTCTCTTTGTTTGAGAGGCATGGCTTTCCCGTAAGGCTTGATGTTTTTTTAGTGGTGGTTATTCATTTCACCAGAAAGTGTGATAGAAAAAATTGACAAAAAATCGATAATTCTGGATTAAAATGATAGCAGCCTGAGGCAAGACAGAAAAGCTGAGAAATAGCCAGAGTAGCCGAGAAATAAACAAAGTAGAATTACGGTTGCCTCGTATAAGTTAGCAAAGCTGAAATTTCCAGGCTAACCAAACAATTTCTTTCTTTGGCAATGAAAATGAAACTATCCAAAGTCAAAGTACAATAATGGCAACAAGGTAAAACCACTATTGACATATTTTTCGGTAATGTAGAGTTATTTGTCACCTCGCTCATTGTCAATGCCTCCCTTGCACATATAAAACCAAAGTCTGGAAAAGAAGAAGAGATATTGAAATCGTGTGCAATTGTCAATATGGTGGCTTGCTCATCCTTGGATCCAGAAGAAGCATTTTAACAAACAGTTTGTTCCTTTCGTGTGCTTCAACAATTTGTAAGCATGTCAATCAGTTCCGTCCATTTATAGAATCTGACATACATCTGCTTTGAATTATTTTATGAAACTCCATTTTTTGTTTTAAAGCTTAATAGTTTGGCCATGGCTAAAAGGATGTTGAATTTGATATAGCTGCCAATGTCCTTTTTTTAAATCTCATCAAGACTTTTTCAGAAAGTCATTCTTGTAGTTTCAACAATATCCATCATTTAGTCAAACAAATCATGTACCTTGCATGTGCATTTTTTGATAGCATACCTGTCTATTAGGCAATTTACAATAACTAATCATTCTTCAACCCCTTTTCCATAGCTTTCGTTGTTGTACATGCTGAAGTATGTTGCCAAGGGCTTTTGAGTTTGGCTTCATAACCACCCAGATGACATATGGATGCCCAGATCTGTAGTGAGTTGGTCCCAATCAACCTAATCGATGGATGTGGATAGGCCAATCCAACTTCAGAAAGAGCTTTCATTCTCTCTAGTCCCGAGATTCTACACAAAATGTGTCGTGCTTTCAACAATGGTGGTGAAGCAAAACAGACAGAGTTTCGAGGAAAAATATTACGAAACCCTACTAAAGCATATTTTTTTTCCAATGAGACGAACCAAAAGCAATCTCCCTATAGCTACTACTTCAATCTATTCACAGTAAACAAAATATGGTGGGTGAAGAAGCATATTTATAGCAAATATGGGCAGTGAAGAAGCAGCTCCATAGCAGGTTCAACGACAATATGGTGGGTTTACAGATAGCTGCCAAGTAAAAATTAGGGTTTGAAAAATTTCATATCAGTTTTGGAGTGTGGCGGTGTATGAGCTCTACTAGGGTTTTGTGGTTTATGCAGTCATCCTTGGCATCATATTGCACTTATCGTGCAGGAACTACCTCTTTTGTAGCGTGTACGACCGCATTTAGTGCAGGCTTTGTGTTTTAATATGCCTTCAACCGTCCCTAACCCAGCAGTTCATGCTGGTGTTGGCGGTTCGACGGCTTTGCTCAATGGCTCCCCCTATGAACAAACGTCCCCAAAAATTTGTTTCGAAAGTTTTTCATGAGGTATGCATTTTGACTCTCCTGCTGATGTGGTTTTACTTTTACCAGAGTTTGATTTTGCTTGTCAATGGCTTGAAAGTCACACCCTTGTTGGGTATTTTGTTGGGAGAACCCCCCCTGAAAGTGTGCTTAAGGAATGGGTTAACAAAGCCTGGGTCCCTCATGGGGTCTACCTTGATATGGTCGAAAACTTGACCAAGGGTTTCTTTTTGTTTCGCTTTTCGAAGGTTAGCCATGTGCAGGCCATCTTGGGCCATGGTCCTTGGTATGTATGGTCCTCTTTGTTGGTATTCCAGGCCTGGACCCATGATTTTACTGTTTCAGATGAGACTAAACTCCGGGTCCTAGTTTGGATTGAGTTTCCTGGTCTCCCTTTGCCTTGTGTGCCTTTTTTGAATCATATTCCGTCCTCATTGGGGAGGGTTTTCTGCGTTGAGCCAGATAGGTTTTTCTAGGCCTGTCCCCAAAAAAGGGTTTGTGTAGAAGTGGACCTCTCCCACAATTTCAAAGACGTCATTGATATCCAAATAGGAGCTCTCAGACACACTCAAAAAGTCACCTATTTCAATTTTCCCAAAATGTGTTATTGGTGTTAGTCTGCAGACCACAAGATTAAGGACTGCCCTTTGGCAGTGCCTCGTACACCTTCTCCATCACAAGATGTTGAGCAACCTCGTCAGGCGGAGTCTTCTACTGGCAAGTAGGATATGGCTTGAACTACGGTTACAAATCGTAAGAATAAGTCTTTTGGTTCCAGGTCGGCTTCCAAAGCCATCGAGCCTGTGAAAGTTGCTTCAAACCCTTCTCTAAAGGGGATGACCGCTCTAGCCAAGGTTGATAGCCTGCCTCTGCAACCTCGGCCCAAGACCACGCCTCAACTTGCTACTATTATGATGGAACAACCAAATGTTTCTACTCCCGTATCGAGAGCTCAAAGGTGTTCTCGCAGCCCTTCTCCGCCCAAGGAAGAGGGGGAATATGTCTAGGAGAAGTGAAGAATTTCTTCTCCTCCTATTCAGATTGGCTTGATGCTACCACAATTTTTACAGAATCATTTCTCTTCTTTGAATAAAGAGGAACCGGATTCTGACGATATGGACGCGTTTCATCCATGAACTTCCTCTCATGGGATTTTTGCAGTCTAACATACCTCTCCATAAAGTATATTGTCAGAGATACCTTGCGTAAGTTATCTAGTATTGAAGTGCTTTGTCTCCAAGAAGTTAAAATTTCTAGTTTTTTGCTTGCCTTGGCTTGTCGCTCTATTTGGCCAGCCAGTTCCATGTTTTGCATTGTTCATGAGCCTGGGCGTGGAGGAGCTGTCACTCTTTTTTCCCCATGGTGGCATTCCTGTGTGGTCGACCATGGGTCTAATCCCACACAACGGCTTGTTTGGATCCTTCTTAAAATTGATGATCATTCTTTTGGGATTATTAATGTTTATGCCCCCAATAATGTTGTGGAGCATTATGTGCTTTGGCGATGGATTGCTGACTCATTGCCTATTGCCACTTGGATTTTATGTGGGGACTTCAATATGGTTGAGATGGCATATGACAAAGAAGGCACTTTGCCTTTCAGATGGGCAGCTGGTGAAAGAGAGGCATGGTTTTACATGCGTGATAAATTGGAGCTTTTTGATCCCAATATTGGTTGTCGCCATTCTCATTCTCTCTGGCACACCTGGTGTAATTATAGGGTTGATTTTGACAGAGTTTTTAAACACCTTGATCATGCCATGATCTCAACTCAATCATTTTTCTCTTTTGACAACTCTTCCCTTTTGGTTAAGCTGTTAATGGATGTGATTTTGTTAGACCACTTCCCCATTTGCTTTCGCATTGAATGGGAGATTAGACAGCCTCGCACATGTAAGATGCAATTCTTTCTTAACACGTCCTTACTCTACCACAAACCTACCCTGGCCCACATTCGTAGGGTTTAACAGGCCATCCCATCATATAGGTTGGATTACTTGGTGGAATGATGCTATCAATTGTACTGATCAATTTTTGTGCATTTATGGGTGCCAACTTCCTATTTTTCACCGACAGTCTTATGAGGGTACCACTGTCGACCTACACTCAGCTACCAAGGCTTTAGCGGCCAACCCCTTTTCCCCAACTTTGCAAGTTAGAGTTGCTGAGTTAAGGCACACAAAGCAAATTACAGACAGTTATACCACCAGAGGTGCACAAATCAAGGCATGTCTTCACTGGCTTAAAATTGGTGATCGTGCCTCTAAGGAGTTTTTTCTAGCCTTGCGCACTAGACACTCTTCCCCAGACATTAAAATAATTAAAGACATGGCATTCAGGTCCTTTCAGAATTGCTTGACATTCTCCAAGATTTCATGCGTCACTATGAGCAAGTGTTTACTACACGAGACCCCATGCCTGAGCGCCAGCAAGTGCTCAAGGACTACCTCACTATCGTGCCACATAAGCTTTCTACAGCCCAAAAAAAGTGTTGTGATCAATTGTTAACAATTGAAGATTTGAAAGAGGTTGTGCATTCCATGGCTGATGATAAAGCCCCTGGGATTGATGGCTTTCCTTGCGAATTTTATAAGGCACTCTGGGATTGTGTTGGCCCAGATTTGCACCGTGTTTATTTAGAAGACTTTCACGCTAACTCTTTAGGGGAGTTAATAAACAAAGGAAATATTAAATTCATACCTAAATTTGGGGATCCCTTGTAATTGGCAACCTATCACGATTCTCAATGTCTCCTACAAAATCATCACCAGAGCTCTTTCCTTAAAGATCCGCCATCTTTTACCTCAGATTGTTCGCTCCGAACAAACTGATTTCATCAAATCTAGGTTTATTTTGGACAACATTATTGTTGTTTGGGAAGGCATGGAGTGGGCTCGACACTCCAATCAAAAGGTCATGTTTATTAAAATTGATTTTGCCAAAGCCTATGATCGCATTGAATGGCCATTTTATCCTTGCCATACTGCAAGCTTTGGGTTGTGAGCCCAATTTTATTCAGTCTGTTCGAGTTTTTTTTGCGGATGCCTCAGCTTGCATAACCATTAATGGCCACCAGTCCTCTACCTTTGGTCTCTTTCACTCCATTCGGCAGGGTTTCCCGCTTGCTCCTTCTTTGTATGTGCTCGCTGCTGAAGGTTTTGGTTATCTTTTGGCCAATGCAGTCTCCCAGCAGCGTGTCAAAGGCATTTTGTTATTAGACTCCTAGGCTAAGCATGTCAATGGTCATTTTGCTGATGACTCTTTTCTCACTCTCTTAGAGGAAGAGAACATTCAAGTGGTGCTCCACTGCCTTAATATTTTTTGTCTCGCCTTTGGTTCTACCATTCAGTGGCACAAAACTCTCTGCTACAGAAAATCAGTCTTTCCTTTCCCTTCTTGGCTTTAGCAGTATGGCTGGAAATGGATTGGACTAGGAGAAATCTTTTGGTTCTTGGGCATTCCTTCTGCTTTTTAGGCGTCCTCGGCTACACTTTGGTAGGTTGTGCTATCTCGGGTTGAGTAAAAATTGGCTTACTGGATCACCAAACCCCTGTCTCTGGCAGGGGAATTTCAAGTCTATTCAAAAGTTTTGGCTGCCACCTATGTTTATTATTCCTCTTGCTAGGCCCCTTCTAAGGCTGCTTACAACAAACTTGAGAAGCTGCTCCGGGACTTTCTTTGGGCCTCTTCTAATACCCATAAAGGGTTTCATCGTGTTGCCTGGGAATTCTACTGTCTCCCCAAAGAATCTCGAGGTTTGGGTCTACTTTCCACCCAGAGACAAGGAACTGACTTATGTGTCAAATGGATTATCTGTGCCCTTACTGGGATGAGGCTTGGAAAATTCTTCTCCGCCATTGTATTCAGGCTAGTTTTCCCTTGCACAGACTTGCTTGGAAGGGGATTGGATTCTAGACCCTTCTGGTAATGAAGGAACCACTCCAGATTGTTGGGACTTGTGTTGCCAAAAGTATTTGGTGTGCCTGGGAGACTATCAAACCTTGGCTCCGATGGGTTGGCTCTGGTTTTCGTGATGGGCTTTCACTTAACTAGCAAAACATTTGGTGGTTGCCTCTTTTGTCCCGTAATGATCAACCTTTAGCTAAAGTGCCTTGGCTTAAAGCTCTTAGATTTCACAAGAAGGGTATCTAGACCCTCCAACAGCTTTTTCTTAGACCTGCCATGCGTATTATGCAATGGGACAAGTTTTGTGCCCTGTACAGGCTTCAAAACCAGGACCATGTTACCTTTGATGGTCTAGTGAGTGCTATTCCAAATGAGATGCATCACAAAATTGGTATTCGTGGGCCCAAACCTTGGTGGAAGGACTAGAAGTGGTACCCAGATACTCCTTTCATAAATTACAAGCTTCATCTTGGTTACAGGTGGCTTTCACCCCATTTTCCTATAATCTAGAGTTTGAACCAAAGGTGGGTTCTTCAATCTCCCACTTTTGTTTGGCGTAAAAGATTCGCTGCCATTTTTTCTTAGTGTATTCTTTTCCAAGGCTTGTCTGTGGGCTCTCGGCTTGTCCACTTGGGGGTACATGACCCTCGATGCCCTTTCTGTGGGTAGGCTGAGACTTTTAAGCATCTTTTATGGTTTTGTCCCAGAGCTCAATAGTATTGGACTTGGATTCATGACTTCTTTCAACCATTTCGGCCGAAGCTGTTCTCTTGGCATATGATTCTGCGAGGGGATTTGCCCAAAATCCTAGCTAAGTATACCCAGCTTTGGCACACTTTCAGGGTGGAAATCCTTTTTAATATCTGGAAAGATAGGAATGTCTGCATATTTTCTCATTCTCAATTGGATTGTCAGATTTCTTTGTATGCAAAAGCTATAATTTGTTCTAATGTGTTATTACAAATTCAAGTGCAAGCCAATAAAGTGGCTTTGGAAGTTGCTCACCTGCAGGTGCTCCTGGATCATTGGGGCAATGCCCCCTGCACTGTTGCTCGG
This sequence comes from Sequoia sempervirens, assembly GCA_007258455.2. Classification (NCBI taxonomy): domain Eukaryota; kingdom Viridiplantae; phylum Streptophyta; class Pinopsida; order Cupressales; family Cupressaceae; genus Sequoia; species Sequoia sempervirens. The sequence continues at coordinate 958,056,427 of VDFB02271358.1, forward strand.
GTCCCTGCCTCGCCCTCTTCTTGCACGTCCCCAGTCTCAGCCTCCTCTCCGACGGGAGTCTCGCCCTCCTTGGTGGGCTCATTCTACTTCGCCGCATGCTAGCCAAGGGTGGCCCTCTGGTGGTGCATCGGGGAGCAGTGGTGGCAGCTCTAGGTGGCCCTCTGAAGATGCTCCTGTTTTAGGTTCTGACTGGCTAGACCTGGGTAAAGGTTTCTCATGGCTGGCTCTTGCAATCTCGCCTCGCCTCGAGGAAGTTGATAAAGAAAAAGAAAAAGATGTTAATGATGGTTGGGGTTCTCCTCCTAACGTCACTCCCAACCCCGTTGATGTATGGGGAAAGAAGGATGATAGAGACCCTCCTGGCTATGCTGGCATTGCTTTGGCCGCTTAATGGCCTTTTTTTATATATTTGTAATCATGGTCTTCTGGGCTTGGCCCATGTGACTAGTTGATTTTTTGGCTTTTTTGGGCTTCGCCCATGTGACTCTCGGGGTGTGCCTTCTTACCACCCACCTTTTTTTGTGAATATGTATTGTAATCTTTAAATTAATATAGATTAATGCCTATTCATAAAAAAAAATTAGGGTTCAAATTATCCTCCTTGCCTCACATTGAATGCTCATAGAGAGAAACATTCATTTTACCTTCTGGCATTTTTTCCTGACTGGCAGAATTTGTGGGGCGGCAATTTTTCCGACATGTGACAATTTCTCAGCCTGAGACAACTTTCCAGGCAGAATCTCACACAAAATATACCCTATTGGCTAAATTATACTAGCACTTGCACCAGGAGGTGCAAGGGTTACGCCGATAGAAAAATATATAGAAATAAACATGGAAAGGAAGTGTAGTTTAAAATATATACAAATATATACAATCTTGTTTGCAATATATACAAAATGTTTGGAATACATATTTGGAGATTGAAAACTGAATGAAAGATTTGCAGCAATTTCAATTGTGATTTGTACTTCCTTTCTATTTTTAATATGTATATATATAGAAAAGATAAATCATGGGTTTGTTCCCCTTCAACCTGCCTTGAGAAATAGTGGCTTTGTCTGATAATGTTGGTAATCAATTGGAGATGGACATAATTTTCAATAATCTGCTTTATTTCCATTAATGAACTTATATAAAAAATAAATATAAGAGATCTCTCTCAAAACATTAATTAAGTTTTGGACATATTTTTCAATAATATTCTTTATTTCCATTAATGAACTTATATAAAAAATAAATATAAGAGATCTCTCTCAAAACATTAATTAGGTTTTATTTTTATTCCTTTAATAAAAAATTTGAGAGAATTGTAGCAATTGCTTTATGTTCAATTTTGATGTGTTGTTTTATTACAAAGCCCTATGCAAAAATTCAATTTTAGAACATGCGTCTTACCTTGTTTTTTGCAGATTTGGGGCAGAAATTCCCTTGCAATTGTGAAAACACGCTTGAAGTCTTTTGTAACTCTTTCTTTTATCTTTCTTTTACTTGTAAATTTGTAAGAATTCTATATATTAATTTAACGGTGATTCAATATGAATGTAATAAATGAATGGTAAAACCATTTACACTCAAACTAACACCCAATGTAGAATTTGATTTTTAAAAAAGGGCATGTTGCTTCAGGTATCTTATTCTAAATTTCTAAGAATTCTATATATTAATTTAAAAGGTGATTTTGCAATAGTTTGCAAGTGTTTGGTAGAAACTCATTCAACCTATTGTTAGAACTAACTTCATGATACTTTGAGAAAATTATCAAATACGATAGAACCATGACAGTTACTAGAATTACTTAGCAGCCAAAATGTGGGAGATCAGGGAAGAGTGATCTTGAGGGAGATCTACTTGGTCCAACTTTTACAACTTTATTGCAATGAGAATATATATAGTTTGGACCATGAATGGAAATTTTATTTTATTTATTACAACAAATACGCAGCCAAGATGGATATTTGAAACACAAAATTTTCCAGCAAAAAACTAGAGTTTCAGGCATTTTCTTGTAAATTTGTAAGGGTTCTAAAAGATTATACGATAATGATTAACAGGTGTCAAACAAAACTGTAACCGAACAATTACCAAACCAAATTGTTGTAGATGGATTTTGAAATACCATCAAATAAGTTGTGGACTAAACAGTTTCCCATGGTAGAGCACCCCATAGGTGAAATACTAGGAAGAGTGGTCCTTTCTCTACATCCTAATCACTCTAAAATTTACAACATTGCTACCATATTAATTGTTATACTTATAGATGAATGAAAAAATGCATTTCATTCCCAACCATCAACCAGGATGAACAAACCATGGATAATTCAATACCATACTTATCAGGAGATGCGGGTATCAGTGTCCCCATCCATGTGCTTATATTTCCTAGTTACAATGGTTTATAAATTCAATCTAGGAGAAACTATGTATAAGATTTTTTTGTTTCAATTCTCAAACTCTAAGAAAACTAGACAACTATCTGCATTTTGATTTTGCAATTATTTGCAAGTGTCTTGTGTAAATTCAGGATTGTTTCAAGTTGAAAAATTGTAGTTAGCCTTCCATATATTATTGAATAGTGCTTCAAGGAGTCTTATTTGCAGTAGGCTTGCTGTTTGCCAATAGCAAAGGTCCAAGAATTGGAGTAAGCAATAAAAACATAGGAGACATACAAAGAAACAAATCAATGTATAACCATAATACAAAAACTGACAAATTCACAGTTCCTTGGCTCTGTCACCATTTTGGGGTTTTCCCCTATAAGCCTTCAGAAGCCTAAATAGAAGTAAATTTTTGAATTCTAAGGGGATATGGTGTCAAATCAAAGTAGATATTGTGTAACCATAATCAAAGAACCAGTCTAGTTCATAGTTCCTTATTATTGTCACCATTTTGGGGATTTCCCTGGTAAGCATTTGGAAGACTGATTAAAAGATTTCCCTGGTAAGCATTTAGAAGACTGATTAAAAGTAAACTAGTGGATTCTAAGGGGATATGGTGTAATGGTATGGAGAACACTTGTAAGGTCGAGAAAAAGAAAATGTGACTACCTGTTTCAATGAAACGTGGGGTATATTAACTAAGTATAAAAAGTATTCTCAATGAGATCTTGCATTCCTACTAGAACAAACATATTATAATATCAGATCAACCAAGAAAATAAATTAACAAAATGATTTTATCTTTCTTTCTGAAAGCTTGTTCAGAATAGCCTATGTGTACAGCACGAGCCTCTTCTAGAGTCAAACCCAAAATTTCTCTCAGTTGTTTCAATCTTAAAATCTCCATCTCATCCATCTTTGTCCTTACCTGCATTCCAAATTTCCTACCAACAGCCTCACCAGTAATGCAATAAAGGAAGTAGGTCTGATATAGGTTAGTTCTTTCCCTGAGAGAAAGATCATCCTTTAAAGTGATATCACTTTATGTCTGTTCCCTTGACTTCTCCTCTCTTACCTGGTGAGGCATTTTGGCCTTTTCCCTAAATTTATCATCCTCTTCCTTTTTAGGCTCTTCCTTTGGTGATTCAGGGCATAAAACAGGGGGTCCCCCTTTTATATTTGCAAGTAATTATGTAACTACTCTATCATTGAAAATGACCATCTTCTTTAGCTCCCGTGCAGATTTAGTCTGAGATTCAGTTGCCTTTCATTTCTAAACATTGCTCATACCTACATAGACATGATTAACATAATAGAAACCCATTTAAAAAATATTGAATGTACACAACTATAAACACGTTATAACTGATCTAGAATGTATATTCTAGAAAAAATATCTCAAACAAAGGATCTACCCATTGGTAAAGTCAAATTGATAATTTCTTTGCTAGAAAGATATAAAGAATCTTCAATATATAAGGTGGCTACAAATAAATCTTCTTATTTTGAAAACACAAGAATATCATTCAAAACTAATCATTCAATAAGACTTTGCAAACGAAGCTAAATAACCCTCAATGGAAATCAATATAGTTGGAACACTAACATGTACAAAATAAATTACAAAAAAGATGTAAACATGGTATGCACTATAGTAAGGTGGAAGTACAGCAAGAGTAGGTGGTGGCTAAGAGATCCTCTAGCTATGCTCTTGCCCTACATGTTTACTTGTTTTCTGATCCTGTGAGGGTAAGATATAGAACAGAATACTAAATTCAATAAAGTACTTGGTTGTTGCTATATCATGTATGATATTGGAAAATCTACTAAAACATCTGATTAAAGATCAAATGTCATCTGCAACTGGTTTCCACAAAACTGTTTCATTATCTCTTTGTTGATAAATTACACTCTATTTTCAAATCTTCAGCTACCTGCATTCATCTAGAAGTTTTCCATTTTCCATTTGTATAAGAACATGCTTCTAGTATATGAATTATTTTTTAATTTTGAATTATGGAAATGAGTATGTTGTAGCCATGTGAACTCATCAGTGTTCCACGGGCCTGGGGGACGGGGAAACGGGGGGACGGGGAAACGCGTTTCGGAGACGGGGGGACAAAGGGCCTTAGTTTGGGGACGGCAGGGAGACGACGGGGGGACGGCGGCGGGGGGGTGGCGGGGGGGGTGGCGCTGATATAGTTATACATATACTTATAGTACTTGAAAAACTAGTTTTGAAAAGATGTATAATAGTATAGCAGTATAAGAATTACATTTCAAATGAAACTATAGGAAATTAGTAAATTTATAACATGGAAAAATTTGAAATACTAAATCTAAATACGAAGATATTTGAATTGTCAAATTGGAGATTTCTATTATATCGCCAAAGGCCCAAATATGAATAACATTGATGATATGACAAAGTCTATAAAGATGATTAATTGATTACATGATTCATCATTAGTTCATTACAATAAGTAGCATTACAAAATGAAAACTGAAAAGACAAAATGCCAAAATGTCGAAACTCAAAATGTAGTGAATGGAGGCCTCTAATCATCTCCAAACTCCCCATCACTGGAACTGCTGGACTCCACATGGTCAAGATCCCTCAAGCTCACACCAACCAGCCCTGCATCTGAAGTGGTAGGATCATCCTCATCAATCTGTGAAGGCTCCTCTGGCTCCACATCCCATCGTGCCGCTGGACTCTCCTTGTACACAATTGTCTTGCGGTCCATGAGACGCAAAGCACTGTGTACAGCCACAAGCTTCTCTGCTCTCTTAGAGGTAAGTCTGTTCCTCTTAAGAGAGTGGATGAAGCTATATGTAGACCAGTTCCTCTCAGCAGCTGAAGAACTGGAAACCTGGGATAGCAGACGAATAGCTAGAGTGGTGGTCAAAGATTTCGAACCATGACAATTCCACCACAAAAGTGGGTCCTCCTGTGCCATAGAAACTATATCCACCTTTGCTGCATCTGAATAGCCTCTAAGAGTGGCAAATCTGGTCCACTCAGTGCGAATTGTGCTGGCATCTGTAGAATCATACATCTTCTCTATGCACCTAAAGAAACCTGCCTTCACCTCATCATCCTGAATCGGTGTCACTCTACCTGGTCTAGCCATGTACCACTTAGGATTCAAGGCAAAGGCAGCCATATGCAAAGGAGTGTTCAACTTGTCCCATCTGCGCTGAATGATTGGCCGGATGTGCTCATTGTAGAATGCTAGAGAGGGGTCCTTCACTTGCACAGCAGCCCTCATCTGGTCAAGCATAGAGTCAATGCACTCATACACCTCTCCAAGGTTAGGTGCATCCCCATCCCCATATCTGATAACCTGGAATACTGGAGAAATGATGGAGACAATGTATTTCGCATCAGTCCAAAACACATCACTCTTCACTATCTCCTTCACCCTTCTCCCCTGTGCTGTCTTGGCCTCGGCCCACCTATTCCACTCATTAGTCATAACCATGACTTGCAATGCCTCTTGCAACTCAATCATTCTCTCCAAGAGAATGAAATATGATGCATATCGGGTCTCCACCGGTTTCAAGAACTCCTTCTTCGCGAAGGTCCTGAAGAGTGCATGGGAAGTGTGGTGGTTGCAGATAAACATCTGCACATCTCTCGCATCAGTGACCACTCCTCTAATCCAATCAATCTTCCCCATGTCCTTGAGTGCATTGTTCATGGCATGCACACAACATGGGGTCCACCAAATATGTCTATAGGCTGCCTCAATGAGTTTCCCTGCTGCTTTACACACATGGGCTACATCTGTGATTACTTGGACCACATTTTGTGGCCCAACCTCCTCAATAGCCTCCCTGAGGAGATGAAACTGAAAATCAGCATCTTTGCGATGCCCTGTACAATCAACTGCTCTAAGGAAGTATGGGCCCTCTGCACATGTGACCATGATGTTGATGAGTGGACGATGGCGAATGTCCGTCCACCCATCCATAACTATACTGCACCCAGATGCCACCCAACATGCCTTCATCTTCTCCATCAAAATATCGATCTTGGAATAGCACTTATCCAAGATCGAGGTCCTCATTTTTGTCTCACCTGGTGGCACATATGATGTTCCTCCCTTAGCCACCATAGCCATCATCTCCCTATAATAAGGAGACCGTGTAACATGAAATGGAATTCCATTGGCAAAAAAGAACTTGCCAATGGATTCATCTATCTCATCTCTCAACTGCACATTAAACATATTAGCTATGGGGTTACTTTGTGATGTCTGCAACTTGCGTTTCCCTGTGGCTGTCCCCCTAGCGACACTAGAAGTGGAAGTGGATGAAGTTCCAAACATCATTCCTCCCGTCTGAAAAGTATGTGGCACTGATGCATGCTGGATTTGCTGAAGGGCTGCCCTACCAGTCAAAGTAGTAGGGACTGAAATATTTGTGTCCTCTGGAATGCCCCAAAGCTTGTTAAACTCCATTCTATACTTTATATTTTTAGCCTCCTTCAAAAACTTACAAGGCTCCACACCTTTTCCTGTCCAAAAAAGAAAGTGTGCATTCACTCGAGTCATGCTACCAAACCATTCCATATGACAAATGTTGCACTTCCACTTCCTTGTTCCCCCACCTGAACTTGATGTGCTTTGTATTCTTGTAGCAAACTGTTTCAGAGGAGACTTTGGATCAAAATGACCCCTAGCAAACTCTGCCAAGGTTTCTGAAGGGCAACCTGTACTAGCTGCTGCACTCGCCAAGGAACTAGATTGGGCTGCAGGATCAGCCCCATGGTCATCCCCCTCATTCTCAGGTTCAAAATCTGAATCATGTTCACTATGAGAGTGAATTTCCATGTCATCCCCACTCATGTCTTCGGTGCTCATCGTGAAAGTGACACTGCATTCACAAAATTAAAATAAAATCAGCCTACTTTAACAAATTGAAACAATGAACATTGAACAATGAAAATTGAAATAAGTTAACAAATTTGAAATTTTACTTTGCAGTTTGCAAATAGAAATTAGAAAATAAAAAGGATTTGAGAAATAGAAAGGATATGAGGAAAAAAAAGCAAGCTCTATAAGCAATATAAATAAGTAATAACTAATAACTAATAGTATTTGAGAAATAGAAAGGATCTGAGGAAAAAAAATTAAAAAAGCAAGCTGTTTACACTTTAAGTCTTTTAACTTTAAGTTTAACAGTTTAACTTTAAAGTTTAAACTTTAATATTAAAATTTTAAAATAAAAAAATTGATGTTGAATCTTGAGGGAAAAATGATGAATGATTCAATCATCTTCATCATTTTGCTCTCAAGATTCAACATCAAATCTGAATTTGAGTCTTTGAGATGAATAAGAAAAAAAGAAAACAAGTTTAACTTTAAACTAAGAAAATAAATTTTAAAACAAAAACTTGAAAAACAACAAGAAATTTGAAAAAAACTTCAAAAACCCTACCTTGTGCTTGAAAAATCTCTCCAAAATGAAGTAGAATCCTCTTCCTCCTCTTCTTCTTGCTCCTTCTCACTCCTATCACACTTGCAATCTTTATTTTCACCCCTTCAATCAGACTTCTTCACTGTTTTTCTTCTTCTTCAGCTGGCTGCAAAAAAAAATCAGTCTTTGAATGTGATTGAAATGATCAAATCTTAATGAAAACATTGTTTTGTGTTGTTTTAGAGGAAGGGGTGGGGCCCACGCCAACTTAGGGCAACAAGGAAATAAAAATAAACTAAAATTTTAAGTTAAAATTTGTTTTATGCGTCCATAGACGCGTCTCAACACGGGAGACGGCTAGGCGTTTCCCAGTCTCCCGAGAAACTCCTAGACGTCTCCCCAGGAGACTTGGAGACGTCTCCACGTCTCCAAGTTTCCTTGGAGACGTCTCCCCGTCTCCGGCGGCGCTTTGGTGGCGGTGGCGGGACGGCGGGGGACGCCAAGTACCCGTCCCCCCGTCCCCGGGACGTCCCCGTTTCCGAAACGGGTCACATTTTGGGGGGAAACGCATCCCCGTGGTTCAATGGAACTCATATTAATATCAAAATAATGATTAAGGGCAACACATTATTGTTTGTAGATATGAACAAACATATTATCTCACACAGCTATGACCCTTATCCTCGCCCAAATTGACCAAGAAAAATAAATCTTTGAAATATGGAAGAGAATAATAGATTTCAAGGTACAAAATCTAAGTTAGCAGATCCTCGGAATGGGTGTGAATTCCTTTTCTCTATCTACAAATAAAAATGTCTTTTATAAACATAATGGATTGCAAAACCTTATAATCTCTAGCTGCAAGATTGTGGACATACCGCTACAGAACTTGGCGCATGTGATCAGCATCAAGTATCCACAATTTCAGTGGCCCTGCCAGTTGAAAGGGGGTTAAAACTGGCGCAAATATCTATGTTTCTTTCATCAGCCCATTATCAGGCTATCCTCCTTTTTTCTTGCGTAAAGTCTTCCATAAACTTCCATGATTTTACTTCTTCAGATAGTCTCAGAGGAATTATAGCCTTCCCCATCTAAACATTGAATTCGTACAACATCGCATGGCCAAACATCGGCTCAAGCTTATCTATATCTGCGATCTTCACTTCCTCGGCGTTCCAGCCCATAATTATATGATTGAATCCGTCAATTCCTACAAAAGCTTACAACAATCAAATTGATTAAAACCCTAACTTCATCAATTAAATCGATTAAAACCCTATCTACAGCAAAGCCAAAAAAAAATAAAATTGATATAGCAATTGCGAACAGAGATTTCTAAGCATTTGATTTTAACAAGACCCTTAACTAAACATTTTCATTTTAAGCAAAATTTTGAATTAGAAAAAAAGTGAAACATGAAAAATACAGAGATGGCTTTGGCAGTGTCCGAAGGACTTATTGAAAATTGTTTCGATCGATTGAGAGACAAATAAAGAGTATAATTCCAAGCACTTGTTGCCTCCATGGACATCCAAATGCCAACGTGCCTATCGCCAGGATATTCTTCAACAGAAAAAAAATAGAAGGAAATAGTTTGCGAATTAAACCTGCGGGTTTTAGGGCCAGACAAACAACAAGGATTGAATTGATCGGTCACATGGGAGAGAAAATAAAGCGGTGGAGATCAGACCGACTAAATTTTGTTTTCATGAGTGCGCGAGGACATTAGATATGATTCTATTTTTTGGAGATTTGATTGTGTTTGACGGAAATTGAAATTGAATTTTTACCAGTGTAAATCGATGTGACTATCTGTGTCCACCGAATTCCATGTAATTTAGTGCATTTATAGGATGTCAGGTTAGCATTTAGATTTTTATTTGCCTGAAACCATAAGTTGTTTTACTGAAAGTTTTGGCAGTATGAGGCGTGAGACTGGTTTCAACCGAAACCTCAGACCATATATACCCTATTGGCTAATTATAATTATAATATTTATAGGATTATAATTATGTTATGTTTTATATTCAGAATAAACATTGTTATTGTACTTTCTTAGTGTTTTTTTATATTAAATATTAAATAAATTATTAATTTAATATTATTATATAATAAAATGAGCATTTATTAGAAGTTTTTATTTTTAATTATATATATTAAATATATAAATATTAAAAAATAAAATATATTATATGTATTCTATTAAATTTTCAGAACATTATATTAATAAAGCTAACATTTATTTATTTTATCAAAATATAATAAGACGATTTCATAAAGCTAAAAGTGGAGTAAAATTCATTCCTAAATAAAATGAGCATTTATTAAATTTTTTTATTTTTAATTATATATATTAAATATATATTTAAATATATAAATATTAAAAAATAAAATATATTATATGTATTCTATTAAATTTTCAGAACATTATATTAATAAAGCTAACATTTATTATTTTATCAAAATTTAATAAGACGATTTCATAAAGCTAAAAGTGGAGTAAAATTCATTCCTAAAAAAATGCAAGAAATAATAATTCATCTTCATTTTTAAAAAAAATTTGTCCAAGAATACTACAATCTTTTTAGCCAAGAGAAATAATTCTAAAATTTTTTAAATTTAAATATTTTACATGTTCACTTTAGAAAAAATAAATTTTATTTAAAAGATAATAATAATTTGAGTGTTTAATTGGTTCAAAACCAACTTATTAATAACTAATAAACAAAACTCATTGCAATAATATTAACTAACAATAAGTACTAATAAAGATATATTGGACCAAAGCCAAAATTTCCAAATTCATTTAGAATACTTCAATCTTCCAAAAAAAATTAAAACTCATTATAAATTGACATTGAGATCCATAAGTTTATTAACATAAAACACAAATCAATTAAATTATTATTGGAACAAAGTGATCATAAAAACATTAAATCCAATCTTACTATAAGAAATAGATTACAAAACATATTTACATACCTCCTACCAATCGCCATTTAAACAAATTTTTCTTTGAGTCTGCTACAATCCTAAGGTAATTTCATACACATAATTGCTCCCACATTATTCAATAGAATTATTAATAAATACTTGTTTTAAATAAGATTTAGAACAAAATTTTTATTAAATATTTGTTAATGAGTTTCTAAAGTGTCATGTTGGCTAATTCATTTATAATAAAGTTAAACTAGCAATCACACCTTGGTGTGCAATGGGTACACTGAAGGAATGTGGAAGGTAACTAATTAAGTTTTTTTTGGTCTATTACTTGCATACATTTTTGTAGCGCATGGGGCCAGTTGGTAGCCCATTTAGAAATTGATGTTGTTAGTGCAACAAAGGTCTTAATGGACCAGTGATTGCTTCAAAACAACTATGCATCCACTTACATGGATTCAAAAATGATTGAAAGACGACCTCTTAATCAAGAAGATAATAAGATAAGTAGGCTCCATTACCAATAGGTTCATGTATTTTTTGCAATAGGGAGAGAGAGAGATATAGGGGGAAGAGAGAGAGAGAGATGGGTAAGGAGATAGAGATAGGGGATATAGATAGAGAGTAAGATAGAGATGGAGATAGAGATGGAGAAGGAGAGGCATATGAAGAGGAGAGAGAGAGAGAGATAATGAGAGAGAAGAGAGGGATATATAGAGATGGAAGATAAATATATCTATATAGAGAGAGGGAGATATAGAGATAGAGATAAAAGGAGATATAGAGAGAGGGGGAGAGGGATAAAGAGACAGAGAGATGGATAAAATGATAGATAGAGATGGATAGAGGGAGAGATTGAGAGAGGTAGAGAGAAATAGAGGAAGATAGATAGAGGGAGAGAGAAAGAGGGAGAGAGATAGAGATATGGGCATGTGCAGGATCATGGTATGCCAAAAAGTGGCAATGGAGAAAAAAATACATGTTTCTACGACTCAAAAAAGTGAAAATGTCGAGTTGACTTTATGTGGCTCGGGTGACTACCGAAGCAAAGCCCAAACCTAGATTTCCAAATCGGATATCCGATCCAAATCGGATATCCGATTTTAGACACATATATATACTTCTATTTCGGCCCGAGTAAAACTCATTTTCATTCGACATTTGCTTAACCGCGGCGGGCGCACAATGGAAAGTTGATTCCACAAATCAGATATCTGATTTGGTGCAAATCCATCTTCAAAAGGTTAGATTCTTGATTTTTTATTTGCTCTAATCAAATTTTTAATTATATTTGTTTAATTTTTTAGTTGATTTTTTTCAAAATAGGGTTTTTTGATAGATTTTTTATGAAAAATTTGAGTTTAGCATGGATTTTGATGAAAATTGAATGTTTGCAATGGATTTTGACTTAAAAATAGTGTTTTTATGTATTTGGATTAAAATTAGAGAATTTTATAGATTTTTGTTAAAAACTAGGGTTTTTGTTGGATTTTTTTAAAAAACTAGGGTATTTTTATAATATTTTCATTTATATTGTCTAATTTTAATTAGATTGATTTGTTTTTACATTTAATCAGGTATTATGGTTGCTGACAATGAAAATGCACCAATTCCACCACCTCCACCACCTCCACCTCCTCCACCTCCACCTCCACCACCTCCACCACCATCAATTCAAGAATTAATTTATGAAAAATTGCAACAATTAAGGGGCATTTCTAAAGTTTATACGAGAGTCCCTCGATTATCTTCGATGTCAAACACAATGAAAGAAATAATTAAAAACATAGAAACCCTCTCCTCGCAACATAATTCCTTTCATTCGTGGCGAGAAGACATGAGAGAATATTATGCATGTGGATTGTCCTATGATGATGTGAAAGATCTTGGAATAACCAAAGCCCAAATATCCTGTTTATTTGTTAACCCCCGCACTAGTTTGCCAGTTAATGTTAATAAAACAAAACTTTCTATAAAATGGTGCACTCATAGAGACATTGTAGAAAATTTTTGGGATCGTTGGTGTATGGTTTTTTTGAAACCACCAAACAAAAATTGTGATATACCATTTTACTTTATAAAAAAATTATATGTTGAGTTTGTGTTAGGGCATCATGTCAATTACTTTGACATTAAACCCTTCCAGGGTGTTGGTGGAGGTATGCCCAGGATAGAGGGCGTTAGAGTAGTACCCCCATATGTTCCCTCCCTCTTCTTCCTCCATACCTCCAATATACCATCCAGATATTATGCGAGGATCACGGCCACACCTGATTATCCACGCTATTCACTCTTTGAGTGGTCTTTTAGTTTCGCATGATTCTATAGTAGCTCAGCCACATTCTGGTGATGTTGTTGATGGCTCGAGTGTTGCTGCATCATCCTCGTCAGGTCCACATATTTGTGTACCACATACTTGCTCCATGTGCCACCAAATATGCTTAGGTCCTCTTGTACAGCTTGTCAAGCATCCCTTGGACACTTCCGATTATGACTTCCATGATGTGGACATTATAGATTAGATGCAGGGGAGTGGAGCACACCATACAGAGTCCTCTCCTGCTAGAGAGGGGGACATTGGAATAGTGACACAGGTAAAATTTAAGTTGTGAATTCATAACTTGCATTTGTTTTTAAATGAATATTAATAAGAGATAGTATAATGTACTAATATTTATTTACATGGTCTATTTAACAGTTGATGTCCAAGGAGGAGCTAACAAATGTGACAGATAGCACCCTGAGGGCCATTTCATTTGGCCTGGACACGCACATAGTATATATTTTTGCACTCACTCATTTACATTTATTTATTATATACTTTCTTGTCCTTTGAATTGTCATTAAAATGAAATTATATAATAACTTATATGTTTATCTTATTTTCCTCTTGTAGGAAATACCTTGTGCGAGCGAGGTGCAGCCTTGTCCAAATTATGGAAGTGTAATGTTGGATAAGGGGAAGGTAATTGAACTCAAATTTGATTGAATTAAGAATTTTAAGATCTTATATTGATTATACATATATCGACATAGATTGGTAGTTTCATATGTACTTGTCATTTTTATGTGCAGGAAATTATGAGCTATACATCCTTGTTGACAAGTGACACAATGCCCAAAGCAATATGTATTGGAACACTTGAAGGAGTAGGTGTTGAAGCACCTCAAGGAGGAGGTGTCGAAACACCTAAAGGAGATAAAGAAAAAGATCAACCTAAAGAAGTATGTGTTCATTTTATTTTGTGTTTGGTATTTATATGTTCCTATTACTGATAATTGTATGCTAACTTGGATCACTTTTATGTTTTTGTTCACTTATATAGATTGAAATTACAAAAGATGGTTTGGTCGGTTCTTTGAGAGGGGTATATTCTAAAACTCCTAACCCTTTGAAGAGACGGATATTTCAGGTAATCAAGATTACAATTTTAGAGTTCAATTATAATTTAATGTATATTGATTTTGATGTTAATTATTCGATTTTAAATTATATAGTATAACTAATCTCAATTGTGGTTTGAATTTTTCTTGTGCAGCTACCTTTAGAGGCAACGAGTGCTTCAAAGAGGCTCCATTTTGATGATCAACCAAGAGTTTAGAATGAGATAGACATTTTGGCATGTAAATATTGAATAGATAATGAGATGGCATATGCCACATATTGTAAAATTTTGTTTGAGTTGGCGCTTGATGCCATTTTTGTACATGGACATAGCACTTGATTATTGGATAATTTGATATATAGAAGTTGACAATCAAAATTTAATTGCCTCCTCATGTGCATAATTAAACTTTGAAATTTTAATCAAGTGAGCAATGGTTAAATATCTTGATGTACAATAGCATAAAAAGAATGGTTATATTATGTAGTTTATTCATATTGTTGATTACATTGCATTGCACATCTTTCAAACTCAAAGCATTACTTCACATTGCATAAGTAACAACTAGATGCTGATAGATGAAAAAATTTCAATTACAATATAGTTTTTACAAAGTCAACCTAAGCAGTTATGCAATTACTCCACAATACATAACTAATAATTAAAAATTTATTCATATTATTGATTACATTGCATTGCACATCTTTCAAACTCAAACCATGACTTCACATTGCAAAAAAATCCACTCCAAGCACCTATCCTTGATGTACCTGCCTTTTAGCTCAGTCAAATAAATGTTAGGCACCAATTTCAGTTAGTCTTGTCAGTCTAGGTGCCTATTTTCATCCATCATGCCACTCAAAACATCATTTTAGATCATCCCAGGCACCATTTTTACCTTCTGCTCACTGCTTCATGACTGCTAAGCACACTTTCAAAAGCCTCATGTCGCTAACTCACCTTTCAGTTAGGTGCATGTTTTGGTTGATGCTCTATAATAGACCTCTCCTTCCGCCACTTAACGTTGATAAAGCATAGACCTAGGCACCCTTTTATGTATGCTTTGATACTACAAATGAATGCCAATGACTTTTAGGTAACTTTTTCTCACTGTCATCTTTTGTTCAGTCCTATATTTATACTATATCTTCCCTGGAATGCTTCTCAGCAGATTGATAAGTCACTATGACAAGATCAGATAGAAGTGACATACTAGAAAACTATGAAATGTGCAAGTATGAAAATTAAAATAAACAAAGAGTAGAACTTTATCTTTGAAGATACTTTAGCAGGTTGGAAACATGAATACCAATGCTACAAATATTTTTTCTTTCACTGCCAAGCAAAACACAGCATGCTGAAACATTCCAACACAATGACAAAGGCATGTCACACATATAATGGAATCATCTTTATATATACACTAACACATACCTAGACTTTCAAATTAAATTAATTAACCCATGCAAAAACAAAATCACAAGAACTCAAGAGCACACAAATTAGTCACTCACACACAAACTGTAACCAAGCTAGCTTATGAGATTCAAGAAAATAGGTGTAATAAGAAAACCTTCACAGTGATTTAACTCCAAAAGTTGTTTTTGATCCACCAATTCACCAGAGTTTCCATCATTCTTTCCCTTTTCTTCATATTCCATAATAGGATATGGTTCTCTTTTCAACCCCTTTGCTCTACCCCTTTTCATTTGATTTTGATCTTCTAGGTTCTTATTGTGTATGTTATTACTTGTATTTTCATTATTTTCCAGAGAGGGTGATGGTTCCTTCTTTGATGTAGTTGGCCTCCCTCTTTTAACCCCTTTCTTTCCCATTGCTTTTATTAGCATAGCTTGTGATTCTATAGTCACTATTAGGTTGAACAAGAGGAGCAAGTAAACAAACATAATTTGTAATCTTTCCTTCCTTTATTTATTTCATTACCCCAGTTACTACTTTCAAATTTGACTAAAACATTATTCAAAATGCAGCGTATATGGTATAGTACAATGTGGCATGAAAATGAAACTCTACTTCATACAATATAATAATCTACTTCAATTGGAGTCCAGTATAAAATATATTAAAGGAGGACTATATCTAATAAGAACAAGATAGAGATTAATAACTTGGATGAATCACTTGTAACCAAACTCAGTAGCCCAAGGGAAGACTTTCCAACAATCCATAAAATTTTTCTATAATATCATGAAAAAAGTAAAGCATCGGTAACTCAAAGCAGGGCAATAATTTTGGAGTTTTAAAGCATCAAAAGAACTTTGGGAAAAAATAGCTCAATAAAATACATCTTAATTTTTTTTTGTTTTGTACCATTCAGAAAACAGTAACACTACTAAGCCTAATAATAATGAACTACTTAGCCTTAAATGTGTATTCATAAATTCAAATTGTCTCCTCCGCCAATTTTCATTAAGTCAAAATCATATTTATTTATTTGTTTTTCTTCCATATGGGAGTTGGTTACAAGAGGGATGTGACAATTATCTTATGTGCTAATTATGTGGGATTTCTTTTTATAATTATTGTAAGCATAAGGCTTCAAGGATCTTATTATATTGCATGGTAACAAGGCTCTTCATTCTTCTATGGAGAGACATCATCTACATCTGCAACGGAGGCTTGATGCTTAGGTCTATCTGAACAATGTTTGGAAAAGTGACCAAACTTATCACACCTAAAGCATTGAATTTTTTCAATTCACAATGAAGGTTTGGATAATGAAGCTCTTCTATTTGGGTTGCAGATCAAACAAACTGAAAAAAGAGACAAGGGGTCAGAAGTTCTAATCTACTTCCTAAGAATTCAAGAGATGGTATTGACTTGGTGAAACGAAACCAAACTTTGTTTCGCCACGCAGAACGCTACTAACCACGCAGCCATTGGTAATCTTCAAGGAATTAAAGTTGCAAAGTGGTGCAAATTTCATTCCGCAACTCGTACGACCAAACAGACTATTCCAACACGTCTGTATGGGTACGTTTACACTAGGGATGGTCCTCCTTTGCACCCAAATACGCCGAATCACTCCGAGCTACATTGGACCGGCGATT
>VDFB02271358.1:958076885-958092548 GCA_007258455.2 Sequoia sempervirens
AAATTTTGACCAAGTTAAGGTGGTCACACATACGATTTTTTATATTTTTAAAAAGTTGTAATAAAAGATTCATAATTAATTATTTACTTGGAAAAAAGTTACAAAAAAATATGCGTCACATCCGGACATGAGTCCTCTACTTACATTTAAAATCTCATAAAAAAATATTGTCATTTTATTATGGTTAGGGTGGTCAGACAGACACCTACTTCTTAATTTTTTCCTAAAATTTAAGTAATATTGCATTGAAATTTCAAATTTTCACCAAATAGATTTTGTTTTAAAAAAAATAAACCTAGTAGTTTAGAAATTACATTCAATTTCCCACAGAATCTATTCTTACATGTTTTTGAAATAATATAGATAACTTATTCAAAATTTTACGTCAAGTTGCCTAACTCTAATTGTTCTAAATTTTCATTGCCACTTAAGGGCCTGTTTGGCCCATCACGATCCTGCACATACCCATATATGAGAAGAGAAAGGGAGGGAGAGGTAGAAATAGAAAGATAGATATAGGGGTAGGGAGAGAGGGATGGAGGGAGAGATGGGGGGAGATAGAGAGGGAGGGAGAAAAATGGAGAGAGAAGATGGGGAGATAGAAAGAGAGACATGTAGAGGACGAAGAGATATCTAAGTGGAGGGAAAAAGAGAAGAGGTGGAGAGAGGGAGAGATATAGGTAGAGAGTGAGAATATGAGGGGAGAGAGGGAGACTTGTAGAGGGAGAGAGAGGGAGAGAGGGAGAGGGAGAGAGAGGGAGAAAGGGAAAGATGGAGAAATAGAGATAGAAAGAAAGAGACAATGAGAGAGGGGGAGATGGCGAGATAGAAAGATAAAAACATAACAATGATATATAGAGAGAGATAGGGAGGAATATATAGAGAAAGAGAGGTAGAGGGAGGAATACATACATACATACATACATACATACATACATACATACATACATATATATATATATATATATATATAGAGAGAGAGAGAGAGAGAGAGCAAAAAGATGGAGAAGAAATACAAAAGAGATAGATTGAATAAGAGAGAGAGAACTATATAGAGAGGGAGAGACATAAGGAGAGGAAGAGAGAGAGGGAGAAATAGAGGTAGAAAGTTGGAGACAATGAGAGAAGGGAAAATGGAGATATAGTAAGATAAAGATATATGAAATTATATATATATGGGAAGATAGAGATAGAGGATGCAGAGATAAATGAGGTGATAGAGACAAGTAATAGAAAGAGAGGGATGTAGAGGGTAAAGATAGAGATAGAGATAAGGAGGGAGAAAGATGGATTATGTGTGGGCGTGTGAGAGAGATAGGGAGGAATAAATAAGAAGTAAATAAGATAGATATAGAGATATAGATAAAAAGATAGATGTTAAGTCCCATTCATTACATTGTCTAGATATTGCCCATGAGAAAAAAGCTTGCGATGACACTAAAAATATGTCACCGGTTTGACATACATGGTTTAGATGCATTCGATCGATTATCTAGGCACTAACCTCATCAAAGGATTTAATGAAAATCCCTCGCCCCAGAGCTATGCAAACAATTTCTGTGAATCCAAGAGTAGCAACAAAATAGAGTAGAGCAATGATCACTTGACTGGTTTTCCCCTTCTTTCCAACTGTGGATGAAATATTTTGCAGTTTTACTAGGGTTTCCAACTACGAAAAAAATTGTGGTGGGGCTAAGTCAGATTGTAGTAACTTTTACAAAGATGAGATATTGGTCACTGAAGATTCATCAATGGATACTTTAATACACATGAGTAGTGTTGAAATTTGATAAAATTTCTCATGGGATGGACATCCTTGGCATATGGCATATGGTGGTCTAAAAGAAACTTTTAGAGAGAGAGAGAGAGATGGGAAGATAAAGATAGTGGATGCAGAGATAAATGAGGTGATAGAGACAAGTAATAGAAAGAGAGGGATATAGAGGGTAAAGATAGAGATAGAGATAAGGAGGGAGAAAGATGGATTATGTGTGGGTGTGTGAGAGAGATAGGGAGGAATAAATAAGAAGTGAATAAGATAGATATAGAGATATAGATAAAAATATAGATGTTAAGTCCCATTCATTACATGGTCTAGATATTTCCCATGAGAAAAAAAGCTTGTGATGACACTTAAAATATGTCACCGGTTTGACATACATGGTTTAGATGCGTTCAATTGATTATCTAGGCATTGACCTCGTCAAAGGCTTTAATGAAAATCCCTCACCCCTGAGCTATGCAAACAATTTTTGTGAATCCAAGAGTAGCAAAAAAAATAGACCAGAGCAATGATCGGCTAACTAGTTTTCCCCTTCTTTCCAACTGTGGACAAATTTTTTTGCAGTTTTACTAGGGTTTCCAACTACGGAAAAAATTGTGGTGGGGCTGAGTCAGATTGTAGTAACTTTTGCAAAGATGAGATACTGGTCACTGAACATTCATCGATGGATACTTTAATACACATGAGTTGTGTTGAGATTTGATAAAATTTCTCGTGGGGTGGACATCCTTGGCATATGGCATATGGTGGTCTAAAAGAAACTTTTTGAGAAACAGTAACATCAAGGATGTTCATATATGTCTCCAGACCTCTGTAACATTTGTCCATTTTGCATGTCTGTAGATACTCTAATCTTCATGAAGTGTGTTAATTTTCGTTATTATGTAAGATTGATGTTCCTTAGGATATGTCCTTTACTTCCCTAATGTCTACAGTCTTTCGATGTGTTTAAATTCCACACTACTGTGCTAGCTTCATAATTTCAAATGACTCAACGAATTGTCCAAAAGATCATTATAACAGAGTTATGTTGCATTAATATTCTGATTACACACCAAGAATGCATCCTTCTTATCTATAAGATCATGCCTCTGGGATAAGTGCATTAACTTGACCATTTGTCACTAATCGAATTCAAGACCAACACTAAAATACAACTATGATCTGTCATAATTTGGGTTGCGAATATTTCCCATAGTCCCATGCATTGAAATTAAAGTGGCCGCTTGATCTGAATCAACCAGGTCCATCTAGAGTTGCTATGCAAGTAATATTAAAAGTGTTTCTATCATTATCAACTAGATTTTCCATGGATCAGGCCAATACTTGTTGGAGACATTCAACCCTTCATAAATGAAACAGAGACAGTTGTCAAGCAACATTCATTTCACAGTCTAGATATTACCCATGGTGAAAAAGAACCTACAATGAAATTAACCCTTCACAACATCAGTGATTTGACATTTACAGTGCAGATGCATTCAATCGTTGGCACGACGTAAAAACTAATATCAACCATTCATCAACAAAATTTGTTCGATTAGTTTCATATAAGATACGCCTTCGGCGTAAATAAAGCTAAAGCTTTCTGAGCTATCAAAAATAGTATCAGAGCAGGAAGAGAGGTTGGTTGTTTGAAAACAAGCACAATTGCCAAAAAGATTGCATTGTTAGAATGTTCTAGTAATTTTTACAATTAAATTCAGGTTTTCTATTTTTAGCAATTAACTATGTCAACTAAAACAGAAATATTGAATATTTTGCATCTAGAATAGTCTTTGCAATGTCTAAAACATCTATAAAGAGGTTGTTGTTGTAACCTAGTTTTGTAGGAAATAAAATTATCAGTTGTACAACAACACCATTTTATCTATCTTTCTTGTCTCTGCCCACTAACATAGTGGGTTTCAGAGCTAGAGTGTTGAAGATTTTAGAAGCAGAATTTGTAGGTTGATTGTTGAAGCTATAACTGTAAAAATTTTATGAAGACTGCAACAGATGAAATTGTTAAGAGTGAAGTCACTGTCTGAGGTTGTTGACATTGCTGATTTGTAAAGGTAGATCATTGTAGCTGTCAAAGAAAAGGCACATAAATCTGAGGCCGCTGATGGATATCAAAGAAAGCCACCACTAAGCCGCAGCTGTTAAAATAGTTTATGTCAAAGACACCATAGTCTGAACTTCCCACTGCCCGAGTAAAATTGAAGGATTGAAGGTTTTTAGATCACAATTATTTTTTGTTAAAGGATTGTTGATAGGTAGAAGCCGCCTGCCCAGAAAATTGGTGTAGTTCAGATGACCAGTTCAAGGCAAGTCATATACAAACCACTTTAAAGGTTGGATCATTTTTTTAAGTAGAAGTTGCCAGAATAAAGGTTAGCAAATGCTTTTTATGTTGTTGATTTAAAGAAAGATTTAGATGAAGCCATTGGAGGCCATTGGAAAGAGAATAGAAGTTTCAATCTAAAAGAAAAAAAGTGATCATTGTTTGTGCAATAACATGGAGCCGCCTGCTAACATATTATCAAGCCATAAAGTAAAAGGGATCTACAAATTGTAGCTGGAAGGAGTCTATTGCATCAGAATGTTGAAGAAATAGCCATTGCGAGGAAAACGTCGCAAACCATTTTTTCAGATAGTGTAGAGATGCAAAATTTGCATCATGCAGTTAATTAGGTCCATTCATCAACATTAATTTCATTTCTAAGGTTATTCATTTAATAAATCAAAAATTCAAGTCAAAAGAGGTTAAAACATCTTAATCATCATTAGGCTAATTTAATCCTGATTAAATTAACTTAACCACCCACTTGTACAAATAAATAAATTAATTTATTTATTAAAATCCTTATTTTCTTTCAACATGGAATCTTTGAGGAATATTCCCCACTCAACATTTTCAGAATTTTAAATTCTGAGATGTCCCCCACTCAGAATTTTAAATTCTGACATATCCCCCACTCAACATTTTCAGAAGGTAATGATCCCATGTATGGATTGTATAAGTGTGAGTGTTAATCAATCGGTGTTGTAAAGCTTTGAAAGTTCAATTGATTTAGATTACTCATGATGTATGGATCAAGTTTGTATTCCATGTTCTCCTTGTGTTTTGACCTTGTTGCAAAAGTGACCTCTAAGGTTCTTAGGACCAATGATGAGATGAAGGATGAAAGGGGTAAATGATATGGGTGTTGAACGTTTAGGGACTTTAGATCAATGCTAGACTTAGGGTTTGATTTTGATTGTTTTGATTTGGGTAATGAACTTGTAAACCCTAAGTTGTAAGATGTTATCTTAAGATGAACTTGTTTCAAAGGGGTGCTAATTTAACTAGAGGCATGAGAAAGGATGCATTCCCATACTCCTAACTAAACAAGGTGATTTTGATTTTGATGATTTACCTAAGTCCAAAATGATGTTTCCAAAGCTCTAAAGTTGTTTGATGGGATGGGTTTTGATAGATGTTTGAGATGGATGAAGTGTTTGGTTTTATCCTAAATGAACCTAGGAAGGACTTATTTATGTAGATGTCAAAATATGCAAATGGTTAAACCTTAAAAAACATACATTAGCATGGTTAGTTTAAAACAAAGCAAATATTCAAACATCTCTATGAAATAATCTAACATGCTTCATATTGTAAACAAAATACACAATGAAACCAAACAAAAGCATATGAAGACATGATGTAAACACTATCTCATAGTGGATTCGTGCTTCTATGGAAAGAAGCCATTTCCCAATCCTTGCTTAAGATATGCTAAATGATGAAATTCCTTAAAGATGATGGAGTAAGATGGGCAATATCAATTCTTAATTGAAGAGAGTGACCTTGCATGGGGACTGTGGATTATTTGATAAAAGATGAAGCATTCATTTATAGATTATTTTGATGAGAGAACAAGCCAAATGGATGAATGTGGGACAAAGATTGGACCAATGAGATGAGGACACTTGTCCACTTCTGATAGGTTGGAGGATAAACACATTTTGGTCAATGTGCCAAATATTTTAAAATTGTTGAGTGGGGCGACATGTTAGAATTTAAAATTCTGAGTGGGGGACATGTCAAAATTTAAAATTCTAAAAATGTTGAGTAGGGAATATGTTAGAATTTAAAATTTTGAGTGGGGGACATGTCAGAATTTAAAATTCTGAAAATGTTGAGTGGGGGACATGTTAGAATTTAAAATTCTGAGTGGGGGACATGTCATAATTTAAAATTCTGAAAATGTTGAGTGGGGGATATGTCAGAACTTAAAATTCTGAGTGGGGGACATGTCAGAATTTAAAATTTTGAAAATGTTGAGTGGGGGATATGTCAGAATTTAAAATTTTGAGTGGGGGACATGTCAGAATTTAAAATTCTGAAAATGTTGAGTAGGGAATATTCCGAAAAGATGCCATGTTGAAAGAAAATAAAGATTTTAATAAATCAATAAATTGATTTATTTGTGCAAGAGGGTGGTTAGGTTAATTTAATTAGGATTAGATTAGCCTAATGATGATTAGGATGTTTTGACCCCTTTTGACTTGAATTTTTGATTTATTAAATGAATAACCTTAGAAATGAAATTAATGTTGATGAATGAACCTACTTAACTACATGATGCAAATTTATGTGTCTACATTTTTCCCCTCTTTGAAGCAATGTACTTGTTGCGTCGGTTCAAAGAATAAACTTGCCGCAATAAAAAATTGAATTTTTTTTAATTTTTTTTCAGATGCCTTAGTGGAAAGTACACTGGTACATTGCCCCCTCGAGAGATTGAGCAAAAAGATTCAATTTGAGGGTCGATCTCGCGATAAATAGGTTCAAAATAGATGGTATGGATGATGATACAATGAGATAGTTGAGATGGATAATGTGATATACTATGATTATGCGATGGATGATTTATGCAGATGCTTAGACTAATAGATCTATATTATGATGATGATGCATATGCAATGCATGTGAAATGATCAATGTTTCCTATTATGCTGGTGGTTTGTGGATGCAGGATGGATGCATTGGTGATGATGATTTAACTATTCATGATGTAATGTTAGTGCGGAAAAGAAGAGATTTAGATGATGACAAGAGGATCCAATGAGTGCATGATGTGACGAGACTTTATTAGAGATGATGCTGATGATGATAGATGATGTTGATAGATTTGCTTATCAAGGATTGGGATTTTAAAAGGGGTACTTACCTTATGTTTGATAACACACATAGATACGATGCATCAAGGTATAAAAAACTAGGATGGCGTTGTACCTAGTGTGATGGACATTGACTCGAAAAACAGATAGGAGTACTCTTGTTCACACTTGACATACGGAAACCTTGCTAGGACGTACCTAACAAAGCAAGTATTCACCAAGTTATTTTACAAGAACATCCAATAAGCACAGCAGATTAAAAGATAATGATTGTTGCCCCATTCCTATCTCTCTACATCCTTTGTTCGGATATCATCGAGAGGTCCTTGGAATGAGTGCAATAAGATAAATCAAAAGAAAAGATCAAGTATGCAAACAAGCCAATGTTCTTCATATCTCTAGCCAAAGGGATTTGTTTTGATAGGATAAGAATCCAAAGTGATATCCAAAATGATGCCAATTGTCAGAACGATATATCCTAGGATATGCATTGTATAGGATGATGATAGTGTGATAAGTTGATTGATAGGCTATTGATATAAGGTCAATTGACATGTTTACGGCTGATCAAGAGTTTGATTTTTGTGTTCAATGGTTTGTTGTTTCGATTTTGATTTTGCGATTGAAGCTTGCTTTTGCTAATTGTTGTGGTTGTTTCTGTTTGTTTTGCCAAAGGATGAAGGTGACGATCAGTTTATTATGGATGATTGATTATTTTGAGTGAAAGTGAGATGAGAGAGATGGATTTTTTCAAATATTTGGATGTTTTTGACATTTTTGGAATGTTTTGAGATTGTTTTTGGTATTTTCGAAATTTTACAAATGTTTTGTTTTTTCTAATGTTTTTGGATTTTGATGTTTTTCGAATGTTTTTGGATTTTGTGTTTTTTGGATGTTTTTGGATTTTGATTTGATTTTTTTGAATTTTCATTTTTGATGTTTTAGATTTTCTAATTTTTGATGTTTTGGATTTTTTGGTTTTCTGATGTTTTGGATTTTGGTGTGTTTCAAATGTTTTTGGATTTTTGATGTTTTTTGAATGTTTTTGGATTTGATGTCTCCGGGGCTTGATCAAAGATTAGCCTTGCCTACGTTTAAGCTCAAAAAGGATGTAGTTCGGATTCCAATGTTTTTTTGATGTTTTTCAATTTTTTTGTGTGTTTTTGGATTTTGATATGTTTTGAATATTTTTGGATTTTTTGATTTTATGATGTTTTTGGATTTTTCGCATGATTTTGACAATTTGGATATGGATATGATATCAGTGATCTGTTTGGGATTTTATTCAAGACCAAGCTAACGTTGATTGATCGAATCGATGGATTGATGATGATGATAACATTGTTGAGGACACACAATGATGCAAGGATTAAATTGATCGTGATTGATTAGGATTGATGACAATAACATTGTTGAGGATGCACAACAATGCAAGGATAGTGTTAAGCAACACAAGAATTGAGATGTCGATCAGATTGATGATGATAACATTGTTGAGGATGCACAACAATGCAAGGATATCTTGAGATGATGATTTTTTTGATTGGATTCGATTGATTAGGATTGATGAAGCTTGATTTGGAACAAAATTTGTTTGAATGATTTGATGTGACGTTGACATGCAAATTGGATGCAACTGATATCGATTGTTTTGATTGATATTTGATGTTTGATGAAGCTTGATAAGGAAGATCTTCTTGTCAAAATGTGCCATGGGTTAGTGATTTGGATTTTTTGCTCACAAGTGATTTAACAAATTTGATTTTATGTTTTGCAATGTTCGGATCACCACATAAGTTGGAGGATATAGATCAACATTTATTCTCAAAGCAAGATGTGAATATCTACCCCTAGTGTCTAGCAATGTATGGAATGTCATGGATGGATGCTCAGATATTTGTATGGGTGGTTGTATATGGTTTATCTTGCAATAAAAGAAGGTGTTTGGATAAAGAATATGCTCATTTGGATAATGCTTCATGGCTCAGATAATGCAACATAGGATAGGATCAATGAAAATGACCCATGTCAAGATTTTCACCATAAGCAAGTGTAAAGTGTGCCCGAAACTTTCATCAAGATCAAGATGATTTGGACTATGGATGCAGATGGATGAAAATGGATTGGATAAATGGTTTATGGATGAATGTATTTATTATAGATAAGATGGATGGAATGCTCGATTTATTATGGATGGGATAAGATGCTTTCACTTGAAGTGGCGCATGTAGACATTCGATTCTACACATGGCGCCTATTTGCCAGGTTTTTGTCACGGTCTTGCCCAAAGCACTTCCCATGCAGTTTTCACTAGAGGACAACTTTTCTCTTTACCGTTTTCAATCCTTTTTCTGATTTTTTTGGATTTTCATATTTTTTGATCTTTTTGGTTTTTCTGAAAGATTCATTCTGACCCACCTAGTGGTGTCGATGTAGATGTTTTTGTCATAATGTGCCATCGATATCCTGCCTAAAGAAGTTGCTTTGCTAAGATACATGCACTTGAATAAAACTTTTGAGATTCTTGATCTACTTCATTGATACCGGAGTTAACTTTGTCTTTGTGTGCATATCATGATAGGGTACCTTCAGAATCCTTATCATGAATGGTCGTTGCCAATACATGGTCAATGCGGGAACTAGATATCATGCGTGGAGGCATGGATGGAGTGTGTTTATGGATAAGAGATGGATTGGTTGATAGTTTGGAACCTTTGACTCTCCAAACTTGGGAAGATGAGCAATGGTGGGTGGATACGAAAGTGTACATGGAATTAGGACCAACTGCTTGATACACTTTGTATGTCGCTTGAAAAGCCTGCTTTTGTTTTTATGGACATCCTTGATGGATACTTTTCCCTCTTTTTTTTGCCCCATAGTTTCTTTGACTGATGGAGTTTGATAGGGATGATCTTTCTTTGTATTCTTTAGTATCCATTTATATTTGATCTGTCCTTTATGCTTCTAAGCTTCTTTTGCTTTGATAACATTCTTCATATTTTGATTCAAATATTTCTTTTGATGTTGGTCCCAATTTGTGGATGGGGTGATGGGTGGATGAAGATTCATGACGTGGTTGGTTGTAGTATTGACACTAGTTTTAGCATAAGGATTCTTCATGCTCCCTATGTTGATGCTTGCACTAGATAAATTTTCCCCTAGTACAATGGTAATAGTGCCTTCGTTCCTTGATTCTGCTTGTTTTGATATGTCTTGTTCAATAAGCATGCTCTGATAAATGACCACTGTAGATGATGTTGTTGGAATTTGATGCTTTACTAACTTTGGAATGTCCTGTTCTGTCTGACCTGTTTCCTTGAGTGGATATTGTTGGGTATCTTCATACATGTTGTGCTTAGTCTAGATTTTGGATATATCTAATCTTGATGTTGACAACTCTATTTGACTGTAGGAATTAGTAACCTGCTCTTTTTGTGTAATAATGTCAGGAATAAAGGGATCTTGTTTTGAATGAAGATCATCTATGTGTCCATCCATAGAAAGCATCTTATGGGTAGATGGAGGAGTATGTGCATCATGGATATGATCATCTTGAATAGATAGGAGAGTGTCCATTACATCATTGTAGTATCTTGGAGATATGAATTCTTGATCTTGATTAATTTTAGAGTTGCTTTCAACATGCTTTGGATCAAGTTCTTGACATGGATCAATTTCAAAGGATGGATTGCTTATAAAGAGTTCTTGGACATGATCATTAGTCATTGTACATGGTTCAATATCCCCTTGATCTTTGAGTGTACTTGGATCAAGTGTCGAGTTTAGATTTCCTTCAGTATCTGTAACCATGAGGTTGACGGGTGTCAAAATGTCATGGAAAAGGCCATTGCTAGACCTTGGTGAAAGACAATGATCATGCTTTGGAATAAATTCTTGAGATATGTCCTCTAACTCATAAGACAATGTAGAAACATTTTCAATATGATCATTGGTCGATGGATTGTGCATTATGTTGATAGGATCAAATAATCCCAATACTCCTTGAAATAGATCACTAAAAAGTGGCTCTTGATGTATGGTGAGTTGATCATCGAATGGGGTGGAAACATCTTCAAGGTGATCATTGATGGAGAGATCTTGACCATTGTTTTCAACAATTGTGGTGGAGGGATTTCTAATGTCTTCAACTATAGGGTCAAATGATGTTGATATTTCTTGAAGTGGATCATTGTCGGGCATTGTTGGTGGACTTTGATCATGATTGAAAAGTGACTTTTGATGTATGTTGATTTGATTTTTTGATGAAGTAGAAACAACTTCAAGGTGCTCATTGTTTGATAGATTTTGATCATTGTCACCAATGGTTATCATTTTTCATGTTTGTGCTTGTTTTTGTTGGGCAACTTGAGAGGCTTGTTGCACTTGTTGAGCCTTTGTTGCTTGTTGTGTGGCTAGATATTATTGGATGGCCTTTTGGTAGGCTTGGTGAGCTTTTAGCACAATGTTATATTGTCTTGTGTTTGGTTTTGGTGGTAGTGGTGGTGGATTCAAAATTGTGTTGGATGTAGTGACAAGTGGTTGAGATATGCTTGGAGTGATCATGAGGGTTTGAGATATAATGGGTGTGATAGGGGTGGTTGGAGTGATTGTGGTGATAGGAATGGTTGGAATGACTGAGGTGATGGGTCCTTGGGAGACCATGTTTTGTTTTGTTAGGATTGATGTTGTCATTTGATTAGATATCATTTGTTGGCGCGATGTCGATGGTATATTCAAAGAATTTGATGTGATGGCTTGATTGGTGTTAGGTGGATTGATTTGGATGGAGTGATTGGTGGTGGGTAAAGGGGGAAGCCTTAAACCAAGGAATGATGTTGATATGGGTAATGGTGGTGGAGATGTCTTTTGGCACAATGACTCAACTATCTGGCAAGTGCAACAATTTGATCTCGTCAAATTTTATCTTGATTTCGATCTTGACTCCCTTTATATAGTTGATTTGGTTTTTTTTCACGTGGATTTGGGATGCATACTTGTGTTTTTTGAATGGGATCATGGAAAAATTGATTTTGGACATTGTTTTGATTTGGCATGATAGGTTGAAATTGAACATTATTGATGTTGGGAATCACATTGCCTTGTTTTGGAGTCGTTAACATCTTGTTTGGATTTTGAACAATATTCATATGGTTTTCCATCATATTTATACCAGATTTTGCTGGATTCATGTTTCGAAAACTTGTACTTGGTACATTCTCATTTGGCTTGTAGGGATTTGGTGGGATGACATTGTTCGTTTGAAGGATCATGCTCTGATTGTTCGGTTGAGAGACTTGTAGGTTTGGATTTAGATATACCATCGATAAATGTGTTGCAATCTTTGATTTGGGCATACTCACACTTGTTGTACCATTGACATTCGTAGAAGGTAATGAGCCCATGTATGGTTTGTATAGATGTGAGTGTTGATAATCAATTGGTGTTGTAAGGATTTGATAGCTTAGTTGACTTGGATTATTCATGATGTATGGATCAAGTTTGTATTCCATGTTTTTGACCTTGTTGCAAAAAATGACCTCTAAGGTTCTTAGGACCAATGACGAGATGAAGGATGAAAGAGGTAAATGATATGGGTGTTGAGCATTTAGGGACTTTGGATCAATGCTAGACTTAGGGTTTGATTTTGATTGGTGTGATTTGGATAATGAATTTGTAAACTCTAAGATGTTGGATGTGATCTTAGGATGAACTTGTTCAAAGGATTGTTGATAATTTAACTAAGTGTCCGTGGAAGGATTCATCCAAATACACCTAACAAAAAAAATGATTTTGATTTGGTTTAGGGATGTACCCAAGTCTAGGCAATGATGTTTCCAAAGTTCTAAAGTTGTTTGCAAGATGGGTTTTGATAGATGTTTGAGATGGATGAAGTGTTTGGATTTATCCTAAATGAACCTAGTAAGGACTTATTTCTGAGACCAAGATAGTGAAGAACATGCCTTTCTCTAAAAGTAATTCAAAATCAGAAGACTAATGTTTGCATGAAAACCATATGACCAAAAGATGCCAAGCACATGTGTGGGGTCCAATTGATTTAATATTTTCTTAATGGAATCTTCTTTTTATCATAAAAAACCTCTTGATTAGGTTTTCAACTGAATGTCCAATGTCCTAATTTTCGTTCATCCCACAAAATGCAGTATGCAGAAATAAAGGAAATCAAGGCGAAGGTTTCCTAATGTTGACCTTAGTAGGAGAAAATTGAGATGAAATACAAATGTTTAGAATCCTCTAAGGATACAAATCCCAAGGGCAAGCAATAAAATTTGAATTTGCTTCTCCTAAAGAGTTTGATATTTGATGCTTATGTTGAATGTTGTTTTTCCAATGTTTTCGATAAAAGCACTACGTTTTCAAACTAACTCACAAGCAATATAACACCCTAGCTCAATTGGTACATTTTTCTTGGTGGGCTTGCCTCATGCCCTTCGTAGTAGAAGAGATGACTTTACATGCAAGCAAGGAAAAAATGTACAAGTATGTTAAGAATGAAGTCTTAACCTCTATATTTCAACCAAGATTGGACATGGCAAGTAACTTCTTGGAATCTAAGTTCCAATGCACCACTTTGATAAACTCGTTGGATGGACTAGTTGGCTTCTACAAATAAGGTGAACTTAATGACAAGACATCAGGGACATGACACCTTCTGAGTGTCCAACGAGCCACTAAAGGCTTTAATCAGTCCTACTAGGGGCTCTTATACATTTTATGGTAGTACCCCATTCTAAAAGACAGTGTACGGCTAAGGCCTACATACCATGAGGACTTGACAGTTTAGTCTTATCCATTTATATACCGGCCCAAATGAAAAACCAGTTGGAGTCACCTTTGAGTTCCCCTTTCGTATGTGTCTCTTAGGCAGGCCCCTCTAAAGGTGACTCAAAGCAATAGAATGTATTTTGATTGTTTCTCTTGCACCCTAGATCACACGAAGTGTAAGGGGAGAGGATACACACTCAAAATTCACTAAAGACAAAATCACACAATTCAGACACTTGTTAATTTTAGCCTTCAAAGCAATGATAAGTTCATTTTAAAGCACCAAGATGAAGTGTGGAATTTGTCTTGTTCAATTTTAGTCCAAATTAAAAAAGCTAGTAAGTTTGAAGGTTCAATTTTAGCCCAATTTTGAAAGATAAAATCAATGATTCAGCTAGCTTAAAATAGAAAATTAAAACATGAAAAGGAAGCCCCAAGTATTAAAAAACACTTTATAAACTTCGAATTTAATGCTCCATTCTCCAAGATTTCTCCAAAGATTGCTTTCAAACTCGAAATTCTCCTTGCTTTTCCTTGTACCTTGTTCACTTTTCCTTTGTCGTCTTTCACTTTCCTTCTTTGTTCTCCCTTGTTTTCCTATAAGAAAAATGCAATCATGTGAGAGTCAAATTAAAAATCATCTTAAGTATTAACTTCAAACATCAAAATGATCCCAAATGGAAGGACTAATTATTTTGGATGATAATCAATGAAACATAGATCTGCAATTTATTAACTCTGGCTATATGATGTTGCAAAATAAAAATAAAAATAAATTATTAGTATGTATATTTAATCAAAGTCTATGATCTTCCAGCTAGCCCACTTTAAATGCATTAACTTATTCATTTATAGAACCTGTATCCTCATTGTTTATCTATGACTTCAATGTATCAATGTTAGCCTTAGATTTTGATTTTCAATGTTTTGTCCAAGAAAAGATACTGTGTCAGCTAAAGATCTGTATCAAGAGATATTAAATATACAAAAGCGTACCTCAAAAGATATCTTATGCCATGGCAGAAATTTATAATTCGTAACAACTTTCTACACACTAACAATTTATAATTTTTAGAGTCGTGTGCATGCTTGCTTCATCTTCATCCTTGGGCATGCTCATAAGAGGAATTATAAGTGATAGGAGTACAAGTGTACTTTCCATAATTGCTCCACAAGGTTAACACATTAGGATTACAAATTTTCTTTTTGTTTGTTGTATGTCATGTCAAGAAGATTCTTTGCCTATTTCAAACATACACAACTGTGTATACCACATTCAGAAGCTAACTTTACTATATCAAGCATAAGGATGTACACAACATCAACATATGGCCAAATATAGCCATGTATCTAGTATATATGTATGATTTCAAAGAAACTCACAATGAAACATACATTTATTTAAGTATTAAAGAGTTTGTATGATTGCATACAATGTACCAACATACAGGTGCATGCACATGTGTAAATGTTTGCTTGAATTTAGTCGTGAGTGATGGGTCTGTGGTGTGTCAGACATATAGGCATGCGTTTAGATGTAGTATGGATGAGAGAGTGTGACAAGGTCAGTGGAGAATCCTGGAGGCCATTAGGGGCCTATATATGACCACTTCTTGTGAACTATGATGAGAAAGTATTTGGTTACAAGTGTAGTACATTGCAGACGGTTTGTGGGAACTTGTGAAGTGAGTGGACATCAATTTGTGCCTTTGGGGTTCACTTACACTTTGTAAGGTCGAGTTATTAAATATCTCCTATTGCTACTTACTGATAAACATAGATTCAAATTATCTTTGAAGTTAGTTTTCATTAGACAAACTTACGATTATCGACTTTAAAGGCATATAAAATCCTCAATTGAAAGCTACTAACTGGTGAAAAACTACGCAAAGAAAGAAATCATAAAATTTACAGTTCATAAACATAAACTTTGCAGTTCATAACGAAAT
>VDFB02271358.1:958092648-958205300 GCA_007258455.2 Sequoia sempervirens
CTCTACCATGATTGCAAGAGTGCACAAAGATTTGTTTCAATCAAATGTTATTAGCAGGTCGCACCAAGAAGACATTGAATAAACTCATTTAAAAACTTTCAGGAAAATGCATTTGGCAAGTAAAAAAGCAGCGCCATAAATACCACCATTGACCAACATGTAAACTCTTAAATGCACCTATAGACAGCAAGTTATTAGTGGATGCAAATTTGGATTTGGCATCACTTTCAAGAAAATGCAATTCATTTGGCATAAAATCCAGATTCCACAACCTTTGACAGCGTCTTCCACATGTGAGCCAGAATGGGAGCTATGAAACAAAGTTTGAACATCTATCAATGGTTGTTGTGGCAAATATAGTTGGCACATGTAAAGTATAAATACAACCTTTGTAAACTATATGAAAATGTTCTATGAATAAGTACACAAGAAAAACAATTGATTGTGTTGAATGGGACACAAGCCATTTAGTAGAAAGCCTTGAAGATTGGAGATACATATGTGTGCAAGATTTATGGGTGCAACAAATGAACTGTTAAAAATATGCTCTCGAATAATGAATAGAAACAAATAGAGACTTTATAGTATTCATGGATGGGCGACCACAAAGATTTTCAATATTGTTTTCTTTTTTTTTAGATTTTCAATCTGCAAACACATTAAATCATTGATTTCAATAAGCACAACTATTAAAGAGCAGAGTTGGTAGCTACTGCTTGTTTCGGCTTTTTCCTTTAGTGCGGCTTCTTCTTTTTTCTGATGGACTTTTTTGTCCTTTCTCTCTTGTTGTAAACTTGGTGGTTTCAAGTCCCTGTAAAACCCGTTTTTCCCTTTATCAAAAACTATTAAAGAGCAAAGATCTATTGTAAAGAGTTTGATTAGTTATTAACACCCAAACATAATATAACTAATTTGAATGGGAAGAGATAATGACATTAACAAAGCAGCGTATAAATAATGAAAGATACTTCCACAAACAAGTTGCAAGTAAAGCCGGGGTATTACAGTAAAGCCCTCCTTCTAGCACCATCTTGTGGTTGCCAAATCTACATAAACTTCAATTTTGGTGAACATTAATAACAATTTCAAATTGAATACAACAAATCAAGCATCCCTATGAGATAATACATCATGCTTCCAAATGCAAACAAATGAAACTAAAGCATATAAAAAAAACATAAAGTATGTTTATCTCATAGTGGATTGGTGCTTTTTCGATGTGGAAAAAAGCCCTTTCCCAATCCTTTGCTAAGCTCCATGATGAAGATGATATGAAATGCTATGAAGATATGATAAACAAGATGCAATATGATGTGTGTATAACAAATATACTAAGATTGTGGAGGATTGATACAATAGAGAAGCTCTCTATTTATATCCAAGGATAAAAGAATGCCAAACATGGTGGATGTGGGACTAAAAACCAACCAATGGCAAGATGTCATTTGTCCAAATGTGAGAGGTTGAGGAATGAGCACATTTTGGTCAATGTGCCAAAGAGGGGGAGATTTGAAATTTGAATTTGATGAGAAGATGAGTTAAATTTTGAGTTTGACCTTTGTAAGAGACATGTAAGAGCTCATAAATGCCTTGTTGGATGTACATGTCAATTTGGGGGGAGATTCAAATTTGGAAGAATATTCTCCTTTTTATGCCATGTTGATGGAAAATGATGAATTAATAAATCAATAAATTGATTTATTTGTGCAAGTGGGAAAAGCTAGATGATGTGATGGGTGATTAGATTAGATTAATTTAGATGATGATAGGTGATTTGAACCATTTGACTTAGATTTAGGGATTTAACTAAATCAAAGGGGGATGAAAGGTGATTTAGAACTTGATAAAATAAATATTTGATTTATTTAATCAAAGAGGATGTTGTTAGGCTTAAATTAAATAAAGTTAATTTATTCAATTTAAATGGATGACCTTAGGAGATTAATCAATTAAACTTAGTTTATTTAATTGATGAGCGAATATGATTATGCATGGTGTCAATTTTGCATTTCTGCACAATTTTTTGCAGCAACTGAGTTATCATAGCATTGCTCACACATATAACAAAAGTAATAATAGGAAACCACAAACTATACCTACTCCATTACCACTTCCTCAACCTATATTTCCTAGTGCTCCTTATTTTCCTTTGCATAATGGAAAGGAGTATGATCTTGGAGAAAAACTTCACAACACTCCTGCTAAGATATCCTTGTGGGCTTTGATTCAAGCTTCACCTAATTGCCATAGAATGCTTAAAAATTCTTTGCAAAAAGTAGTCATCCCTCCTGGTGTGCAACCAAAATATGTAGCAACCCTAATTCGAGGTATGATCTTAGTCAACCTAGACATTACATTCCATCAAGATGAGTTACCTCCATTAGAAGTGCAAAAACAAAATGATCCTTTGATGATATTGGCTAGTATTAAGAAGTGTGGAATTAAGCATACACTCATTGATAATGGTTTGGCACTCAATTTTTGTATTGTAAACCTTTTGGAAAAAATTGGAGTGGACAAGACTAAAATTCAGCTAGATTCTTGATCTATTTGTGGTTTTAACAATGTGGGAAAACAACCGCTTGGTGTGATAATATTACCTGTTAAAGCTTGTAGGGTTACGTTACAAAATCTTATCCATGTCATGCCTAATTATCTTTCATACAATATTCTCTTAAGTAGACGATGGATTGAAGCAATGAATGTGATGCCTTTCACGTTACATCATCTAGAGAAGTGCACCTATAACAACAAGGTTTATACAATAAAAGTCGATCCTGAGCCTGAGATTTGTTTACAAATTGAAAAAAGAATGACAAATCCTCTTAAAACATTGACATCAACTACAAAAATAGAACCCATGCAAGAGGAAGAAATAGAGAATAATATTGAAGAAGTCACAAAGCTATTGGATGATGATTGGGGTTCATTGGATTTCATGTCTACATTCATGGGAGAATACAAGATTACACAAAAACCAAGAAAGGAAAAAGAAGTTGACATAATATCAACATAAGATGAGTCATCAAAAGCATGTGAGTCCACAAATTTTAGCAAAGAAGAGGAAAATAATAATTACACATTTGCATATGAAGTGATCATAAGAAACCACTAAATCCAAAAGAAATGGAAAAAATTTATGGAATAGATTACAAAATTTTGAAACAACTTGGATATAATGGAAAAGGATGTGGTGCTAGAGAACAAGGTATTCACGTCCCTATAGAGCCTAACACACAAGAAACAACTAGTGGTCTTGGTTATTGTCCTTCAAAAGAAATGAAAACGTCAAAGAAACCTTCACTTAATATCAATGTCATCATGTAAAACACTACTAGGACATCTTCAAACACATGTATTAATAATGATTGGGATTCATTAGATTTTAAACCCTCCTTATGGGAGAGTAAAAAATCTCACAATCTAGAGAGAGCCTTGTGTATGTATGACACCTTGTACTAAGCAAGACATGTCTTTGTCACAAAAGAAAGCCACATCTTCTACCATTTATCAAGAGAGTACCTTTTTGAAGCTTCTCCAAGCTTGCTTGATATCTCTCCCTCCAAGAACATGAAATAAATATTACAACAAAAGTTAATTTCGTGCGTATCATAGAGTTTAGGGTCATTCTACTAATGAATGTAAGGCTTTGAGTGATAAAATTCAATATCTTAAGGATTGTGGTGCTCTTCCTTGTGTTGATGCACCTATTTCCTCTAATTGATAATGATTTTCATCTGGTCATGTTTCTCATCACTATGTGGCATTAGTAGCTTTATGTGTCTTGCTCATTTCCATTCATGGTGGTACAATATTAGGTGAAACCATATTTATCTTGGTAGCAACATGATAGTTCTTGGTGGTTGTCTTTGTCTCTATGATTGGGGGAAAGGATAACTAGTTTTTGGGAGATGTGCATTCTTT
Organism: Sequoia sempervirens; assembly: GCA_007258455.2. NCBI lineage: Eukaryota > Viridiplantae > Streptophyta > Pinopsida > Cupressales > Cupressaceae > Sequoia > Sequoia sempervirens. The sequence goes on from VDFB02271358.1 coordinate 958,096,573, forward strand.
TCAAGGATCCTCTCTTCCTCTCTTTCTAATTAAAATACCGACATAGCAAGTATGTTGACATTTTAAGTGGGGGGCATATTGTCCCCTGTTCATTGTTTGCATGTTCCCTTCTTAGTGATGATAGCATACATCTCCTAGGAAGTGTGAAATTTTTATTCAAAGTGTGGTCTTCTCAATTCACGTGATGTGTCTTCTTGGTGGTGACATTGGGTTTTATGTCCTTCAAGATTGCAACCTTTCTTGGCATATGACATTCCTCTTAATGGTAATGCTACGAATTGCATTCCCTAAGTTGTGAATATTTTATCCTTGATTAGTCCTCTCTTGGAGACATTAAGCACGATGTTCCCTAAGGTGATACCTTTCATGGACTAACCAAAACCCCTTTGAATATCCTATTGCATGTATCAAGGCCACCAAGAATAACACAAATTGCTTTCTAGTTGAGCCTTTATGTTGTTCAAATGGCCACCAAGCATAACACAACTTGCTTGGTAGTGGAGCCTTTTTCATGAGTTCCTAGCATAATGCAGCTTGCTATCCTTGTGACCATTTTTGTGGTGCCTTATCAAAGTTATCAGGAGGTATAAACATGGGAGCTTGTAGACCTGGCATGAATTTCCCATCAGCCACCTTTTCAAGTGGGTACATACTAACCTAGTATGTGTTTCTCACTTTCTTGGGGGCTCACCTAGTGGACACTAGGTTTCACTAGCCCTTGTGAACATATTTCACATGGCCACCGAGCATAACAAAACTTTCTTGCCTATGGAGCCATGTGTTTCATAAGTGATTTTACATCCTTATGAGTGTATTTGATGGACATGGCAGAATGCAACTTGCTAGTCCATCTTTGCATTAAGTGTGACATTGTATGTTTATGTATCTTGTCTTGTTGCTTCATATCATACATTAATGTGTGTCCCTTTTTACTTGTGTTAGTTTTCCATGGGATCTTAGACCCTGGGGGATTTTCCACCTCCTTGATCTTTATTATCCTATCCCATCAACATTTGTGCACTTGGACCCCTCTTGATGCTTATTTGTCTACTTTAGTGTGAGTTTGAGTGTAGGGATCATCCTCTCACTAAAGTGGGGGCTAAATGTAGTGTAGAAAAATGTACTCCTTTACATTTTCACACTATGTTTGGGTCCCTTAATTTAAATGGACTTACTTAACCCTCTAATTGACCCAATTATGCATTTGTAAGCCTAATTAATTGTATATTTTGAAGGGAAACCCCATTAATTAATGCCTATACTTAATTTATCATCTTGGAAATTGTGTGTTCTAGGTTTAGGGCCTAGGACCCATCCACCAAAGGGTGAATGGGCCCCCCTTAAGCTTTAGAACCCAATTTTTAATATATTTTTGATAGTATTTTTATGATTCAAAATTCAAAATTTAAATGTCAGCAAGTATAACGTTTAATTTTTGAGAAATTAGAAAACCATCTATAAATATGTAGTTATTTTATCAATTCAACATTAGGAAAAGGAAGGAAACTTTCATATGAGCAAATATAATTGTTAAGAGCATTGAAGAGAAAATTTATCAGTCATCTACAACATGTCAAGATCCTATCATGATGTCAAATTTATTTACATTCATGCATGTTTTTGGAGCTAACATTGTGATGTAGGTTTCAAGTTTTCAAGTCAAGATTCAATCTATCCAATCAAGCATCCAATCAAGCCATTCATGCAAGATCAAGACCTTGGAGAGATGTATTAACTTTTATTCCTTCAAGGATCCCAACTCAAGGGTTTGGTGAGTTGCAACATAGCAAGTGTTCATTCATCATTCCTTTTGTGTTTCATTTCATTTCAAGGTTTAATTACCAAAATGGGGTTTGACCAAGACAAACCCCCATTCACCAAAAACAAACAATGTCTCCCTTTCTTGTGTATGTGCAGATGTTAGGTTGAATTAAGGATTGGAATTGAAGATCTCAAAAGTGAAAAATTACAAAAGTTGTCAAAGTTGTCACAAAAAGTTGTCAAGATCATCTCATATTTATTTCTGACATTTTTGCAGTGAAACATATGGAAAAAGGCATCTCAGATCCATCTCTAGAGGCTCTTAAAAATTAAGGAAAAGTTATGTACAAAGACACATTCGCCATTTCAGGACACCTTTTGACACTTTTGGTGACGAGTTTTTAGTATCTTACCTTCTTCGAATATGTCAGGAGTTTGTTGTTTTTGTTAGTATTATGCTTCATCTACATGATTCATGACTTACATTGCAGATTTGAGTTCATTTATTGTTTTATTTTTATCTCCCAAGAGTGTTGTTCAGGGCAATTTTACACTTTTTCTATCATAAAGGAAATTGCAAGATCTTTCATAGAATTGACTCATTTAAAGGCTAGAAGTCAATTCTATTATTACCCGAGTTCATTTCCTAATGAAATAGATGAAAGATAGGTTCATTACACCCCATTTTTCCCTTTTTATTTTTAGTAAATTATTGGTGAACCCTCATTTTAATAGAAATAACCTGAGGAAAGGTCAAATTTCACTTTATATTTATATAGTTGGTGTTTTAGAATAGGTTTAATGCTAAGATTTGCAAGCTCAGATATTTATTTTCCTAGAAATGAGATAATATAAAATAATAAGAAGTATTTCAATTAAATGTTTAATTTTTGCAATAAATATTATGATTTAATGTTAGAAAGTTTTAATATTTATATTTAATGTTTCCAAATGCACTAATGTTTTGAATAAAATGTTGCAGATTTAACAAAGGTACTTGAAAGAAAATAAGGGTTAAGATTTGTGAATCAAGTGTAGTAGAAGCGAAGCAAATCTGTATTATTGTAACCAATGAAATTTTCCATTATGATAAGTGTATTAACTATTAGAAACAGATTACTTTTAGTTCTCCTATTTCAACAAAAAAAATTATAGCTGTCTAGAAATTAGGGCCAGTTACCTCAACCATTTATTTTCATAACAGTTGCTATTCTTGAAAAAATTATGCATATATATATGTATATATCATGCAACCATTTGGGGGGGGGGGGGAGGATTCTCCACTCATTTTTCCAATGTTTGATATATAAATGTATTGGGTATTAGGTCTTCTGTTTGGAAATTGAGCAATGTATTCCTGAAATCATCATTGGATAAGGGCTAAAATTTAACGAGTTATGTGTATCAGCATTCAGTTTATATCGAAGTAGAAAGTAAAAAATTTATATCAGCAAGAAGATGCTCTTGATGGGTAAATTTAGTTGTGAATTCATGAGACATATATTATTAACTATCCTTTATGCTCTTGATGGGTAAATTTAGTTGTGAATTCATGAGACATATATTATTAACTATCCTTTGGTGTAAAGGTTCTAGTGCTTGTTACATTTATTTGTAACGCAGTTTCTTCATGAGATTTGTTTGTGAAAATATTGTATTATCAATGTTCTGGATTTTAAAAGAAAACTTTCACTAGTTTAGAAAGTATAACCAATTCTGTAGAAAAAGAATACTATTATATTGTTCTATTCCTTTCTATTTCTATAACGCTTTCTTGATTAGGAGGCTATGTCAATCTTTGAACCATTTATAATTTCTTAATAAGGATCTATGCATAGCATATTGGTCGTCATGCATTCTGACATCTCCAGTCGTTAGTCTTGTATGGATTTGTTATCTTTATGCAAAAACATGTGGTTTTAAAAAGATTGGTTGGAGTCAATTTTTTCAGGTGGTTCCTTGAACAGAGTATCAATGTATATAGAGTATATTTTTAATAAGGAGGAACTTTGTGTAAACCGATCTCAAATGAATTTTCCATGGTTTCCTTTCTATCATTTTGTATTCTTGTTGTTGTGTTGACTACATCCTTTCATCATGCTTCATGCGAACTGTATTTTCCGCTTGAGATATACTTTTCCATTTTCCTTTGTTGGTCGCACCCATTGTTTTTCTTACGTGATCTAAGAAATGAACCTCAAAAGTCATATGTACCTACCATTATGTAAACCTACTGAGTCGAGTTTGTTGGTTTTATTGCCAAATGAAAAAAAAGGGTTGTTATCTTGTTTTAAGCATTTCTTTAATAACATGCCTCTAACTATTGATATTCACAATTGAACTTTTCATTCTTGAATGAAAAGAGTAATCATGGGTTTTTATTTATGGAAAATGGTGTTAGCATAATGCCTATTTAAGCTGTTGAAGTTTAGGTGTTGTCTATGAAAAATAGGGTTGATAAATGTAAGATTCGGTTGTCTTAGAGTTCCTTCGATTTTTTGTTTCTTGGTTGGAGTCTCACGCTTAGCTATTGTGTTATGGAGAAAATTGCTAAAATTTAGATTCTATTTGACTGTATTTTCTTGCAATTGTTTTATTTGATTGATCGGATTTGTGTTTAGGTTAGTTTATCCTTGATCGTTTCACTTTTCACTCTATGTATTTTATGGGATTTTGTGTTAATTGTTCGGCCAATGTTAGGGTATAGTTTGACAACAAGACTGAAATAAATGGCCAAAACCTCTTCTAACATCTTGATTGGTCTATGGCCTTAGCCTTGCTTCTGAATCAAGTAATTACAGTCTTGTACCCTATCATCCCAATTTTTCAATTTGATATGTGAAGCATCCCTCTAGCTAGGTAGAATTGGCTATTGGCTGACATGGTGATCCAGCTAGACTATAGTAATCTTCCCTACCACATCGTTTCAACTCTCCACCAACCGTATTTATTTCCTACTTATTCTTTCTTCTATTTCCCTCTTCGTTGTATCTATACTCTTCCAAATTTTGGAATAATCTGGAAGCTTCTCCACACTACTCTGTTTTGATGTATGGAAAAAGGGAATATACTCTATTTTTATGTATGAGAGTATATCAATTTTTGGATACAAAAAAGACATGACTATATTAGAGCATAGGCAGCTCTATTTTTAAAAGGAATTAATGAAAATCTTTGTCTTGTTTCTAATATCTTTGGTATATACTATTATTTTGTTCTTTCCTCTCTATTTATGTTGTTATTTGTTGCTTTGGCTTGTCTCTGTTTCAAACAAATTGGTATCAGAGCAAGAGTAAAGTCAGAGCCACACTGGTAGATCTAGAGGAGATTGTTAGCAAAAGGGTTAGAAGTTTGTAAAAGCCTAAGGCATTTGAGTATGGTAAGACATTGCTAATTTGGAACTGTTGTAGCAATTGGAAGAAGCCACCACAAAGGAGGAAATCATTATTCAAAGAGATCAAATCCAAGGTGATTGAGTTGCAATTCTTAAGAAGCCCCCAAGGGAAAAAGAAAGAAATACCACAACAAATTAAAGGAATCATAGTCGTTCAAGAAGTCTATGCTGGGAAAAATTTTAGGGTTTTAATCATGCAAAAGGGCACTAAAAAGATTTGCAGAGAAAAGAAAGATTGAAGAGATTGGAAAAGGAAACAAGGTATAACAAGAGCAGAGTAAAAATTTTATTTTAAAAATCATGGAAGGAACAAGTGGAAGAATTTTACAACCCTAGATTCCAATTTTTAATGGAAAACAATTATGACTATTGGAGCATAAAAATGAAAACCCTATTTTTCTCTCGGGATGTTTGGGACTTGGATGAAAATGGGTTCCTTGAACTAGCAGACCAACAAGCTTATCAGGCTCTATCACAAGATGAGAAGGATTTGTTGAAAGAAAACAAGAAGGATGATAAAGCATTGTTTATCATTCAATAGGCAATGGAGGAATCAATCTTTCCAAAATTTGTAGTTGCCACAAGATCAAAACAGGGATGGGAAAGTTTGCAAATAGCTTACCAAGGCATAGACAAGGTGAGAATAGAAAAATTATAAATTCTTAGAAGGGATTTTGAAAATCTGCAAATGAAGGATATAGATTCAATAGATTCATTCTTCACTCATGCAATGGCAATAGTAAATCAGCTTAGATCCTATGGAGAAACCGTTGGAGATCAAAAGATTGTAGAGAAAATACTTAGAAGCCCAGGTCTACAAAGTTTGATCTGGTTGTAATAGTCATTTAGGAGGCCAAAGATCTTAATCAGTTATCAGTAGATGAATTAATGGGATCACTCTTAGTACACATGAGAAAAGATTAAATCGATCAGGGACATCATCATTGGAAAATGCATTCAAGACTTAGCTTTCATTTGGCAGAACAAGAGGAAGATCAAATTACAGCAAAGGTAGAGGACATTTTACACCAAGAGGAGGAAGAGAAAATACACAATTTGAGAGAAAAAGACCAACGTCAAGTCCACATGCCCATTCTACACCAACAAGAGGAAGGGGTAGCATCCATTCTCATAGCCATCATCAAGGAGAAAGGTATGATAAATCCAACATCCAATGTCATTATTGCAATAAATTTGGGTATTTTGCATCTAAATGTAGAAAAAGACAATATGACATGAATAAGAAAAAGGCACATCTTACAAATGAAAACCAACCCAATACTAGTGAACAAAACACCATATTGATAACATGCAATGTAGCACAAGAGAGCTCCAAAGAACTATGGTTCCTAGATAGTGGTTGTAGTAATCACATGAGGGAGAGTAGGGAGATGTTTGCAACAATGGACGATTCTGTAAAATTAAAAGTAAAATTGGGGAATGATCATCGAGTTTCAGTCATGGGCAAAGGGTCAATTAACATAACTAAGCAAGGTGAGGAGAAACATATTTCTGATGTATACTATGTCCCTAGATTGCAACACAATCTCATTAGCATTGGGAAACTAATGCAAAAAGGATATAGAATATACTTTGAAAATGGTGAATGTGTGATTCTAGATAAGAAACCAAGCAATAGGCTAATTGCAAAAGTTGAAATGAAAAAAATAGGATGTTTCCACTTAAAATTCAAAGTGAACTATTCTTAGAGCCACAAGGATTACAAAAGGTTGTTGAATTAGCTTTCAAAGCTTCATACAAAAATGAATCTTGGCTATTTCATTTAAGACTTGGGCATTTAAATTTTACAGGATTATAGTTGTTGTACAAGAAAAGAATGGCATATGGACTCCCACCAATAGAGCCACTTAAGACAACATGTGAGAGTTGCATATTGGAAAAGAAACATAGGAAAGCATTTCCAGTTGGAGAGTCTTATAGGTAAAAGCATTCACTTGAGATAGTGCATTCAAACCTTTGTGGACCTATGCAAACACCATCCATAAGTGGAAAATTTTATTTCTTGACATTTATTGATGATTTTAGTAAAAAGTATGGGTTTATTTCTTAAAATACAAATCAGATACATTTTCTATTTTTAAGGATTTCAAGGAAAAAGTTGAGAAAGAAAGTGGATACTATATCAAAACATTGAGAACCGATCAAGGTGGAGAGTACTTATCAAATGATTTTCAGAATTTTTGCAAAGAAAATGCCATAAGAAAATAATTTACAGCAAGGTATACTCCTCAACGAAATAGACTAGTTGAGAGAAAGAATAGAACAATTATGGAAATGGCTTGAAGTATGATGAATCCAAAACATCTACCAAATGAGTATTGGGATGAAGCAGATGCATGTTCCATATACATTTTAAATAGATGTCCAACAAAAGCAGTGATAAATAAAACACCAGAAGAAGCTTGGAGCAAAAGGAAGCACAATATAGCACATTTGAGAGTCTTTGGTTGTGTAGCATACTCCTTGATACCTCAAGAGTTGAGAAAGAAACTAGATGATATAGAAGAGAAGTGTATATTTGTGGGATATAGTGAAAAATACAAGGCATATAAGCTATACAATCCTATCACAAAGAAGTTGATAATAAGTCGTGATGTTGAGTTTGTTGAAGAAGAAGCATGGGATGGTAGCATAGACAAAACAACTATAGTTGCAACTAATATTCCACAAGAAAATGAAGAGAATGAAACTCAAGTTGTGAATACTACTACACAAGTAAATGTTCCTACAACACCTTCTAGGGGACCTACCACTCCAAATCCTACCACTCCAGCATGTAATAATAGTAGTGAGTCTTCTAATCCAACACTTGCATCACTAAGATCAAGGTCTATAAACACTTCAAAGAAGACACATAGTCTAAGAGAGATTTATGATGAAATACAAGAGGCTGAAAATGATGATTTATGCTCTAATTTTGAATTCTTAACACAATCTGATCCAATTTACTTTCAAGATGCCATTAAAGATGACAATTGGATTATAGCCATGGATGAAGAAATTCAATTAATAGAAAAGAATCAAACTTGGGATCTAGTAGAGATTTCTAAAGGAAAGGATGTGATTGGAGTTAAATGGGTTTACAAGAAAAAGTATAATGTTGATGGAAAAATAGAGAAATACAAGGCAAGACTAGTAGCTAAAGGCTTCACACAACAGTCGGGCATAAATCCAAAGAAACATTCACTCACACCCATGGCAAGATTGGATACCATTAGATTGGTTTTATCTTTAGCAGCTCAAAACAATTGGATGTTTTACCAAATGGGTGTTAAATCATCATTTTTGAATGGAATTTTAGAAGAAGTGTATATAAATAGCCACCCAGTTATGAAGTTTTGGGAGAAGAACATAAAGTATACAAACTGAAAAAGGTACTATATGGTTTGAAACAAGCTACTAGAGCTTGGTACATCAGGATAGATTCTTATTTTTTGAACAATGGGTTTAGCAAGTGTGGCAATGAGCCAAATTTGTATGTCAAAGTGAATGATAGAGGAGAAATCTTGATAGTGTTTTTGTGTGTAGATGATTTGATATTCACAGGTAACGTGTCAATTGACTCATTCAAGGCAGCCATGGAAAAAGAATTTGATATGACTGATTTGGGACTCGTGAGATATTTTCTTGGGATAGAGGTAAGTCAAAATGATCAAGGAATTTTTATATGTCAAAGAAAGTATGCTAATTATTTGTTGAAAATATTTAAGATGGGAAATGTAAATCCAGCTCCTACACTCATTGCATTGGGTTTAAAACTTAGCAAGGATGACAAAAGTCCTAGTGTTGATGCAACCTTATTCAAGAGATTAGTTGGCAGCCTTATGTATCTAACCACCACAAGACCGGATATCATGTATGGGGTTAGTCTCATTTCTAGATTCATGGACAAGCCAAAGGAATCACATTGGAAAGTTGGAAAAAGAGTTTTAAGATACATAGTTGGAATAGAGAACTTTGGGATCTTGTATACATCTTTAAATGACTAAAAACTAATTGGATATATGAATAGTGATTGGGGAGGTAGCATGGATGATAGAAAAAAACACTTCGGAGTATATCTTTCATCTAGGATTGGGTGTTATCTCTTGGGAATCAAAGAAACAACCCATTGTGACACTCTCATCAGCTGAAGCAAAATATGGTGTAGCCACATCAGCAGCTTGACAAGCAGTATGGATGAGAAGAGTACTTTCAGATTTGAGGCATCCACAAGAACCTACAAAAATTTATTGTGATTGTAAACTTACATAAACTACAGAGATTTACAGCAAGCACTATCAATAAACTACATAATATTGATCCATATTGATAGATAGTGAAGGGTCTCCTTATAAAAGAGAAATATCCAACTATGAGCAAAAATATCAGGAAAATATCAAGGAAAAATATTAGGAGATATTTAACCTGCACAATAAATGTCATGAGATATTTAACCTACACAATAAATGCCATGCCTAATTAGACTTAGGTCAAGATATGTGAAGCAAGCATTGATTACACTGACACCCCCCCTTAAGCATAACTTAGGTGGGAATGGATAAAATGGGTCTCGAGTACTAACCTGGTGAGGTACCCATGTACAAGGCAATCTCTCTAAAAAATAGAGTAAGATAGAAAACCCAGTGGGAAAAAACTATCCTCAAAAAAGAGAGAGAAGAGGAGAAGACTAGAAAGCACCCCCCAAGGATGATGATGTTGTTGATATAGACTGGACGCCAAGAAGAGCTCGTAGATGAATGAACTTTCTCTCAGTAAAGGGTTTGGTGAAGATGTCAACAACCTGCTCTGAAGACTAGAAAAAGACTAAGTCGATGATCTGACCATGAATCAACTCTTGAATGTAATGCATATGAATCTCTATGTGTTTGGTTCACTCATGCTGAACCAGATTCCTGCATATCTCAATAGTACTCTGGTTGTCACAATAGATGACTATAGGTTGCCTAAAAGGAGTACCAAACTCAGAAAGAACGTCTTGAAGCCATATAGCCTTAGTAGTGGAGTTAACATCCTCCCTGAACTCTGCCTCTATAGATGATAGAGCAATAGCATTTTTCTTCTTGCTAGATCAACTGATAGGACATGAACCAAGTGAAAAGTTGTAACCTGAAGTGGACTTACGATGCTCAGTGTCACCAGCCCAATCTAAATCTGTATAACCAACCATTTCAAGCAATGAACCAACTCTGTAGTGAATCCCAAACCAAAGAGTACCATGAAGATAGTGAAGGATCCTCTTAGCTGCTTTCCAATGTAGTTCATGAGGTTTCTACATGAATCTTGAAACCATGCCTACTACTTAGGCAATGTCAAGCCTAGTATGATTCAAGTGTATAAGACTACCAACAAGTTGTTGATACAATGTAGCATCAACCAATGGTGTAGTACAGGAAGTCTCGAGCTTGACTCTAGAAAGAAAGGGAGTCTGAGATGGTTTGCAAGTAGTCATATGAAACTATGCAAGTAGATCGAGAGTATACTTGGGTTGTGCAAGAGTAATCCCTGAAGCTGACTGTGAAATCTCGAGTCCAAGGAAGTAGTGCAATAAACCAAATTTTGTCATGTCAAATCTATCCTAAAGTGATGTCTTCACTGCTATAATGGCAGATGAAGTACTCCCAGTAATCAAAAGATCATCAACATATAGAATTAGTATCAAAAGTGAATCATCCTACCATAGTAAATACACATTAGGATCAGAATGACATCTAGTAAAACCTGAAGATAGGAGGTAGGATTCCATCTTGGCATACCAAGCTCTAGGAGCTTGTTTACGGCCATAAAGAGATTTCTTACTAAGTCTACAAACTAAGGATGAATCCTGAAAAAAACCTGGTGGTTGTTCCATGTAGATTTCCTCCTTAATGTCTTCGTGAAGAAAATCTCTCTTCACATCCATCTAATGTACATTCCATCCATGTGATGCGGCTATAGCAAGTGTGAGTCTGATGGAAGTCATCTTAGTAACCGGTGCAAGGGTTTCTGTATAGTCAATGTCTGTAACTTGTAAAAAACCTTTGGCTACCAAACATGCTTTGTACTTATCAACTGAACCATCTGTTGCAAATTTAGTTTGATATATCCACCTACATTGAACTATCTTCCTTCCCTTAGGAAGTGAAGTCAAATCCCAAGTGTGATTTCTAATCAAGGAATCATATTCCTCATCCATAGCAATATCCCACTCTGGTATGCCTGATGCCTCTTTAAATGTCTTTGGATCAGAAACTGAAGCAAAGAAGGCATGTGCCCCCCCTAAAAATCTACTTGAATCAGTCTATCATCTGTTGAATCCTGTACCCCTGTATCTGTTCTATGTATAGTGTAAGATGTGGGTGAGTCTGGTGCAGATATATCAACTTCTAATGCAATCCCTGAACTAGATGAAGATGAACCTTCATCACTACGATAAATGGAAGAAGAAGATACTACACTAGGAATCTGTTGAGAATGATCTGAATCATCAGTACTATAATTAGGATCTAAAGAGTCCACAATATGTTGAGAAGTGTCAAGTATAGTTTCAAGAGATGTTTCTTGAAACTTAACACTTCTCTCAATAAACAACTCATGTGTGGTAGGGTGGAGTAGGTGATAGCCTTTTACACCATCTGGATATCTCACAAATATGCAACCTATGGATTGAGGATCCATAGCCTTGCATTGCTCTTTTGGAACATTTGTGTGCCATGGCATGCGAGCCAAAAACTCTAAAATGATCAACTATAGGTTTTCATCCTTTCCAAGCTTCAAAGGGAGTGATAACTTTTAAGGCTTTATGTGGAACTCTATTTTATATGTAACATGCACAATTGATTGCTTCTGCCCAATATGATGGTGTGAGGCCCTTAGAGTGAATCATACAATTAGCCATCTCTTTTAAAGATCTATTTTTACATTCTGCAACAACATTTTTTTGTGGGGTATAAGGAACTGTATGTTGTAGATCTATCCCCTCTGATATACAAAACTGCTCAAAACTATTGTTGACATATTCTCTCCCATTATCCGTTTGAAGAACCTTGATGACTTTCCCTTATTGTTTTTTGACAAGAGCTTTGAAATCTTGAAAAGACTCAAACACTTTTGATTTTTGTCTAAGAAAGTAGACCCATGTAAAATGTGATAAATCATCAATGAAGGTGAGAACATATCTATCCTTTGTAAAAGATGGATGGGGAAAGGCCCCTGAAACATCACTATGAACAAGTTCTAAAACTTGTGTTGCCCTCCTTGTTTTACCTTTATCAAATTTTTCTTTTGGATGCTTGCCAAGTGCACAACCTTCACAAAGACCTTTAGAAAATTTAGCCTTAGGTAATCCCTTAACAATATTCTATTGACATAGTTGTTCAAGATAGTGGTAGTTAAGATGGCCAAACCGCTCATTCCATAGTTTTCTAACTTCATCTGAATGAGTTAGTAGTGCTTTTGGAGAAATTTTTGTTGCAAAATTGGAGAAGGCATATAATCTGGATTGGTGATTTGCTTCTCCTATTGCTACCAAATTGTTACTTTGTAATTCTCTTATCTCAACTGAATCTGGAGAGAATTGTACTCTCATGCCCTTCCCTAAATGAGTTATTTGATACACTGAAAGGAGATTAGTTGAGAGTGAAGGTACACTTAGAACACTAGAAAATGTTCCTCCTTCAACTTCAACAGACCCTCTCCCTTTTACCAATGCTAGAGTATTATCGCGTAAGGTGATTGTGGACATACTTGATGTTTCTAAGGATGAAAAGACAACCTATGAAGAACCCATGTGGTGTGAAGCACCAAAGTCTAGAATCCATGATGGAGATAAAGATGCTTTAGCAACTAAGGTTTTTCCCTTTGATTTCTCTTTGATCTTACTATTATCTTGATTTGATGAAGATTCCTTGATAGAATTAGGTAGCCCTATATTATTCTTTTTGAGAATTTGTTGTAGAACTTCAATCTTTTTCTTCATGTAGTGATGTTCATCATGTCCAAGATTTTTACAAAAGGTGCATGCAACTCTCTTCTTACCTTGAGAGTCCTTTTTGGAGTTGTCAATTTTGCTTTCTTTCTTAACTTCCTTGTCCTTTTTAGTGTTCTCCCTTTTTGAAGCTTGATGTGTTTCATTCCCTACAAGTAGGGCTTGAGGTTTTGTAGACTTCAAAGTACCCATTTGAATTAACTTTTCTTGCTCCCTTGTGAGTTCAGCAATAAAGTTATCAAATGTGGGCATTGACCATGAGGCTCCAAGAGCCCTTTTAGTAGAGTAGAAAGTTGATACAAACACAGAAAATTTGGGACCTAACTTGGAAAGTACAAAAAGGATTATTTGATCCTCTTTCTTGTCAATTCCACAATCTTTTAAGTGCAACTTCAAGGATTTAAACTTAGTAAAAAAGTCTTATAAAGTTGAAAAATTTCTAGGACTAAGACCTAAGAGTTGATTTTCCAACTCATGGCTTCTAAGTTCATCTATTTTTCCAAAAATTTTGTCACTTGACCTTCCCAAACTTGGTTGGGTGTTTTCAAGTTCTCAACAAGGAACAACAAATCAAGAGATAAATTTAAGCATAGAAAGCCAAACACTTGATCACACTTATTAAAAAACTTTTCTTTGTCTTTAGCTACGTTAGGTTCTTTCTCTATTCCCATAGTTACCCTATATAAACCTTAGTTCTTAAGCACGAGAATTACTTTCACCTTCTAATAATGATAATTGAAAGGTGTTAAGGGAACTATAACAACATTAGATTTCATACTACTTTGACTAAGATAGTTGTTTTGTAGAAATGTAGAAAAGAAAAGATAGAAATGTGTGCAAAAGTGAAATTAAAACACAATACACACAAGCACCTCTCAAAGAAGTGTGAAAAAGAACCACACACAACACCCCCCCTTGATTATGTGTTGTTTCCCCCCAGATTGCGTAATTTAATAAACGAAGTGTGTTTTTCACTCTAAACTAACTTGAATTGGCACTTTATAATGGTAGTGTGATGACAAGGTAGAATGAAAGAGGGAAAAAAAACACTTTTAAATCAAATTACATACAATGATTATGGAGAGAAAAAAAACTTGAGAGGAGGATTGTTAAGCCCCCTATGGCAGGGTGTGAACATGGGCTAGAAATCCCATATGACAAAGGATTTATAGTGGTGTTGGGCACCTCACTTCGTTGTACTGTGCAGATTTCCCACTCTTAGAGGAGAGGATTAAATGCCAGACAAGAGCAGAGTATTCCACGCCAAAAGTAGAGGACAATAAACACCTCACAAAGGTGAATTTGTTCTGCCAAAACCATCGACCTCCATTACATAGGTGAAGGAGGGCCAAAATGGCCTCCACAAAAGCACTCACAGCCAAGCTAAGTTCACAAGATGGACAATGTGAGGTCTGCTCTTGCGCACCCTCTAATATTACCTCTTGTGCACGTGACCAAACAGATTGAGAGGCACATATGGCATGGCCTAGGAATATTTCAAATGTCCCAAATTATGAAGAGAGGTGTTTGCTTTTTATTTGAGGGTCTGATAAACTATTCAAGGTAGCATGTACTCACAAAAACACAAGCCAAACACCACAAAGTATAGTGGCCTGCTATGTATCACAACCTCTGCTAGCAAAAAAAACACGCCCAAGTCAGGCCAACCGCACCCTCAAGATTTTTATGCACAAATTCCACATACTGTTAAGGGTTGATAGAGGCAAAGCATTGATGGCATGAGATGCCTGTGAGGAGGTGTAAATTCAACAAAACTACCACAGATCAACACCCTTCTTGAGTGGCTAATTATGCCTCCAACGGATGATTCACGCCTCCTTTCAACACCAAAGACGTTCTGAAAAGCCACGGGTGCAACCCTCAAATCTCTCTGCCGCTTTATGTGGCAGAAACAAGGGACACTATCTCCTTAGTTAGTTGTCAATAAGATCACTTCTTTGCGAGAAGAAATCGATGTCAGGGTGTTGTGGGTAGTTCAAGCTTGCTCTTATACTTCAAGCAGTGCTATGGCTTCCTCACAAGGATATTTCGGCCTCTACAAGCTTAGAATCAGTCAGTCATGAAAAGAAAATGTCCTTGAAATGAAATACAATAAATAAATACAAAAAATGTTTGGGAACTAGTTGGTCATGACAATAAGGAAAATCACAAAGCATAAGAAGACAAGAGGTGAAAAGGAGAGGAGAGACTGATGATTATTCGAGAAATACAGCCTATCTCCAGATTGCATTTCAAACTCAGCTCATATCTTTGTCGTTTAAAGTTCTCCCAAAAACCAAAATCTTGTAGCACCACTCACAAATTCGCAACCTTCAAATGAGTATAATTCACCGTAGAGAATCAATAACAATCTATATGGCCTACACAAATTATGTTAGGCTCTGATACCATGTAAACTTTCAGAAACTACAGATGTTTACAAAAAGCACTATTAATAAACTGCATAATATTGATCCATATTGATAGACAATGAAGGGTCTCCTTATAAAGGAGAAATATCCAACTATGAGCAAAAACATCAAGAAAATATCAGTAGGGAAAAATATGAGATATTTAACCTACACAATAAATGTCATGAGATATTTAACCTGCACAATAAATGTCATGAGATATTTAACCTGCACAATAAATGCCATGCCTAATTAGGCTTAGGTCAAGATATGTGAAGCAAGCATTAATTACACTGACAATGATAATAATTTTGTAATTGCTTTATCTTAAAATCATGGCTTTCATAAACGAAGCAAGCATATTGATAAAATATATCATTTTATAAGAGAATTGGTGAACAATGGTGACATATATCTTGAGTTTTGTAGGTCCGAAGAACAATTTGCAGATATTTTCACAAAGCTACTTGCAAAGAATGTTTTTGAACATCTCCAGGAAGAAATTGGAATTGCAAACATACATGGCAGTGAAGATTAAGGGGGAGTCTTGGCTGACGTGGTGCTCCAGCTAGACTACAGTAATCTTCCCTGCCACTTCGTTTCAACTCTCAACCTGTTGGCACTCTCAAATTTTGCAAATTTGAAGTGCCCATTTCAAAGTTTTGCCTCTGCACTTTCAGAAGTGCACTTGATGAATCTGCCTGAATGACCTACTTTGAAGGGTCATAACTTGAAGCCCATTGATTTCTAAGCAAAATCCATTTGTAGGCACACTCATGTGTCCTATGTGAATGTGCATGTCAAATTTCAGCTTCCCACAATGAGTTTTATCAGGGTTTCAAAAATTAAAGCTGGAGGGATTTGTCATTTTTCTATTGTTTGCAAACGTTCAGTTTTGCAAAGTTGCCTCCTGTTTGAGCTTGCATTTTGCAACTACATGACTGTTAAGTCAAAATGAATATTGTTCTGCATTCTCCATGCTTAAATGACCTCACATGTCATTTTTTCAGGGCTTCATGATTTAATTTGCTATTTTTTAATAAATCAAAACCAAATGAAATTTCTTTAGTTTTGCACTGAAACCTTTCTGAGAGGCCAACTTCAAGCTTCAATATCTTTTGATGGTAGATGATTCAAGTAAATTCCTCTTGCACACGTACTCATTGTACCAAAGTGAACTATTGTGTCTAGTGGCAACTCACCAGGAGTTCATTTGATATTTTTGCAACGAGGTGATTTCATCAGTTTCAATTGGTTCATAACAGCTCTTTGTTGTAGAAAGTTTCAGTAAGCAACTTTGATAGCGAATAACTTTCACCTCGTCTATCCTTTCACCGATCCATCTTTTGCATTGTATTCTTGAGACTAATGGCTACAAGCCTACAAGTTTTCATTGCTCAGAAAGGTCGTTTGACCAGTTTTCAGAAGCAATTCCAGAGCCAACTTAGCCAGTTTTCACTATTTTTCAAAAGTGCCTGAAAGTAAGCTTTAAGGAAAACCCATTTCATGTTCTCATTCCAGATGCATTCAAAAACTTCCTCGAAGTCCTTTGAGCATGAAATTTGTTTAAAAATGAAAAAAAATTAGTCAAGCCACATGGGGCCTGACATGCTTTGCATAATGAGAGGTGGTTACACTGAATTTAACATGGGATAAAGTCACAACACTATGTAATATTATTGAATTGTTTGAATAGTTGCACGGTACTAAAAAGAAAATTAATTACATAGGCTAGTATTATCAGGTTCACGATTATGTAGATACAAACTCATTAAGTGATTTTGTGTGATTGGGATCATGGGATTGAAATCAGAGGAATGCTTTAAAGTATTACAAGCAGTTAAGGATGCATAAATGAGTACAGTGCCTTTGATAGCATAAGGGGCAGCAAGATAGTAGGACAATGTTTGTGACTATCATTTTGAGCAATGTTTACTCAATCTCCTTTGGCCTCATATGTTGTGGATAAGCATGTTATCAAACTAAAGAACCTATGCTACCCATCAACACACATACAATGATGTTGAATTCTTTAGAAACTCTAAATCCTAAGTAGCAGGATGGGAAGGGGGGCTAATGATGATGTGAACAACTTCAATTCACCAGTGCCATCCTTTCCAATTCTTGTCTCTCCTTTGAATGTTGGATCAAAGACGAATATGAGGGAACTAAATTCAGAAAATGGCAGGAGGAAGGGTGATTTGTTCTTAAGGAAAGTATGCAATTATGGTTTGAAATAAGTTTTATTTTGGAACACAGGTTGTTTTGCATAAAATGTGCTTTCAATGAAAATAAATGAAAACTGTCTGATGTGAGGAATTTGAAGAGGGTTGGCTAGTTCACTTGGTATATGGTATTTCCCATTCAATTGAAAGTGTTGATAAAATCTAAATTTAAGCTACTGAATGGAGATATAAATGGTTTGTATATATTCTATGTATGCCTCATTCATGAAAAACTTCTCTCTAATTTTCATATGGAAGAATAGTATGAAGATTATCTTGGAAAAGGGGGATGTGCTTGATGAACCAGATTGATCAAAGCCATGTGATAGTCAAGAAGGGGCAGCCACGCCAGTTATCATTGAAGAGATCAAATACATAGAATTCCATGAATACTTATGTAGCGCACCAAATGGATTTTTAAGAGGCTTAAGAAACTTTCAAGAAAACATAACACAGTAGCTAATGAGATAGTCACAGCGCAGGATGATTGTCAGTTGTTTGTTTGTAATGAGATTGGTGCAACATGGACAGGGAGTGCCATGAATACATGAGCACCAAAAGGGGCTCGAATCAGCTTCAAAAGGTATAGGCATCTGTCAAAGTAGAGGATGATGAATGTTGCCAGTGCACTCATCCATCAAGACACCAACATTTACAATGTGCAAAATAGATTTTTTTTGTTTGAAAGACCATAGAAACTTTAGAAAGAAAACACATTGGCCTGAAGAGGCATATGAATTACTTGATGGCGCATTGGCAATAGAGCAGAAAACAAGACAAAATTAATGGATTTGTTGAAAAGACCTGAAAAAACCTCAAGCCTACACCAATTGAAGGCATAGGGAAACACTATTTGGAAGCTCAAATGAGTGAGGTTCCAGCATGCCAAATGAATGGGAAATGATGGTAGAATAGTCAAGGCATGTGAACTTCAAAAGATGAAAATAAATGCAATCCCAATGGAATGTCATATCTGTTGCTACGCCAGGGATATGTTGAAAAGTCCTTGAGACTTTCAAAGCTAATGCAGTTGGAGGAAAAGGCACGCACCATGTGATCATTGAACAGTTTTAGAAACTCTCAATCAAATGCAACAGGGGAGGATGGCACAGCCAATTCACCTGCTTGAAAATTTGAAGGGTTTGGATCAGGGTACGAACATCCATCAAATCCATGTAGAAAATGGAAATATTGAAATGGCTTTTGAAACTTTCAAGGGAATGCAATGGGAAATATGAGAGACTTGAATGTTGTATGGAGGAATCTTCAGGAAAACTTTGATTTCCAACGCCACCACAATGCTAGTAAGAAATGATGTGCTAAGAAGGTCTTAGGAACCTTAAAATAAAATGCATTTGGGACAAGCCCACACCAACACAAAACATGGAATGCCCAAAAGTTTTCTTGCACAAGGAATAGAGGAGCTTTATTCAATCAAACAGTGCAAGACATAGGCATAGAGAACCTTTTAAGAGTTTAGAAAATCTTCAAACAAATGCATGAAGGCCCACGCATCAATGAAGGAGAAGAAAAATATCCACACAACCATGTTGAGAGTGTGTTGGAGGATTAGTGAGGCCAATGCATAACATGAAATTCACTTGATGGAAGAGATTTAGTAACTCCCAAACAAATGGAATGTGGTCAGCAATAAGCAAGCATGGACAACACTGTGTAATGCGGAGGACTTTAGTAACTTTCTAGCAAATGCTTAGGGCTCGAGGCAGCCATAAGAAACCACGCATGAAGAAAGAAAGGTGCTCTCACCAACAAAAAATAGATATCCATCAAAACACAATGAAGAGGAGTCTTTGTACAGAGTTGAGAGATTCAGAATGGCCTCCATTGTTGCGTGAAGCAAAGAACAATGAAAATTCCTTAAGAAAATTTAGGGCAAGTGTTGGGGCAAAACACAAATAGAGGAAACAAAAGAAAGAGGTTGTAGAAACTACCATTGTCAATTGAGAGAAGTTGCTAGGATTGTAGAAAATTGCAGAGCAAGCTGAACAGAAAAAGAAATTAGGGCACAAATATGAGAGAAATGAAATCAATGGTGGAGAACAAAGATAAACTCTAGCCAAATTTGAACCACACCCCGCCATATCGGGATCCCAACCTACATGCCTTTTAATTCCCGCGAAATGGCGGGCGGGTGACATGTGGCAATGGGTCCAGGTCAATGCAAATATTAAAAGGGGAAGTCTTCAATACATAGGAAATCAAGGAGGCCAATGTCTTAATTTTTCAAAGATTATTTGCTTGTTACAAAAGCAAAAAAAAATTAAAGATAAGAAGTGTGTCCTGTGATTTTTTAAATATGGTGAGCCAATGTATGAATGGTGGGTCCTAGCAAGATTTTAAAAGTTTTCATTTTATGAATAAAGCTTTTGAATAGGTGATGAGGTTGATAATGGGATACACATAAATGGCTTGGGGATATTATATTTAAAGTGTTTTCACTTTAAAGAGGGTCTTTACCATTTTAAATGGTAGATTGAAAATGCACGTGAAATATTTTGTGGAGGTAAATATTTTAAATGACACAGGAGAAAGTGAATCAAATATTCACTTTAAATTTTAATTGTTGAGGGAAGAATATTTCACTTGGCTGGAAAGTGAAAATATAATATGCATTATACAGCAGAGAAATAAAAGCAGAAAATAAAAGGATTTTCATGAGAACATGCACGAGGTATTTTCACGTAGCTAAGTGATAGATGGAATTTCTCCACATGGCAGAATTTTTTGTTGCTTCACAACAAACAGCAAAGGAAAATGAAGAGGAAAATTGAGTTGGAGGAGAGATGAGAGATGCTTTGAGCAGCTTGTTGATCGACAGGAGAGAATTTTCCAGATTGCATCTACAGATCAAATTGATCTTAGGGCTACTTTTGTTTCTCTTTTATTCTCTTCTTCTCTCATTGCAAGAATAATTCTGGGATTCCAATTTATGAAAGATCTGCAAGTTAGTCAGAAGCTCTGGGTAGAATTGTATAGCTGGGAGAAATGTAATTGAGTCATTAAATCTGAAAGTGTTTGTTCTAAATTGTGCTCTCATGTTTATATTTTAGTTGATAATTGTCTCCATTTCTGAGATGTATTACTCATTTGGATTCAATAATAAGATTATCTGAGTCTTTTCATGCACATTTTCTACATTAGAGTGATATATGTTGTTGCCTTCTATTCTAAGAATAATGTAATTGCTTTAATGAAGCACAAGTTGCATTTATTATTGCCTTTTGTTCAAAGGATAGTGTAATTGCTTCAACACATGTGACAGAAGTACTATGTTTCAGGTGGATTTATAAGAAGAGTTATCAGATAAAACTTCAGTGGTCTGGTTTTTCATAATGTGATAACATTTGCAAGGATCCTCATAAAATATGAAAGTTTTTGTTCTAAATTGTGCTCTCATGTTTATATTTTAGTTGATAATTGTCTCCATTTCTGAGATGTATTACTCTTTTGGATTCAATAATAAGATTATCTGAGTCTTTTCATGCACATTTTCTACATTAGAGTGATATATGTTGTTGCCTTCTATTCTAAGAATAATGTAATTGCTTTAATGAAGCACAAGTTGCATTTATTATTGCCTTTTGTTCAAATGATAGTGTAATTGTTTCAACACATGTGACAGAAGTACTATGTTTCAGGTGGATTTATAAGAAGAGTTATCAGATAAAACTTCAGTGGTCTGGTTGTCATAATGTGATAACATTTTCAAGAATCTTCATAAAATATGAAAGTGTTTGTTCTAAATTGTGCTCTCATGTTTATATTTTAGTTGATAATTGTCTCCATTTTTGAGATGTATTACTCTTTTGGATTCAATAATAAGATTATCTGAGTCTTTTCATGCACATTTTCTACATTAGAGTGATATATGTTGTTTCCTTCTATTCTAAGAATAATGTAATTGCTTTAATGAAGCACAAGTTGCATTTATTATTGCCTTTTGTTCAAAGGATAGTGTAATTGCTTCAACACATGTGACAGAAGTACTATGTTTCAGGTGGATTTATAAGAAGAGTTATCAGATAAAACTTCAGTGGTCTGGTTGT
This sequence comes from Sequoia sempervirens, assembly GCA_007258455.2. Lineage (NCBI taxonomy): Eukaryota > Viridiplantae > Streptophyta > Pinopsida > Cupressales > Cupressaceae > Sequoia > Sequoia sempervirens. The sequence goes on from VDFB02271358.1 coordinate 958,118,418, forward strand.
CATAATGTGATAACATTTGCAAGGATCTTCATAAAATATGAAAGTGTTTGTTCTAAATTGTGCTCTCATGTTTATATTTTAGTTGATAATTGTTTCCATTTCTGAGATGTATTACTCTTTTGGATTCAATAATAAGATTATCTGAGTCTTTTCATGCACATTTTCTACATTAGAGTGATATATGTTGTTGCCTTCTATTCTAAGAATAATGTAATTGCTTTAATGAAGCACAAGTTGCATTTATTATTTCCTTTTGTTCAAAGGATAGTGTAATTGCTTCAACACATGTGACAAAAGTACTATGTTTCAGGTGGATTTATAAGAAGATTTATCAGATAAAATTTCAGTGGTCTGGTTGTCATAATGTGATAACATTTGCAAGGATCTTCATAACATGTTCAACAAAGTAGGATGAATGTTGGTTATATGACTCCATAGCCCATTTTCTGGCACTGGTCAAGTGTTATACTTCTGTTGTTTTCAGCTTGGTCCCAAATCTTCAAAATTAAAAATCATCTTAAATCCCTAGGTTTTGTAGTTATCTCATGCTCCAAATAGTTTATATTACTAATGAACAGCCAGTTCTATTCAATATTATCCTATTATGTTGAGCTATTAAATGAGATTATATGTTAAGCAATTTTCTGTTATGTATGTGTTTTAATTTGTTGATATTGCTAAAGGGGTCACCCTCTCGGATCTTGCAGAGCCCAAAGTGTAGGATGCTTTTAAAGTCCTTGTTAGTTGGTCTAGGTCCTTTAAGTTTCCCTTGATTGGAATTGGAAATTCCATAGGTAGATTAGAAGACAAACCTGGTTGCGAGAAAAAAACAAACCAACAAAATGGCGACTCTACTGGGGATAACTTTGAATCTCCAAGTGCAGAATGCTTAGGTACAGAGTCATATTATTTTTTTCCATTTTGAATTTAGTTCAAATAATGAAGGATTTAAAGCCTGGAGAGATAATTGTTCCAATGAACCTGATTATTTTATGATCTGTGGTACTCTGCTGGTGAAAGGAACTCGGAAAGAAAATTACGTGTGAAAGAACTTCCTGATGTTTGAAGTTTAGTCCTCTACAAAGAGAGGTGGCGACTCTGTTACAAGAACCGGATGAAGAGGTGAATAGAATTCCGGATCTACAATCAGAAGATAATTTGCAACAGCTGTAACATTTCCAAGTATTCTTCATTCTTGGTTTTCAAGAAAATTGTATATGAAAACCATATTTGAACATCTTAGAATTAACCTTGCTTCCCTATTGAGTGATTAGCACTAAGAGAGGGAAAGGAATAGTATATTTAGTTGGCATACTTCTGAATTGTAATTTGTAGCTTATGTATTATGCTGGAAAAGTATGCTAGTTTTTAAGTTTGCCTATTAAATATATCTTAGGCATAGATGCATTTGCATTATGTATTGTAACATTCTAAGATCATGATAAAAGCTAAACATAGGGCAAATGAATGATCAGCTTTAGATTTGATATGTGAATTGTGAAAGAGGCATGTTAAAATGCTTCAATATATGCATCCTATTATGGTTTTGGATCAAACCATGGTTTGTGATCAGTCCCAGCCAAATGGTCGAAGAAGTTTCAGCACTAGAAGGTACATAGCCATCAATTTCAGTGGATTTATTCGTTACCCAAATGAAATTCCAGCTAAAGTCAGAGATGAGTTACCGAGATTCACTGGCGACAAGTCCGAATCAGTAGATAGACATCTCCAAGAATTTAGTAATGTGATGGAAGATTATGAGGTTGATTATGAGGATGTGATCATGAGATTATTTGTTCAGTCCTTAAGAGGAGATGCAAGGGAATGGTTCTCTTATCTGCCAACATCTTCTATTCATTCATGGGAAGAGTTTAAGGTAGTATTCCTAGAGCAATTTGGAGAAAGGATTGACCCTATTCTGATAAGGAAAAGGTTCATGAACATGGAGAAAGGAAATGATGAATTAGTCTCATCTTTTAACCTCAAATTTTCAAAGACCGTAAGAGAGATTCTTGAAGACATAAGACCAAATGATGCTAAATGTTTGGTTGTGTACTTGGGAGAATTTGACAAGAAGATGGGTTTCTTATTGAGAGACAAAGAGCCTACAACCCTACACCAAGCATATCAAATTGCTATGGATATTGAGAACAATCTGAAATATTCAATGATGAAAGGGTATCTAGCTGCAAGTGTTAATTACCCTAATACACAGGTCATACAAATAGAATTCAAGGATCAAATAATGGAAATGATTGTCAAGATGACAATGCTCTTGATGTTGTGATTTCTCCATCATCAAAGTATGAAGATCATAGTAAGTTCCAAGTTGAATGTCAACAAAATCTGAGCACTTTTGATCAAAAATATTTTCTACAAGAATTGTATGAAATGAAGAGACAAGAGGGAGAATCACCATATAAGTTGTTTCTGAGATTTTTGGATGCTTTGATAGAAGTCCCCAAACATTTCAAACTTGAGGAATCTGTGTGCACTGATTTGTTTTGTGAGATTTATGAACCTGGGATGAGTACTTTTCCAAAGGAGTTGAAGCCCCATAGCTTTGATCAAGTTCCTAATTGGATAAGGATTGTAGAATTAGCCAAGTGTGGTTATGCACAAAATACAGATTCTCAAAATGGAGACAGCAGCTATCCTCTTGAAGAAAATCACACCACAATGCAAACAAGTGAAGAGAATATTTTAGAAGAAGAACATCCATATTGCCATATGTTAGAGGATGAACATTGTAATCAGCTCACAATCAACACATGTGCAGATCCACATAATAGCAATGAAGAAAATGATACATGGGATGATAACAAAGTAAATATGCAAGAATGCTTCTCTTGTGATATCTCAGATGATGGAGAGGTAAATAGGACACTGGGTGTTACTCCATGTCATGATGTGATCAAAAATTGCAATGCATGTGTTGTTGATGTTCCATTACAAATCAATGATTACGATCCTGATGTTGCAGCCTCAAGTATTCATTTTGAAGATTTTGAAAATGGTTCATGTAGTGATGATCTTTCTTGTGATGAAAATCATGATGAGGTTGATATTTCTGATTGCTCCTCTGAAGATTGTAATTTCCTTTCTGAGGATGACATGGAAGCATATTCTTCACTTGAAGAATGCAATGATATAGATGCTCATGATGTCACTTTCCACAAGTGAAGGAACAAATTACATGTGATGAATACACCGAATGTAATTCAAATTCACAATCAATGGAGCATGTTCATTGTGGGAGTGATCCAAAGTTTGAAGACAAACATGTGTGTGATCAGTATGTTGACTCAAGACATAATGTTGAATATGATGGAGATATTGATAAGAGTGCTTATGCCCCTACTTTTCATGATTGTTTGTCTAAAGTAAAGATGGAAAGGTTTGTGTTACATGAAGAGCATGATGATGAAATAATGGATTCCTTTTGGAATAATCAAGTGGCACACTGTGACATATATATGGATCTTAAATCAACATCATTATCCATTGATGATATTGAACAGCTTGTTGATTCATATGACAATAAAGTTACAAATTGTTTTGATACTACAGAGATTCTTGATCCATGTGTGGAGCAGCCAAGGAATGAAACAAATGATGAATCTCATGTTAGTGAGTATGAAGTTGAGTACAACTGCTTCTTGTTTGATGTTCCTTATTTTCATAATGTGAACATGGACATGTTTTCACCACATGCGAAAAGCATTGATGTGAAAGAAAAAGAAGATTCTAGTTCTATTGCTAACGTGGAGTCTTCAGTTAACAATGATTCCTTCACTTTTGAGTTAGTACACATATCAACTAATATTGCATATGATGTTTCCAATGCACCTGGGTGTCCTTTTGTTGTCCCTGTTGATGTTGATTCGCTTGAGCCCTCACTTGAGGTATTTGGTTTTGAGTTGGATGATGATGACAAGAATGTAGCAAAATGTGTTCTCAAACCTGAGATGAGTGCATTTACTCATTCTTTAGAAGTTAATGTTGCATCTAATCCCTGTCTCCATGATGCCAAGATATATTCCGATATACCTGAACTGAAGTGTCAGAAGATGTGCCTATGTTTCAGTGATCAATATAAGGATGCTCCCAAATATGCATTTTTTATCTTTGACATATGCCAAGATGATTTGCATGATACACAACAAGTTGTTTATGAGAGCTTTCAATTTGATCTACAAACTAATTTTGATGTGCAAACTGATTTTGATGCCAATGTTTGTGATGTCGAAGATCAAATGGACTATGAATGCTTCTATTTCTCAATCCAAGAGAGTAAGCATTTAGTGGAACATGATGATAAGATGACCAAGTTAAAATCTCACAATGATGATGATTTTTAGTCAGTGTCTAATTGCATGTTGTTGTTTGACAGAACAATCGGTGACATTGGAAAACACAGTGATATAGTGGGACATGTCAACGATCAAACTAGTTTGTGGGAAATTCATGACAATGTCCTCATATTTGGTCTATGGAAGACAACATAGAACAAGGTATTTGACAGGGATAAATGTTGACTCCCATCTTTTTCATTTGGTGGCCTGGGGTCACCAGATGAAGTTGAAAAACAAGAATGAATAAAGGAGCAGTTTGAGGACACTTGATTGACTCGGTTATTTGGTCTACTCCCCAAAGATCTAGAATCTTGATATGCCCACAGGAGGCATACATCCCCAATTGGAGCCACTGTTGGCACTCTCAAATTTTGCAAATTTGAAGTGCCCATTCCAAAGTTTTGCCTCTGCACTTTCAAAAGTGCAATTGATGAATCTGCTTGAATGACCTACTTTGAAGGGTCATAACTTGAAGCCCATTGATTTCTAAGAAAAATCCCTTTGCAGAAACACTCATGTGTCTTATGTGAATGTGCATGTCAAATTTTAGCTTCCCACGATGATTTTTACCATGATTTCAAAAATCGAAGCTAGAGGGATTTGTCATTTTTCTATTGTTTGCAAATGTTCAGTTTTGCAAAGTTGCCTCCCGTTTGAGCTTGCATTTTGCAACTAGATGACTGTTAAGTCAAAATGAATATTGTTCTACATTCTCCATGCTTAAATGACCTCACATGTCAGTTTTCAGGGCTTCATGATTTTATTTGCTATTTTTTAATAAATCAAAACAAAATGGAATTTCTTTAGTTTTGCACTGAAACCTTTCTGCAAGGCCAACTTCGAGCTTCAATATCTTTTGATGGTAGATGATTCAAGTAAATTCCTCTTGCACACATACTCATTGTACCAAAGTGAACTATTGTGTCCAATGGAAGCTCACCAAGAGTTGATTTCATCAGTTTCAATTGGTTCATAACAATTGTTTGTTGCAGAAAGTTTGAGTAAGCAACTTTGATAGCGAATAACTTTCACCTTGTGAATCCTTTCGCCGAGCCAACTTTTGCATTGTATTCTCGGGACTAATGGCTACAAGCCTACAAGTTTTCATTGCTTAGGGAGGTCGTTTGACCAGTTTTTAGAAGCAATTCCAGAGCCAACTTAGCCAGTTTTCACTATTTTTCAAAAGTGCCTGAAAGTAAGTTTTAAGGAAAACCCATTTCATGTTCTCATTCCAAATGCATTCAAAAACTTCCCCGAAGTCCTTTGAGCATGAAAGTTGTTTAAAAATGAAAAAAAATTAGTCGGGCCACATGGGGCCCAACATGCTTTGCATAACGGGAGGTGGTTACACTGAATTTAACATGGGATAAAGTCACAACACTATGTAATGTTATTGAATTGTCTAAATAGATGCATGGTACTGAAAAGAAAATTAATTACATGGGCTAGTATTATCAGGTTCACAATTATGTAGATACAAACTCATTAAGTGATTTTGTGTGATTGGCATCATGGGATTGACACCAGAGGAATGCTTTAAAGTATTACAAGCAGTTAAGGATGCACAAATGAGTACAGTGCCTTTGATAGCATAAGGGGCAGCAAGATAGTAGGACAATGTTTGTGACTGTCATTTTGAGCAATGTTTACTCAATCTCCTTTGGCCTCATATGTTGTGGATAAGCATGTTATCAAACTAAAGCACCCACACTACCCATCAGCACACATACAATGATGTTGAATTCTTTAGCAACTCTGAATCCTGAGCAACAGGATGGGGGGGAAGCTAATGATGATGTGAACAACTTCAATTCACCAATGCCATCCTTTCCAATTCTTGTCTCTTCTTTGAATATTGGATCAAAGAAGATTATGAGGGAACTAAATTAAGAAAATGGTAGGAGGAAGGGCGATTTGTTCTTAAGGAAAGTATGCAAATATGGTTTGAAATAAGGTTTTATTTTGGCACACAGGTTGTTTTGCATAAAATGTGCTTTCAATGAAAATAAATGAAAACTATCTGATGTGAAGAATTTGTAGACGGATGGTCAGTTCACTTGTTATATGGTATTTCCCATTCAATTGAAAGTGTTGATAAAATCTAAATTTAAGCTACTGAATGGAGATATAAATGGTTTGCATATGTTCTATGTGTGCCTCATTCATGAAAAGCTTCTCTCTAATTTTCATATGGAAGAATAGTATGAAGATTATCCTGGAAAAGCGGGATGTGCTTGATGAACCAGATTGATCAAAGCCATGTGATAGTCAAGCAAGGGCAACCATGCCAGTTGTCACTAAAGAGATAAGATACATAGAATTCCATGAATACTTATGTAGCGCACCAAATGGATTTTTAAGAGGCTTAAGAAACTTTCAAGCAAACATAACACAGTAGCTAATGAGATAGTCATAGCGCAAGATGATTGTCATTTGTTTGTTTGTAATGAGATTGGCACAGCATGGACAGGGAGTGCCATGAATACATGAGCACCAAAAGGGGCTCGAATCAGCTTCAAAAGGTATAGGCATCTGTCAAAGCAGAGGATAATGAATGCTACCAGTGTACTCATCCATCAAGACACCAGCATTTATAATGTGCAAAATGGATTTATTTTGTTTGAAAGACCATAGAAAGTTTAGAAAGCAAACACATTGGCCTAAAGAGGCATATGAATTGCTTGATGGTGCATTGCCAATAGAGCAAAAAACAAGACAAAACTAATGGATTTTTTTAAAAGGCCTCAGAAAACCTCAAGCCTGCACCAGTTGAAGGAATAGGGAAACACTATTTGGAAGCTCGAATGAGTGAAGTTCCAGCATGCCAAATGAATGGGAAATGATGGCAGAATAGTCAAGGCATGTGAACTTCAAAAGATGAAAATAAATGTAATCCCAATGGAACGCCATATCAATTGCTATGCCAGGGATATGTTGAAAAGTCCTTGAGACTTTCAAAGCTAATGCAGTTGGAGGAAAAGGCATGCACCATGTGATCATTGAACAGTTTTAGAAATTCTCAATCAAATGCAACAAGGGAGGATGGCATGGCCAATTCACCTGCTTGAAAATTTGAAAGGTTTGGATCAGGGTACGAACATCCATCAAAGCAATGTAGAAAATGGAAATATTGAAATGGCTTTTGAAACTTTTAAGGGAATTCAACGGGCAATATGAGAGGCTCGAATGTTGTATGGAGGAATCTTCAGGAAAACTTTGATTTCCAATGCCACCACAATGCTAGTAAGAAATTATGTGCTAATAAGGTCTTAAGAACCTTAAAATAAAATGCATTTGGGACAAGCCCACACCAGCATAAAACATGGAACGCCCAATTTTTTTCTTACGTAGGGAATAGAGGAGCTTTATTCAATCAAACAACATAGCACATAGGCATAGAGAACCTTTTAAAAGTTTATTAAAGCTTCAAGAAAATACATGAAGGCCCACACATCAATGAAGGAGAAGAAAAATATCCATGCAACCATGTTGAGAGTGTGTTGGAGGATCAGCGAGGCCAATGCATAACATGAAATTCACTTGATGGAAGAGCTTTAGTAACTCCCAAACAAATAAAACGTTATCAGCAATAAGCAAGCATGGATAACACCAAGTAATTCATAGGACCTTAGTAACTTTCTAGCAAATGCTTATGGCTCGAGGCAGCCATAAGAAACCACACATAAAGAAAGAAAGGTGCTATCACCAGCAATAAATAGATATCCATCAAAACATAATGAAGAGGAGTCTTTGTGCAGAGTGGAGAGATTCATAATGGTCGCCATTGTTGTGTGAAGTAAAGCACAATGAAAATTCCTTAAGAAAATTTAGGGCAAGTGTTGGGGAAAAACACAAACAGATGAAACAAAAGAAAGAGGTTGTACAAATCGCCATTGTCAATCGAGAGAAATTTCTAGGGTTGCAGAAAATTGCAAAGCAAGTTGAATAGAAAAAGAAATTAGGGCACAAACATGAGAGAAACAAATTCAATAGTGGAGAACAAAGATAAACTCTAGCCAAACCTGAACCACATCCTTCCATATCGTGATCCCAACTTGCACGCCCTTTAATTCCCACGAAATAGCGGGCGGGCAACATGTGGCAGTGGGTCCAGGTCAATGCAAATATTAAAAGGGGAAGTCTTCAATACACAGGAAATCAAGGAGGCCAATGTCTTAATTTTTCAAAGATTATTTGCTTGTTACATTTAAGCAAAAAAAAATTAAAGATAAGAAGTGTGTCTTGTGATTTTTTAAATATGGTGAGCCAATGTATGAATGGTGGGTCCCAACAAGATTTTAAAAGTTTTCATTTTATGAATAAATATTTTGAACAGGTGATGAGGTTGATAATGGGATACACATAAATGGCCTAGGGATATTATATTTAAAGTATTTTCACTTTAAAGAGGATCTTTACCATTTTAAATGGTAGATTGAAAATGCACATGAAATATTTTGTGGAGGTAAATATTTTAAATGACACGGGAGAAAGTGAATCAAATATTCACTTTAAATTTTAATTGTTGAGGGAAGAATATTTCACTTGGCTGGAAAGTGAAAATATAATATGCATTATACAGCAGAGAAATAAAGGCAGAAAATAAAAGGATTTTCATGAGAACAGGCACGAGGTATTTTCACGCAACTAAGTGATACATGGAATTTCTCCACATGGCAAAATTTTATGTTGCTTCACAACAAACAACAATGGAAAATGAAAAGGAAAATTTAGTTGGAGGAGAGATGAGAGATGCTTTGAGCAGCTTGTTGATCGACGAGAGGGAATTTTCCAGATTGCATCTACGGATCAGATTGATCTTAGGGCTACTTTTGTTTCTCTTTTATTCTCTTCTTCTCTCATTGTAAGAATAATTCTAGGATTCCAATTTTTGAAAGCTTTGCAAGTCAGACAAAAGCTCTGGGTAGAATTGTATAGCTGGGAGAAATGTAATTAAGTCATTAAATCTGAAAGTGTATGTTTTGAATTATGCTCTCATGTTTATATTTTAGCTGATAATTGTCTCCATTTCTGAGATGTATTACTCTTTTGAATTCAATAATAAGATTATCTAATTCTTTTCATGCACATTTGTTGCATTAGAGTGATATATGTTGTTTCCTTCTATTCTGAGAATAATGTAATTGCTTTAATGAAGCACAAGTTGCATTTATTATTTCTTTTTGTTCAAAGGATAGTGTGATTTCTTCAACACATGTGACAGGAGTACTATGTTTCAGGAGGATTTATAAGAAGAGTTATCAAATAAAACTTCAGTGGTCTGGTTGTCATAATGTGATAACATTTGCAAGGATCTTCATAACATGTTCAACATTGTAGGATGAATGTTGGTTATATGACTCCATAGCCTATTTTTTGGCACTGGTCGAGTGTTATACTTCTGTTGTTTTCAGCTTGGTCCCAAATCTTCAAAATTAAAAATCATCTTAAATCCCTAAGTGTTGTAGTTATCTCATGCTCCAAATAGTTGATATTACTGATGAACAACCAATTCTAGTCAGTATTATCCTATTTTGTTGAGCTATTAAATGATATTATTTGTTAAGCAATATTTTGTTATGTATGTGTTTTAATTTGTTGATATTGCTAAAGGGATCACCCTCCCAGGTCCTGCAGAGCCCAAAGTGTAGGAGGCTTTTAAAGTCCTTATCAGTTGGTCCAGGTCCTTTGAGCTTCCCTTGATTGGAATTGGCAATTCCATAAATAGATTAGAAGACAAAATTGGTTGCAAAAAAAAAAAAACCAACACCACCAACCGCGTTTAATTCCCACTTCTTCTTTCTTCTTTTTCCCTCTTCGTCGTATCTAGACTCTTCCAATTTTTGGCATAATCTAGAAGCTTCTCCACACTGCTCTATTTTTATGTATGGAAAAAGGACATATATTATGTTTTTATGTATCAAAATATATTAGTTTTTGGATGCAAAAAAGGCATGACTGTATTAGAGCACAGACAGCTCTACTTTTAAAAGGCATTAATGAAAAAATCTATCTTGTTTCTAATATCTTTCGTATAAATTTTTATTATGTTCTTTCCTCTCTGATTATGTTGTTATTTGTTGCTTTGGCTTGTCTCTATTTCCAACATCAGCTAAGTTCTTCTCTTTCTGGAATTGAAAAGTCTCATTCTTTAACTCTTTTGGTCGCTTATAATCCAACTAAATGTAAATTATATTTTAAATGTTTTGGGATACTATCATTGATTAGTTTTGGATAACCGAGTGAATTTTAATGTAACTCTCACTAATCTTTGTATCATCTCAGAATGAGCATGTCTGATATTTGTGACCTCTGCAATGTTACTTCGTCTTCTTCAGTTTCTCTATTGTTTGTTGTGATTCCTTATTATACGTCGAACTGAGATCCTTGGCCTTGCGATCTATTCTAACCTTGTACCAATTATGTTCTCGGTTACTCAGCCTGTGTTTGTTTCTTCATTGTTACTCAGTGCTTTATATCATCCTATGGTGTTACGATTATTATATGTTGGGTGTCACGCATTGCCAACGCTTATTGTCTCTGTAACGTTTCAATAGTTCAATGATATGTGTCATGCTTAGTAATACATGTTTGTTATTATCATTTTAAGCTAGAGTTTATGTGTCCACTATTGTGGTTTTGAGTTCTGATTTGATCATTTTGAGTTTCTCCAATCCAAAACTCAGAGAAATTCGGGTAGCGCAATTACCGTGGCCCTTTAGCTTCCCCAGACATATTTTAAGATTGTAATGTAACTATCCTTATAATATTTTCTTATCTGTTTAGAAAAAATAAATTTAATCTCTTCTTCTAGCCAATTGATATTATGCTTGAGTATTATAGCTCATAGTTGTGACATGTTTAATCAAGAGCCTTACTTTAATGTCTCATTTGACCATGTGGTGCAATTTGTATCTTCTTATCCTTGCGAAGTGCTCTATAGGATTCAATTTCATACATCTTAGGTATTCATTTATTTATGTGATATTGAAATGGTATGGTTTGTGTTGTGGTAAAGAGCTCACCCTTTTAACTTCTTTCTATGAAATATGTAATTAAAAACATATATGTTAATATATATATGGATTTATCTTTATATACGTATATATAGATGATTTGTTTCAATTTAATTGAATATAAGATCGATTCATTATTATGTATTTAATTTTTTATATAAATTTAGTTATATATATATATATTCACAAGTGTACAATGGATTCAATAGAAATTTTAACTGAAATCACTACAGAATTAGCATAGCATAGATAGATTAATAATATCAATTTTATATATTTATGTGACTCAAGATCTTTTTCTATAGCAAAATTGTTCTTAGCTTTCTTCTTCTCGATCATATTTAATTATTGATTTGCTAATGAGAATACCTCATTAATTAAATAAACTTTGTATAGTTGTTTTAGGAAAGGTTTCATAACATGTAGAATGTGATTCGTTATCTTTTTATACTTTGTTAATTATTTAGAGGATTTAATCAATTAGTTGTGTTTATTCAGTTAAATCTTAGGAGGGAATTACATAACCTATTTTTCAATGTTTCAACTATCATATCCCCAATTCTAACTCTTACAACCCTTAGGTAATCATGTTAACTAATTACTATAAATGTATAATCAGTTTAGGGGCTATATATAACTTGAAGCAACAAAATGATACTAATATTTAGAGCCCTTTTTTTATACAACATTATGATAGTTATATATAACTTCAACCAACATTTTGATATAAATTGAAACAACACTTTCATACTTGTAAAAGTAATTGAAGATCAACTAAATATCATTTAAATGTAAATGAACAAGGTTATATGAAACATCCAATTCATTTGAATGTAAATGAACAAGGCTATATGAAACATCTATTTCTATATCTCTTCCATATGTGTGTGTGTGTGCGTGTGTGTGTATGTATTTCTACAATTTCTATATGTATATTAACAGCATTGGAGGATATCATACACTCCATTGTTGAGGGTTTCATGCACCTATCTTTTGGCCGACTATGTGTATGTATTTGTGAAAGTGGAATAGCTAATTACACATTCTTAAAGCAATTGTAAAGTAAGGATGATAGGTGGAATGATATGTATGTATACAAATGTTACTGAAGGAAATCAATCAGGGAAAACTTTAAGAAACCCCCCCTCCTTGGCGAAGGTGTAAAATCCTAGTGAATCTTGTATACTTCCCAAAAAAAATATTAATTTTAGTGGCAATTTTTTTTTTTCATGAAAAAAATAATTTCCATTCACGAATCTTTTCTAATCACTACAAGTCTATGGAAAATCTTGGCGAAATGCATTTTTTTTAAAACCACTAAATTTTTTCCATTAGCAATTAAAATATGTTTTCAAACCAAAAATAATAATTTTAAATTAAAAAAAAAACTAGAAAATAAAATTTATTGGCGAATTAAACCTATTTTCAAATGATTAAGAAAAAAATATTGGCGAATTAAACATAATATCAAACTAATAAAAAAATGCAGTGGCGAAGTGTGAGTGCAAATTTTCCTAACATTAGTTGCAAGTCTTTCTTGGTCATCTTTGTAGTCAGTGGGTCGGAGGTTTCAAAAACTTTGAAACTTCAGAATTTGGTTCTAAGGTTCCAAGTCTTAGCGACCACGCGACATTATGGACCATGATCGCTCGATGAATTTTCGATGGACGGTTGTAGTTTCGTTCCAGAAGTATATCTCTCAAGCACTAGACTTGCGAATTGAAACTTCTGAAATTACACTAAAACCGTTAGATTTTCAAAAAACAATGGTTGAGATGTTATTAATTATTTAGGTCTGTCGGCCATCCTGCTCTTGTTTACTATTTAATATTTCCTAAGTTAGACCAAAATATTTTATGAAAAAGCCTTAAATATTAAATCTTAAATCCTAAGTGTCGAGTCTCATCAACCTAGTGATATCCCCATTTTAAATTATGCACGTGCATAAATTTTGTTTTAAAAGAGGGAATCAACATTAATTGAGATGATTGGAAAATTGAGATGTATTAAAGACACACATCTCATGTAGTCGGTCGAAAGTGGGTGGTTGTATGGAAGCTAGTGAACCAGAGAAACAATGGAGGCCAGTTTCACCTTGACATCATGGAGGAAGCTAGACCCTTTCATTGGCAAAGCGTCTGTGAAGTGGCTACGGGGTTTATTTTTGTTCAAGGATGTGCAGGTGGTGCAAGCAATTCAAATTATTCTAGGTAATGGCTTTGAAAAATTAAAACACAGATATAGGACCAATATGGATATTTATTCATTGGTCATGGCTTGGGGTCTGGACTTAGGAGAGCCAATGGATGTAGTGAGGAAAGTCATGAAAAATTTGGTTCACAAAGATTTTTTAGAGGATATGGAAAGCATTCTGGAACGGGCGATACCAGGAGTGGGGCTTGTTAAGGTTGAAGGCATGGATGGTGGAGGCCTGGAGCTCACAGATTTAAATCATCTCTTTATCAAGTGGCCAGAAGGATGCACCAAAGATCTGTGGTGAGAAGGTGCGGAGCGCGAGTGGCAAGCACTCAAAATCTATGCCGAGCTAATGGAGGTCGAGGAGGTCATAGAGAATCTCAAAGACATCACTGAAGGAAAGATGTGTGAAAAGAAGGGTTTGTGTCTGAGGAAGAAGATGAAGCCATTAATTGAGATAGAGGCATTGGAGATGGGTAATTCATCGAACGCATCTGAGTAGTACAAGTTTTAAAAAAAAAAAAGATTACTATACTAAATCTTTTCTGTGATTTTGTTTTTTGGAGGTTATGCCTGGATTTGCATGTAATTGTAAAACACCTTGGGGCATGAACAATGGTTGGAAGGGTAGATTTCAAGGGGGTATGATTAGGAATAATTTGATATGTTGGAAATGGAAACTATGATGGTTAATCAGCTTTTTTGGTATATTTGATAGCATTAGTTTAGAATTGGAATAATTCTTTCTAATTTCAATTTATATTAATATATATTATTTATTCAACAACATTTATTTTATAGCATTTTGTTTACAGTGATTCTCAGCTTTTATTTTTTTCAAGATAATACAGCATTTGGTTTTATTAGTGAGCATGTTGAAATTTTATTTTCCTTTTACAAATAATTTATGTTTTTAGATAGATGAATTTAAGGATTAAACTATAAAAAAAATTCAACAACATTTATTTTATAGCATTTATTTAATATGTATGATTAATAAAATCAATAATATTTTAATATAAAAGATTTTATATAAAAAATATAAATTGAATATTTTTTTGACAGTTAAATTTTTTCATAAAACATAAAGTGACAGGAAAATTCCAAGCCTAGCTAAGAGGTAATAATTTTCCAAACTCCACACGTACCGATCTTAATTACCCATCGATCATCCAGTCATGTCCACTTGCTAAAATCTGTCTGCAATCTTCACTTCATAAATGCACTGTCCTTGCCACCTTTCCTATCTTAATTCACCAAATTCAAGTTTTTGGTGCTTTTCCTAACCTTAGTTGCAAGTCTTTCTTGGTCATCTATGTAATCGGTGGGTCAGATGTTTTGACAACTTTGAAACTTCAGACTTTGGTTCTAAGGTTCCAACTTTTAGCATTCTGAAAGTAAATCTCTGAAGTAGTAGACTTGCGAGTTGAAACCTCCAAAATTACACTAGAACCGTTCAATGTGAACATGTGGGGAGATCAAGGCTCATCATCATGGTAATGAACCCGATGGGTTGGATTTTGGCAATGAGCGATAGAACTTAAGTGGTAGAAATATGCACATGCAAAAAGTTGGTTTTAAAAGAGGGACTACCTAGGAAGAATGTAGTACCAAGGCTTAAAAACTTAAGAACGTTTAACCCAAAGGATGTAAAGGAAAATCAATATAACCACGACCATTTGATGAATTTTTGATGGACGGTTGTAGTTGCATTCCGGAAGTAAATCTCTAAAGCAGTAGACTTGTGAATTGAGACCTCCAGAATAACACTAGAACCGTTAGATGCAGACACGTGGCAAGATCAAGGCTCATTTCTCTCTTTTCAATACCTTGATGTATTACATTTCATTTAATTGAAATTCTCAATCTTTTAGTTTTAAACATCCAAAGCGATTGATTGGACAACACTCGTAGCTTTAATGAAACAAGATTTGTAATAATTTCATATCGTTTGAGTGGCACTGGTAGTGTTGACTAGAGTCTGAGGATTTTGACAGCTTATCAGATTAAGGTACAATTTGCATGTAGCCAGACGTCAATCAAATTAAACATTTTAATTTTTAATTGTACATGTAAGGCTTAAGATACATGAATTGACTAAGTTGGTTTTTTGGTTTGCCCGAATCAGGCTAATAGCAACACTAGTGGCCCATAAATTATTAAATAGGGTTAGTAATAGTGATAGTAATAATGTGACATTGTAATTCAGTTGTAATAAAATAAATGGTTATAAATTTACAGCAAAGAGAAATTAAGTATTATCTATTTATGAAATAATTGCATGCAGATTTAAAAGTAAAACATAAAGCAATACAAATGAAAAAAGAAAGTTGCCATCAAAGAGTTATTTTTTGAGTTCTGCGTCTATGAATCTATTCAAATCAGTTTTTTTTCCTTTGATAAATTCAGTATTATCTATTTATGAAATAATTGCATAAAAAGGTCGAAGGTTTTGAAAACATTGAAACTCCAGACTTTGGTTTTGAGGTTCCAAGTTTTAGCGACCACACGACATGATGGACTTATCTTTTCTTTCAAAGGCGTCGTCTTCTGACATCTCATTGAACGCTATGTGTGGAATAAACTTGAGTTTTCTTTTTAGGAATTTCCAAAAGCATGTAGGTTTAAAGACTATCTTTTCGAGGTATGAAATTGAATGTCGCATTTAAAGCACGTCCTATCAAAAATAATGGCATATGTGGGTGGTGAAGTTTTTCTCAGAAATTTAGCCTGCATTCTCATTTTACTCCACATTGATTCCACGTCTTGTCATTTTATACAGCTTGAAGGTGGTGAGAACTTATTTGTTAAAGCCTCAGATGTACTTCTACCTTTTGTTACATTATTTCTTCAAGAATTAAAGCATCTCATTAGGCATAGTGAGCTCATGCAATCTGAAATTGAAAATCGTTGGCTCGATGTGAGGGATATGAAGCTAGGACTTCTTAAATTGGAAGAATTTTGGGCACGTCTAGCAGTAAAGAAAAATTTGTTGTAGATGTGAAGGTGTTCGAAAGTGGACTAGCTCAGGCCAGAGGTTTTCCAAAAGCAGTGTTGAGTGTTGACCTAATTGTTGCATGTGCGAGAAGGTATATTCCTTAAACCTGGGAAATCAAGGTCGTGGATGAAACCATTGTAGCTAAAAAAATTCCTAAGGTCGTTTCTCAAGCATTAGGAATTCCAAAGAAGGAACCTATAAAGGAGATGTCTGTTGTAACAGCTAATGAATATTTCAGGACTAATGAAACATGGTGTAAAAATTCTATGGCCAAAGGGTGGTTAAAATTAGAGAAGAAAGGTAAGTCTCAATTTCCCAATAAACTTAAGAGGACACATTTTAAAGCATAAATTGATGTTATTGCTTTACTTCATCGTATCGTTGGGAATGCACAAGTTGAATTATTTGAAGACTGGATGTGTTAATTCATTTTAGTTATCAGTGATGATAATGTGTTTATCAATTGGACTGAGATAATTTTCTTTCACTTGCATGAGCAATTAGTTAACTTTCAAAAGACTGCTACCTTCCATCTGTGTTCTTGTTTGATATATAGCATTGCTAGTCAAAGAGCTTATTGGCCAAGGTTGAAACCACAAGTACCACCAAGTCCTGGCATGCCTATGTATAAGTGTTATCCGCAATTTACCAGGAAGGTTGGGATGGGAGAATATTGTCTTGTTAATGATGCCTTTTTAATGGAAGCTACGAGAAAGTTGGATGGAAACCCTGAAATGCGTTTTTCCCCTAAACAAAAATCTCTGGTGTTGAAGTTTGGAAGTTTTTATATCCAGTTTGATAGATTTTCTTATTTGAGAATTGAAGGTTATGAGAAGGCTCCACTTAAATTGCCTAAGTACCCTGAGTATTTACTGTTATTTTTGGAGGTCTGTAGACAAATGGCCATAGTAAATATAAAATACATGAATATGGGAAAGCGAGGGTATACCTTCCCATTAGTTACTCGTTCTTTCTCTTGCAAAATTAATCAGATGGCTAGGAATGTTGAAAGGATTCTCAAAGAATACAATCTCCGGTACTTGTTTGTAAGAACTAATTTTGACAGCAAGGGCTTTATGAGAAAAAATTTGTATGCCTCCGGCTCATATCAACAGGTAAACCTTCAATTGAAGATTTCTAGGAAGACTGTGCTGATGAAAATGAAGTTTTCATAAGGGACCATATGAGGTTAACCCTTGAGCAGATACAAATTTTCGATCTCTCTTTCCAAATTCTTGAAAATGTGTCTGAAGATTTGATGGTTTTTTATCCTGAATATGAGAAGTTGCCTGATAAATCACATCCCAAAGTTGACTAAGATAAAGATGAAGTTTTATATATGAGTAAACGAGTCGAACCAGTACTTAAAAGGACTCAAGATTGGTTGGAGGGAAAATGGCATAGGGTTGTTGGTTTTGTTCATGAACCAAAATTGTCCTAGAAAAATAAGGAAGGATCTAGCCAAGTAGTCCCTGGAGGTACATCATCGGCAAGGATAATCATCAAGTCTTCTAGCACCAATTCAAAATCTACGGGCACTGATGGTGAAAAGCTAGAGAAATCAATTAAATCAAAATCAATATGTAAACAAGACAGCCCATCCACCCCTGCTCTTAAAAAGAAAAATGTCCAAACAAAACCTATGTCAGAAGATTTAGAGAGCATCTTTTAGCATATTGTTGAAGATAGTACTTTCCCTCCCTTGTCTAAAGAATCTTCTCCTCCTATAGAAAAATTATCAATTATTCCTAGCGAGTCTAGAGAGGTTGTTCAAAGTGATAAAGCCCCCAATCTAATAGAATACTCTCCAGTATGGTTGAGGAAAGTGGTAGAAAAGAAGAGGAAATACACTCCTATGACATCCGCTGGGGCTGGAGTAGATATAGTGACAAAATTACTCCAATCTTCCTCAGGGCCCAAGAAAGCCCAGAAAATGTCAAGAATTCTGAGCATGATGTTGTCTCTAGTAATCAGGTGTTAGAAATTGCAGAACTTTTAAAAGATGTAGATGATGATAAGATAACCACGAATGATTATAAAATCATACATGTTGACATGGGTCCCCAAACACTTGAAGGTGATGTATATCACACCAGTTACTCAGTCAATGCTTTAGCCAAGTGGGTAAAAGAAGAAAGGAAAGAAAGGGTAAAATTGCAATCTCAAATTTTGGATTTCAAAAACTTTATCTCTTCCATTGTTTCTCCCTTTTTGTATACTGAGACTTCTAGTTCCCAAGAAAGAGTTATTGATGATTCTGTGATGCAGTTGATTAAGAAAAATCTAAATTATTCCAAGGCTGCTAGTGAGTGGATTGAAGAATTTTCTTAGGAAGCTATATTTTTTATTAGTAAATCTGTGATTTCCTACACTGACATTGTTGATAAAAGAAAAGGATTAGTAGTAGAACTGCATCAGGTTAGAAAGGATCAAACTAGTCTGTATCTAGTTTTAGAAGAAATGAAAGAGTTAGTTTCCATGGATCGATTGAAGTTGATAAATGAACAGATTGTTAGTGATCCAAAGGAATTAGATCCTTCATGGACTGATTCACTTAAATGGAAACTAAACATATATGATGACCTGGTAAAGGAAATCACATAAGTGTTGGAGAAGTATTTGGATATGTTAGGAGAAATCAAGGGGAACTTTCATGATCTGTAGGTGAAGATAACGGATGATTTTGATGTGAAAATTCTAGACATAAAAGAAATATGCTCAAATTTTAGAGAAGTCTTCAATAGAAAAGTAGCACATCCTACTACAATGACTAAAGAATCTTTCTCAAAGCTTGGGAAGCTGGAGCTTTATCTCAAAACTTTTAAAGCTGAAGTAAAAAGGAGGTCTAACACACTAAATGAGTCTGAAGTTGCTCTCAAAAAATGGAGAATTGGGCTTCAGATCACATTGACACCAGGCAGCAAGGAGACTTTTTCAATCATTACCAGGTACGGGGAATATAAAGCTAGAATGAAGATGCAGGAGAATTTGTTGCAACAAGGAGAGAATGAGGAGCCGGAAGCTAATGAAGTTGAAGCAGTTGGGAATGATGCATAGTTTATTTTTAGAATTTTCATATACTTTCTTTAAAGTTGGCACTTTAGAGTTAATGACTTCTTTTAATTTTTGGTATAGTTACTTTCAAGAAACTGTTATCAAAGACATTGGCTATGTTTAAATATTGGTTCAACTGATGTGATTAGGATCTTTTGAGCAAACTTTGATTTACTCATTAGCGAAAACTCGGTTATTTTGGCTATTATCTGTTATTTTGATATAGAATACATTGGTGGAGTTTATGCATGCATAATCTTTGAGTAATGGTGTATAGATTTATTCTATTTATACTAAATGTTTGCTAGTGTGATATCTATTATTGGGATGATAGATGATATAATTTTTCTATATTGTTGTGGTGTTATTATCTGTGAATAAATTTTTTGCAAAGTGTAGTGATATTGGTTTAGTTGTTATCTTTCTTTCAGAAGTTCTATTTCTATTTACATGAGATTGATAGATACCTTTGAAGCTTTCTAGTTAAAATCCCCGTCCTTTATTTGCTTTCTAATTAAAAGCATCATTATTTTAAAAAAATAATTCATTGAACATTAGATAAAGGTAGCTACCACCTTAAAAAATAAGCAGAGAATCAGTTTTGAAGTTTGTAATGTTGTAATGTTATCGATTCAACTGTGGTTACATTTCTCACCTTTTATGGGCGTATGAATATAGAGTTAGGTGATAAATTTTTTAACCAACAGATATAAAACTCTTAGGGTATGTCTTCCCATTGGAGACCCCTTATTTTGTATGCAAAAAAACCAGATTTATGTGAAGATTGTGTCAATGAGAAGGAAGTTTTAAGAAGAGATTATATGAGGCTAACACTAAAATAGATACAGGCTTTTGGTCTGTCATTTCACATTCCTAAAAAATGTAACTAAGGATTCAACAATAATAGATCCTGCATATGAAAAATTGCCTAATAAATCCCACCTTAGGGTTGATTGGAGCCAAAGTGAAATTTCATATATGGGGGTGTGTGCTTCCCTAGTGCTTAAAAGAACCCAGGACTGGTTGGATGGAAAATGGTAGCAAGTTGTTGGTCCTGTTCAGGAGCCTAATTCATCACAAAAGAATGAACAGGGGTCTACACAAGCATTTGGTGCAAGTGTATCATTAGGAAAACCCTCTATGAGGTCCTCTAGTGCAAATTCTCAGTCAGGAGGTGATGGTGATAGGCCAAAAGAAACACTCAAGTTGAAGAGCATCTGTGAACAAGACAGTGTGCTTTCTCCTACCCCTAAGACGAAGACCAATCAAGAAAAACTTGTGGTTGCAGATTTTGAAGCTATCTTTCAACAGATCGTTGAAGATAATATCTTTCCTCCTCTATCTAAATTTCCCTCTTCTCCGCCTGATAGTGATAATCCACCTTTCACTCTCCTAAAGAAACTATTAGTGGAAATGAAGATTTCGGTCTGGTAATAGCCTCCCCAAGATGGCTGAAAAAAGCAGTGGAGAAGAAGAGAAAGCATATTCCTACAATGACAGTTGGAGTGGATACAGTTTCAAAGTTACTTCAAAGCTCTTCAAAACTTAAGAAAGCTAGGAGGATGTCAAGGATGGTGACTGATGCTACTTCTGGAAATCAAATGTTAGAAATTGTTGAGCCTATGAAGGATTTAAATGAAGATGAAATAACAGAGGCAGACTACAAACTCACACATGTTGATATGGGGCCTCCAACACTAGAAGGTGATGTGTACCATGCCAATTATTCAATCAATACCTTGATTAAAAGAGTGAAAGAACAGAGGAAAGAAAATATAAAACTGGAATCTCAAGTCCTCACATTAAGTAACTTTATTTCTTCCATGGTCACTCCTCCTACATCTGATGAAGCCTCAAGTTCTCAGGTAGAGGGCATTGATGTTCTCACCATAGAGAAAATTAAAAATAATTTGAGTTATTCCAGAGTTTCTTGTGAGGTGATAAATAAAATATATAGAGAGGCTATCTTCTTTATGAATAAATATGTGCTCTTTTACACTAAAGTTGTTAATAAGGCGAAGGAGTTAGTAACAAAAGTTCAGTAGCTCAGAAAAGATCAAACTAGTTTCTATGTGCTTGCTCAAGAAATGAAAGAATTGAACTCTATGGATGCAAAGATATTAATTGGTGAGAAAATTGTGAATAATCCTAAGGAGCTAGACCCTTCCTGGTCTGTTTCATTGGAATGGAAATTGAATATGTATGATAATCTAGTGAAGGAAATCAATAATGCACTTGATATATTATATGAAATGTTGGGGGAAGTTAAAGAAGATTGTCGTATTATGGGAGTGGAAATTACTGATGAGTATGATGAAAACATTCTAAATATAAAAGAGATCTCTTTGAAGTTTAGAGAAATACTCAAGAAAGAAATAGTTGATCCTGCTATAGTGACATGGGGGTCCTTGAAACTCAGTGGAATGGAGATCCACCTAAGGAAGTTTATAAATGTCAAGAAGAGAGAACATCTCAGAAGTTGGTTGAGTGTGAAAATGCTTTGGTCACATGGAGAACCAGGTTATAGATTACTACAAATATAGGAAGCAAAAACATCACTGCAATTGTCATCAAGTACCGGGAATACAGGAAAAGAGTAAAGGCACAGGAGGCATAACTGAAGGAGAAGGAGGCAGAAATAATTGACAACGAAGGAGTCAGTGTTGGGAGTGGGACCGATGTTTAGTTTTTAGTTTTTATGTTATTTTCTTTAATTTGGCTCTCTTGATATTTCAAAGACTTTTTATTTTAATTTCTAAAATGGTTGTCTTCAAGAAACCGTTATGAAGACAAAAGAAAATCTATGTTTCCTAGTGGATTATCTATTATTGGAATGATAGATTTTTGGATAGTTTCATTGTTGTGGAATGCTTATCTGTGAATAAAGATTTTGTGGTGATGGATGTGTAAGGATTTCTCAGTATAATTTAGGTGATTTGGTAGTTTAAGCTTTTATTGTTTAAGTTGGGTGGACACTGGATGCCTTTATAAGCTATTTATGTTGAATTGTTAGCTTCTGTTAGCTTATAACTTATAAGTTATGGATGTTGAAGTGTTAGCTTTTTTTCAAGGAATGGATTAATAATATTCCTTTCAGTTATTTATCAAAGATTGTGTGAATGGCAATGCAATAGGAATTTATTAGTAGTGTGATAAGTGTTGTTCTTTAAAAATGATGCAGAATCACATATCAAATTCAATACCATGGAATACAATATAAAAAATTTGGATTTTCCTAACCTTAGTCACTAGTCCTCAGAGTTTTATAACCTTGTCACAGAGTTCTAAATTTTCATAACTTACCGATTCTTTGACTTTTTTGATGGTTCACTTTGTTGAGTTGCAAGTATTTCTTGGTCATCTTTCTACTCGGTGGGTTGGAGGTTTCAAAACTTCAAAGTTTGGTTCTAAGGTTCACTTTGCTGAAGCAATAATGGAAAAGAGATAAAGAAAACTTATTATTATAACTAATAACACTATGAAGAAATGATCACTCACCTTTTAAGTCTACGTTTTCGGCTTTCACTGACTTCCAAATGAAGAAGTAGAACCTCATAACCGAACAAAATGTGTAAGAATAAATGACACTTTTGATTGTATTTATATCAATCCATGATTCCATATTTGGCGAATTCTATGGGATTTTTAAATGGTATATTAAAAATTTGGTGAATCCCACATGCTTATACAACAATACGTTGTAATTTTCAAAGTGAAATGTGTCGTCAAATGTAATTAGTTTTTAATGTTATTGGCGAAATAGGTCCTCATGAACAACTATTTATAAATTCTAATTGGAAAAATGGGTCTTCACAAGCAACTATTTGTAAATTTTACTTGGTGAAATGGGTCCTAATACAATGTTGTTTTAATAGTATTGGCGAATATTTAGGTGTTTTATTAAATTCTTTCAGGATTCTAGGCGAAAATATTAGTCGGTCCAATTGAAATGCGTAGTTTGACAATGGCAAATTTGTTGCTTAAATATGCCTCATAAAAAAACTCATTGGCAAATGGACATGCATTGGACCTATAGTTCATAAAATCTAGGCGATTTGGACACCCTATTGGGTGTGAGAAATTCGCCAATTGGTGAAGATTCGCCACTAAATTTTTCCCTCAAATCAGTCTATATGTGTAGACACGTGAAATTAGCATTGTGCACTTAAATAGCATCACATTCATAAATCAAATTCAAATTCATCCACTCATTAGGTAAATCAAGTTCATTATCCACTTAAATTGAATAAATTAACTTTATTTAATTTAAGCCTATCATTCCCTCTTTGATTAAATAAATCAAGACTTTATTTAATTAAATCTCATATTTCTCTCTCTTGATTTAAATAAATCAAAATATTCAAGTCAAATGGGTCAAAGCATCTAATCATCATCTAAGCTAATCTAATCTTGATTAACCTAATCTAACCACCCATCACATCCTCTAGCTTTTCCCACTTGCACCAATAAAGCATTTTAATTCATTTATAAATTCATCATTTTCTTTCAACATGGCATAAAAATGGAATATTCCCTCAAGTTTGAAAATGAAGACAAGTTGACTTGTCCCTTCCAACATTGCAATAACTTCTCTCTTTCATGTCCCCCTCTCAACATTTAATTCACAAATTCAAATTTTGAATCTCCCCCTCTTGGGCACATTGGCCAAAACTTGCACATTCCTCAACCTATCATATTGTGACAAGTGGCCTCATCTCATTGATCCAATATTTATCCCACATTGCTCACTTATGAGCATTCTTTCAACTTGAGAATCTATTAGTAGAGGGTTGATTCTTCATCAAATGATCCACAAAGCTTATGCAAAGTCACTCTCTTCAATTGAGAACTAATTTTGTCCACTCCATCTTCATAGCATTTTCATATTATTTTCATATCATGGAGCTTAGCAAAGGATTGGGAAAGGGCTTCTTTCCATAGAAGCACCAATCCACTATGAGATATAATTTACTTCATGTTTTATTATATGCTTTCAATTTGTTTATCTAATCATTTGTTGCTTTGATTGCATCATGAAGCATGTTGATTTATTTCATAGGGATGTTGATTATTGGCTTTGTTTTAAAAAAAACTCACCATGCTTTGTGTGTTAGGATTTTAACCAAAATGCAGATTTTCACATCCACATTATGGCGCTAGAAGGAGGGCCACCTCATGTAACAAGCTCATTTCACAGGTGCAATAGCTTAGATTAAAGCAGTACGCCATTCATCAGGTACCGCATTGATTAAGATATTTGTTATTTTTTCAAAATTAACTTGCTATCAGTATCTTTAATCCTGGCGTATATTATGTGTAAAAGTTGGTGAGATAGTGAGAAATGCATGAAGGCTATATTTCTTTATTTTTGAGGCATCACCATCATTTTTTTTAATTTGTGTCATCCTTTTGTATGCAAGCAATAAGTTTTCAACTGACTGTGATTAAAGAATTTTTGCTTTAAGTCTTCTTATGCCCTGCTGCGCATTAATGTGAATCTTCTTAGAGATTTTATGCCTGACAGTTTGAGTTCCTTGTCTACGCTGATGTAGTTTGTTGATCATCCATTCTTGTTATAGTTAGTTGTTATACATTAATGCGCATTTCTTAGAGGCGCTCAAGTGATTTGATACGCGTTTAGGGAATATTTATATTGCATAATTCTTTAAAAGCCCTTGCTTGATATTTTCAAAACACTTTTTCAATAAATCTGTTTGATTTGGTGGCACTTCTCTTAAATATTGCCACACGCATGTGAGATTAAGCTGGCCTAAACCATTTATTGTATTCTATTTTGGCTACAAACCAAGAAGTAAAGCATGACGCCAAGGCAATAAAGTAACGGAGAAAAGAAACAACTTAATATGAGTAATGCAAATTATCATAAGGCTGCATTGAGTATAGAAACTAACGCACATGAGAAGAAACAAACTACCTATGGCATAACAATGATTGATATGCATGTTTAAGCAACATTTTGCATTATACGATGTTGCTCGCCAAATCAAAGAAGTAAAAAGGTAATACCAATGAGGAAGAAATCGGAGGAGCAGTTACCAATAGCCATGAGGAAAGCAAGAAAGCAACTGGCAAAAAACGATTAGGAAAAACAAGTAAAGGAAGAGAAAATGCTTGCTGCCATAACTTTGCCACCATCTTGGAAATGACTCTTTCCCTACAACACGAGAGGGGTACGGTGCTAATTACCTCACCAGCATTATTAAATGCTTTGGCTGACAAAGTCGATGCAACCAAAGGCCGAGGGATGTGCCATATCTGCCAAGTTACGCAGAAATAACTGTGAGCTTTTCTTTTTTGGATCGCTATCTTTGCTTGAGATTCTTTTATTTTTGTTTGGCTTTGTTATTACTATAAATATTTGTGACCACTGACCTTGTTTGATCATTCCTTTCACCTAGTACCATATATTTAAATCATCATTAATACACCTATATGGATGCTATGATGTTGGCCATGTTGCGGAATTGGTAATGAACAGGAACGTCAAATAGAAATCTATGGTAATGGTATGTAAACCATTATCTATAGTTATAAACAGTATTCAACAACTTTTCTACCAATGGCGTCCTTGAAATTCATCTTATGCAATATTTATATTATAATTGCCTTTGCATTCCTTGAATCTATAAATGGTCTGCGCTATTGATATCACATCCTCAACCTCTTTTATGTTCCCAATTTCAACACAAAAATTGATATTTTTTGCAGATTGTCATCGCAAATTTCATGTTCAAATCCTTCAATGATGGAACAAGGGAATGCAAGGCTCGACCCTTCATTCGTTGCCCTGTAGATTTCATTATGAATTGCAAATTTTATGATTGCTCTGACTCATTGATCTTCAAAAATCTTACCCAATGCTTAACCATGAAAGCAAGTTGTTGTAGTATAGCATCTATTGGTGCACATTCATGAAGAAGCTTTGTATTGCTAGAATAGTCGTGCAGGAATAAATTTAAACTCTAGATTTATGCTTTGATTGTTGGTATACACACCACATAAACTTTCGTACGATCGTAACATGCAATTAAAATGTCCATTGTACAAGGTTTCCTCCATTGTAGCTGTGAGTGACGTTAAGTTGGCTGTTCATCAACACACACAGCTAAACCTCTACCCCATCTTGTCAATTTTTGCTATTCTGATAGAAAACTAAGATTTTACTTTGTTGAACAACTTGAGGCCATTCAAACTAACTAGTTTTTTTTATGTGTTGTGTGACATTAATGATCATAGATTATTATAAGTTGGTAGGAAAGATCAATTCTCTTCCCTCTCAGATTCTACATTGAATAACCAATAAAAAAGTTACATCACCAGTCAACTCACATAGAAGAACGAAGGGAATAAAGGTCATCTTTGGAGCGGCAATAGGTGCCATTATTTTTTGAATGTTCAAATCTCAAAGCTGATTTATAGTACTATTTATTTGAATTTGACTGCATACATTAAAACAAATGCTTTGATGTTCGGTTTGATCATAAATTGCAACCTTGTTATTTGATTGGATTTAAATACCAAGTGACCAAATTTTATTTTTATATATTCACCATTAAAATAAATCTTATTTTTGATCGAATAGACCTGTCACAGGAAAAAGCAAGGAGGAAGGGATTGCGTTCGCTCAAGGGTATTCCATCAAGAAAGAAATAGTGGTTGTGCTCAAGCATTGGAATAAGGTGAAAACAAGCAATATTGGAGTGAAGCGAAATTGAGCATTGGAAATTGAAGTTAACAAAGCATTTTTTAATGCTTGGAGATTTTGTCTTACGCCTTAATTTTCTATTTTAGGCTAACTCATTTGGTTTTGGGCCTAAAAAATGAACATTTCAAAAGCTTTAAGTTTTTGCAAAGGGGTTAAAACGAACTTTAGGCAACATTGACTAGATTTTGTTTAAGGTTAACAAATTGAACAAGGCGAGTCTCACATCTCATTTTGGTTCTTTAAAACGAATCAAAATCATTGCTTTGTGGATTTAAAACAAACATGTGCAACTTTGTTTTCGTGATGACTTACATAAACTAATATTATTGAAAAGGACATATGTGCTTCTCTCGCACTTCACAGCGATCTTGAGAATCAAAAGGCCTTTTTGATAATCTTAGGTTGAGATAAAGTGATCACCTCCACAATTCAGTTTGGGTTTAAAAATTGAACAAAATCTTGTGCGAGTGTGAATAAATTTATTGCATGTGTTCTCCCTTTGTTTCTAAACAAGGGTCAATCAAACTATGAATAAATTTATTCGCTTTTGTCTATCTTAGAGGGCCGGCCTTGGGGAAAAAGTACTCACCCGGAACGACTCAACTGGTAACACTCTAAATCCAAGTATTTCCAACTGGGATATAAATGTGGGTACTGGAGTAAATGCCAGTATCACGCAGTTGACTCTGATGAGATGGATCTGAAAAGGGACTCTCACCGTATGGGTCAATCTCCACGAATGGAAAGTTTGAATTAAAACCCTTGTTTTAGAATTGCCAAAATCCTTGATCTATTTGTTGGTGCAAGAACGGTCGTTCTGAAGCCGCCCCACACTTTTACGTTCTTTAGTAGAAATCGAAAGCATGCCATGGGAGTTTCATGGGTGTTGATGCTTGGTTGCCCCGTATAAGTGAGTGTCGTGGAGGGGAGCCAGTGGGGTCAAGCATCTAACCATTCACTAAATATAAGTGTAGCTGGACTTGTCCAAGTGGGGACTCAACAAATATTGTCTTTCATATCCATAGGGTTGTGATTGTTCTTGAAATCAAAACACATTGCTTGATCGAAAACATTGGAAAAAAAAACATTCAACATGAGCATCAAATCTCAAACCCTTTAAGAGAAGCAAATATCCTTGAATAAATTCACATGCTATTGTTTTCCCTTGGGAATCGTATCCTTAGAGGCTTCTAAACATTTGGATTTCATCTCAATTTTCTCCTACTAAAGTCAACTTTAGGTAACCTTTGCCTTGATTTCCTCGATTTCTGTATAATGCATTTTGTGGGATGAAAGAAAATTAGGACATTGGACATTCAGTTGAAAACCTAATCAAGAAGTGTTTGTGATAAAAATAATCCATTAAGCAAAGATTGAATCAATTGGACCCCACACATGTGCTTGGCATCTTTTGGTCATATGATTTTCATGCAAACATTGGTCTTTTGATTTTGAATTACTTTTAGAAAAAGGCATGTTCTTCACTATCTTGGTCTTGTAAACAAGTCCTTCCTAGGTTCATTTAGGATCAAATCAAACACTTCATCCATCTCAAACATTTATCATCCCATTCCCTAAACAACTTTAGAGCTTTGGAAACATCATTCTAGGCTAGGGTAAATCATCAAACCAAAAATCACCTTGTTTAGTTAGGAGCATGGGAATGCATCCTTTCTCATACCTCTAATTAAATCAACAATCCTTTGAACAAGTTCATCCTAAGATAACATCTTACATCTTAGGGTTTACAAGTTCATTACCCAAATCAAACCAATCATAATCAAACCCTAAGTCTAGCATTAATCCAAAGTCCCTAAATGTTCAACACTCATATCATTTCCCCTTTTCATCCTTCATCTCGTCATTGGTCCTAAGAACCTTAGAGGTCACTTTTGCAACAAGGTCAAAACACAAGAGGAACATGGAATATAAACTTGATCCATACATCATGAGTAATCCAAGTCAACTAAGCTATCAAAGCCTTACAACGCCAATTGATTATCTGTTATCATGGAATCTAGCAACGCTCGATTCACGAATAACCCCCCTACGAAACTTGTTCGTTTCCTAGGTTCGTGAAGTTCAAGCACGCAAAATGAGGTGATTTTCAAGCCACCTCAAAATGTGTTCCAAAGCCTCAAATAGTCAGTTTGAGCATCCCCCTATGTTTGCCTTGCGAAGACCTTCGAAACAAGCCCCTTCGCGAAGTCTTACTGCTCGTACTTAGTTAATTATGAAAAATGCAGTTGCACTGAAAAAGTGCGCTCCTACTCACAAGCCAAAAATTGGCTAAGTATAAAAAGTGTAGGGGCGCTGATTTTCAGCGCCCCTGCATGAAAGTGAATTTTTCAAAATGTAATAGCGCTGAAAAAGTGCGCTATTACACTTTTTTTTTAGACTTAGTTAAATTGTGAAAGATGCAGTTGTGCCAAAAAAGTGCGCTCTAACTCATCCAAATGTTTGGCTAAGTGTTGAAAGTGCAGTGGCGCCAAAAATCAGCGACCCTGCATAAAAAGTGATTTTCCAAAAATGTGTAGAAGCGCTAAAAAAGTGCGCTCTTACACATTGTTGCCAGACTTAGCCAATTTTTGGTAAGTTGAAATGCATGGCGCTAAAAATCAGCGACCCTGCATAAAAGTGAATTCTCCAAAATGTAAGAGCCAAAAAGCCTTACATTTTTTCCAGACTTAGTCATTTTTGTGCAATGGTGCTGAATTTTAGCACCTTTGCACTTTTCCAAACTTAGTCATTTTTGTGCAATGGTGCTGAATTTTAGCACCTTTACACTTTTCTTCCAGACTTAGCCAATTTTTGACTATGGCATTATTTTTCTCACCTTTGCACTTTTTCCAGACTTAGTCATTTTTGTGCAATGGTGCTGAATTTTAGCACCTTTGCACTTTTCCAGACTTAGTCATTTTGTGCAATGGTGCTGAATTTTAGCACCTTTACACTTTTCTTCCAGACTTAGTCATTTTTTGTGCAATGGTGCTGAATTTTAACACCTTTACACTTTTGGCAGTTTTTAACCTAGTCTCTTCAAAATTGCTCTATTTCCATTCCGGACCCCATTTCTTCACTCCCGCATCGTTTTCCGTGCCTAGTTGCTCGTTTCACGCTTGCTCAACATCGTTTCTCGCTTCACACTTCCCAATGATACTTTTTCTGCTAACGTCTATTGATTCACCATCCTTGCAGTTTCTCTCCAGATTTCATCAAGTGATCCTAAAGGTGACATATTCTGATCCAGTGAACTATCCCAGATCTACAAAGAAGTCGTTATGCAACAAGTTGAGGATGACAGTTTTTCCCAGAGCCTCAATACATATCATTTGCAATATACGGCTGACACTTGATAATCTCAAGATGCATCTTCGTGGGTGCAAGAAAATCCATTCATTTTCTAGAAGGCCGATCACAAGAGCTCACACCCTTGTAGATTACACAGTCGGCCTAGATGATGCATTCATACAGGAGACCAAGAAGAAGTATGAAGACTCTGCGCCCAAAGCAAGGAACCATGAAGATTCTTGATCTCTAATGTTGAACATTTTGATGCATCCCATTATGCATCTTGTAAATATTTCTCGACATTTTCGAATGTCTTTTTGTAAATTGTAATTACACCAAACTCAAAGATGTAATATTTTGAAAACAAATTACACTTTGACTTTGGTCAAAGTTAGGTGAGATCTCCATAAATCACTCACCTAACTTTCCCTGATTTCCTCAATCTGTTTCCTATTTTTGCTCATCCCTCTTTCTATATAATGGGAGGGATTTTCATTGTAAATTTATCCTTTAGTGTTTTGCAACGAAGTGCTGCCCTTTTTGAAGCAAATTTGTGAAACTTTACGTTCATGCTTTGTGAATGGAATTTGATCAATAAAGAAGAGGATTGCAAGCCAAACTTTGCATTGGATTCGATACTTTTGTGAGTTGATCTTATTTGGTGGTGATTAGCTTGAAGAATCTAAAGGACTCTAAGTAGTTTATGTAAACTTTGTGTTACATTTATTATTTAGATTTGCATTTGTATTTCTGTTTATCATTTGGTTGAATGATCTACAAGACTTTGTGCTTGTAATCATTCATGCTCTTGCATGTTTTGGTTGAATGATCTACAAGACTTTGTGCTTGTAATTATTCATACTCTTGGATTCTTTTGTCGAAAGATCTACAAGACTTTGTGCTTGTAATCGTTCGTGCTCTTTGATACTTTTGTTGGATGATCTACAAGACTTTGTGCTTGTAATCGTTCATGTTGTTCGAGGAATTGTTGCGTCTAAGAAGACTTTTTGCTTCTAACGTGACAAACGGTACATCTACACAGATCCAACATTGATAAAGCTACGGAACGACTTTGTGCCTTCGTGAGCTTTCCCTTTTTACTTTATTTGTTTATTATTAATTACTTCTGGTATCTCTACGCTTCGCTTTGACGAGATAGAGGTATTGGTATTACTGCTAGTTGTTAGTTTAAGGTTATCAAGAATTGTAAACTTCCAACGGTGAAGCATTGTAAACATCTTCTCTAAAAAAAGAGAGAAGGATGAATGTAACACACCCCCCACTTCGCAAGTTTTGTGTACATTTTGTAATTACTTGTTTGTTTTACTATCGCTTCTGTTAGCAGTAAGAAGGGTGCCTCCCCTTTCCGAAAGGAGAGATTCATATCTCACATTGTTGTGGCTGAAGTCCAAGTTGTGTAATCTATCGAAAAGCTGATTACATAATTTTCACCCAACAATTATCAACACTCACATCTATACAAACCATACATGGGATCATTACCTTCGAAAAATGTCAATAGTACAACAAATGTGAGTATGCCAAAATCAAAGTTTGGGACACCTTTCCCAATGGTAGATTTAAATCCAAGTCCAAACCTACAAATCCACCAACCGAACAATCAATGCATGAGCCTTCAAACAAACAACGTGATCCCACCAGATCCCTACATGCCAAATGAGAATGTACCAAGTACAAGTTTTCCAAACATGAATCCGAAAAACTTTGGGATAAATATGTTTGCAAATCATACGAATATTGTTCAAAATCCAAACAAGATGTTAATGACTCCAAGTCAAGGTAACACCATGCAAAATCAAAGTTACCTAAATCAAGGCAATGTGATTCCCAACATCAACAATGTTCAATTTCAACCTATCATGCCAAATCTAAACATCATCCCAAATCAAAACATTGTCCAAAATCAATTTGTCCATGATCCCATTCAAAAAACAAAAGTATGCATCCCAAATTTGATTGAACAAAAACCAAATCAACTATATCAAGGGAGTCAAGATTGAAATCAAGATCAAATTTGGCGAGATCAAATTGCTACACTTACCAAAATAGTTGATTCATTGTGCAAAGATACATCTCCACCACCATTACCCATATCAACATCATTCCTTGGTTTAGGGCTTCCCCCTTTACCTAGCACCAATCATTCCATCCAAATCAATCCACCTAACAACAAATCAAACCATCACGTCAAATCCTTTGAATATACCATCGACATCACACCAATGGATGGTATCTAATCAAAAAACAATGTTGATCCCAAATCAAAATATGGTTTCCCAAAGACCTATCACCTCAGTCATTCCAACCATTCCTATCATCTTGATCAATCCCATCACATCTCAAACCCTCACAATCACTCCAAGCATATCTCAACCACTCATCACTACATCCAACACAATTCCAAATCCACCACCACTACCACCAGAACCAAACATAGCAAGAAAATATAACATTGTGCCAAAAGCTCGCCAGGCCTACCAAAAGGCCATCCAACAATATCTAGCCACGCAACAAGCAACACAAGCTCAACAAGTGCAACAAGCCTCTCAAGTTGCCCAAGCCTCTCAAGCTTCCCAAGCCTCTCAAGCTACCCAACAAACACAAGCACAAACACAAAAAATTATAAATACTGGGGATAACAATGAACATTCAACCACTGGTGATAGCATTGACAATCTCCCCACCACAATTGCTAAAAGCAATGATCAAGATCTATCCATCAAAGAGCACATTGAAGATGTTTCTATCTCGTCCGAAGATCAAATTAACATATGTCAAGAGTCCCTTTTCAATCATGATCAAAATCCACCAACCAACAAAGATCCAATTCAAGAAATGTCAACATCATTTGACCCTTTGGTTGAAGACATTGGAAATCCGTGCACCACAATTGTTGAAAACAATGTTCAAGACCTATTCATCAATGAGCACATTGAAGATGTTTTTACCCCATCCGATGATCAACTCACCATACATCAAGGGCCACTTTTTAGTGATCTATTTCAAGGAGTGTTATGATTATTTGATTCTATTGACATAATGCACGATCCATTGACCAATGATCATATTGAAAATATCTCTACATTGCCTTATGAGTTAGAGGACATATCACAATAATTTATTCCAAAGCAAGATCAAAATCTTCCACTAAGGTCTAGCAATGGTCCTTTCCAAGACATGTTGACCCCCTTTGACCTCATGGTTACAAATACTGAAGGAACCCTGAACTCGACACTTAAGGATATTGAACCACTTACCATAACTAATAACGACATCCAAGAACCATTTGTAAGAAATCCATCCTTTGAAACTGACCCATGTCAAGAACTTGATCCAAAACATGTCGAAAGCAACTCTGAAATCATTCAAGATCAAGAATTTGTATCTTCAAGATACTACAATAATCTAATGGACACTCTCCTATCTATGCAAGATGATCATATTCATGTAGCACATACTCCTCCATCTACCCATGAGATGCTTTTTGTTGATGGACACTTAGATGATCTTCATTCAGAACAGGATTCCTTTACTCCAGATATTATTACACAAAAAGAGAAAGTTATTAATTCCTACAGCCAAACAGAGTTGTCAACATCAAGATCAGATATATATATCCCAAATCTAG
Organism: Sequoia sempervirens; assembly: GCA_007258455.2. Lineage (NCBI taxonomy): Eukaryota > Viridiplantae > Streptophyta > Pinopsida > Cupressales > Cupressaceae > Sequoia > Sequoia sempervirens. The sequence goes on from VDFB02271358.1 coordinate 958,152,703, forward strand.
ACTGAGAACATCAAGTATGCGGATATCCAACATTATTCGCTCAAGGAAACAAGTCAGACAGAACAATATAATTCAGAGTTAGCAGAGCAAAAAATTGAACTAACGTCATCTACAGTGACTATCTATTAGAGAACGCTTATTGAACAAGACATCTTAGAACAGGAAGAATCAAAGAACAAAGGTACTACTTCCACAATACTAGGGGCAACTATGTCTCAAGCAAACATCAACATAGGGAGCACGAAGAATCCTTATGATGAAACTAATGCCAATACTACAACTAGCCACATCATGAATCTTCATCCACCCATCACCCCATCCACGAATTGGGACCAACATCAAAAAAAAGATTTGAATCAAAGCACAAATAACGTTATCAAATCAAAAGAAGCTGAGAAGCATAATGGACAAATCAAATACGCATGGATACCAAAACATACAAAGAAAGATTATCGCTATCAAACTCCATTAGTCAAAGAAACTATGGGGCAAAATAAAAGAGGGAAAAGTATCCATCAAAAATGTCCACAAAAGAAAAAGCAAGCTTTTCAAGCGACGTACAAAGTGTATCAAGTAGTTGGTCCTAATTCCATGCACACTTTTGTATACACCCATCATTGTTCACCTTCCCAAGTTTGGAGAGTCAAAGGCTCCAAACTATCAACCAATCCATCTTTTATCCCTAAAAACACTCCATCCACGTCTCCACACATGATATCCAATTCTCACATTGACCATGTATTGGCAACAACCCTTCATCATAAGGATTTCGAAGGCACTTTATTGCGATGTGTGCACAGAGACAAAGTTAACTCCGGTATTGACAAAGCAAATCAGGAATCCCAAAAGTTGCATTCAATTGCACATATCTTAGCAAAGCAACTTCTTCAGGCAGGATATCGATGGCACATTATGACAAAAGCATCTACATCGACACCACTAGGTGGGTTAGCATGAATCTTTTGGAGAAAACCAAAAACTATCAAAAAATATGAAAATCCAAAAAAAAATCAGAAAAAGGATTGAAAACAATAAAGAAAAAATCATCCTCTAGTGAAAACCGCATGAGCGGCGCTTTGGGCAGGTACCATGATGAAAACCTGGCAAACAGGTATCATGTGTAGAATTGAGCATCTATGTGCACTAGTTCAAGTGGAAGCATCTCATCCCATCCATAATAAATCTAGCATTCCATCTTATCCATAATAAATCCATCCATCCATGAGCCATTTATCCAATCCATTTTCATCCATCTGCATCCATGGTCCAAGTTATCTTGATCTTGACAAACTTTAGTGCACACTTTACACTTGCTTATGGAAGACATCTTGACATGGTCTGTTTTCATGGATCCTATCCTATGTAGAATTATCTGAGCCATGAAGCATTATCTGATGAGCATTCTTTATCTGAAAACCTTATCTTATCCATCCATCCATACACTTATCCAAGAATCCACCCATGACATTCCATACATTGCTAGACACTGGGGGCAGATATTTACATCTTGCTTCGGGAATAAATCTTGATCTATATCCTCTAACTTATGGGCTAATCCAAACATTGATAAACGTAAAATAAAATTGGTCAAAACATTTGTGAGAAAGAATCCAAATCACTAGCCCATGGCATATTTTGACAGGAAGATGTTCCTTATCAAGCTTCATCTTTCATGAAAATTAATCCAAACAATCAATATCAGTCGCATCTAACACACCCTTCAAACGTCACATCAAATCATTCAAACAACTTTTGTTCCAAAATCAAGCTTCATCAACCATGATCAATCAAATCCAATCAAAAAATCATCATCTTAGGATATCCTTGTGTTGCTTAAACGATCCTTGCATTGTTGTGTATCCTCAATAATTTATCATCATCAATCTATCATCACCTCGGGATATCCATCCCAATCCTTGTGTTGCTTAACACTATCCTTGCATTGTTGTGCGTCCTCAACAATGTTATCATCATCAATCCTAATCAATCAAATCCTTTCATTGTTGTGTATCCTCAACAATGTTATCATCATCATCAATCCATCAATTCGATCAGTCAACCTTAGCTTGGTCTTCAACAAAATACCAAACAGAGCACTGATATCATATCCATATCCAAATTGTCAAAATCATGCGAAAAATTCAAAAACATCCAAAACATCAAAAAATCCAAAAATCCAAAAACATTCAAAACATATCAAAATCCAAAAACATTCAAAAAACACAAAATCCAAAAATATTCATAAAATCTCACAAAACCCAAAAACCAAAAATATTCATAAAATCTCACAAAACCCAAAAACATTTAAAATTTTGGAAAATCAAAACATTGCAAAATCTTCAAAAACACCAAAAAATCCTCAAAACATTCCAAAACGTCAAAAACATCCAAATATTTGAAAAAATCCATCCGTCCCATTTCTCTTTTACCCGCAATAATCAATCATCCATAATAAACGGATCGTCACCTTCATCCTTTGACAACATAAATAGAAAACAATCACAGCAATTAGCAAAAGCAAACTTCAACGTAAAATCAAAATCAAAGCAACAAACTGTTAAACACAAAATCGACTCTTGGATCATTTTCAAACATGTCAATCAACCTTATATCAACACCTATCAATCAACTTATCAAACCATCATCATCCTATACAATGCATGTCCTAGGATATATCATTCGACAATGGGCATCATTTTGGATATCACTTGGATTCTTATCCTATCAAAACAAATCCCTTTAGCTAGAGGTATGAAGAACATTGGCTTGTTTATGTACTTGATCTTTTCTTTTGATTTATCTTATTGTGCTCATTCCAAGGACCTCGATGATATCCGAATGAAGGATTTAGAGAGATAGGAATGGGCAACATCATTATCCTTTGTCTGTTATGCTTGCTGGTCGCTCTTGTAATATAACTTTACAATACTTGCTTTGTTAGGTACGCCTCTAGCAAGGTTTCCAAGTGTCATGTGAACAAGAATACTCCTATCTATTTGTCGAGTCAAATTCATCGCACTAGGTACAACACCATCCCCGGTTCATTATACCTTGATGCATCGTGCTGTGTGTTATCAAACATAAGGTAAGTAGCCCTTTTAAAGTCCCAATCCTTGATAAGAAAATCATCATCATCATTCTAATAAAGTTCACGATCATGGACTTGTTGGATCCTCTTGTCATCATCTCATTTCTTATTTTCACTAACATAACATCACCAATGCATCCATCCCGCATCCACAAATCGTCAGCATACCACATATCATTCATATCATACATAATAGGAAACATCGATCATTTCACATGCATTGCATTTGCATTATCATCATAATATAGATCTGTTAGTCTAAGCATTTGCATAAAACATCCATTGCATAATCATAGCATATCACATCATCCATCTCAACTATCTCATTTGCATCATCATCCATAACCATCCAGTTTGAACCTCTTTATCGTGAGATCAACCTTCAAATAGAATCTTTTCGCTCGATCTCTCGAGGGGGCAATATACTAGTGTACTTCTTTCCGCTGGGGCAACTGAAAAATCAGAAATTTTTTGAATTTTGATCGCGGCAAGTTTATTCTTTGAACCAATGTAGCAAGTACATTGCTTCAAAGAGGGGAAAAATGTAGACACGTGAAATTAGCATTGTGTACTTAAATAGCATCACATTCATAAATCAAATTCACATTCATCCACTCATTAGGTAAATCAAGTTCATTATCCACTTAAATTGAATAAATTAACTTTATTTAATTTAAGCCTATCATTCCCTCTTTGATTAAATAAATCAAGACTTTATTTAATTAAATCTCATATTTCTCCCTCTTGATTTAAATAAATCAAAATATTCAATTCAAATGGGTCAAAGCATCTAATCATCATCTAAGCTAATTTAATCCTGATTAACCTAATCTAACCACCCATCACATCCTCTAGCTTTTCCCACTTGCACCAATAAAGCATTTTAATTCATTTATAAATTCATCATTTTCTTTCAACATGGCATAAAAATGGAATATTCCCTCAAGTTTGAAAATGAAGACAAGTTGACTTGTCCCTTCCAACATTGCAATAACTTCTATCTTTCATGTCCCCTTCTCAACATTTAATTCACAAATTCAAATTTTGAATCTCCCCCTCTTGGGCACATTGGCCAAAACTTGCACATTCCTCAACCTATCATAATGTGACAAGTGGCCTCATCTCATTGATCCAATATTTATCCCACATTGCTCACTTATGAGCATTCTTTCAACTTGAGAATCTATTAGTAGAGGGTTGATTCTTCATCAAATGATCCACAAAGCTTATGCAAAGTCACTCTCTTCAATTGAGAATTGATTTTGTCCACTCCATCTTCATAGCATTTTCATATCATTTTCATATCATGGAGCTTAGCAAAGGATTGGGAAAGGGCTTCTTTCCATAGAAGCACCAATCCACTATGAGATATAATTTACTTCATGTTTTATTATATGTTTTTAATTTGTTTATCTAATCCTTTGTTGCTTTGATTGCATCATGAAGCATGTTGATTTATTTCATAAGGATGTTGATTATTGGCTTTGTTTTAAAAAAACTAACCATGCTTTGTGTGTTAGGATTTTAACCAAAATGCAGATTTTCACATCCACAATATGTATGAAAAATAAGCATACATGGAACACTATATACAATTGACCATTGCATACTATCTATCCTGCATGACATACATACATTATTAAAATGTATGTATGTATGTAACATACATACATATATATGCATTTCCATATATATGTATGCATGTATCCAATATACATACATACTAAAAGGAAGAATTTTGTTTTGATTCTACTACGCTAGGGAGATAGAATAACAAAATCCAAACACTCTCATTCAAGAACAAACCCTAGAGATCTCAACCTCAAGTATGCAAGGGAGAAAGAGATCTTGCAATAGGGCTTTCCTAGGGTCTGATTGTAAACTAATGAGGGGTTCACCACCAAGCTAGGGCTTGGAAAGATAAATGAAACACAAGATGTAATGCTTAAACTTAGTATGATGCAATCTTTAACTAAATGACCTAGAAATGCATTAAAATTAGAATAGAAAGTTGCAAGATAAAAGGTGGGCACCTGGAAATCTGGAGATGATTGGATGGAGGCTTGAAATGTTAAAAAAATTGATTTTAAAGCCTTCTGGGACTCATACGCCAGTCTGGGCAATTTAGTCCCAGATCTGGGTTTTTATGCAGAAACTAAAATCTAGCAATTTAGGGTATCTGAAATTGCGAAAAACCTAGAAAATGAACTAAACTAGGACTCATATTCCAGAACTGATGTATCAGTCCAATTAGGGTTTTTTGAAGCTTCAATGTCTTCTCTATACTTCCCAATTGATTTATGGATCTGAAACCCTAATTTGCAACCTATAGAAGTCTTCCAATGATCTTCAATGCAAGGTGACAACTTTGACAACTTTAGACACTATGACAAATTTCTCCAAACTTTCTCTTCAATGTGTCTTCAATCTAAACTGACAAATCACACACTAAAGAAAGGGGGAAATGTTGTTATGTTAGTGAATAGGGGTTTTCTTTGGTCAAACCCTATTTTGGTAATCAAACCTTTAAATGAAATGAAATAGGAATGGAGAATGATTAATGAACAAAATATGATGTTACAAATCACCAAACCCTTACAATAAGAGGTTGAAAACATAAATGAGATGGCTCCAATGGATGTAGATCTTGACTCTTGCTTGAATGTGATAGATCTTGAATGGAATGCTAGCTTGAATCATGAAACCCTACATCACAATTGTTAGCTCCAAAACAAACATGATGCATGAAGACTTTGACATGATGCTTGATTCTTGAATAATGCTCTAAAACACTTGATAATCTACCCAAGTTTAATTCTCTTGAATGCTCTTGTAAATACTTGAATGCTCTTGTGAACTCAAACTTGCTATAAGAATGCTCATTCAACTTGTTAGGTGTAAAATGAGTGAAAGAAACTTGTATTTATACTTAAACTAATACCATATGTCACATCCACCTATATAAATTTTGAGACCATTATGTTACTTATCCTATTCACACTCTCATATGTGACTAATATTGTGTCCAAGAATCCTATGGATCTAGAAGAGTAAGTTAAACTTGATTTAGTGAGGTGTTCATATCTACTATATTTAAGCCTTGTATTGAGAGTTTCCACATGTCATGTCTAAGATTGTCAAGTGTCTAGTCTATACAATTGAATTCATGAATAAACATAGTTGGTTTGCCCCCTCATGACTAGATTAAAGAGTGCTTGAAATCTACAATCTAGCTGAGAAACAAACCTCACACTTGTGTTATAAGTTTGAAGTCTAGATGTCTTGCAATAGTTTTTGCATATCCTACATAACCACCATGTCCTCTTGTTTAGTGTTATCTTATGGATCTCAACCTAATTTAAATTAATGATGAGTTTGTAATATATAATTTAATTCACAACTTATTTATAAATTTTTTTTGTGGTCTAACCTAAGCATCTCATGTGACTTGAACTCAACACTATGTAACCATATGGAGCCCAACATGCATGACTTAATGCAATACCAATTTGGTGGTCACCTTAAAAAGGATTTATAAAATGAATTTCTTGAGTGATAGAATTTAAATTCCTTCAGCATTAAATTATCAAAAAATTGATCTCATATTGTTATTTGTAGGTAATTTAATTGAGATTAATTGAATCTTTTCTTTGTAAACAAATAATTGGGATTTAATTTATATATATGTAAATAAATTTGTTATTTGTAATGTACACATCTTATGGTTGTTGTTGTTGGTGTAAACAGAGACTATCAAACTAATTAGTTATTAACCTAATTAGGAGAGCCTATTCACATTTCTTAAGTCTCCACTTAGGGATTTCTAGGGTTTTGTCTCACCTCATGTGGTTGAGACAAGTGTACTCACTTTGTGAGACACCTATTGCATAGTCACTTGCCACTCATAGAACACTTGTCATGTGATTATAAGTGTTCCATTATTGAAGGGTTAGTCAGTCATTGTGTTCAACTTGACTACCTTCACCACCTTGCCTGATCACATTGTACATTCAATTTAACTCTTTTATCAATCTCTTTGATAATGTAAATTAAGCTTATGATGTGCAAGCATTTCATGGAAGTTTTTGGTTTTTACTGTACAATATTGGAAATGATAACATGGTATTGGAGCTATGCAAGCAAAATCCTTCCCAAAATCTTCCATCTACCCTAATCTAGAGTTCCATACAATTTGATTTCCATGTAAAAGTGATCTTCATTGTGGGGTTCAGATTTTGGAGCAGCTGTGTTTTTTTTTTAAAAGAAGAGGCCACACAAACCTCTGGAAAGACACAAGTTGATCTGGAAAGTTCCTGTTGGTTTGCAAGTTCCTACTTTGGCGACTTATTTATCATTGTTCAAGCTATGGAAATGGGTTTTATGTGTTGTGATAAAACATGTGACTTGCATATGAAGTTGCAAATCTGCATATAGGTGACATACATTGGAGGCTGAAATTGTTTGGGGCATGAGATTTTTCTTGCATAGATCCATGCATGGCCATGGCATGAGAATACCATTCAACCAGTTCATAGAATCCAGTCACACGCGCCCTTAGCACTTCAAATATTGCAGATCCATCACGGCCGATCATCTTTAGAAATTTGATTTGTTTGTTAGCTCCATTTGACTCAATCTATATGCTCTCATATAGCCTACTATTGATCTGGGCATCATCAACTAACATTTTGTTCATGCTATTATGAGGTATTGAACAGTTGTCATATCAAAAATGGCCCTCATCACCCATCTTTGGCGTTGGTTTCTGAAGATCAAGCGAATGATAATTTGTGTAGAACTTGTGGCGTGTTGTTTGTGGTGCTCATCTCTGTGCCCTCCTTACACCTGCGTGCCTTATCTCTCTATTTCTCCTTGCAAATGAATTCATTGAATTGTATTTGGGTCCTCATAATAATTTGTTACAGTTTCAATTATGCAGCAGTTAACTCAGGATGCCTAATGGAAATTGCATGCTTTAATCGGTATTGTTATAGTGTAGGTGCAATGAGTTCAGTTTAGGCTATCGAGCTTATTATTTGGTAATTTCAAATATTGTAATATGTTTTTTAATCATTTACAAATAAAACTGAATAAAGCTAGCATCAAAGATTGCATGAATTCCAGTTTGAAGCAATTGTAAAGTGCATGGCATGTCTGCCTCAAGTACTTTTCCTGCTCACATGGCTAGTTTGTGGAGCCCAATGTTTAACGAGTGCATTTTAGTAAGCGTGTTCCAATTTCAAATCTACCAATAGAGTTGCAGCCACCAATGTGTGATGCTATAAAGGACTTGGACACAAGGTGTTTAGACGCTATAGAAGTTGAGGCAAAATAGGAGAAGAGAGCGACGATCATTCCTTGGACTTCCACGAGTCCATAAATGACTCACAAATGTCGCTTATTTCCCTCTTTAGTGGCCCACCTGGCCTTAGTAAAAACCACACATAGTAGCTAGACCAATAGTCCTACTCCCTTGCCTAAAAGACTTGGTATCCATCATTCAAAGTTTTCTTTGAATCCTCCTTTTTTCCTTAAATAAAGTTTTAAAGTGTAAAGGTAGATAACATAGGCAAATTGAAAAGTAGTTATAACTTTTAATTGACCATTCAAAATTGGGTGTGGTTCATTGTGAAAGTGAACAATTTTTTAAAGTTTAGTCTATTGAGAATTTTATTACATTAAGGGAGAGGGACTGATGGTGGGTAGGGATATGTTATGCGAGGGGTCTACATCGGTCAACTTATTTTTTTGCAAACCTGATATAGTTCACTTGGCAACCTGAAAAAATCCAACTGGAACAAAATTACACATGTTTTTCAATGTTTTCAAATTGCTTTTCGAAATCCACATTTTCTGAGCTAAAAAATGGTATCATCCAATGGTGGACACTTGTTCCTTGTTTCATGGTTTCCCACCACATTAGTATTGGTGAACTTAGCTCCCATTTACTACGTATTAACTACCCAACATTCTTCCACCATCGACCTTTTCCCATTCTCTTCGACATGTGTTTCATTTGGTATGTTTTGCTTTTTCTTCACGGCTACACCATTCATGCTTGGTATCTACACTTTAAGTCATCCATTGTAAGACCAGTGGTTCACTTCAAGTCCAATGGTGGTGAGGCTATGGATGAGTGGTGGTGATGCATATTTCACACTTTCTGTGTTTTTCAACACCTCCATTGCCAAAAGGAAAAAAAAAACTTTTGTCACACAGGTGAGGTTGTGTTCCAACCTCACAAGGGCAATGTCTATCCATTGCATGATTTTTTTGAATTTAGTTGCATGTTTTTTCTATAACTAGCTTCTGACCAGCCAACCAAAAGAAATATGCATAGTTATATTGACAGTGTTTGAGGTTATGATATGCTCAACTATTCAAGTTTTCTTGCAGCTATGTTATGGTCACCTATGTGTGTGTATATATACACAAAATCAGTCAAGAAATGTATATTGCAGCAATATTGTGCCTATATTATGGCTAACTGTGTGTTTGCAACTATATTATGGTCAACTATGTATATATACATATATACATATATATACATAAATATATATGTGTGTGTGTATACACACAGTCTGTCAAATAATATTTAATGCATACCACAATGTTTATACATAATATATGGAACTCTTCCTGTTAAGGGTATCATGCAACTATCGTTTGACAGACAGTGTGTGTATATATAGATACCATTTATGGGTTTCATAAGGTGGACTCTTAAGGGTTTCATGCAACTATGGTTTGACCAAATGTGTCATCCACTGTCATGAACCCCTCACACAACATTACCCACTCCCCCATCATCCTCTTTGCCCTGTCCATACTACTTTCACCTACGCTAGTATGGTCAAATTTTTGTTATCATTTTACATGCATTTATATGATTTTCATCCTAATTTGGTAATCATTTTAGTTATCTAAATTTACATAACATATTAATATTATAAATAAATAGTTGTGTGCATATACATGGCATACATACATACATATGTATGTGTGCATACACATGTATGTATGTATGTCATGCATACATGCATATATTGGTAGGCATGCCTACATGGCATACATATATACATACATTACATACATTGTACGTATGTATGTACGGTATACATACATACATTGTACGTATGTATGTATGGTATACATACATACATACAAATATTTTAATAATGTATGTATGTATGTGTAGTATAGAAAAATGTCGTCGGTGACATTTTCACACTTGTTTGGGCCCTCCTTATAAAATTAAGCTTAAATGTTGCATTGACTTAGTGTTGTAATGTGTTTAACACACTCACACTAGGTCTTGGGCCCTTGTAAACTAAATAAATTTAATTATAACTTATTTAGGGTGTTGTAAAGTGTTGTAATACACTTTTACACTTTTTTAGGGTTGCTATTAATAATTGTGCTTCTTTATGCTTTAATTGGCCTTATTTTGCACCCACAAGCCTCATTTAATGCATCTTTTTGAGGATAATCCTGACACAAATCAACATCCAATCATAATTTAGGTGTTTTTAGGTTGTGTGGCCTAGATTTGGTGGTCTGGGACTCATACACCACTTTGGGTGTATGATTCCCACCTAGGGTTTTGGGTCCCGATCTCGATTTTACACCTTTCTAAGCATTTTTTAATGTGGTCCCATAATTTATGCCTAATGGGACTCATACACCACCTTGGGCATATGAGTCTCGTGTTTCCCAAAATTAAAATTAATTCAAATTCTTGGCGGGATTTTGTCCTCCTAGATCTAATGTCGGCTTGCAGTGTTGTAATTTCAAGAATTTTTGCATAATTACATGGGCTGATGCAAGAAGTTGGGTACACAAATTCTCAAAAAGTGGAAATATTTTTACTATTTTTCAGAATTTTTCACACTTGGACTAAAAATTTGAGGTACTTACACAATGAATTTTTAAAAAAGTCAATAATATGAAATCTAGCATTTTGAATCTAGTTTCCAAATATGTAAATAATTAAAATACCCAGATTATATAAATTAAATTTTGATAGGGATCTATAAAAACCACTTTTTTAAAGTCCCTATTTTTTTACCATACCAAGCAGGTGTACGGACAACATTTTTTGACCCAAATAAAATTATTTTACTAATTCCTTTTGGAAAAAGAGAGCTAACAACATGAAGTTTGATGTGGATTTTTTTTTGAAATTTTGGGTTGAATATTTTTTTTTTATTAAATTTTTATTGGGCTTAATTGATGTTTTTTAAAATGAACGTGTACAGACAACATAGTTGGACCTAAACAAAACATTTTTTGACTCTTTTTTTCATTGTGTAGAGAATTGTCTGAAGTTTGATGCCATATAATTTTTTTTACAAGAAACTTAACCAATAAAAAGTTATTAAAAAATCAAAAAAACCTGATATTTTAAGTTTAAGGACTAGTTTGTTTAGAAATTAATAAAAAATAGAAAAAATAATCCAATCTTAACAAAAGTTATATAATTAGAAAGTACACATTATGTTCTCTAATGGGTTTTAATTTTATAGATTCATTCAGAAAAAAAGTCCATCAGCTATATTGTCAAAGTTGGACATTCTTCTTCAATCTGCCTTAGTTTTTTAGTTGCAAGTTAAAGGCTAACGCTCGGATTGCCAAGCCTTTCCCAAGCCTAAAACCAAGGCTAGATGTGGTGTGGAAATTCAATTTTTAAATAATGCATATGAGTTACAGAAATGCATACGCAGCTATTCAAATAAAATGCTGTGACAAGCACCCATTGACTCTGGGAAAACACGTATGCATTTCTTAGTAATCACTTTATGTGTTTCTATTATAGCTTATTTTTCCCTAATTTAGAAAATACTGGTAAAACACAATTTTCCTACAACAATCTTTTTCTATAGTACAGTCCGAAAGTGTCATTTTCTATGTTTTTTATTACAAATTTGTCTTGTGTAGGGCATATTCTATTCAAATTGTTGGAAAATACAAAGTGCAGGATGAATTTTTTGAAGTGGAATCAAGTGCAAGAACATTTTGCAAGAAGATTTGGAAAAAGTGAATTTTTGGATGTACTCATGATGTTATTGTACTTCAGAGTTTATAGAAAAAATGATCTTCATAGTACATAGTTTAATTTGAATATTTGAAGGAGGTGGCAATTTGAAAATAAGTTTCTTGAATTATTGTTTTTGTCATCAAAGAGGGTTTGGTAACAATGGGTGATAAGCAAAGAAAAAAAAAAGATGTAGAAAGTTAATGACACCCGAAAAAATTCAAGCAAATAAAGATAAGGAGGCAAAAAGACAAAAGGAAAGGAGAGAAATGATTCGTCAAATGAAAGATTTGGAAGCATCTAGTTCCCTACTAATGCTTGGAAGAGGAAGCATGAATGATGAAATGAATATATAGGATGATGCAAAATGTGGAGATGATGAATATGGAAGAAAATGCAATTACAAAGACAAACCTAATTGTGCTTCTCTAACTCAACTTTGAACGATATGCAAATGTAAAATGCATGTTTCTTCAACCACTCCCAAATGATATGGTGCCGCACCTATTCAAACAATCTATCCAGGTATGTGTTCAAACCCAAGTTTTCATAATATTGATATTGCTTGTTTAGATGAAGCTAGATACACCATTGATGAGATCAATAATATTAGGGTTAAAACAATGCAAAAACAAGAAAATGATGAAATTATATCTTATGAGAATGTAAATGAGAATGAAATCCCTAATATTGATGAAAATGAGTATGAAATCCCTTTTACATTTGAAAATGAAAATGAAACTGCTTGTGTGAATGAAAATGAAACTCCATCTATGGATGAAGGTGAAAATGTTTTTTTTACAATTGAAACAGATGTGCTAGATAACCTTCGTGGTAAATTTTCTTCAAGAAAAATTAGAAATTATGGAAATAAAATATATAAAATATTTTTTTATAGAAATAAATTAGGATTCCAATGTCAACTCATGGTGCAATTGATGAGAATGTTGAAAATGAGAAAAGTGATGAAAAAATTAGGTGTTTTTGTAAAACCAAAAAAGAAAGATGATTCAGTAGAACAAGTCATATCTAGTGTTTCTAATGCTATTGATGTTATTGGTAAGAAAAGTCGATCAAAAGATAAGAATGTGGCTCGCCGTGCAATAACAACTGCTCTAGTTGATAAAACAACTTCAAATAAAAGAATGTTAAGTAAGATTAGTAAATGTATAAACTTAAATCCTAGAACTTTGATAAGAGCTACTAAAAGAAGAGAAAGTATTGAAAAGGATCCTATTAATCAATGTTGGAGTTTTAGTGGTAGACTCCCAAGATCAGGCATGAAATTAACTAATGAAATTAAATCTTTAATCAATTTTTTTTGGCATGATAATACAAGAGTATCACCTAACATTAGAGATGTCTTAAAATTAAGGGTGGGTTCCAAAATTCGTGAACCTCATCAAAAGCATCTCTTAGATATGACTCAAACTAAATTATACAAAAAAAAATTAGATGCTTCAATCTTACCATTGAATATTAGCATAAGTCAAAGATCATTCGAAAAGTGTAAACCTTTTTATGTTAGAATTAATAAGCAATGAATCTCTTGTTGTTGTAAGACTCATGTACAATTTCATTATTATTATGATATATTTCGATATATACAATGCACTTTGCATGCTAACCAAATTATGCAGGACATTTGTGGTATTAATATGCCACCTGAAAGAATCAAAGATTTTATAGCAGGTTTGTTTTGTAATCCCTCTTTAAATGGAAACTCATTTTTTTTAAAAGCATGCATTTCTAGAGAATGCGATAGATGTAGTAACTTTTCATTATTAGGAGAATGTATGCATGAAAGTAGTTCAGATAAATTTGGAAAACAATTAGTGGATGTAAAAAAAATTAAAAATATTGAGTATTCTTTAAAAGATCAAAAAACTGGAAAACGTGTTGAGCTAATTGTGGAAAAAGTTAGTGTGCATGCTTTTATTACTGAATCTAAAGATAAGTTTGTACCTAAATATGTTCAACACTCTCAAAATGCTCATTGGCTTGATAATCAATTTCATTTATGTAAAAACACATTCCCAATTGGAACTATATTGTCAGTTGTTGATTTTGCTAAAAATTATACTCTTGCTCCACAAGAAGAAATTCAATCGCAGTATTATAATTCAGTGCAAGTAGCTATATTTGTTCACATTGTTTATAGACATGCTGAAGATAGTACAGAAGATAATAGAAAATTTTTGAGAGAGTACCATTTTTATGTAAGCGATAATTGATTACATTCATCTCAGTTTGTACAATATTGTTTTGATATATTTTATAAAAATTTAAAAGAGAGAAGAATTCAAATGCTAGAACATCTCATATAGTCAGATAATTGCACGGGTCAATTCAAAAATGCTAGAATGTTTTATTGGTTATGTAGAGTTCATAAGGAAAATAATATCCAACACATATGGAGTTTTTTTGAAGATGTTCATGGTAAGGGAGAACACGATGGAGCAGGTGCATGTGTGAAAAGAGCTCTTGCTAGAGAGCAACTAAAATTTGAGGATGCTGCGAAATTTAGAGATGCACGTGCAATTGTAGATTGGTGCAATACCAAATTATCTACAAGAACAAGTGAGAGCTCAATAATTCGACGCTTCTTTTGGTTAGTTGAAGAAAATGATATTTTTTCTCGACAAGATTGTGAAACAATTAATGGAACTACAAAATGGCATTCATTTAAGAGTTCGAATGCAAACACATGGACAATATGGACAAGGGAGTTGGCATGTTTTTGTCAATTTTGTATTGTAGGTGATTGGCAGGCATGTGAAAATATGGAATGGGTCGAACAATGGCAAAAAAGAGCTTTAACACCTACATCGACACATGTTCAACATGGAATGACAATTGAAGATAATCAATTGTTCGCATCAGATGATTATGATCGTATTTCAGATCTTGTACAAGAAGGTACATTATTTATTGAGTTGAATTTTGTATGTATGCATGTTTATATGTGAGTTAAATATAAGTCACTCTTTATTGAATTTTGTATTTATTTTTGCAGGACATGTGTATGTTGTTGTTGCACCTCAAAGGAATGAAGAGCAGACAGAGTACTGGTTGGCTAGATGTGTTGAGAGAAAACATAAGTTGGTACATACTAGAGTGGATGATGACAACTTTGAGTATCCAACTGGTTCAATGGTTGTTGTTGGCACCTGGTTTCAAAAATATTTGATGAGAAAAGAATGGATTTCCTACATTTGAAGATTATAAAAGACACAAGAAGATTATACATTATTCACATTTGATTTTGGCAACCAATATAAAACTAGTTAGATATCAAGGGAGGCCTACTAATAAAGTTTTATGGACACTTTCAATGGATGATCATGAGACAATCATAGATGCATTACAAAAAAGAGAGGATGCAAATGGTACAATAGAGTAAATAAATATTGGTAAGTATATCTAGTTGTATATATATATATATATATATATATATATTTGTCTTTAATCATTTCCTAATTAAAGTTTTATATCATTTTTTGTTTCAGGTCTCCCAAAATTAGATGCTTTACAAAAAAGAGAGGAGATGCACATATATTACAATGGAATTTGAATCTAGAGACAGGTAACTATATATAGTTCTAGATACATTTAATTGATACTTTATAATTGATTTCATATCCCCCTTAATCCTTTCTCTTAAAACCCCTTAAGTCATCCTCTTATGTACCATTAATCCATCCTCTTGCATCCCCTTAAGTCATTCTATCAACTACCATTAATCCATCCTCTTAGGACCCCATAATCTATATCCTCTTACATCTCCTTAATCCACAATCTTGCATCCCTTAAGTCACTCTCATAATTCCCCTTAAGCCATCCTCTTAGGGCCTATTAAGCCATATCGTAAGGTTCATGACATGCATCCCCTTAATCCACCCTCTTCCATCCCCTTAATCCACTCTCTTACATCCCTTCAAGTCATTCTATCAACTCCCCTTAATCCAACCTCTTACATCCCTTCAAGTCATTCTATTAACTTCCCTTAATCCACCCTCTTGCATCCCTTCAATTCATTCTATCAACTCCCCTTAATCCAACCTCTTACATCCCTTCAAGTCATTCTATCAACTCCCCTTAATCCACCCTCTTACATCCCTTCAAGTCATTCTATCAACTCCCTTAATCCACCCTCTTGCATCCTTAATCCACTCTCTTACATCACTTGAAGTCATTTTATCAACTCCCCTTAATCCACCCTCTTACATCCCTTCAAGTCACTCTATCAACTCCCCTTAATCCACCCTCTTACATCCCTTCAACTCATTCTATCAACTCCCTTAATCCACCCTCTTGCATCCCCTTAATCCACTCTCTTAAATCACTTGAAGTCATTTTATCAACTCCCCTTAATCCACCCTCTTACATCCCTTCAAGTCATTCTATCAACTCCCTTTAATCCACCCTCTTACATCCCCTTAATCCAATATCTTACATCACTTGAATTCATTTTATCAACTCCCATTAATCCACCCTCTTACATCCCTTCAATTCATTCTATCAACTCCCCTTAATCCAACCTCTTACATCCCTTCAAGTCATTCTATCAACTCCCCTTAATCCACCCTCTTGCATCCCCTTAATCCACTCTCTTACATCACTTGAAGTCATTTTATCAACTCCCCTTAATCCACCCTCTTACATCCCTTCAACTCATTCTATCAACTCCCTTCAATCCACCCCTCTTACATCCCTTCAACTCATTCTATCAACTCCCCTTAATCCACCCTCTTTGCATCCCCTTAATCCACTCTCTTACATCGCAGAGTCATTTTATCAACTCCTTAATCCACCCTCTTACATCCCTTCAATTCATTCCTATCAACTCCCTTAATCCACCTCTTACACATCCCTCAATCCAATCTCTTACATCACTTGAAATCATTTTATCAACTCCCTTAATCCCTCTTACATCAGCTAATTCATTCTATCAGCTCACATAATCCAACCTCTTGTCCCTTCAGTCATTCTATCAACTCCCTTAATCCACCCTCTTGCATCCTTAATGGAGCTCTCTTACATCACTTGAGTCATTTTTATCCAGCTCCCTTAATCCACCCTCTTACATCCCTTCAAGAGTCCTCTATCAACTCCCTTATTCCACCCTCTTACATCCCTTCAACTCATTCTATCAACTCCCTTAATCCACCCTCTTGCATCCCCTTAATCCACTCTCTTACATCACTTGAAGTCATTTTATCAACTCCCCTTAATCCACCCTCTAACATCCCTTCAAGTCATTCTATCAACTCCCCTTAATCCACCCTCTTACATCCCTTCAAGTCATTCTATCAACTCCCCTTAATCCACCCTCTTGCATCCCCTTAATCCTCTTACATCTCCTTAATCCTCTTAGGACTCGTTAAGCCATATCCTAGGGTTCATGAGATGCATCCTCTTAACTCCCCTTAAGGAATTCTCTTAAGACCCCCCTTAAGCTATATATCCTCTTAGGTCCCCTTAATCCATCCTATGGCTAACATCATTTGAATTTGTATGGAATTTACTATATACGGTTCTTTTCTTGCATGAATTTTTTATTTAAATTGTATCTACATGCATATATATGTTTCATCATGTTATATAGTTGTATTAAACATCTTGATGTACATTATATATGTTTGTCTGATGTCACTTTTTAAATATCTTGTTCCAATTTTATAGATTATACATGTTTCATGTCTTCTATTTACCACATTTTATATAATTATTTAATTGTATAGATTATACATTTTATACATACAAGGAGATAGTTTTTTGTTTATTGATTCAAATATTTGTTATGTAATTGGAAAATAGTTAAAATTACTTGCCCTTAATTTAATATGAATATGATTTAAGAAACTATTTAAGGAATGTTTTAATTTGTCACCTAACCATGTGATAAAATATATATATGAAATTTGATTCTAGATAAGAATTTATATAGTGCATGTATTACTTGAAAATTAGATAAAAATATAAATATAGATATGTATGAATGCATATAATCATGAAAATGAACATAACACGATCTCATAATTGACTACATATATAATCATCATATTAAAGTCAACTGATATAAATAAACACACATATGATAATAACATGTTCAAAATAAAACTAGGGATCTAGATAGTTCATAAAATTTATATGTCAAGTCCAACACATATATTGAAATAAAACTAGAGATTCGTAGTCCATAAAATATAAAACCATCTAACTTTCAGGCTGATTAGTCATATCAAGTCTCCTCTTTGTTCCATGTCGACTAGATGTACCCGCATCATGTTGTAAAAGAGTACAAGAAACTTGAAATTAGATTTAAATTTATTTCGAAATTTTGATATAATTAAACATATTTAAAATTGAAACTATAAACTTTTAGATTAAAAAAAAAACTAATTAAATATCAAGTAAATATAGTAAAAATGATTTCTAGTATGCATAAATTACCATATGGTCATGTGAATCATCTGGCACATTTTTCTTCAATAGGTAGCATAACTGTCTGTTGAGAAGATGCAAATGCCTGATCTACTATATCCTACATATTCATATAAAGCAAACAATATGTGAAAACCTCGAATATATATATATATATATATATATATATATATATATATATATATATATATATATATATATATATATATATATATATAAAAGGTTCGTAAAAATTGTATAGGAGATTTAAATTAAAGTTTACAACCTCGAATGATATGACCTCATGATCACACACCTGAGATTGCCCATGCATAAATGTCGATGATGTCTCAGGTGTGCGGCCCACCATGGGTATCTCATCAAATCCCTGCATATAGATGTACAATAGTTCGTATAGATCATTCACACATGTATGTAAATGAAAAAATTAAATTAGATCTATGATGTGTATTTAATTTAAACTTAACAAACTTTTGAAAGCACGCACCTGAGCTGATGATGTCTCAAGAGCGCTCACCACTGTAACTTGTGGTTGGTCAATACTAGGGATAGTATGACCTCCTTGCATCTAGATATAATATATCAATTCACACATGTGTACAAATTCAAATTAAATTAGATATATATATCCACACAAATTATTTAATATATTTTGGTTCAAGTACCTGCCCAAAAGGTGAGCTCGGATCTACAGCACTTGACATATACACACGATGATCATATTGAGTTTCAGGCATCACGTCATCATGCGTCTACACCAAACACAAACTTATTGAATTAATATTATATTATATATATAGTTTGATTTTATTATTTACATTATTTTTTTATATTTCAAACTTGAATTAAATTTAAGTTCAAAAGATGAACATACCTATGTAGGACGATCCTCAGAATATAGTAAATTTAGGTATGACCCTGTCCCAGATGCATGTGCCTCACCTGAAGTGGATGCCTGAGTATCCCTATAGCCTGAGCCTCCATGCTCTCTATTGGCCACTTCAGTGGCCGCGTGTGTAGTTTGTTGAGTGAGATGTCCTGAAAGTGAACTCAATGCTCCTAATGTTGATAACATGGTTTGTTGTTGAAATGCAACGGGAACACCAGGAGAAGGAGGAGGAACAATAGGAGCAACTGGAGCACGTCACTGAGGATCGACACGTGCTCCTAGTCTATGTTGGGGCATGCCACGCCCAGCTCCCTGAAATGACGTCATATCAAAATAGTTGGATTTTTTACCCAACTCAAACTCAGCCCATAACTTTCTCAAAAAGTATAAGGGCACCTCACTATTGCCATGTAGTGGAGTATCAAACACCATCCACCATCTCTCCCAAAAATGAACAGCTATCTGTGGGTGCCAACACCATAAAATTGAAATTCATTTTTTGTGGGTGGTATTGGTTGGTTTGTTTGGGGGTTCACAAAATATTGACATATGGCTTGTTTAGTAATTTTTAGGTCATTTATTTCTTTATATGGCAATCCATCTGCATATAATTGTTTCATATCTTCTCTCCATCGATGGAACCTATCTAGGTCTGCATCGATAGATCGAACAGAATCAACAACAGTTTGCATCGGAGATGCAAACCATGCGAGATGTGGAGGGACTCTAGTCTCATTTTTATGAGATCTATGTTTCCTTGAATGACAATCAAGTTTTCTCGAATATTCTCTCTTAGTTGATCCTGGTCAACTAGAGGAGGGGGTGGGGGGTTAGGCGGTGGAGAATGTGGAGGTGTGCTAGGGTTTTGTTCATGTGGTGGACTAGGATGTACGCCAGGATCTATAGGGATTTCTTGATCAGGCATGAAATCCTCTAAATTAAATAGTGGATCCATCTGAGCAATGATATGGCAACTGCATGTTAAACAATTAAAAAATATATATCAACAAACTAATTAAATAATGCACACAATTTGAAAGTTATTTAAAAATCACTTTGAACATGCACAAATTCAAAATATATTTCATTTGAAGACCATTCGATTTATAACATTAAAAAATCCATAACATTAAAAAATCATATAACATGTACACAAATTAAATTGAGTCTAGTGTGGGGTTGTTAATATGAAGGGTACAAATGAAATTATGGGGTTTTATTAAAATTTATTTAATCTCATTCATTATTTTCAAATAATAATAAAGATAAGAATGAAAAATTAATAGAAGACATTGAAATGGACACATAGATATATATATGCTAGTGACCTAATTGCAATACATACAAAATATATAAAAAAGATGAGTCAAGCTCTATTCACCAAATTTTGAGAACTTATTTGATCCCCTTAAGAAATGTCAAATTCCCCTTTAAGACATCGATTTACAATTTAGGGCGATAGGATGGCTTTTAAGGGGATCTATCTGTAGTAAGGTCCTAGGAAAAAATGGTCCATGGCTTAAGGGAATAAAATTTGGTGGAGTTGCCTAAGGCAACCAAATTTTATTTTAAGGTCCTACAACAAAATGAATAGATGTATTAGTCAAGCATGACATATAATTTAATTAAATCCTATGACATAAATTGATTTATCTAAATTTTCAAATTTCATGATAAGAGACACAAGTTCTCTATTGTGGGACAAAGTAGTTAAGAATAAATTATAAGTTTAACACTAACATTAAAATTTATAATCCCATTCATTGTTTTCAAAGAATACTAAAGATAAGAATGAAAATTTAATAGAATACATTTAAAGGGACACATAGATATATGCTAGTGACCTAATTGCAATGTACAAAAAAAAAAAGATGAGCTTCAACTCTATTCACCAAATTTTGAGAACTTCTTTGATCCCCTTAAGAAATGTCATTATTAGGACCCCTTAAGACATCAATCTATGATTTAGGGTGATAGGATGGCTTAAGGGGATCTATGTCTAGTAAGGACCTAGGACAAAATGTTCCATGGCTTAAGGGAATAAAATTTTGTGGAGTTGCCTAAGGAAACCAAATTTCATTTTAAGGTCCTACAACAAAATGAATGCTTTTAGGGTTTAGGGTTTAGATTTCAATTATAACTAAGTTACATGAGTTACGATGGATTTTGCAACAATTATGAATTTTAGATTTCAATTATATATAACTAAGTTGTTGAGTTACGATGGATTTTTAACCTATTTGGACCTCTATGCACTCTTGGATGATTTAAAAAGGGAGAGGGGATCTAAAGTGATTTAGACCCAATTTTTTTTGTAATCATATATTTTTTGAAACTTTTCTATGGTATAGACTCTTCCTTCATATTTATATAAATTCTAGACACATGGGTTTTCAAAAAAGAACCTAACTGCCACTAAGTGAGGAATCAATTGATCAATGAACAATAAATTTAAATAAACTTAGAAAATAAACCTTTGGTTATAGAATTCACTTGCATTTACGAATCATAATCTATCAAGTTTTTCAAAAAAGTAATTTGAATTTTCCATTGAAATGTTCATGCTACAAGTTATCTTTGATACACTAGTTTAGAGAAAGTACAACATTTAGTTTTCCTAATCTAGAACAATGCCACTACACATGAGAGTTAAAATAGGAATTAGATTAAACACACAACCTATAGATCTTATGAATAATATCCTATAAATTAAGGTTTGAATATGATCATAATGCATCCTTACATTTAATTCACAAAGGATCTTGAATCCAAATAAGATTTGGGTAGAAATCATTCATGCTTCACATTTTAATTTTTATTTGATTTAATAACATTTATACAACTTGTCTAGCTCTATCCATATTGCACATAGTCTAGATCAACAAGTATGACTTGCATTTCTATGTTTTTTAATAAATTTTTACAAGTAAATGAGAAACCCTACCACCTAAACTTAGTGCTTTGAATAAAATATGTGACATTCTAGGAATAGCTTCAATATATCAACAATTAGGAATAAATTAGATTTCAATTATAACTAAGTTGTTGAGTTACGATGGATTTTGCAACAATTAGGAATTTTAGATTTCAATTATATAACTAAGTTGTTAAGTTACGATGGATTTTGTTCACCTATTTGGACCTCTACGCACTCTTGGATGATTTAAAAAGGAAGAGGGGATCTAAAGTGATTTAGACCAAAAAAAATTTGTAATCATATATTTTTTGAAACTTTTCTATGGCATAGACTCTTCCTTCATATTTATATAAATTCTAGACACATGGGTTTTCGAAAAAGAACCTAACTACCACTAAGTGAGGAATCAATTGATCAATTCAATAAATTTAAATAAACTTAGAAAATAAACCTTTGGTTATAGAATTCACTTGCATTTACGAATCATCATATATCAAGTTTCTCAAAAAAGTAATTTGAATTTTCCATTGAAATGTTAATGAGCTACAAGTTATCATTGATACACTAGTTTAGAGAAAGTGTACAACATTTAGTTTTCCTCATCTAGAACAATGCCACTACACATGAGAGTTAAAATAGGAATTAGATTACACACAACCTATAGATCTTATGAATAATATCCTATAAAATAAGGTTTGAATATGATCATAATGCATCCTTACATTTAATTCACAAAGGATCTCATCCAAATAAGATTTGGGTAGAAATCATTTGTGCTTCACATTTTAATATTTATTTGATTTAATAACATTTATGTGTCTAGCTCTATACATAGTGCACATAGTCTAGATTAACAAGTATGACTTGCATTTCTATGTTTTTTTAAGAGAATACATCATACACTATATAAGCTAATATAACATTGATATAGAGTGATTACATGTTCATATCAACTAGCATCATGATATATACATTTATTAAATCAAGCACATAGTTTCGCATGAGGTACATTATTTTACTCCACTAGTACACTTTCTCAAGTTAAATTATACAATCATGAAGTTTTCTGAGATAAAATTAGCTATCAAATTTATATTATGTGAATATATATTATAATTAAATCAATAATTTGTTGGTTAATATATATATCTATGCATCGATTGTTTCTACCTCCTTTATTAGTCAATTTTATGAATTTCATTGGTAGTTGCGTGGATCACCAACGACATACCAAAGTGTACAGGTAGAACCTATGGACTATAAATTGTGATCCCTAATTTAGGTTTTTACGTAACTTACGTTTTAGGGTAAATAGCCTATTTTAGGTTTATGTTTTAGGGTAAATGGGGTTTTAGGTTTACGTTATAGGGTTTAGGACCAAGGATTAACCTGTGTAAATTAGTTTTTAGGGACCTATGTAAATTTTGTAACCTAGGGTTTTGATTTCTAAGTTAAATGTGTCCAATTTACAATTTAACGTTATTTGTTTCGTTTACATTTTTTATTTTTTAAATGCAATTAAAAACTATAAAATATTGAACTAAAACATACTAAAGAAACAAAAACTAAATACTAATTACAAAGAAAAAAACAAGATTCAAATAAAAAAAAGGTAGAATTCAACCAACATGGAGGTCACTGAGGTTGGGTGTGTTGACGGGAGGAGGTGGAAGTCAAAATTTTCACCAAGGACGAGCTTCAAAACGCGTACGTGATCAAGAACCCCTCTTCTCTGACGCGGCTCGAAATAGTGAGTGAAAATGAAACGCAGCAGTTTATTTTTAAAAAATAAATACTTTCACAAAACACGTTCGCATTTTTGGTTCGCATACCTGTAGTTGAGCTCGTACGCGTTCGGATTCCGGCTCAGGTACCCGATCCGTAATGTGTACGTGTTTTGCAGATAACGCGTACGCATTTGTTT
This sequence comes from Sequoia sempervirens, assembly GCA_007258455.2. Classification (NCBI taxonomy): domain Eukaryota; kingdom Viridiplantae; phylum Streptophyta; class Pinopsida; order Cupressales; family Cupressaceae; genus Sequoia; species Sequoia sempervirens. The sequence goes on from VDFB02271358.1 coordinate 958,177,002, forward strand.
CGAAACTTTTTTTTTAGCCCGAAATTTCCCCTCTTCATGTACTCAACTTCTTGCTTTCACCCTTGTAATGCATAGGGACCTAAGGGTTTGAAAATCCATCAATTGTGATTGACTAAAATTTACGAACCCAAAAGTGTGGATCAAATTAGGTTAATACCATACTTGGGTCTATGAACACAAAGATTTGAAGCCTACAAGATGCATGGTCCATGTTCTATAATAACAAGCATTTGGGACTTAGTCAACACAAATATATACATGGGATCTTAGGCTTTCCAAATTATATGCAAGATGTGATTTAGATTTGGATACAAAAGCACAAGAGAATTAGAACATGAAACAAGTTTAGGCCCAAAGAATAAAAGATCTAGTCTTAAATACATGAATGGACTTGGATCCAAGGGAATGGGTGAGCAATAAGTATGTCAAAAAAAGAGGTTCATGTGGCTAGAAAGAACACATGGCTACATTAAAAGAATGGGGCAAGAGACAAAGGGAATAAATATGAAAACCTAAGCTTGAGGCTTGAAGGCATAGATGTTGGATTAAATAGATAGAGTCACCCACAAACCATGAAGGCATGAGACAAAAATATATAACAAGACCCAAAGAGGAACAAAGGAAAGTTTATGAGTATAAAATACATCTTTAATTGATTATCATGAAGAATAATGAACAAACAATAGATGGACACATGCATGATCTAAATAAAATGGTACAAGCATTCGAGCTAAAAGATGCTCTTATTTTCAAGGGGAGATTAGGGCATGTTGCACAAGTAGCAACATGGTCTAGTGTAGTTTCCTTTCATAATTGAAGGAGCCATATGTGGCCCATCTACCATAAGCATGGAAGACATTTCCCATCAATAATAGTTGATTAAATTACGCAAGAAATACTTCAGAAGATAGTTGAACATAATAAAAAAAGTTGAACTTCTTTTCTTAGTGACTAAACTTCTTGATTACTCTTATATTATAATTTTTTAATCTTTATTTACACTTTCTCCATAATCAACAACACCCTACCCTTTTATCCTTTTTTTTAATTGTTCACCTATTCCCTGTATTTCTCTAAGAGGGAGAGACTCGTGTAAACCTTGTGTGAAAACTCTAGTCAATAGGAGAATATTGCTCTTCAAAATCTCATTTTAAGAGTTTTCCAAGAGATCCTAAAGTGGTCTCATAGAAAAACAATAAATCATAGCTAATTATGCATTTAACAATTGAATATACTGATGGAAATTTTCAGTGGTATTCTTTCTTAAAAAAAATCTCAACCCTATCATCCATGTCCCCATGCCTAGGATTTAACTTGTAAAATCCACACCATAAGAATTGGTTTAGCTAATGAGAGGCCAAATACTAAAATTTGACTATGTCAAAGACCAATTGGAGATGTAAGATAGGTACCTACCTTCTTATCCCAAGGAAGGAAATAATACAACTCAACAACTACAATTCTCAGAAGGGCATGTTTTGGTAGAAGGTAATGGAGTTGCAAAGCTTCTCCTACATGAAGGCTTCAGGAAAATTCACCACCAACAATTCACCGTCGGAAAATTCACCACCATGACAAATTCACCACTAGCAATTCACTATCATTGATAATTCACCACATTAACATTTTTTAATAAATATTTCCAAAACCTTAAGTTTTTTTGCAAAAGAATAATTTCCACCACATTAATAACAAAAACACAGAACCTCAGTTATAAATTGACAATTTTACAAACAATTATAATTACAATTTAAGCATTAACATTCAAACATCTAAAAAGGGATATGCAATGAATTATTTTCCTGGTGAATTGTTGGTGGTGAATTTTCCATGAGGTAAATTTGTCATGGCAATGAATTTTTTGACGGCGAATTGTTGAGGTGAATTTACCGACAGTGAATTGTTGGTGGTGAATTTTCCTAGAGCCCTACTTGAATCATTCTATGATTTGGGTGTATCCCCCAACTATTGTTCAATGAAAGTGTCATCTGATAGTAGAGAAGAAGACTCATGGGTGGTAAATTCAGACTGAACTAATTAGAGGCACAAGTTGCACCAAAGTGACATGATTCCACACAAAAACTACCCCTTTCCTAAGTTGTTTCGAATTGTTTTTACAAATTTGTTGAAATCATTTATCCCTAATTGGGAACCTACTCTTGATTCATGATGATATACACATGAGGTTCCTAGGTTGGATACAAATAATCTACCTTCTTACTCCCCAAAAGCTTATTTAATGGAATCATAGAAAGTTCAAACCTTGAATTGAAACTCTAGATAGCATGTGAATCTAACAAGTTTGAATACATCATTGGAATCTTGAATGAAGTAATAGTACAAACTTCATTGAAAGAATTGTCACTGTGGCATAAATGAGGAATTCATCGTTGTACCTTGGCCTGCATGTGTCTTCATGTTCTGCTATCATGAAAGTTCTTAACTCTTTATGTAAACACTAAAATTTTCTTCGATCTACAAGAAAAATATGTTCAAAAACAATGTATCTAAAACTTGAATTGAATTTTAACCTTTGCATTCATTAAAAGTTAAGATCCCTATAAATTCTTGTGTGTGTAAAAAGACTAAATCACAATGGAATTACTTAATTTCGCATGACCTTGAGTTCACGGAAACATCTACCTAGCCATCGGGGTTCACATTTGACTGTATTTATTAATTAATTGAAAATAAAAATTGCATTGTATTCTGATTTTCAATAAATTAATAAATACAGTCAAGTGTGCAGTTTGATGGTTGCATAGACAATTTGTGAGTTCACCTCTAAGTTAACTTATCTCTAAGGCTACATAGTTGTAGTTGAGACATACCTGATCTAGAAGTTAAAATCAGCTAATATCAGTAAAATCTTGAGATTAACAACGAAGCATCTCAAAAGAAAGATATTATTGTAAAACTTTGAAAAATACATTTTATTTATGTATATACATTATATAATGTGTATATATTTTTATTTTTATTTTTAAAATTTTGATGATTTCATTCATTTAGGTTTGTATTTCTAAGTCTAAGGGTTGGACACCTAATTTGACTCCTAATTTTGTGTTCTAATAGAAAACAATGAATTTGAACTTCAACCTCATCAACTTTATATGTTTTAAAACAGAATTTTATGAAATCACCACCAAAATTTTGAGTTGTTTCTTGACTTCATATTTGGACATTTGACTTCAAACACGATGGAAGATGAAACATTCCTAGCTTCCTTTTCAGGCAGCTGTAGTTCCAAGTTATTTAAGAATATTTAGAACTTCCCCAGTTGTTTGCTTGAACTTTGGTGGGCATAGTCTTTAGGTGGAGGTCTTGATATAAAGACGTGTTTATCTTTCGGACATGCTGAAGATGTAAATATGATTGGATTTCTCGTCCGATGTACCTTGGGTGTTTGGGTCACCTCCTGAATTTGTTTTATGTTTGCTTTAAGTTTGATCAAATTATATGCTCCCTATTTCCCTAACTATGTATCGTGGAGGGAGAGGAACCATGTCTCGAACACTTGATCTAGTAATATAAACTTTTAAGCAACTCAAATTATCTAATAGACCAAGTTAGGATCACACCTCTCTAATAGAAACGCTTCTGGTTTCCAAAAGCTTCAAGACTTAAATAAATGTAGTCACAATTCCATCACTCTTCTTTGGAATACCCACTTTGTCTTTATTTTTGTTAACATTTTCGGAAGAAGCCTTTGTCCAAGCTTTCTCGAGCATTCGGTGGCACCTGCATTGAAATATAATAATTGGTCTTCCTTATCTAACATAGATGTACCAGAAAGACACACAAGTTTTCGACATTCACAAGAGTATATTTAATTTGAATGCAATAGTGTCGCTTAATAATCGTAAATGGGCCATCCATATATCACTACCCACTCCTTTTGACTCTCTCCAATCGGTTTGTTATGAGTCTTTTTGAGAGACAAACCTACTTTGTAATCGGTTGTTTATTTATATAAACATGTTATAAAAAATAAAATTTAAATATAAATGAATAAACTTTTCAATCCCAACATATATGATTACGGTTTTTTTTACTTTATTTTCAGTTTCCCATCACAACAAATTGGTTAGAAGGCAAGCTAAACATTTCTTGGAGACTCATTTACAGAAGTGTCAATTGCCATATCATTTAAGTGACCAATGTATGTAAAGTTTATGTCGTGTCTTTGGATGCTTCTTATTATACTCTCAAGAGTTTCACCAATGTTTCATTGAGCAATTGGGTCTGACCTTCCAGAAGTAGATGGAAATTGGAAAGTGATTGACCATTTCATTCTTTGGTCTATTGGCTCTCCCAGTGGGCCGAAACATTCTTATCTTAGAACGAGATTAACATTATTACAACCAAATTAAATATTTGTGTTAAGTAGGACAAAATGTCATTTATAAGTGAAATTTCAGTTGATTTCAGCCTAAACACGGATGAATTGATTATTTGCTTTCAATGAGGGATTTCATTTATATTCTAAAGTCAAAGTAAGAAAAGGATTTTAAGGTCAAAATTTACCTCTTACAAAATAAGGATTGAGATATTGAAGTCTTTTGCTTAAATATAAGACAACTAATATTTATGAGGTCAAAGATAGTTTATGAGACAATAAATCTTGTCACATTTTTTTATAAATTAATGTTTGTTTATTATTTAATTTAATGATGAACTTTTTTCAATCTTTTTTTAAAACAAATTTTGTAAAAAAAATGTTTCTAAAATAATTTAGATCAATAGCTCTAATTGTGCAAAAGATATAAATTCTCTCCTTCCATTCCTCTTTTGCTCGCTTTTGTTTGTCTGTTTCACATTGAAGATGATGTGAGTTATTTTTTAATTGGGCCATGTTAATCTTTGTTTTCCAATGGATTTTGATCCGTTTATAGTCTTTTTATTGTTAATCATAAGTGAGATTAAATTCGTTGAACTAATATTTCTTCTTTCTCCTTAACATGCATTTTCCATGCAGATTTGTAGAATTTATCTATAACAAAAAATTATCAATTCTTTGCTATTATTATGATATGCATTCAAAGGCATATTCCATATTTTCATTCACTTGATATCTTATTTTATCCAAGACATTCTCTCATTCAAGATATTTTTTATGACAACCTTGAGCTATTTATTTTCCTCCATTTGCTCTATTTTTTTAGATGTCTAAGGAGACATCATGGCAAGGCTTTCAATAAGAAATGTACCAATTTTAGCTAGAAAAAAATCATTAAGGGACTAAAGCTTTTAGTTTGAATTTGCTTGTGATGATGTATTTTTTTATTCTCTCTATTTGCTTCCATTTGAAGTTTGAAGTTTTACGAGCACATAATTTACACCCATAAAGCACCATTGAAATTTGTAATGAATAGAATTTAGAGAGTTTTTCAATTCCATCATTACACCTCCTTTATTTTACAAAGCATAAAGTGTTTTCCAACCTTTTTAATGCCTCTTCCTTTAGCAATTTTTTCAATTGATTTTATTATTGAAATCGATCTCAAAGTGTTTTTGGTTTGTCTTGTTACTTTTTCTAAAATGTTCCCTTCAAAATTAAAGAATTTTTTTTGTTTCGTTTTCTATTGGAGAAGACCATGAAGCTTGGTCACATTGGCATAACTTGCATATCTATTTCCTTGCAAAAGTGCTCAAGGGCATATAAGTTCTCTTGCAACCCTTAAGTGAACCTAGCAATCAAAATGTGATTGTTGGCATGCAAATCTCACAACATGCTCAAATAAAAACATAATCTTCACCTTATAAATTTAGCCATTTTTCAAAATTGTTGATTTATACGTCAAAAATTGTAGGGGATGAGAGGGCATCCTTAACTCCAATGTCACTCCTAAAACTTTCTAAAATATTTGTTTGAGTTATGATTTTTACTTGAATGTGTTCATAAACACATCTTTGGAATACTAAGATCCGTCATTTCAAACCATAACTAATCTTAAAGGGTCGTATTGGAAGTCTCTTGAAGTCAATAAAACAACAATAAGTTTTCCTCTTTTTCATTCCAAAACTTTTTCAATGATGCTTCAAAGTAATTCTATAATTTATTGTCAAGTGTTTTGGTCTTAAATCTACTCGTTCTTTTATCCTTTTATCTTTTTCTTGTGTCTATTTGTTGATTTGTGTTTTGAACTTTACAAATATATGATTTATCATGAGAGTTCTATAATAAGAAGGATTGCTAATATTCCTTTTTTAGAGATATAAGTATCACAAAATTGCTTGTCCAATCTCTTCAAAATCCATATTGAATGATGTTAAATACTTTTTTGAATGTAAAGATTGAGAATTTCCATCACCTTTTCGATTGTAGCTCAACTATGATACAAACTTTTCTTGCAATTACTTAATATATTCAATAACTTCTTGTAAAATGAATAATTTTATTATCATAGGACTGAGAAGCGACCTTAAAACTCAGATTCATTTTGCATAATCAAACTATTGAATGGGTGATGGTTCTTTTCAATTTACTCAAATTCTCTGCAAAATAAATTAAGGTTATTCTTCCTAGAGGACAAACACACTAAATAATGGAATCTTGATCATGGGGTTCGGTACTTGCCAGCACTAAGTCTAATATTTATTTTTAATAAATTTATTAAAACAATTAAAATGGGATAAGACACCTAAATTGGGCAGTGAAAGATGTGTTTGAGTGGTAGGTATACTTTCATTAGCAGGCTTTTTGCATCATTGACAATGGAGAATGGTAAAGAGATTCATGTTGCCATGTTTCCATGGCTTGCTCACGGTCATATCTCTCCTTAGAGCTGTCAAACAGAAGTTTGCGCATCTGGGTCTTAAAGTTTCCCCGATCTCAACTAGTCTCAACATTTCTAGAATAAGAGAGAGTGCAACTGTAGAAAAATTAGTGCAGCTGGTGGCGATTCCTTTATCGGTGGTTGATGGGCTGCCCGACGGAATAGAGAACACGACCGACCTCCCCTTAGAGTTGATGCCTCTATTCGAAAAAGCAATGGATGGACTGGAGAAGCCTTTCCAACAAATCATCCATCGAATTCACCTAAACTACGTGGTCTTCAACTTTTTCCAGTGGTGGACTCGAAGAGCCGTGGCTGCCAACCAAATTGGAATACCTACCATATTTTTCCAGACCTATGGTGTGGCCTTTTTCGGCTACTCCATCCATCCGGCCTGGCACAGCGATGGGAAAGAAATCACCACCCACGATCTGACGAAACCACCACCAGATTATCCATCATCTGTAATCTCATGGAAGTTGTTCGAAGCAAAGGTCATAAATAGCTGCTATAAACCGCAGAATCTAGGCGATATAAGCTTTTTGGAGCGTGGCCTCAAATGTTATGAATATTTCTCGGTAATGGTCATTAAAACGTGCGATGAGATGGAGGGAGCTTCGTGGAGTATTTGTAGAATAAAGTGGTGGGGAAGCTGGTTGTTCCAGTCAGCCCTCTGCTTACCCCACTTATTTGATCTAAAAGTGGGGATTATGTGTATTTAGCTTGGCTGGAAAAGCAAGCGCCTTCCTCGGTTGTCTATGTGGCTTTCGAAAGCCAAAGTTTCATGTCGCTAGATGAGGTGACAGAAATTGAGTTGGGGCTGGAAAGCAGCTGCCAAGCGTATCTGTGGGCGTTGTGTCTGCCTCATGGAGGAGCAATGTCAGATGTCTTGCCAGAGGGTTTCGAGGACAACGTTGAGGGGAGAGGAGTTGTGATGGGAGAGTGGGCACCATAGACGGAGATTTTATCCCATCCCTCGACAGGGGCTTTTCTCACTCACTGTGGGTGGAACTCTGTAAGGGAGGGCATGAGTTGTGGATTGCCTTTCATCGCATCGCCCATCATGTTGGATCAGGCCATCAATGCATGCCTCCTTTGTGAGCACTTACGAGTGGGTATTGATGTGAAAAAAACACACTACGAGTCTCTCCATAGAGAAGAAATCTGCAAAGCAGTGAGGATTGTGATGGGCGAGGAACAGGGAAGGGATTTCAGAGTCAACACTCGTCAAATGGGAGACATGTTCTGGTTTAAAATAGTGGGTAGCAAGGAGGGGATTCCGTCACAATAGTTGTATATAAGAATTTTATAGAACTACTGCGGCTCCTTACTGGATGAAGTCTTTTTGGCTAAGAGTGAAGGATTGAGAAGTATGCATTTTGTCCAATTTTCTCAAAGCACAATCCCAAAATCATCTCTTATAATGTTGGGGCCTTCTTAACAAGCCTGTCAATCCCTGATGGGTTCATTAAGAACCATTCAACTTCACTAATAGATCAAGAGTCTTTGAAAGTGAAATATTTTTCTTCTATTTTTATTAGAGAAAATAACTAATAAGTAAGATTTATAATTAATCATTAATATTATCTAACAAATTAAAAAATATTATTTATAAATATCATATTTAAGTTTTTAATGTCTATTGCATGAATTTGTCAACTACAAATTTACAAAATTTAATTATATCAAAACATTATTGATTATATTTTTTGAAATCTTATTATAATTTAATCTAGTGTATATTTTAAAAATGAAGATGCATATTTTTAGTGCTTTATTTAAAAATATGTTCATGTGACATACTGTTAAATGTCTTGGTATTTAAAGACATTCAATGTATTTAAATTAAATTATTTTCTCAAATTGTATATAATTATAAAGAGAAAATTATTCAAACACATTTCAATTTCTAAAGAGAAAGAATCATAATCTACACGTCAAGAAAATAATTAGAACACACTTTTATTTCTAAATAGAAATAATTTGAATCTACATTAGTTGAATAAAGGCCACTCACATGCTAGTGTTTGCTCTCATTGATATCAGTCCTTGTTAACTCTACTTGAGAATGGGTTTAACCTAGAACAACAAGTTCCCTATTGATTTGATAGTCCTAAAGGTGTTTCATAAACACCATCTTGACTACATTTCATTACCAAAGGAGTGAATATAGGCATATTTACTAAAACAACATTCTACGAGATCACATAAAACAATTCAATTATATGCTTTAGATTGATTTTTTATGGATGGGAATTGAACTTGAGGGGCTTCAAATTGAACCATAAAGAGTTCTAAGATGACACAAACTCAACACATTCATTAGATTGGGGGAAATTCATTTTTTCATTATTGCAAATAGATTTCACATACCATCAACGACATTATTCCATCATTGATTTTAGAGCCAAGTTTCATATCCCCGCATTTAATTATTACATTTATTACTATTCATACATCCATCTAGCTTTGATTTATCTAGGTTAATGTATGTTGATTGATAGTATTTATTTATGTAAAGTAATTTATTTGTTTACAATTATTGGTGAACTAACATTCTTACATGTAAACTAAATTTTGACCTTGGGGATTTACCTCTTTTCCTAGATATGTTTTTTATATTTGATCTATTTTATGATTATTTACCTTGTATTTTAGATCTAATTAGGCTTTCATTTTCCCGTCTAGGATTTAGGATTCATTGTGTTGCTTTGTTTGTATCTACCCTTCCCATCCTTAATTTGATCCTCAAAGTTTCATTTTTATCTTTGATTTAATTATGAATTTATCATCTTATTTTGAATTTGTCTGGGTTTCAATTCATGTTTGTTTCCCTTTTCTTATCATACTTTGAGTAGGGTTTAGTCATACATACTGGCATGTACCTTTGATTCCACCCACCTACTCTTGGATCGTCCATCATTATGACTATTCCTAGATCATTTTTTCCTTGGTTGATATGCAAATATAAATTTTGAATTTTTTATATGTATCTATCTTTTATAATCCATCATCCTTCCATCCATGATAATCATTGTATGGATGAGAATGCAATTTCCATGTAGGTATTATTTTATTTCATATTAGTTTTTCTTTCATGAATTGGTTAGTGCTCTTTTCTTTTAGATGTACTTACTTCAATAGTCCATGAATCTCATGTTGATCCTATTATCTTATGGCTTGTGATAGTGATTCACATAACTAGTGAGGATTTACCATGCATTAGTGATACATCTACTATGATGATTGCCATTGAGGTTACACCTTCACCTATGTTTGAAATTGTTATAAAATTTGATGGTACTTCTCTTATGTGTCATGATGGCCACATGTTTATAGATTCATGTACTTTCAAATAATTTCCTTTTTTATACATATTATGTTCCTTGATGATCAATTTTTTACATCTCATGTTGACCCTATAGAGGTTCATGATATAATGTCACCTTACATGATGATAGCATACACCTTGATGTTATTGTTGACACTTTTCATTACCTTGTTGCCTTTTGTATTGATAATCAATCTAGGATATCTTGAATAGGGTGCCTTGTTTGAGTCTTTATCAAGCTCCTATTTTGTGTTAATGGTGGCCTAGTTTATTAAGGCTTGTACATACAAGCTCAAGTCTTTATTTTGGCTCAATAATTTTTGTTTATTCTTTAGCTATTATTTAATACTTGATATTAATAGTCATTTTAGCAATCAAGCAACACCTATATACAAGTTATAGGGCATTGTGTGATGAGTTGTGTTAGTTATGATGTTACCACATTATGGAATGAGATGGCTCATGTTAGTAGTAATGGAGTATCCAAGAGTTGTGATGTGACACAAGCTAGCTTGACATGTACTTGTGAGATTAAGCTAGGGTTTATTATTTAATTTGTGTGAAAATCAACTTGATTTTAATATAGAGTATGAGAGGTTTTCTCGTAAAAACAAATGTGATGAGGCTATGGGATTGACTACATTGCATGTTTTTAACAACTTATTGTTCCACGTTGAGGAATGCACTAAACCTAAGCAAGTATGGAATAAATACAAATATTTTTTTGGTATAGTTAACGAATTTCATGATTTACAAATAGAGACATTATTTTCATCTCTTCTCTTGATACTTTTCCTTCTATTGTGAATTATTTGGTTAATTTCAAATATTTAGTATCTCAATTAGTTGGTTGTGAGAAAGATAAGTTCGATAAAGAATATATATTCTTCATTTTAAAAGAACTATTTGTTGTTTATTCTATTTCCTTTTATTCCATCATGGATTTCGTAAGTGAAGCATTTAGCATGGATCCTTTTGAGACATTTTATGATTGTTTGACTAGAGAGCAAGCTAAGCTTATCTAGTTAGATGCACTTCCAAAGAGTTAGGCATTGATAACCTAATCACTCAAAGGAAAATGAAAGAAGAAAATAAAAAATAAGACAAAATCTAATGAGCCTCCCACCTCTTCCAAAAAGGATAAACCTAAGAAAGAGAAACCCACATGTGCATATTGCAAAACATAAGGGCATGATGAGCATATTTGTTACAAAAAATGGATATATGAGTTGAATCACCTTTTCCAAAGAACAATATTTCATTGCATCTAAAAATTCTTTTTGGTTCTTCCTCATCTTCTACGCCATCATCATCTAAATAGTCCAATTGGGTTAACTAATAGGTCATATATTACGAAAAGTAAAGCACTTATTGCATCTACAAGTCTTGAGTCAAGGAGATGGATTCTTAATTTTTGAGGTTCACATCATATGGCTTCATCATAAGGTATGTTCTTTCCATTTGACTCTTGGACTTTACCACACATTTTGATGGGAAAAAGCACACATATGTATGTGGAAAATATCTATTAACATGGGAGAAGACACATTTAATGATGTGCATTGTATTTTATTTGTGTCATCCAATCTTCTTTCTATACATTATATTGCACATAGTAGAGCAAGGAAGATAATTTAGTTCATGCTTGATCTTATGATCATTGGAGACTTGGAGAGTAGATATATAATTGTTGTTGGGATGGTTGTCATTAATTTCACTTGTACATGGGTATTCATATTTTTCTCTTGATGATGATGTGGTTCCTTTGATTGGTATTCACACTCATGCATCTAGTGAGACTCATATTTCTAAGAATTTTTGTCACTTGAACATTGGTGTTTTTTAGACTTATGTTGAGCGTCCATCTCTTCCACCTAGGTGCTGCCACAATAATGGGTTATACTTTTTGGGATATCTTTATTTTTTCCTGAAATCGCATATTTTTGGAAAATATAATGATATAATCCTATAAAGGTTCCATTGAAATGATTTTAATTAAAGAGGATTTGATCAAACCTCCTTGGATAGAACCCTGTTAGTTTTAAACCATACCTATAATTGAGTCTCCTCTACACATATCAAAATGCTAATAAAAAACCACTTTTGATTTACCTTTTGGGCGATCAAAAAAATTCATTTAAAATTTATGTTTTGTAATTTTGTAGCCCTTATTATAAGCTTCCCAAAAAGTATAATTTTAAAAATATTTTTAATTTGATTATTATATTTATTTTTTATTTCTTGTGAATGTAGGTTTTTCAATGAAAATCAAGTTCTTTGTTTCACACATACGAAAAAATAGGAAAATAGAGAAGAAAATTTCTAAAAGATACATGTGCATTAGGAATTGATTTCCTTATTCCAAAAAGAAAAAGAATAAGTTAATTCAAATGGATACAAAAAATGTTATGCGGTCTGAAGTATGCCTCTGTCCAAATTATAATTACTCTGACTTGGAAAATTAATTAAAAAATCTATGTACAACAAAGAATTATGAAAAAATATCCATGCACTAGATATTGGTGTGAAAAATCAATATTTTAAAAATTAGAATCATATCCTTTCTATAAAAATATTTATGCAATCCGAAGTAAACACCACTTTTTAAAAATGTTGTTTAGTAGAAAAAATAAGTTATTAAAAATTACATAAAAGGATTCACAATTTATTTTTTAATTTATTTTTTTAAATATAATTATAATCTACACACAAAATCTCACAAATAACTAATTTGATTCATCTTCAAATTCTTAATGGTTTAGCTACTATAGGTGTAAGAAAGTGAAGATCTGGTGACAAATGCTGATTTCAATGTCAACTTTGGCCAAAATGTGTATTTTAGATTTGTTTTTTGAGTCTCATTTTATAGATTTGGAGGAAAAACTTGAGGATATCCACTTCCATTTTTATGATAGTTACAATTTTTTTATCACATCATCATTGTCTTTGGAGATTATTTTTTATGAACTTCCACATGGTCTTGATTTGTCATCATATTTGATTGGAGGAGCACTTGATTTTCTTGTGGTATACTCTAGCATGGAAACATTCAATTGATTTCTAAAGACATGCATTATGATACTTATTCCCTCATATCTCTTTTTAGAGTTCGAGTTTCTTCCACATACACTATTTGACTTGTTACTTCCCAAGGGGGGAATGTTGCTTGTCAATGTTAGCAACTTCTCATTATTCATGTTTGTGCATTTTCCATTAGCATAGGGGCTATTTCATGATAGGGGGATCTATATTCTCTCTCTTTCTCTCCTATGAGGGGAAATAAATTGTATATTTGTGATGGTCATATTCCTTGGGAGTCATGTTGAGTCCTTAATCACTTGTATATATATTTTTCTTAAATTCTCTTTTTTGGAGAGGGGTTTCTTTCCTGTAGGTTTATCTCCTTTACTCTATTTGTGAGAAACATTTTGTACATGTGTACCTAACATGTCTTAGTAGTCGAGACCCATCATTTATGCATCTTTGTATTCTTTTTTTTTTTTCTTCCCTAATTTGCACTTGAGGGAGTGTTAGTGTGAACAAAGATATAATCTAACTAGTTCACATCTTATTTCTTATTTACACTTATTAGTTAAGCTTACTTAGGATTCACTTAGGATCCTTATCTCTTTTTATTATGTCATATGATTATGAAACATGTCATAATATTATGCTCACTTATCCTCTCACCTTGCCTATATAAGCAAGGCCTCATATATATTATGTAGAATCATTGACTCTTTTGATAATTGTACCATTATTGCATTCATAATAACATGTTCTCTTGCTACTCCCTTGTGAAAGGCCATCTTTAGTTTTTTAGGTGATTTTGGAAGTTTGAGTCCTTGTGTGACTCTTACATTAATGGTTGAATCAAGTTATGAATGTGCATGTATTGAGGAATTGTGCCTACATTGAATATTCATATTGGTTGTAACTTGTTTTGTGAGTTGGTTTCTTACCATTTTGATGTTTTGTTGATATTCATTTTCATTGATTTGAGGAATAATTAGGAAATTGTTGATAAACTCATAAGCTTAACCTATTCTTGTAAGGTACTTAAAGGATGTTTGAAGGATTTGTGGCATATTCCTATTGGCTATATGCTATATATATTACACTTCCTCTAGTTTGGGTCCTTCATTGATATATCTATGTCAATTACCTTGATGGCCACCAATTTGGATTGTTGATACTACTTAACACTCAATGATTTGTAATGATTATATGGGACTATAATTAATTTCATTTGATTATCTTTTAGGAATTTGGTTGTTTCTTTGAGAGGATAAATGTGAAATTGGGATATTGGTCTTGAAAAAGAATGAGCATGTTCTATTAGATCTACTAATGCTTGGTGAAAAAAGGGCTTGGTTGGAAAATGAATTAAATAGAATCATAGGACTTTCTCATTGGTTATGGAACTTTGGTCAAGCAATCAAAAAGTGATTTAGCAACTTTCCAATGTATTGACAAAGTTGATCTTGAAGGAAAAGGGTTGTCAACTATTGATTGCTATAAGCATTAAATGGCTACTATAATGTGCAATAGGGTTGGAATAAAGGAATAAAAATGACATGTGGCATGTTTTGATTGGTAGTGAATTTGGCTAGGTATGAAGCAAATATTTTGTTAAGCCTCCCAATAGCAAGGGATTGTTGATCCAAATGGATGGATAAGTGGAGTAGTTGATTTAGGCCATGTTGAAAACATTTAAACCAACAAAATTGATGACTCGACTTTGAATAAAATAACAACAAATACAAGGGTTTTGTTGAAGGAAGGGTTAAATTGCAAGTTGAGTTGAGGAGGTGAAAGCATTAAATTATCAACCAGTAAGGGACTTCATGTGGATGGAAAAATTCATTTGAGTACTTGATTAACTACATATGGAGTTGTGATTTTATCATTGTGAACATCTTGATTGAAGAAATGTAGCTAAGTTATTGAATATCAGATATTGCCTTTATTGATTGTGTAAACCAGAATATAAAGGACTTGCTTGAGTATGGGATACTTTGTCTCAATTAATGGGCACTTGCAAATTATTGAAATTAGGTTGTGACAGACACCATGCATGCACATTTGGAAAAGACATTATTCCATGTTCTTCTAAATAATATAATGTGAAAGTGTCTTTTCATGTGCAAAGGTATGGTAAAAATAGCAATGGTGGTCCTCTAGGCATTACTTTTATTCTCCAATACTTGATTGAATTTAGTTTCTAGCTTGTAATGAAATTTTGCAGTTCTTTCCCTACCTATCTAAATAGGAAAACATATAATGCATGATAGAGATAACTTTAAGAACCCCCCCTTCAATGAAGGTGTAAAATCTTGGCGAATCTTGTATACTTCCTGAAAAAAATATTAATTTTATTGGAGATTTTTTTTGTTTTTCGAGAAAATAATAATCTCAATCAGTGAATCTTTTGTAATCACAAGAAGTCTGTAGAAAATCCTAGTGAATTACTATTTTTTTAAAACCAATAAAATATTTTCATTAGCAATTAAAGCCTATTTTCAAACCAATAAAATATTTCCATTGGAAAATTAAACATGTTTTTTAAACCAACAAAATATATGTATTCATGAATTAAACTTGTACTCAAAGAAATAAAATACTTTTGTTGGTTGATTCAAAAATATTCAAACCAAAAAAATATTTTCATTGGTGAATTAAACCTATTTTCAAATGAATAAAAAAAAAACATTGGCCTGAATTAAACATAATCTCAAACCAATAAAAAAATTCATTCGCGAAATAAACTGGTATGCCAATAATAAATCATAGCATGGGTGGCAAAAATATCAAATGCTACATACTGTTCTATTCTGAGACAAATTTTCCACACATCCAAATTCCTTCATAAAGTGTCTGGAATGGGGACAAGTGTCAACATATCCATTATGTCTAAAGCTAGATGTCAGCGCAAATCAATATAACCCACGACCATTCGATGAATTTTCGATGGACGGTTGTAGTTACATCCTGGAAGCAAATGTCTGAAGCACTAGACATGTGAATTCAAACCTATAGAATAACACTGGAACCATTAGATTTTCAAAAATCAATGGTTGGCATTTTATTACTTATTAAATCACTTAAAGTCATGACACCCAAAATAATATTTTATCATTGACTAGCTACCAGTAATTGAAGGTCACTTAAGTTATGAATTAAGCCTTTGAAGTCATTGCTGTGACCGGCCCCTCAACCTAGGCAATTACTGGCTTCATGGAGTTTCAAAGTCAAGTGACAAATATTTGCTCAAGAAAATCAATGGTTGAGATTAGTGATTAACGATTAGGCGGCTCTCGCGTGCTAGCACTACTGAGAAGGTGATGTCATCAGTTTTCCATGGTAATGTGGGATTGGGACATATGTCCTTGGTGTGACTGAGATTTAGCTTGTGGTTAATGGTCTAAAAGGAATCAATGGTCAGCACTAAGTTCATCAAAGATCAATGGTTATCACAAGATGGACTCGGTGACTATAGTTGCATTTTGAAAGAAAATGTCTGAAGCACTAGACTTATGAATTCAAACCTCCAGAATAATTCCAGAACTGTTAGATGTTAAAATATCAATGGTTTATGTTTTATTATTTTTAAATCACTTAAATTCATGACTCATTTTTTCAAAATAATATTGTCACATCAAGTAGTGTTCACTAGATATTCATGTTGAGTATTTGATGTCATTGTCTTCGTTCTAACTTCTATATATACTTCACCATCTTGATGTGCTTCATATCATTTATAATCTATTTGGATTTTCTTTCTTTCTTCTCTATTCTCAATTTATATGTGATATTATGGATTCTTCATGGCACATCATGCTACCCAGATTTTTTTGGGAGAAAAGAAGCAATGATGCCTACAATTGATGAAAGTTGGATATGGTTTTTGCTATTCCCTGTGTGTAGGTTGAGGATGCTATAAGAATAATTGTGGGTAGGGAATGGCTTCAGAACAACCCTCGTGCTCTATTTTCTAAGGTAGCTTTTGTTTTCTTGTCCAACTGCATGGACATTTTGTTAGATAAATATTTGGTGAAGATGTTGGCAATACGTTGTTTGCAACCTTTCATTTACTCTCTTTCTTCGTTGGAGTTGGCACTTGAGCTTTACAATTTTGAAATTCAGTTTAAGATTGTTGTTGGAATCTTGCACAAACTTGAACTAGCTACTTCTACAGTGCAAGCTCTTGTCATGGAGGTGTGGTCTGGTGTGTGATACGACCAATGGATCATTGCAGAGTTTGGAGTTTTAGAGGAAGGATTTGGGTGATTCCCTTTTCTTCTCTAATGTTACTTTATTCGATTCAATTCATGTCCTACTCAAACACCCAATTGACAGCCTCTGCTATTGTTACAAAAAAATTTAGTAATGAATTGTGTCTATATTTTATTGTACAACTCTTGTAATATGTATCTTATAATGATTGGTTTTTTTGTCACGGTTAGTAGATTTTTGGCCAGGCTGGCTATGTACTTCATGGCTACTTAAATTCAAATACTTTTTGTGGCTCAATTCTTTTAAATCCTTTTTTTTTATTTAATATAAAAATGTGGCTTTTAAGTTTGAAAAGATATTTACATTTTTTGAATGATTCAAGTTCAACATATAGTTATGATCATAAGTGAGTGAAATTTATTGTGACTTATTAGTGGACATTGATAATGATTAAGCTACAACAAGCTATTTAATTCTCTCTTTTCAATGCCTCAAATTACTCCACCTTTTATTTAATTCTCAATCTTTTTATCGATTTCTGCATATCCACTAGATAGTCTTTCATTGAAGAAAATTTGGTTGTGGTATTGCGGATTAATGTCATATATGTACCTGGGAAATCTTTAAAAGATTCAAAATTAGGTTGCTCTTCTAATCCGAAGTGAGCAAAATGTTTAATTTGATAAATTGATATTGAAAATGGTAAAAAGTATGGCACATGGCACATGCTTTATTTTTATCAATTTTTACATATTCGTCAGATTGTCTTTCTTTAAAGAAAGTGTGGTTGTGATACCACAGATTAATGCCATATTGTACATTCGAAGCGATTGATTGGATAGCTTGATATTAAAAACTATACAACATACTATAGATGATGATGTCATTAATCCAATGATCAATTGAAACAAGATTTGTAATGATTTCATATTGTTTGAGTGGTAATTTTGACAGCTTGTCAAGTTGAGGTACAATTTGCATGTAACCAAATGTCAATCAAAATAAACACTATAAATGTAAGACTTAAGTTACACGATTAAGTTGGTTTTTTGGTTTGTGTGATTATCATTATACCTAATCTAACATGACTCGCGAGTAAACAAGGATCAAGATAGTAGTGGTACTAATAGTGAGCACATCTGAAATTATTTGTAGAAGGCTAAAGGCTTTACTATTGAGTGCAATGTTTTGAATTGTCATAAGGGTTTTCATATTGCAAGGTTAATAAGGAAGAAGATGATGTGGTATTATTTGGGATACTCTAGATTCTCCTGCCTCCAGTTATGTAGTTACAAAGTAAAAGACCAATTTCTTTCAAGTTTAGAATGGGTGGAATTGGAAAGAAGTTGATTTGGTTCACCTGACTTTTGAGACGGGTTTTGAACCAAGATGAGGAGATCTAATGGAGATAAGTTATTTCATAGAGACTATGCCCACATAATTATTTTATTCTTGTTTTCATTCAAATTCGATGACTTCTCATACTCCATTTTGATAAAGGTCCTTGAAGAGGAACTATGGACTTTCAAACTCATTGTGTGTTATCCAAATGCATGGAAGTTGCATGTAGAAGGTGCTAGAAAATTTACTACCCCTCATCTTCTACATGACTTTGGTTATCAAACATGATAGGTACATTTTTCATCTTCACAACTTCCATTCCCCCATCATGGTAGGCAAGCCCTATGGATTTTCAAAGTCATTTGTTTAATAGTATGGTCTAGATCCCATAGCCACCACTACCAGCTTGGAATCAATTAGGTCATTTTGGGTTGTTCTATTGGAGTAGATTGAGCATATTATAAATGCAAAACCATATTTGAGATACCAAGATCCAAACCATGGTCAGAAAGCCCTATGGTTTGAGAATATGGTTTGTATTGTCACCAGCAGTAGAATCACCCAGCGACCCAATAGTTTGGAATCAATTGTGTCCAATGTAAAGTGACATGTGTCATTTATACAAAACAAAAGTTTGCATGCTCTGCTCATCTTTAAAAATCTATGTAATAATGTAACATTGTAATTCATTGGTAATTATAAAATAAATGGGTGTGTTATTCTTTGGTATTCATTTATAGTAAAGAATTATTTTGTGTTTATAATGTCTATTCAACTTATACAAGTAATGTAAATGGAATGAAATATTTAATAAACTTAGAAAAAAAGGATTTTTTTCCTTTAAGAGATTAAGTATTATCTATTCATGAAATATTTGCATGTAGATTTAAAACATAAAGCAATACAAATGAAAAAATAAAGTTGCCATCAAATTTACAAAAAACAAGTTAAAAGTTGTCACTCTTGCTAGGGTTTTTCAAAATGTTATTGATTTCTAATTTGTCGTTGACCTGCTCCCCTAGTTCTCAATATCATTAGTCGTTTTATTAAGTCCTTTGCAATGTTAAGTTATCGACCCCTTGGCCTTGATGTCAATCAATGTCTTGCTTTTAAAGGGATTTCACAAGTCTGTAGGATGCTTCAAGTAGATCTATATGTGACTTGCAGAACCACAGAATGGACACGTGGACTCATCTCAATGACTCCATTAGTATTGTGTGTCTTAGTGCCACTATTAAAGTTTAAAACAACTTTAAAACACATGTTTATTGTTTATATCATAAATTACTCGACTGTTTGATGAACATTTGATGGATGGTCATAGTTGCATTCCATAATGAAATGCACAAAGCACTAGGCTTGCAAACTCAAACCTCTGGAATCACCCTATAATCATTAGATTTACAAAGATCAACAGTTGAGAATTTGTTTGAGAATTTATTTATAAGTGTCATTATGGAAATGTAATGTACTAATTGTGTAGTCTGGCGATAACATGTTGGTGTTTCATTCACTTTATTATTCAAAAAAATAAGTGAACTTTCTAGTACTAAGTGAATTTATTTGTAAGTGAGAGAGTCAGCACATAGGGAGATTCAGATTGCTCATTGTCGTGCACCAAGGAGAGTCTAGGTTCCAACAAAAGCAGTCCATGCCTATCAGTATTAATCTTTTCAAGAATCAAAATTCAGGTAAGTGAAAGACAAAATTCCTACAGTTACGTTTCATCGTTTCTTAAAATCTTATTTTGTCAAACTTTAAAGTTTGGTTTTAGGGTTGAAAGACTTAAGAAAAATTAAGGACTAAGAGGGAATTCACAATTCACATTGTACAAGCATGTCTACCACCACTAGCAGAGAAAAATTGAATAAAAAAATACATTATGTTGGATTATTTAAAATCCTAGGTTTCATTGATCAATACCATGATATTTATGATCTTAAAATCTATGGTAGGATTACCTCAAAAATTAGATTTTCATTTGAGAATAAGGATGCAAACTAAATGCAAAATAATAGTTTCAATGCACTGTGGGTAAGTGGATTAGGGTGCATGATGTTACATGAGGTTTTCCCTTGCTTAGAATTTATCATGATTTGTGCCCACAATTATGATGATAACGAAAGAGAAATTGTTAATAAAGATAGCAAATAAGAATTGTTATCCATTAACGCAGAAGAACTTGGAAAAGTGTTGGGGTTTACAACCAAATAGTTTGGAAACGTCCACATTGACCTAGAAAAGCTTGCTAGTGATTATGAAGCAATGGATGAAAGGGAGAAAAATTCTTTCTTAAATAAAATAGTTCAGGATAACATACAAGTTAGAAACAAATTGAAAGGTAATTATCATAAGCCTCTTTATTATTTTGATATTTTTAAACCATGGGTTCAGGATACTATTTCCATGCTAGCATTTTTCCTTGGACTGGATAGCAATTGGGAAGTGGGTGCAAGCCTCCTTGAAATGGTATATAATATCCATTATGTTGTTCCATCTCAACCTGTCAAATATAACTTTATTGAGCACATTGTAGAATCCATGCATGAATAAATTTTAATGATTAAAGGAGGGACCCACACTCAAATTCCACTAAGACATTTAGGTACACAACCTTCTTGTGTTATTTTTTTCTATTCAAATTTAGTGAAATGTTTTAGACCAACAAGCTTCACATTTAGCCCTATACGAATGTCGAGGAAAATAAAATGGCTCATGTATATGATCGAACTAGTAAGATAAGGATGCATGATTCTCAAAGGAATTAAAATCATTTTGTAGACTACTTTTTGGCTCCATTGCATCAAGCAATTACAAATACTCTAATACCTAGATTGCCTATGTCATGTAGAAATTGCATTCAACTAGGAAAAGAAATAGAATTGGCCGATTGGTACTTAATGTCTAGAAGAATATGCTATGCTATGATTTTATGGATTAGGAGTAGAGCCATACAAACTTCCAATACATGTGATAGAAAGGGTTTTTGCATTGGAATATGTAAGGTAGATGCAGAGTACTGATGAACTAAACTTTGTTAATTAGTAGAAGAAGACCTTATTTCCTTCATTACCTTTTTCATTTGGATGGTTCACATTCGAGATAAAAGCATTTAAGGTGGTACATATTCTTTTGAAAAAATTTAATTTTGAAGTTGTTTGTCACTAGCAGTATGATCCTTGTGACACCATTAAATCAATGATTGTGGCCAATAAGAATGTTGCCAGTAGAATTCAACATCAAAGTAAACCCTTAATTAAAAATTTGAGAAACAAGGATTCTTGGGATGAGGTCAAAATAGAAATGGAGGAAAGTGTTGTTGAGAAACGTATTTCTTTTGAACAATTGTCAATAGAAATTATGGCATTGCACCAAAAGACAATCAATAGGCACAACATTTTTTATGAAAATTTGATAAACCATCTAGTAGAGTAAACATGCCATATTCTTTAGATAAGGAAGTTAAAAATAAAAATTAGACATGACCAAAAATTACTATCGTTTGGTCTATGAGGAAGGAGCTAGCTGAACCAAGAACTCTTGTAGACTTTGGAGATAGCGAAGAAGATCATAATTTTAGCAAATTATGGAATATAGAGCATCCCAATGAACATGAAGATCAAGAAACTAACGATGAATCTAATAATGATAGGGAAGAAAAAATATATGTCAAAGCTAGTTTAAGTGAGGCCACAAAAGAAGCATATACTTTAGGAGCAGCCATAGCCAAAAAAATGGGTTATGAAGGTGGTTCTTTGGGGTCCCAAGGACAAGGCCCTTTGACGATACAAGATGTAGAGCATAGAAAACCAAGTGATAAATGAGGCCTTGGAGATGATAAAGTAGACCAAGGGAATACAAGTACAACTAAAAAAAATCATTTTGTTAAAGCTTCAAATCCTAATCCTCATGGTCAAATACAATCACAACTAGGACAATGCCCATGGTGGAGAACCTAGTGCAATTGGCACTACCATTGGTGGTGATGGTATGGGTAGTATTACTAGTAGTGGTCAAAATGTGCTACAATAACAAATTACACACAAGAGGAAAAAAATACAAGATACCAGGGCATGTGCAGGATCATGGTATGCCAAAAAGTGGCAATGGAGAAAAAATAACGTGTTTCATCGATTCAAAAATGCGAAAATGCCGAGTTGACTTTATGTGGCTTGGGTGTCAGTACACACTACTGAAGCAAAACCCAAACCTAGATTTCCAAATCAGATATCCGATTCAAATCGGATATCCAATTTGTGACAACATATATATTTCCATATCAGCCTAATTAAAACTCATTCTCATTTCACAACTGGTTAACCGCGGCAGGCGCATAGTCAAAAGTTTATTTCGCAAATTAGATATCCAATTTGGTGAAAATCCATCTTCAAAAGGTTAGATTATTGATTTTTCTTTGCTCTAATCAAATTTTCAATTAGATTTGTGTAATTTTAGTTGATTTTTTTCAAAATAGGGTTTTTGATAGATTTTTTATGAAAAAATTGAATTTAGTATGGATTTTGATGAAAATTGAATGTTTGTAATGGATTTTGATTTAAAAATAGTGTTTTTTATGTATTTGGATTAAAAATTAGAGAATTTTATAGATTTTTGTTAAAAACTAGGGTTTTTGTTGGATTTTTTAAAAAAACTAGGGTATTTTTATAATATTTTCATTTATATTGTCTAATTTTAATTAGATTAATTTGTTTTTAATTTTAATCAGGCATTATGGCTGCTCCACCACCTCCACCACCTCCACAGCCATCAATTCAAGAATTAATTTCTAAAAAATTGCCACAATTAAGGGGCATTTATGAAGTTTATACGAGAGTCCCTCGATTATCTGAGATGTCAAACACAATGAAAGAAATAATTAAAAACATAGAAACCCTCTCCTCGCAACATAATGCCTTTCATTGTGGCGAGAAGACATGAGAGAATATTATGCATGTCCAGTTGTCCTATGACGATGTGAAAGATCTCGTAATAACCAAAGCCCAAATAGCCTCTTTATTTGTTAACCCCCGCACTGGTTTGCCGGTTAATGTTAATAAAACAAAACTTTCTATAAAATGGTGCACTCATAGAGACATTGTAGAAAATTTTTGGGATCATTGGTGTATGGTTTTTTTGAAACCACCAAACAAAAATTGTGATATACCATTTTATTTTATAAAAAAATTATATGTTGAGTTTGTGTTAGGGCATCATGTCAATTACTTTGACATTAAACCCTTCCAGGGCGTTGGTGGAGGTATGCCCCAGGATAGACCAGGGGCAATTAGAGTAATACCCCACCTATATGTTCCCCCTCCTCCCCTTCCTCCGCCACCTTCAGTATACCATCCAGATATTATGCAAGATGCGGCCACACAGACTATCCATGCTATTCACTCTTTGAGTGGTCTTTTGGTTTCACATGCTTCTGTAGTAGCTCAGCCACATTCTGGTGATGTTGGTGATGGTTCGAGTGTTGCTGCGTCATCCTCATCAGGTCCACATATTTGTGTACCACATACTTGCTCCATGTGTCGCCGGATATGCTTGGGCCCTCTTGTACATCCTGTCGAGCATCCCTTAGACACTTCCAATTATGACTTCCATGATGTGGACATTATAGATCAGACGCAAGGGAGTGGAGCACACCATACAGAGTCCTCTCCTACTAGGGAGGGGGACATTGGAATAGTGACACAGGTAAAATTTAAGTTGTGAATTCATAACTTGCATTTGTTTTAAATGAATATTAAAAAGAGATAGTATAATGTACTAATATTTATTTACATGGTCTATTTAAAGTTGATGTCCGAGGAGGAGCTGACACATGTGACGGATAGCACCCTGAGGACCATTTCATTTGGCCTCGACATGCACACAGTATATATTTTTGCACTCACTTATTTACATTTATTTATTATATACTTTCTTGTCATTTGAATTGTCATTAATGAAATTATATAATAATTTATATGTTTATCTTATTTTCCTCTTGTAGGAAATACCTTGTGCGAGCGAGGTGTAGCCTTGTCCAGATTATGGAAGTGCACTGTTGGATAAGGGGAAGGTAATTGAACTCAAATTTGATTGAATTAAGAATTTTAAGATCTTTTATTGATTATACATACATCGACATAGATTGGTAGTTTCATATGTACTTGTCATTTTTATGTGCGGGGAATTATGAGCTATACGTCCTTGTTGACAAGTGACACAATGCCGAAGCAATACGTATTAGAACACTTGAAGGAGTAGGTGTTCAAGCACCTCAAGGAGGAGGTGTCGAAACACCTAAAGAAGTATGTGTTCATTTTATTTTGTGTTTGGTATTTATATGTTCCTGTTACTGACAATTGTATGCTAACTTGGATCACTTTTATGTTTTTATTCACCTATATAGATTGAAATTACAAAAGATGGTTTGGTTGGTTCTTTGAGAGGGGCATATTCTAGGACTCCGACCCTTTGAAGAGACGGATATTTCAGGTAATCAAGATTACAATTTTAGAGTTCAATTATAATTTAATGTATATTGATTTTGATGTTAATTATTCGATTTTAAATTATATAGTATAAATAATCTCAATTGTGGTTTGACTTTTTCTTGTGCAACTACCTTCAGAGCCAACGAGTGCTTCAAAGAGGCTCCATTTTGATGATCCACCAGTAGTTTAGGATGAGATAGACATTTTGGCATGTAAATATTGAATAGATACCGAGATGGCATATGCCACATATTGTAAAATTTTGTTTGAGTTGGCGTTGATGCCATTTTTGTATATGGACATACACTTGATTATTGGATAATTTGATATATAGAAGTTGACAATCAAAATTTAATTGCCTCCTCATGTGTATAATTAAACTCTTTGAAATTTTAATCAAGTGAGCAATGGTTAAATATCTTGATGTACAATAGCATAAAAAGAATGGTTATATTATGTAGTTTATTATATTGCTAATTACATTGCATTGCACATCTTTCAAACTCAAAGCATTACTTCACATTGCTTAAGTAACAACTAGATGCTGATAGATGAAAAAATTTCAATTACAATATAGTTTTTACAAAGTCAACCTAAGCAGTTATGCAATTACTTCATAGTACATAACTAATAATTAAAAATTTATTCATATTATTAATTACATTGCATTGCACATCTTTCAAACTCAAAGCATTACTTCACATTGCATAAGTAACAACTAGATGCTGATAGATGAAAAGATTTCAATTACAAGCCTGTTGCCCCCTCATTCCACACACTATGCAACCATTTACTTGCGGTGTAGGGGCCGAACAATGGAGAAAACATGTAAAAATAATATATATAGGTAGCCTAGAAGCATGAATTAGTACCAATATTAATGCATCACCATTGATTACCTTGAAGTAGAGATTTGAATCAGCATCATTCTTCAAGAAGCCCAAACTAGACAGGTACCGATCAATCCTTTTGTACCATGCATGAGGAGCCTGCTTAAGACCATACAAGGCCTTCTTCTGCTTACACACATGTGACTCCTTCCCATGAACCTCAAAACCATCAGGTTGCTCGACGTAAACTTCTTCCTCAATCACACCATTGAGAAAAGTTGTCTTCACGTCCATTTGATGAATCTTCCATCCTCTTGATGTAGCAAGGGCAATGATAGTTCTGATAGAAGTGTAATGAGCAACAGGAGAAAATGTTTCTTCATAATCAACTCCCTCTTTCTGAGAAAACCACTGTCGATCAGCCAAGTGTTGGTGTCAGTGGGTACATTGCTTGACAATGTTGAGCAAAACAAATATTCATTCTTCTGTGGAGAAACATCATCTACATTTGCAATGGAGGCTTGATGCTTAGGTCTATCTGAACAATGTTTGGAAAAGTGACCAAACTTATCACACCTAAAGCATTGAATTTTTTCAATTCACAATGAAGGTCTGGACAATGAAGCTCTTTTATTTGGGTTGCAGATCAAACAAAATGAAAAAGGAGACAAGGGATCAGAAGTTCTAATCTACTTCCTAAGAATTCAAGAGACGGTATTGACTTGGTGAAACAAAACCAAACTTTGTTTTGCCATGTAGGAATCACGCCAACTACGCAAAGCCATTGCAATCTTCAAGGAAATGCGCTTATGGTTTTCATATCATGAATAAATACCTTCCAATAGAACAATATTTATCCAGACAGAAGTTAAGAATCCATAGAGTAAGCTCAGGCTAACTTTAGGCAAATTTTATTCCAAGTGTAATCTAATTCTAATCTATCTCCAATCTATGGTGGAAAATTTATGCAACCATGCACACTATTTGACAATAAAAGTGGTTCAAATCAAATCATGCATAAGAGCTTTTATTATCAGAAATAGTCTATCACAACAATTCTATACACTGTCTCCACCCTTTACAAATGAGGGGCGAGCTCAATTTCACTTTAAGGCTAGTAGACTTCCTCTTTTCTCTTGCCATTTCAGACTTAACATGCTAAGCAGACTTCACTCATTCACTTTCCATGTTCATATTCTTCTAAGTGCGGACACTCATTATCCTCTTGAAGCGGATTTGGAAAGATTATATCTTTTATGCCATGTCACTCTTTGGTAAGCGTGGACCTTGTCAAGTTTCATGGCCAAGACATGTGTCGGACTTCAATCATGTTTGACACATCCCTTTCTTAACATGGGCGGGCTTTGCTGAGTGTTTGTGCCAAGAAACAAGGGCATACTTTCCTTTATGTATTGCTAGCAGACTTTGCTATATTGTATGCCACTTTTGTATGGTTGGGCAGGCTTAGTCTTAGCAAGTGCCATGTTTTACTCTTGAAGCGGACTCTACTCTCCTCTTTGCTAGAGGACTTCCTTCTCTCTTTTCCAAGCTCTGTCATGTGTTGGAATGGCTGGAAGAGATCGACAAAGCTACTAACATCAACAGAATTGTGGTAGCTTGATATACAGAGTCTATTGATGCCAGGGTTCAATTTGTATGATATTGAGAGTGGTAGCTTAATATAGGTCCACAATACCTTTTTGTAATATCATAGAATAAGCCTCATAGATCGACCTCCAGTCAAAATGTCTCTCAAATGCACAAAAAAGAATGAAATTACTTCAAACCAAGTTTGTGAAGAAGTTAACTCTGTTGCCCACTGGTTTCCCTTAAGAGTCCAATGTGCTAAAAGGCAGCAATATTTGAAGGGCTATTTCTCGGAGACCCTGGGGCATACAGACTCTCCGTCGAAGGCTACAGGATTGTGTTGGGACCATCTACGTAAACCTCTCTTGGTTTTTGCTATCTAGGAGGCATTTTCCTGTGGTGATGACTTTTCAGTGGAGGGAAAAGTTGGCAGATGCAAGCAGTGTAAAGTTGCAAAGTGGTGCAACTTTCATTCCGCAACTCGTACGACCAAACGGACTATTCCAACACATCCGTATGGGTACGTTTACGCTAGGAATGGTCCTCTTTTGCACCCAAATACGCCGAATCACTCCGAGCTACATTGGATTGTCAATTTCCCTTAAGAGTCCAAAATGCTAAAAGGCAGCAATATTTGATGGGCTATTTCTCAGAGACCATGGGGCATACAAACACTCTATCAAAGGCTACGTGATCATGTTGGGACCATC